>CM062809.1:21961634-22576977 GCA_031772625.1 Pinus tabuliformis
ATCCATATAACACAAAAATAAGTAGCGTCCATCCAAAAATCATCATATGCATTAAGCACAGGAAAGATAAAAGCTCTTCATTTATTGACTATCTAAAGCAGAAATAAAAATGCGGAAAAAACAAGGAGTAGGGTTAGAAATACGATACAAAAAATGCCCAATGGCATCACATGTGTTCAATAAAGTGCATACTGAGCATTTGCCTGCTTTCAGGCAAATCTGTCGGCTGCTTGTCGGATGTGCCATGTCCAATTTTGCATATGGTAGGACACTTTCCTATCCGAAAATCAAGCTGCTCGCGGCCGTCTGATGCGTCAAATCTTCTTCTCATTTTCTTCCTCTTGCGCTTTTTCTTTCTGGCAGGATGAATTACTGATGAGCTGGAACTTTCTGTCTCGAAACTATCAGATGAAGTATGCGTGATATGTCTCTCTTTAGCCCGCATCTGATCTTTATCATTCTTAAGTCTATCTTCAATCAACCATCTTTCAACTGAACTAACAACCTCCTCATAATAAGATGGAGCTTGTTGCAACAAATGAGAAGGCTCCTGATCTATTGATGTTATCTGGTTTCTTTCATTTTCTAATTGCTGAAACTTTTGAACCTGTATTCTAATGACATCCATCTATCTAGAGTGTTCAACCTTTATAGCACTAATTTGTCTGGCATGATGTTCTTCCATGTCTTTTATTACTTTAACATTTTCTTCCTTTATGTTCATCAAGCAATGCTGCATGGAATTTATTTCTTCTTCATGATTCGCTTGCATGTTTCCAATTTCTGTTTCATGTTTAGTTTTCATGGCCTCAATTTCCTTAGCATGCTGATTTTGCGTGTCCTCAATCTCCTTATTACGTTTTTCCAGATGGGTGCGTAAAGTTTTAACCTCATTGATAAGATTAGTTTGGTTGCTTTCCATATTTTTCACTAGCATCATTAAATCTTGTATTATTTGCTTTTGCTCTTCCTTTTCATTGTCATTTATCCCTGATTTTTCACTATCATGAACTTGATCTGCAATAGTTCCGTTTGATGACACATTCTGATCTTGAACTCTTTCTTTCTGTTGCACAATCTTAGGGGCAGAAGACAAGCTGTTTGGACTATCATATCTATCTTTAAAAGCATTGAGAATGTCTTGTAAAGAAGTGAAAAAATCATTAGGAAAATTATTAAACCAATTCAAGGCATCACCCTCTAAAGAATGGACAAATAGATGCATCTTGAAATCTTCATGATTATATTGAGGAAGTCTACAATATATGGTCATTACACAAGTAAACATGTTTAAATGATGTCTAACAGCGACCGGATCATCACCCGAGAACTTAAATAATTTAGAAATGGCCTCTTTCGGGAGATCATGGAGATTATTAGTAAAATGACATGGTTTACATGAATAATCCATGATGAACAACAAGGGATCAAATGGATGATAGAAAGAGATGTCTGCTCAAGAGAATTAAGAGATGAGAGAAGTGGAGTCGCCACTTGAACAATGAATCTGATTCTAGGATCCAAAAAGTAACCACAAGCAGATATGAGGAAAGCTTCTTGTCTGGGAAAAATGAGAAAGTGGAGTCGCCACCCAAACAGGAAACAAACCCAAGAGGCGCTGCTGATATGTGATGAAAAGATGCCAAAATATTGAATCTGCTAGCTCAACTGAGAGATGAGAAAGATGAGAAGATGAATGATTGTCGTTTGAAACACCGAGAACAAAGTGTCCCCGGCAACGGCGCCAAAAAATGTTGTCGCGCGGATTGGCACGACAACGCTCAGACCGGGGGCTGTCACTCTGATCCCCGGTCTCTCCGTTTGAGCCTGTCTCCCGCGGCTAAGGGGGGTAGACCCTGTGAGGTGATGGAGGCCAACTGGCAAACAGTTGGGCTGGGAGACGAGATGCACGATTGAGATAAGCACTAAAATGATTCGATGAATTGAGCAGACCAGTGCCTTGAAAGATCTAAATGATTACTAGCTAGATGATATAAGAACATGAACCACGGACAGCAATCATTTATTATCAGACAAAGAGAGCAATGCTTTAAATATCTAGTAAACCACAAAGCTCTTCAAATAACGATATCCAACAAACTAAGAGAAATAAATTGCTTTAAATAACAGTGAATCCAGATATCTATTTTGTGTTCAGATCTCAGCGTGGAAGATATTGCAGTGATAAGCAACTGAAGGTGGTAAAAGTAACTCTCCACAAAAAGGAAACTTTTTATGCTTTTTCAAATTTTTTTTTTTTTTTTTTTTTAAATGAAAACTTAAATAAAAATATAAAAAATTAAATCTAAAATTTTAAAATCTCTAAAACCTAAGTCTAAAAAAATTTAAAATCTAAATTTAAAAGCTAATCAAAATAAAAAAAAAAAAAATATATATATATATATATATATATATATATATTTTTTTTTTTATATTAAACAAAATCTAAAAAAAATAAAAAAAAGAAATAAAAAAAAAATCTATCTAAAACTAAACTAAAAAAAACTAAATCTAAAATCCTCTTTTCTTCTTTTTTTTTTTATATTATATTTAAAAAAAATCTAAAATCTAAAACTTTAAAAAATCTAAAACATTAACTAAATAAAAATAATAAAAAAAACTACAACAATATATAAACTATGAAGACTTTAAAACAAATATGAAAATTTAAATAAAATAAACCCTAACAAATCTAAACTAAAACAAAGGAATTAATTAAAGTCTATACGGCAATGATATACGTTACTTTTAAAACTAAAATCTAAAAGAAACAAACAAACCTATGCTAACCCTACGACTACGCTAATGGCAGCAGATCGAACGTATTCAAAACCACAACCAAGACTTGGAACCGAAAATCAAGACGCTAAACATTAAGCCTGACGGAGAATACGCAGACGGGTTTATTGCAATTTCTAATACCAGAGAGAAAATTGAGACACGTTTCTTTCAGCAAATGGGGTCGAATGGAAACATGGGACGTAGCTGAACTTACCTGATCACGTTTGCCATGGTGCACCCGGCGACTGACCTCAATCCCTGCGCTGAGCTGAGAGAAAAATCGATTTAGACGTGCTGACAGCCTATGGCAATGACCGAGTCTGGCCACCGAAGATTAACGTGCTGCAACTTTGAAGCCGCTGCTTGCTTTCGTGAAAGGAGACTGGGCACGGTCTTGTTGTTTGCTGCCCTGATGCCAAACGCAGATAACTATACCAGAACTGTGACAGTATATAAGTGGACAGAGAAACTTTCAAACAGATCAAACGTAACCCTTTTCTATTTTGCTTTACGTTGTGGGTGCATACGAATGGCCATTACAGTCAGACCAGTCACGGATTCAACAAATATACTCAAACTGGAAAAGCTAAAGGCGGCAGAAACGATTTTAAAATAAAATTATCTGGAGATAGTGATACGCAGAGATTACCTGGTCACTGAAAGATTGAACTGCAACCTCACCTGATGACAGATATCCTGTGTCTTTTAAATGCTTGCGAATATTAAATCAGTCTGCTTGATCTCTGTTCCGGAACAGCGTTTCCTCCGAAGCTTAGTAAAAACCCCTTAACTGGACTATGTTCCTTTCAGTGCATGGTTTGTGGGACTCAATCCCTCAAAAGCCAGCCCAGCAGATGGGCAGACAATCAACACAGTACTAGAGAAAACCCTTTTCACGATTTTGTCTTAGTAATCCTGCAGGAAAAGAAATTTGGCAGATATACACAAAATTTTGCAGTAAACCTTTCAAAATTTACCAAAAGTTACAGAAATTTATAGCTCTGGCACAGCCAAATTTAGCAATAATTACAGTAATATTTTTCGAATTTTAGAAACTTTGAACTTTGCTGTAAGCAGAAAGAAAATCTCTCATGTAAAACAGGAAATAAAACTCTTAATGATTAACCCAGGGCCAAAACCAGCTAGGCTCTGCAAGGAAAAGCCTGTGGGAGTTGGCTGGTTCAGCCCAGAACTTCCCCAAACGCCCACAAATACCCTTCACCTAAAGATTTCCTGCACACCTCAAGTAAACATCAGTAAAGAGGGCAAGAAATGCTGCTAGATTTCAAGAAATAATGGAGATACCTGCCATTATTCCAGAAACCCTACAACATTCAAACCCTAGCACATGAGCAAGATACCTGTACTCACAATACTCTGAAAATCAGCTATTATTAACTGCTGAAAACTGAAATATGCAGAAAAAAACAAACATCTCACAGCAATTCCAGAGAGTAACACCAGCCAGTTTTGAACCCCAAAGTCTTTTTATTAACCAGAAAATCAGATTACAAGAGAGCTTTTTCAGTCCAGACTCACAGATCAGATAAACCTTTCAAAATGACCCCCTAGGACCCTATATAAAGGAAATGATCCCAACGGCTAGTTTTGAGTGATCCATGTTGAAGCGATCTCGACCGTCGATGAGGGTTAAGACATCTCTTAATCTCATCCGTCGATTTTATTTAAAAAAGATATTTTGTATGCATTCACAAAAATATTATTATTTTATTGCTTAGGGTTTTTGCTTTATGTTTTTATTATTATTATTTTTTATTTATTTATTTCATTTTTTAATTTTTATTTATTTTATTATTTTTATTCATTTTTTAATTTTTTAATTCATTTTAAGATGGATCATCGAAACTAAGCCGTTGGAAACATCACCTAGGACCTAGGACTTAGGACTCATGAGGGGATTTACAACATTTTTCAACCCTCAAGACACATTTCATCATGATTTTTACAATTTACATCTCAAAGGGATGAACCACTTAATACAGACCCTCATAGAACACCCAGTTCTGCGACACAACTATAATCTAGCAGATTAACATATTAAGATTCTCCTAAAGTTCTAATGACGAAATCCATCCCGGCTTTGGGGTCAGGTTTGAAGGAAAACTCTGCCGATCGTAGATCGGTGAGACGAAAAACCTCCCGGGACGTAGATCATCATTAGAAAGTTAGGTCCACCTAGGCAACTTTACATACATGACTCTGATCTGCTTAGATTATTTACAATTCATACATGCAGACTGGGTTTACAACAAAAATGATCAAGCTGCTGATGATGGCAGGATGGCACGGACATGCTGATCAGGTGCTGCCCCTTTTTGCCAAGAAAAGGGGGATGTACTGCATGGGTAGTTGACCAGTAGAGGTCAACAGAACCAACAAGAACATAAATTATTTAATCAAGACCTTGAGACGGTGAAGAAGAGGGCGGTGTAAGGAATGGTGTATAAGAAGAGAGGTGGGGGTTTGTTATGGGGGAGACAACTGTTAGTATTCTTTGGAATTAAAGGAACATTTTTCCTTGGTTCTGAGGGGTTCTTGACCCTCGAAGAAATTTTATTGCATAGTAGGAATTTTCGAAGAGAGTCACTCATAGAAGGAAATTGAGCCTTGGTTGTTCTTGAATCTTTTGGGCACGGGGGCCAGAGTGCTGCAATTTTGAAGTACTCTAGAGCTGGGTACCAAGGTTGTGCCTAGTTTGGAAGGGAGGATTTGGTCATTTTGGTAACGGGAGCGAATTTGGAACCACAACATATTAACTTCAAACGTGGAAGCCAAGTATATATCTGTGTATTAAATTGATAAATTCCATTTTAAATATCACTATTTGGATTCTAAGCATCAATTTTGTTAAATTTTCCTTAATTTTCCCAAATTAGGGCTTCACACACTGGTATCAAAGCTTCCTTAATTTTTTTTTTTTTGATAGGTGAGTGTTAATTACTTAACCTTTATATCTGAAGTTATTTAAAAAAAAATTGTTTCTATATATATGATTAACATGTTGAAACTTATAATGACCCTTCGTTTCCCCTTTAAAACATCATTTATATTAATATTCATAAGATTCATAATAATATAATTGAATGTAATTATGCCTATGAAAGGGATATTGTTATATTTTTATAACATTTTATTGGTTGTTATTATATTTTATAATTTTGTCATGCAATCATCTAATTCAATATTGTATTTTAAAATTTATTTTAATACATTTCGTAATTTAAATATGTTAATAAATTTTGTGATTAGCAATATCTAAGTAAGAAGATATTTGGTGAGCATAATTAGGGATTTTCAAGAGGATTAGTAAATATATTGTATAGTTGTTTAATATATAGTTAGAAAAACTTATAAACTTTATTAATAAATGTTTTAAAATAATAATAATTATAGTAATAATAATAATTTTTTTTATAATTGAAAATATACTATTTAAAAGATATATCAGTCTAAGAAGACCCATGCATTTTGATAAGTATTATTATGCATCAGGATAGAACACCATGCATTAGGACAAGGAATGTCAAGGTGTTTCGCGCTAAGAGAATATTCTTCTACCTTTAAGACAAAGATCGCTATATTTCAGCATAGAGAAAGTGCTTTGATTTGGTGGGGAAATCTAGAAAAGCAATTACATCTCATATCAGACAACGTTCCCGGGGAGTTGTTTGAGGAAAGATTCCGTGCAAAATACTTTCCACCTTTTTTTCAAGAGTAGCGAGCCAGAGCCTTCCATATGTTAGTGCAAGGTAACAAAACAATGGAGGAATATGAGATAAGGTTTATGGAGCTTGTGAAATATGTTCCTTATCTAGATACTGACAAATGTCAAGTTGAGCGTTTTGCATATGGATTAAATCCTCGAATCAGGGCCATGGTTAGGATGTGGAAGCCATCATTAGTAGCTGAGGCAGTTGAATGTGACTATTATGCAGAGGAGCGTTTGGGGATAAAAAGGGATGTCAGGCCGACAAGACCCCCACAACTAGGAATTCCAGGGAAGACTCCCTGGAACTTCTTCAGGGGGAATAACTTGAGACCACCTCCTTATGGTAATAGATTTATCCCAAGAGAAGTAGGAACAAGAGCTCCCATGACAGTTAATACTATAGTTGCTGAATCGTCAAACACAAGTCAATGGAAATCTCAAGGAACTACTAATAGAGGAAGAAACGCGAGAGGAAGTAGCACAAGAGGACAAAGCTCCTTTTCTAGAAACTCACAATATGACTCAAGGGGATCATCCCAGGTTAATTGTTGGGGATGTGGAGGACTGCATTTTCAGCGTGATTATCCAAAAGCCTCGTTAAATGTAATGCATAGAGCAGGAAAAGAACCATCATAAAATAACTAAGGCAATCATAGAATCCATGCTTTGGTCAACAACAACCAGGAAAAACATCAATCCACTGTAGTGGAGTCCTTAGGTACTATTAATGGCATAAGACTTAAAATCTTGTTTGATACCAGTGCTACTGATAGTTTCATTTCATCATGTGCATTAAATAAATGTGGGTTGGCAGCCTACAAGCAAAACAATTTCAGACAGGTGGAAATGGCTTTAGGAGAACTTCAATTCGTAGATTTGAGTGTTGAGGAATGCAAAGTTGATCTAGGATTTGTTCGACTAAGTTAAAAGTATATGTCACAACCCTAGGAACTTATGACCTCGTCATAGGGATGGATTGGTTAGAAACTCATCAAGCTTGGGTACATTGTTACGGGAAAATAATTCTCTACATAAATGACAAAGGAGAGACGATCCAAATCCAAGGTATTAAGAGGAAGGTATCTTTACGCTTCATCTCAACAATGCAAATGAAGCCTTGCTTAAGGAAAGGATTGCAGGAATATGCAGTTCATAAAGTAAGTAAGGAGGACCGTCCTTAGCGCAATATTTGGTGTTATCTAAATTTTCGGATGTTTTTTCAAAGGAACTACCAGGATTACCTCCTGAAAGGGAGATTGATCTTACAATAGAATTGAAACTAGGTACATAACCAATTTCTAAAACACCCTATAGAATGACGGCTCTTGAATTTCAAGAGTTACAAATCCAGATGAATGAACCACTGGATATAGGACACATCCGACCTAGTACCTCACCTTGGAGTGCACCTGTAATTTTGTCAAAAAAAGGATGGTTCTTTGCGGCTATGCATAGACTATAAAGACTTAAATCGAGCTACAGTAAAAAATGGGTATCCAATGCCCCGAATTGATGACCTCTTCGACCAAATGAAATGAGCTTTTGTCTTTTAAAAAATCGATCTACGATCCGGTTATCATCAACTAAGAATTAAGGAAAGTGATATCTCTAAGATTGCATTTCGAACACACTTTGGGCATTATGAGTTCACAGTGGTACCATTTGGGTTGACCAATGCACTAGTAGTATTCATAAACATTTTGAATAGTGTTTTCTGCAAATATCTCGATCAATTTGTACAAGCCTTTTTAGATGATAATCTCATCTACTCCAAAAATGAGAAAGAGCATGAATAACATTTGTGAATAGTATTATCTTGCCTCAGGGAACACTAGTTATATGGAAAGTTATCCAAGTGTTCCTTCTTTCAGAAGAAGATTCATTACCTAGGTCATATTATATATGGTGAAGGAATCTCAGTAGATCCTGAGAAAGTAAAAGCAATCATGGAATGGCCAATACCAAAGAATGCACATGAAGTGTGAAGTTTTATGGGTTTAGCCGGATATTATCGAAGGTTTGTAGAAGGGTTCTCAAAAATTGCAAAGCCTATCACAACCCTCCAGCGTAAAAGAGTTAGATATGAATGGGCTGAGGAATGTCACATGACATTCTCTCAACTTAAAAGATTGTTGGCCAGTGCACCAATCTTGTGAGTACCTGATATGGACAAAGACTTTATTGTATGTACAGATGCCTCCAAGTAAGGATTAGGTGCAGTATTAATGCAAGCCAGAGGAGTAATAGTGTATGCGTCAAGGAAGTTAAAGCCTCATGAAGAACTCTACGCCACGCATGATTTAGAGTTAACCGCTGTAGTGCTAACTTTAAAGATATGGAGACACTATCTTGTAGGGAGAAGCTTTATGGTCAAAAGAGACCACCAAAGTTTACAATATTTGTTTACCCAAAGGCACTTGAATGCTAGGCAAAGATGATGGAGTAAATTCTTATGTGAGTATGACTTTGGAATTTCATACATTAAAGGAAAAGAGAATGTAGTGGCAGATGCTCTAAGTAGAAGACCAACGATTTTTTCCCTCATACCTATCAAGGTAGTCTTTAGGAAGCAAGTACTAGAAGATATGCTGAGGATGTACATTATGCATGAGCTAACACACTAGGAAAAATACTTGCTCTTAGTTGAATTTGCATACAATAACAGTTACCACAGTTCAATCAGGATGCCTTCATTTAAAGCATTGTACGATAGACCTTGCAGAACGCTGTTGAGTTGGGATAGGTTAGAGGACAGAGTGATAGTGGGATTGGAATTAATTCAAGAGATGGAAGAACAGGTGAAACATATTAGACAATGGTTAAAGGAGACATAAGATAGACAAAAAAGTTATGCTGATGCTCATAGGACAGGAGTTATGAAGTAGGGGATCAAGTTTTCATCCGCGTCAAACCCAACAAAAGCACCATCCAGTTTGGAATATGGACAAATTTATCACCCCGATTTATAGGGCCATTCGAAGTCCTGGAAAAAGTTGGACCTCTCGCCTATCAGCTTCCACTGCCACCTCACTTGCATAAAGTTCATAATATTTTTCATGTATCTGTATTAAGACATTACATAGATGACAAATTTCATAACCTTCAATTGAAGGAATTGCAGGTATCAGACGAGGGAATCATTTCGATCTAACCATTACGTATACTGGAACATAGGGTTCGACAACTTAGGAACCTCCTAGTATGTCAAGTTAAGGTCCAGGGGGACAAGTATAGCCCTAGATCGACTACTTGGGAAGACACAGAGACCATATGTCAAAGATACCCCAACTTGTGTTGATTTTGAGGAACAAAAAACCTTATTTTGTAAATATTTACTTTATTTTGAGTTGGATACTTAAGACTAATATTTTGGATTATCACATTTGAAAATGATTTTTTATTTTTTTGGTACATGAATACTAATAAGAAATATGTTATTTGCTTAACTCTGCTGGTGCATGGTATATGTTATTTGCTTAACTCTGCCGGCACGTGGATACCAATATGAAATATGTTATTTAATTAACATTACTAAAATGTGGATACCAATATGAAATATGTTATTTAATTAACATTACTAAAATGTGGATACCAATATGAAATTTGGTATTTAATTAACTTTGCTATGAAATCTAAATTATAAATTATGTCATGGATGAGATATCTATAATTTTATTTTATTTTGCATATTGACATGATTGATGAGATGGAAATAAATGGATGACTACTTAATATGAAAGCTAACTTACAAATATATGGGCTAGACATGACCAAGTATGTTATATCGTAAATAGCAACATATATGAAATACACAAAAACTGTTATTTAAATACAATTTGTTTTGAATATATTGATGCATATGTTATAATGTATGAACAAGTGTTTACATTGCATATAACATCGTTACCAAAACGACCACGTGATGACAAAACTCCAAGAACAATTGAGGTTCAATGAGATTCCATGATAGAGTGTTGACCTTGGTCCTACTAGGAGGGGTAGAGATGTTGCCCATCGTTTATCCTCCAAAACCTAGAGTCATGGGAGCACTCTGCGAATCACGCTCCCCTAGACACGTGATGATGACTACCGGATGCACACTGGGAAATCATGTTGATATAGTTGACGTTGTCATCCTTAGGGGTCTATGAATGGTTAGGTCAGTATAGCTGACGCTATGACATACTCCAGTAGGGGACAGATAGAATGGGAGTGGAAGAGATTAGGAAAGATGTGATGATTATAGAATAGCTTGGGAACCCGACTGGTAGGGCATGACTATTATAGTTGTAAAAGTATAAATATTCAGAACACAAATTTTAAATGCCCTCACGTTAAACAAAAATTCAATTATAAAACATAATTCTTACATGATTATACTAATCACTAAATAATTACACTTTGACATACTATATAAACCCTAACTTCGGGACCGAATATTAGCATGCATACGAGGCATGCATATGATAGCTAGATATGCATGCATCACATGCACTGAAGTAGTATACATACTAACTAGTATAAGATAATGAATTGGTTTTGAAATAAATATCTAGCACATCAGAATATAATGATTATATCAAATAAAGTACTTGATAAGCGTATAATCATCATAAAAGATGATTCCAAAAATAAAGTTAATACAATGGTTATACAAAATAAAAGGGAATTTTAATAACTAAATAAAATAGAACTTATATATATATATATATATATATATATATATTAAAAGAAAGTAAATAAGAATAATGGGAAAAGACATGACATTATCTTTTCTAAATCCCAAACAACCTCAAAAAATTAAAAGTAAATTAACTTGATAAATAAATTGTAATAAAATGTAAGATCAATAAAACAAAAAAACAATAAAAGGCTCTCTCTCTCTCTCTCTATATATATATATAAATATAACTATGATTCTGATAAAATATATAAGCTAAGTCCATCACTCAAATTGTGACTGAGCAAGGTGGAAGCTAAAATCTGCTCCACCTGTGATCGACAAAGAACCAACAAGAACATAAATTATTTAATCAAGACCTTGAGACGGTGAAGAAGAGGGCGGGGGAAGGACTAGTGTATAAGAAAAGAGGTGGGGGTTTGTTATAGGGGAGGCAATTGTTAGTATTCTCTGGAGTTAAAGGAACATTTTTCCTTGGTTCTGAGGGGTTCTTGATCTTTGAAGAAATTTTATTGCACAGTAGGAATTTTCGAAGAGAGTCATTCACAGAAGGAAACTGAGCCTTGGTTGTTCTTGAAGCTTTTGGGCACAGGGGCCAGAGTGCTGCAATTTTGGAGTACTTTGGAGCTGGGTACCGAGCTTGTGCCCAGTTTGGCAGGGAGGATTTGGTCATTTTGTTAACGAGAGTGAATTGGAGCCACAACATATCGACTTCAAACATGGAATCTAGGTATGTATTTGTGTATTAAATTGATAAATTATGTTTTAGTATCACTGTCTAGATTCTGAGCATCGATTTTGTTAAATTTTCCTTCATTTTCCCAAATTAGGGCTTCACAAGGTTCATTTAATAATTTACCCATTGTAAACTCTTTTTTTAAGTTAATGAAATGGTTGTCTTTCCTTCAATTTATAGCCTTGCAATGTATATCAGTGGACTATTTTATTCCTAAGTGTTATATGAGTTTCATACTCCTGTTTTGAGCATATTTTATAAGTCTTTGTGCTGTATATATCTTTGTTTGGGATTAAATGTGAAATTTCCACGAATGCACCAATTGGAGTTTAACTTTCTAAGTATTAGTAGTTTATTTGTTTATGAAAAATAACCAATGTTACCAGACTCAGAATCGGCAATAAATCAGCGAGGCAAAAGAGTGAAGAGTTTTAATCGAATCGGGAAAAAATCGGCAAAAAATTGATGAATTCATTAAATAAAAATATACACATATATTGAATTAAAAAAACATTTTTCATTAATATTCGGTAAAGGCATGTCCAAACAATGCATAATATCAATAGATGTCCAAAATATCATGAATGAATAAGTATCTCATATATGTTATGAGTCCAAACATGATCCAAAGTACTGAGTCTTGACTCCTAACCAGTGACTACATAGAACCAAAAGCATATGCTTCTAAAAGTTTACAAAAAACTGCATACTAATCAGAAAAAAATCAGTAACTAAGAGTCTAAGACTCTTAAGAGTGAGAACTAGAAGTGATTCCTCCCACTCCTTCGCTTGCTTGACTCTCAAATTTCTCCAAGTCATGAATGCTTAAAAGAGGAGCCTCCTTTAATTGGACCTAGTCTACCGCATTTGTAGTTTGCAAATCTATCTCTTCAAGGTCGATTGGTGAATGATCCAAACCTGTCATTATCATGAGACATTGAAATGTGAATTAAAGTTTCACTTTGAAGTTTGAACTTTAAAGTACAAACTAGATTATGAAACCTTCAAATTCAAGCTCTCGAGTCTCACCTAGTATTTGTTTTTGAGAAGTCATAGATTGTAATGGACAAATATAAGGTCATTTAAGCGTTTTTGTGTCAATCAGTTGCACTTCTTAGAATGTATTTTCTCAAACATGCTCTAGTTGCGCTCACAACCTGAAGCACTGCATGCTTGGTTTAAGATTCAAATGGCAAATCTCTTCAAATCTGGCGTATCACTACCAAAGTTTTGCCACCAAAAACCTAGCAAGTGGCAAGGGTTTGTGAGTAGAAGTACTAAATAGTAAAAACTTAAAAAGACAAGAAACTTAAATAAAACATTTAACATACAAAATAAAGTTTGAACAAATTTAATGAATTGATGAAGCCTTCAAGCAGGGTACCTGGCAACATCTTAGACCTTTCTCTTATAGCATTGGTATAGGCAAACAATTTAGATGGTGCCCTATAATCTTGTAGTTGGGAAAAGACACGACTTTGAAATTCTGGATCAGGGAAGCACCTTTCCATGCATGTCATAAGTCCTCTGCCAACTTCCCCTTCCTAATTAAATTTGCTCTTATCATAAAAATATTGTGGGTTTATGAAGTACCCAGCAACATGTAAGTGGGAATGCAATTGCCTATCCCAACATGCATCTATAATGTCCCAAAGAGGCATATACTTTGTCTCATCATCCCCATATCTTCTTTTGATGGCCTCCTTTGCGAGATCCATCGCCCCATAAATGTAACCCATAGCGTGTTTGTCACCATCAACCATCCTTAAAGTTCAAGCATTCAAATTTAAAGAAATATGAAACATTGTAAATAAAAAGAAGCTTGAAATGAAATTTAAAAAATGAAAACGTTAAAAGACTTGAAGTACCTGAGAACTCTAACAAGGGACTCTGTCACGACAATAATCTCTTTGGCATCTTTCCAGAAACCATCATTAAACACAAGTGCAACAATTTCAATGCCTTCAAGGGTCTTGGAATGTTTAGATGCCACCCACTCAGGTCCCAAGAACATCCTCTTCAGATTTATCTTTTGCTCAACCACAAATAGCAAAGATATGAAATTTGTTGTAAATCTAGTCACTGCAGGTTGAACAATTTCTTTACCTTCAGTGTATTTTCTCATCGTGTTTAAGACAATAGTGTGGTTGTATAGGTATTTGGTTATGGATTTTGCCTTCTCGACAACCTCATGTATCCAATGAAGCTTACTAATGTCCTCAAGCATTAAATCTATGCAATGGGCAGCACAAGAGGTCCAAAAAATAGTGGGGTGCCTACTCTCAAAAAGTCTACCAGCAGCCATATAATTAGCTACATTATCAGTGACAATTTGTACAACATGTTCTTCTCCCACTTCTTGAACGACTTCCTCCATCATTTCATAGATAAGTTGGGCAGTCTTAACCTTGTCTGAAGCATCCACTGATTTGAGAAACATTGTGCCTGCGGGACAAGATACAAGGAAATTTATTAAAGTTCTATTCCTCTGATCTGTCCATCCATCACTCATGATGGTGCACCCTGTTTCTACCCATGATGAACGAAACTCAGCTAGCACAAGCATGACATCTTCAACACTCTCTAACAACAAATCTGTCCTAAGGCTCTCTGATGTAGGGGCTTTGAACCTTGGACCTGCAACAGCGACTGCATCAATCATAGCTCGCTAATAAGGACTTCTAGCACAGTGGAAAGGTATGTCAAAATATTACCAAAAGTTAGCAATGGCCTTCCTTGCTTGACTATGGATATTTTTTTTCCAACCAGTGGCATCCAAGGTAGGTTGGGAATCGGGTTTTGTGTGGGGAGCAAAAAAGGTGTTTATGTTTCCACCTCCAGTGTTGAAGGAAGGACTCATTTGGCCTTGAGTTTGACTTGGACTTGGAGGCATGTGTGGGAAACTTGGGAATGATGTTAAGGATTCAACAAAGGGAGGTGACAAGGGGGTAGTGGAAGAAAAACTGTCAACTCCAAGAGTTCCTATTTCACTATTTTTCTTTGCTTTCTTGGCATTATGTTGACGCAACATATCAATGGCCAAGGTTGCTTGGTGTTTGACATTATCGTCAACCTTGTTGCAAAGACCTATATCATGGCTAGGTATTTGTGCAAGGTGGAACTTGAATCTATAAATGCCTCCACTACATTTCGCTTTGCAAAATTTAGAAAGGAGCTTGGGGTCTCTAGGAATCTTGTCACAATAAGCCCAAGCAAAGTCCTTCTTTCTCGGCATTGTTGTTGGTTTGGCCTTGTGTTTAATTTGTTGCTTCTGTTAAGATTTGGAGCCGTGTCTTCTATTTAATTTGTGGCTCCTGTGAAAGACAATAAAAAATTAAATTTAAAAATGATCCAAAAATTTAAAATATGCTAGAAATCTAAAAAATTAAATGAAATCCCTTTTTGCTTAGTTATAAGAGGGTGCTTTGTCTATATTAAAAACCAAGGAGGCATTTTAATTGTTTCCTTTGTCTACTTTACATAATAGAGGGAGCTCAGAGATTATTTCCCCTAACAGTCTGTTTTCTTTTTATTGTACCCAACTTCGCCAATGCTTGGTGAGGCTCCTAGCACAAACCCAATCACCCTAGAGGCCACTAATATCATACACCCAATAAATTATCATCCAGTTATGAACCAGTCTCAGCCTGTCGCTTCCATTGCCTACTGAAGCACACTTCGACTCTTTGTCCTTTAGACCCCTAACTCGATTGCACTTCCAACTTATTAATAGAGGAAAAACTAGTAGGAAGTTCCCAACTTTACTTAGTAACTCGACTAGGAAGGGGTAGATCCCCCAACAAGGATGAAAACAAAGAAGCTACCCACAAAACCTATAGACCTATATCCCACTTTGAAATAGAAGTTACCTAGATAGAGCTGACGGAGGATTTTCTGCGACTTCTTGGACCGCTCAAGAAATTTCCATTTTGAAGCCCACTCCTTCGCCTAGAACCTATGTGGTGCTGCGTGCATGCTTCAGATAAGTTGTTTGCTCACGAAGATGGAGGATTACTAGACTAGGGCTATCCCACGGTTCACAGTGGAAACTGGAAAACCTGTCTGTCAGCAAAGTGAACTGCGGCTTCTCTGCCTGTCTGTCTGGAAAGCGAACTGCGGCGTCTGTCTGGAAAGCTCTCTGCGGCGTCGTGGAATGCGGCTTCTCTGCGGCAGCGAAGTGAACAATGAAATCGGAAACTGGCGGTAGCGAAGTGAAAACCCGATAAAGTGACAATCCTAAACCGGCGGGACTTGGGAAAAAAACGCCAAAAAAAGGCGAAAATCGGTCGAATCACAGACTCGTGAGTCAAACTCGGTCAACGCGATTTGACTCGCAGAGTTTTGACTCTGCTCGTTTGAAGGCCGAGCTGATTTTAACTCGTGAGTACTCGGCGATTCCTGTTACACTGCAAATAACAATTAAATCACTGATGCATTCTTCACAATACAAATACAATGCAGAAATAAAAATGTGGAATTGAGAAATAGATTCACACATAAAATAAAAATGACACCAATGTTTTTGGACTAAATGTCCCCGGAAAAACCCCGAAGTAAAAACTGGTGCAATAGATGAGGGTTTATTTTATTATGCAGCAATTTGGGAAATTTTACAACTAGATGCCCAATTGGCTATCCTCTGGAAATATACTGGCAAAATAATATGGAGATCCTAGATCTCCTTTGCAAAACAACTCAACCTCCTCTGGCTTTCTCGCACCCCACACTAGCAACTCGCACCACTGCCTAAAAGACACACTGTAGCCTCTGAGCAATACACACAACCCTGGATTTGCCTCCAACTTGACCATCTAGCCTCCTGCTGCTTCTGGAAGTAACTCGCTCTGCCTCTGGAAGCTGATTTGACCTCTGACATCTGAAACAACCCTCTTCCGACAACTCGCACTGGGGTTTTTGGCTATTCACACTGCAAGTACGACCTCCTCTGCAGATGTATTCAACCTCCCTTTTCCTTCCACTCCGACATTAGAGAATCACTGGGAATCTCTCTGGTATCTTGCTCCCAAATTATTTGCTGCTCCCTCCCTTCGATGCTTTCCCTTGGGCTCAAACTGTGCCCTTGCCGAATATTGCAAACTGGGTGGCTCGATCTTGCTCTCACAATTTAATCACATTGATTTCTCTAATGCTATCTCTAAGCCTTTCGACTTGCTCTTATAATCTCTTGTTGAGACTTCAACGACCATGATTCAATCTCAATTGATGGATGAGATGAATTCGACTTCATCAATAGAAGTCTCTAGAGCAACCTCAAACATCCTTAATTAATTAACTTTAATTTACCACTTTTCCTAAGTTAGACTTAGGAAATATTTTAATTATGGCAAATTAATTTAATTAAGGTGTTTTCCAAGCTTATCTCGCTAAACCTTTTCAGGGTTTTGGAGATATAGTGTTCCCTAGCCTCATAGCATCATCTGAGACTAGAACATCTGTCGGATGCTACACAAACTAACACTCCCTCTTAGCGATGAAGGTATTCTCTACTACACCACACCATTCTCTGAAATAGATGAACTTAGCTTTCCCTAGAGATTTCGTGAGTATATCTGCAACTTGCTGCTCAGTGGGGACATGCTATAGTTGGACTGCTCGACGCTGCTGATGTCTGACTTCTGTTATACCTCCTTTCTTCACATCTCAACTGATTTGACTCCCTATCATTGGAAATCACTGTGAAGAAGACAACCGACAAACACTGTCCATAGACCATTGCGCATACTCCGATCCACATGCTACTAATTATAGCTGAATCAATCTTAGTGTATTATGTCACTGCAACTAGCTCTGCAACTATCCCTTGAGCCTATGAATGCAACTACCTCTTTGTTGTCCATTGAGTAACTGACTGTGCCCAACTGCCTCTCAAGTGTTTGATTGCAACTAGCTTTACACTGTCCCTCAAGATTTGTATACGCCTTGTTGACACCTCGATCCTCCTGCTACTTTGACTGTGGGCTCCCGTAGAAAAGGTATTGATCCTTGTGAATAACAACTGGATCTGAACTAGACTTCCTGCTGCTCCTCATGGATCTTGCCCAAAATGATATCCTAAAGCATCATGCTCCCCCTCTATCTAGAGGTATCACTGCTATCATTGTGAATTCCTGCAATCTAGAGGTCAACTCGTCGATCTTTGTGAAATTTTTTGCCTCTGCTTGTCCTTCTTCCTCTTGGGACACTAGGTGATGTAGTGACCAAATTCACCACATCTGAAGCATTTGAATTTTGACAAGTCCTTTTTATTCTTCTCTCCTTTTGAGTCCTGTCCTTGACTGGGACCCTTCTTCGCCTTCCATTTACCTGCAAAGGCTACGTTCTCTTCTTCTTCGTTCTCAACATTTGGTCCCTTGCCACTACTGCTAGTAGCACCCTCAATTAGACTGAGCCTCAACTCCTCCTCAGTGAAAACACTCCATAGGCATTCCCATGCTGGTAGTTGATCTCGTCTAGTGATCCCTTGAACGAAGGTTCGCCCTTCCTTGGTAAACCCGTTTAGTGCTATTCGCACTGGTTTACCATTAGTTGGTTTCCTCCAACAACTGCAAGCTCATCTCGAACTCCTTGAGTATTAGTGAGATAGGAGGTCACACTCTCACCCTTTTGTATCTTTGTTGTCCTCAGCTTCTCCTTGAGAATCATTTTTCGATTGTCAGATGTATCCTAGTATAGCTTCACAACGACATCCCACATGTCATTTGCTGTATCTTTCTTAGCAATATGTGGGACAATAATCTTGAAACCCATCTAGGACCATCCTCTTGGCTTTGGCCATCTCCTTCTTGAAGTTTGCCAATTGTTGTGCATTTGTTGGTTTTGCCATGACATTTATCTCGAACTTCTTCAAGCCATTCTCATCCAGTAGGAATTGCATTCGGGCCTTCTTGACACCAAAGTTAGAGGCTCCATCAAGTCTATCATGATCTCTGAGTCCTTATGAAGTCATCTCTGCGAAACTCAAACAAACTGGAGAACTATATATTGGATATCTCCTCCATCCGACAACTCAATTCGACCTTCTTCCTCCACTCACACTCCCTTTGGAAATGTATAGATCTGCTCATGTACCTGCCTCCGATATCTTTCTCGGAGTTTGCACTGCCTGCCCTTCTCTTGGGTAGCTCTCTCTACCACCCACAAGTCCTTCAAAATCTGGCATACACATTGCTGACCCTGAAACTCTAACTGGCTGGATTAGAAAGCCTGCTAAGAACTTTTGCTATTAGAAATCACGACCTCCTTTCCTGTAACTGGAAAACTGGAAACCCATTGAGAAAATTTGGAAATTCCGCTTGTGTGCTTTTCTCTTCTTGCCCTGCACTAATTTGCAACTGTAAACCCTTGCTACAAATCTCTATGCCCAGATTTGCTTTGCGAAATAACTGATCTACTCACCGGAACCTTCTATCCGACAAATCCATTGCCTTCTAGAATTGCTACTAGGACAAATCAAACTTTTCCTTCAACTTGAACTGGAAATCGATATTCCTGCCCCAACAGTTCGCATTGCCTGGCTGGCCTACGCAGATATGGAAATGTTGTGCTCAGGTTTCCCGCTGAAACTACACAATTTTGCTTCCTTCGCTTCTGAGCCTTTGATCTGATCAACAATGCTCTGGTACCATGTGAAATTTCCATGAATGCACCAACTGGAGTTTAATCTTCTAACTATTAGCAATTTATTTGTTTATGGCAAATAACGATTAAATCACTGATGCATTTTTCACAATAACAATACGCTGCAGAAATAAAAATGCGGAACTGAGAAATAGATGCACACAAAATAAAAATGACACCAATGTTTTTGGACTAAGCATCCCTGGAAAAACCCTGAAGGGACAACAGGTGTCGTAGATGAGGGTTTATTTTATTATGTAGCAATTTGAGAAATTTTACAACTAGATGCCCAGGTGGCTATTCTCCGGAAATATACTGGAAAAATAATCTAGAGATCTCAGATCTCCTCTGCAAAACAAGTTGTACTCCTCTGGCCTGCTCTCACCCCACACTGACAACTCGCACAGTTGCCTGGAACATGCATAACAACCTCTGAGTAATACGCACAACCCTGGATCTACCTCCAACTGGGATTTCTAGCCTCTCTCTGAATTTGGAAGTGACTTGCTCTGCCTCCTGGAAGTTGATCTGTTAATTTTAGGTATGTTCTATGCTTAAGAGCAGTTTACTTCGATTTCTTAGTTAGCCCAATATCAATGTTCAATTTAGCAATCACATTAGCATGATAGTAAAATGCAGATAGAACATAAACATAAATAGTAGAAGATAAGCCAAGACAAGAGGACACAAGATGTGGCACCAACTAGGGACAAACCCTAATGTGGGGGAACCCTTGATTAATTCTTCTTATATTCTTCAATAGTTCAGCAGAGAGATAGAGATAGTACAAATATACAAAACTGATCTTTTATGACAGCAGCAGTAAGTCCATCATTCTGCTAATGATGACTGTTCAAAGATGCAACCCTGAATTCTCATGACAGTCTTCAACCAATCACTAAGAGTGCTGTAGCATATCCTTTGAGGAGATCATCAAACTAATGGCCCTCCACATAACACTGTTGCAACATTCCTCTGATTGCTTGCTGCTCCTGCAATTCTGGTTAGGGCACAATATGCAGCCCTTAATCAACAAACTAAGTTCTTCTAGGGCTGTGGTCCACCTAGGAGAGACTCCCCTTTATCCATGTTGCCTCCTGCAAGCAATGTACACCTCAATGCTGCCTTGGAACAACCTTAGTTGCTTGCTATGGCTTGCAGCCTAGCAAAGCAACTAGCTGTAGCTTTCGGCCTGCCCAAATGACACTCAAATGGCAACGTTTCCTTCCTGAAGATCTCGGCCTAGCTGTCTACTCTTGGCAGCACCCAAACACATAACCAATTCTGCCCTATGCTGTCTTGAAGACAAACTTCTTCATCACAATGCTTCTCCTTATGACTGTAACTTCCAGCCTTGCTAACAACCCTTTAATTCAAGCCTTAAGGCTGCCTTATTTGCCACGCTGTCACCAACAACACACAAAGATTTCCACGCTGTCCATCTAGACTTCTACACGCTTATGTTGAGGTCTCCTCTTGCTGCGGCTAGGGCTTCATTGACTGCGGCTAGGGCTTTATTATGACAGCGACTAGGTCTCCTTTCTGAGCTGCATATTAGGCCTCTTCTTAAACTGTGGATAGGGCCTCCCTCTAGCTACAAATTAGGGCCTTCTTTGCTGTGGATAGGCCTCTTCTTGACAACGTCTAAATGACCTTAGTTGATTGTAGCTAGATCTTGCTTTTGCTGCGGATTAGGAGCCTCTCTTGCTGCGTATTGGAGCCTTCCCTTTGACTGCGGCTAGGTTTCCCACTTGACCTCTCTTGCCACCAAACCCAAACGAGTGGAGAGAGATCATGAGAGATGTGTGTAACAAATGACTTGAGGCCTCCTCTATTTAAATGCAACGTTGAGGTTGAGCTGGGGGTTATTTGCTTGCTGGCCGACCTTGACAAATTGTCAAATAATATAAATAAATTCATATCTCCATAAATACATGTCGGAATCGGATGATCTTTAGATCAATCCTACACCTCTCGGAGAGAGGAATCCAAGAAAAATATCAGCTTCCATAAATAAGATGACCCACATGGAGTTTGGCCCTAGTTGCCAATTTTAACATGATCTGACCTCCAACAACTAAATCAACCCTCTTCTGGCAACTTGCACTGGGGTTTCTGGCTATTCGCACTGCTTGTACGACCTCCTCTGCAGATGTATTCAGCCCCCTTTTTCTGCCACTCTGACAATGGAAAATCATTGGGAATCTCTCTGGTATCCTTCTCCCAAATTATCTGCTGCTCCCTCTCTCTGATGCTTTCCCTCTAGCTTGAATTGCGCCCTTGTTGAATACTGCAAACTGGGTAGCTCGATCTGCCTCTCACAATTTGATCACACTGATCCCTTTGATGCTATCTCCAAGCCATTCAACTTGCTCTTAGAATCTCTTTTTGAGACTTCAACGACCACGATTTAATCTCCATCGACGACTAAGATCAGTTAGACTTTATCAATAGAAGTCTCTAGAGCATTCTCGAACATCTTCAATTAATTAAATTTAATTTACTATTCCTATGTTAGACTTAGGAAATATTTTAATTATGACATTAATTTAATTAAGGTGTTTCCCAAGCTTATCTCGCAAAACATTTTCTGGGTTTTGGAGATCTAGTGTTCCTTAGCCCCTTAGCGTCATTTGAGACTAGAACACCTGTCCGATGCTACACAAAACTAACATTAAAAGCATTGAAGTTCACCTACAACAATATTCATACAAATTGTTTGACAAAATAACCTTGAGACAATTCCAAACAAAACTTAGAAAATCAGTGTGAAATTTGAGATACTTCCAGAGAGGAATACTACATTACCATTTTGGATGTGACATGTGTAACATATGAAGAGTAGAAGCATTATTGTTCCACTGATCTCTATGTTGGTCATCTCGTGGACTAAGTCTAGTAGCCTATGCTGGTTAGCGAGACCCCATTCTTGGACTATATAATCCAAGATAGCTTATTTTGCAAATTGATCAGCTTTGTGTCCAAGTTTGACCAATTCACCTTCATCATTTCAAGGAGGCACACACTTTATGATATGGAGGGTATATTGATGTGTAGAGAACTTCATTGCCTTACAACAACACTTTTTTGGCCTTCTGTGAAGAAACATGTGATTTCATATGAAGATGATCAAATTGCAGTCAAAGCAAGAATTCTAACAGAAAACATGGCTTTTACCAACCTTTTCTAGCCCCTTCTAAGCCATGGGAGTCAATCTCCATGGATTTGATCAGTGGTTTACTTACCAGCTATTGGAAGTAGGATTGCATCTTCATAAAATTAACAATAGATACCCAAAGCAATGAACTTAGAACAATAAACAATTAAGAAACACAACCACAATTTAACATGCAAGAAATGCCAACCAAATATTCTAAGTCATTTTATTAATAAACTGGGAACAAGTACATAAAATGAGTTGAAATGATAGAACTCGGGCTTGCCAGGGAAGCTATGAAAACCCAAATGATACATATCTGACCTAGATGGTGGAACGACCGGGAACAAGGAATGCACACTGCCTAGAAATAAACTGTTGCTGGCTGTAACATCGTAGGGCCGAATACTCCTCGTATCACTCTGAAAATTAAGCCTTGGTGTCCTCTCCCAAAACCCACAAGAACCTGACAAGGGTTTGGTTTCACTCCAAGCAATGAGGGAGCTCACCAACAAGTGCATACCACCCATCTAGCTAGATGTGTGAGCTTTTGTGAGAAAATCAACCTGCTGGAGATGCCCTTCAACTCCTAGTCCAAGGAACTCCTCTCCAGTAAGAAAATTAGCCTTTAAAGGCCCAACTCCTTAGCCCTCTCAACTTCCCAACGAATCTACTCCAAGGCCTGCACAACCTCTGCACAGGTAGACTCACGCACTGCCAAAAAGGAGGGAAACTTGACCCTCAAATGTATCCCAAACTACCCTTAGAAAATACACCCAAAACCTCCAACTCTAAGAAGGAAAAACACTCTTGGAAATCTTGCTCTCCCCAATACTTGGGTTGGCTCGAATAACTGATGGGTCGAATTGCCTCTATGCCTTGGAAAAATGAGCACTATTGGAAAACTGCTTCAAATAATCCCTTGTGGAAGCCCCAAAATGGACTTCCCAAATTCCCAACTAGGGAGACACTCAAAGTTCTTCAAAGATGGAGTGAAATTTCGCTTGTAATCCCTTGTGCTCAACAATACTCTGGCTCTTGTGCTAAACAACTCCAAGAGGGGTTAATTTCTGAAATGTAATTGTCGAAAAGATCTCGAGAAATACCTCCTTGCTGCCTTATATAGTCATGGGCCCCTTGCCTCCCCTTGGTGGGCCCCACAATCCACTAACTCGTTCCTCTTCCTTGAGGTTTGAATTGCCTCCTTTGGTGCCCCCGATATTCCACTAAGCGTTTGATTTCCCTCTCTTTGTGCGTGTTGCCTCTTTGGTGGCCCCCACTTGCCTCCCAAAATTGCACTTCTCTCTCTACAGGTGCGAATAGCCTCCTTGGATAGTAATAAAATATTGGGACATTATAGTCCTCCCCAAAATTGCTTGTCATCAAGCAATGCTCAAACAAGCGCTTTTTCTATCAACTGGCCCAAACTATCACTGCAAGAAATACCGAGGTCCCAAATGTTCTACTGAGTCACTTTGAATTTGTGCACTATCCTGTCAAATGTGAAGCACCCTTCGCTCCATGCATAATCCAAAAATATATGGGTGCAAGAGACCTCCTACATACTGCTGACAAGGAGAGTCCCTCGATATTGCCAAGCCCTTGTCAAATCCTCGGGAAGCTATTCTGTCGAGGAATTGATCCTGGCTACCTCAAGAGTGGACTCCTAAAGGTATAACTCAAGTCTCATAGAATAGGTCCCTCGTCCTTACAAGTCAATCATGGTTATCTCCTGCTGGTCATAAGGACACCCATGTGAAGCATGTTCCCATCCCAAAATGTCCCTAGAAAGTATAATGTTTGCTTCCAAATAGAGGCCCAAGGGAAGATGTAGATGTCCTTCTCATGTGGGAACCCACTCTCCCCAATTTGTGACCCAACTACTCAGCCTTGTAGCCCTAAGGTCCCATACTAATCTTGAGGTGAGACCACCTTGTAGACTCTGTACTGATTTGGTCATAACTGCAACCCTCACGTGCTCTTGCAGAGTCATTTACTCTGGTAGTCCTCTGTGACAACACCAATAAGGGGCGACTCTACTACGTGGAAGTCTATTTCGCTTGGGCATCCTGACAAGACCATAATCTACCAATCCATGTCTAGTCTCTGGCCAAAAAAAATAACGGGGAAAGCCTTCCTCGACCCATAGTGATACTCCTGTTGATCTCTGAACTATTATCCCAAGGAAGATGCAGCCCTGTCTCTATCATCTCCATAATCCTCCCGGTGTAAGGTAGTGCACCGTCCCAATGGTTCCCTGGATCCAATGTTTTACGACTTCGACTCCGACTCCGACTCGGCCGAGGATCGACTTCGACTCCGACTCCGAAACGGTAATGACTCGGCCGGCTCGATTTCAATGACTCGGTCGTTGTAAAAAATACATTAAATATTTTTTTTTTTTATTAAAAAACATAATTTTAAATATTTTAAACATAATTTTAAAGATTTTCATTCATGTTTCCAAAGTCCAAACACACAGCATTATAATATAGATGGAAGACAACATATGATCAAAGTAGGCTTATGAACCAATCCATTATATCAAAATGGTACCCAATGGCAATACATAGTCAACTGTCATACATGATCAAAGACTCAAAACAAAATACAAATAACCAAGGAGGCTAGAAATGGCCTCTACAACAAAAGTAAACTGTGATGGTGACCAGATTCCAATACTAGTACTACTGCAGCACTGCTAGCAGCTACACTACCACTGGCTAGTAGCTACTGCCAGAGGAGCCAAGATCATCTCGACCAATCTCTGGAGTCTGGATCATCATCATCAGAACAGTGAAAAAAATATACAGTAGCTCTAGGTGTCAAGGTAAGGGTTTCAATTTGTATTCCTTTGTGTGTTCCAAATTTCCAATGGAATTTGTTTGGGTAATTCTTTGAGTATAATTTCAGAACTTTATTGTATTTTTGATCCGTTGGTGTTGTTTTACCTTGAGTCTAGGGTTATTTTAAATTTTTATCCTTAAGATCTGTTCTCTTCCTTTTTCCCTTGTGATTCGGTTGGGATTCCTTTTCAATTGCACACCCAGAATTTTATTACAGACCTGCTCCAAAGAACTCGACATCCACTAACAATGAACTACAGGACTTATGCTTGAATGTGGATAATCATTTGCACTGAAGACTCAAGTAAAGTGTTTAGGGCTCGGACATGTGTAGTAGGGCTTGAGGAAAAGTTATATTAACTGCAGATTTTAGGCCTTATAACCAGCAGCATAGTACTGTTTAGGTCCTTTTTGCATTAATTTGTTTTGTAACTTTGAGTCTCTTAGGTATTCTGTTGAGTGCAAGAGTAGGCCCTCATCCAGGGCATCGTTTGACATTTCAATTGTAATTTGGACGATACCTTATATATAGACTGATATATAGAATCTAGATATCAGATTTACTAGCTGTAATAAGATCTGTACATTAAACAGATATGAAGAACCTGGGCTTATTTCAAAGGGATTGACCACTGGTATCTTCAACAATGATAGTGATATCAGCCCTTTCACTCTTCAGCTCAGAAAATCAGTGCATAACCATGTCACTCCAACAATGGACACGATCTGAAATAATTGTGGAATGAGGAAACACATACAGCAAAACTCAGCTCCCTTCACACTTGAATAGTCAACAGTGATAATAGATATATGGCAGATTTCGATTCCATATTAAAACATATGTGACTTAAACTGCATTAAACAGTTTGGAATCCTTAAACTCCATTAAACATTTGAAAAATACCAAAAAAATGAATTTTTTTATGTTTTTTATGCCTGCCCAGCCGCATTTCATTGACTCGGCCTGGTCAATACGGACCCGGCCTGGTTGACCGAGTCAACTATGACTCGGCCGAGTCATTGGATGACTCGGCCGAGTCATAGTTGACTCGGTCAACCGAGCCGGGTTGCTGGCCTGGTCACAAAATTTTTTAACGGCTCGGTATGACTCGGCCGTTTCCGAGTTGAATCCGCCTGGTTGTAAAACAGTGCCTGGATCCCAAAGCTAGATTAGAAGCCTAGCGCTTCCAATTCCTGCTGCCTGCCACTGTGTTGTACTGATGTCGACTGCGAACTCCACGTGGTATATAGCTAATGACTGATTGCTACCAATAGACGGATATCTGATACCTGCAATCGATTTGGTGTATGCTGATTTGTCTTGCTCTTGCCAACCATCACCACTAAGTTTGCCATTAACACTCTCGATAATGTGCCAATACAGCGTCTGGAGCCCGGACACCCACTGGAAAACTGCCTTATTCGTACACAGTATCCTTTGCTCGTGCAGGATCCCGACATGCCCTACGGAAATAGTGACATGTGTCTCTCCCATGATCAACTCCCCAGGTGTGGGCTCAGTGATGAACGATATACCACCCCTGCTAAAGATCATCTCATCCCCCAACCTATGGCTATCAACTCGCGCATCAAACCTACTCCTCCACTGGAGAATCTCTATCGTGCCCCTAATGCTTTGAATCTCATAGAGCCGTTTCATGCAAATCCCCCAAATCCTGCTATCCACAATTTGGGCCTCGATCAAACACAATAAGGCTCCCCTCAACTGCACATGATGCCAAAGAGTGAAAGATGTGTGGGTTTCGATGGGTATAGTCAAGAACACCTATGGACACTGCCGATCAACCCTGTGACCGACTTGCTTTCCAAACCTGGGTATATCCATCTCCATGGCATGCCTGCCATCCTTGTCAAGAGATCTCCCTGCTAACCGCACTCCTCTAGTCCGTTGTGCAACCTCGTACACTCGTGCATACAACCATGTATGTCTGTGCCCCGTGGCACACAACTGCACCTCATTGCACACTTTTGGGCACTGCTGGACACCACTATATGCAGCCATATCTCCCCAAGTTAGCTGATATCCCTCCTGCTTCGGTGTATCTGTCACTCCATGAGGAAATTCATTGCAATGTGAATTGCCCCTCCTACTCCACGGTGCAATCTCACACACCACTGCACGCCACCATGCACCATTGTGCCCCTCAACATACCACCCTCATCGTTGCATATCCTTGTATGCCACTGGATGCCATGGTCTAAAACTGAGTCAATATGCGTAAACCTGCATCCTATCAGCGTCACCGTATCCACTCTCGCATCTCCATAACCTCGAATGAGTGGACCTCCCCCTTTTGATCCTCTTGGAGAGATCCGATAGGCAAATCTCCCTATTTGCCTGTGGCGTTGTCACTATGATGCTGCTCCTCGGTGACCCCTATGCGCCATATATTGATGGCGAATCCTCGTCTCCATATAAGGCACTGTTTGGTGGCCTGTTGATTCCTCTGATAAGCTCTTGCTAGAGTACGCTGATCATCCAATGACCCTGTGCACGACCAACATGCCAACACAACTCACTGAGTATGCCTGCTCCCTTGTCAGTTCAACTCGTCACTGGTGTTGTTTGGAACTCTGATGGGGATATGAAAGTGTGTGCTCTCAATCACTAGATCCACCATCCTGCTAATACCATCACTGATCTAATCCATGAAGTAATGGGGAATCCCACCTGGATCCCAATGATTATTTATCCTTTGACCTCCACTGGCAGCCTACGGTCCCTACTGGACTATTCTCTTGGCCATGGATATATCCAGACACCTGGCCAACTCCACCTGGTACCAACTCAATACATCTTGCCACCTAACCCCTTGAGAGGGTCTAGATGCAAGAACACCCATACACGTAGCAACTCCATTATATGAATGCTGCACCTTACGCAACTCATGTCGCCTTGTCCCACTGGCCTGGTCAATACATGAGATCTATCTAAGAAACTTTGCCTCTCTCTCCAAAAGTGCAGAGGTAACCTAACAGTGCCGCAAGCCCCAACTATATATGTGTGAAGAGAGCTACTGTCTGAAAGTACTGCCGTTTTGCTGGCTGCCTGTGCATTTGTCTGCTCCTCATCGATCGCTGGCCCAAAAGATGACTTCTCTCTCTCCAAAAGTGCAGAGGTAACCTAACAGTGCCGGAAGCCCCAACTATATATGTGTGAAGAGAGCTATTGTCTGAAAGTACTGCCGTTCTGCTGGCTGACTGTGCATCTGTCTGCTCCTCATCGATGGTTGGCCCAAAAGATGACTGCTCATCCTCCACCATGATCTCAACATGATCCACTAACTACCCCTCCATAGATAGCTCATCATTCATAACACCCTCATCTAGCTCACATCCCTCTATGTGCCCTCCATGCTAAATCATCACTGGTTTTTCATCTCTTTGACTTTCTCCTACTTAGTGCATCATCAAGGGTTTTAGTTATTCCCCAACGTGAGTCAGTGTGGCTAT
This sequence comes from Pinus tabuliformis, assembly GCA_031772625.1. Lineage (NCBI taxonomy): Eukaryota > Viridiplantae > Streptophyta > Pinopsida > Pinales > Pinaceae > Pinus > Pinus tabuliformis. The sequence goes on from CM062809.1 coordinate 21,990,678, forward strand.
TGATCTAGCACAAACCGCTCTCTTGTCCTCTAGTTCACCATTTTGTTGTAGGTGGCTACCGTCTGGGAACTCTGTCATTGCTTTGGGTATCTCTGTGCTTACTAGCACCTCGTTCATGGATGACCCTATGGGTGCCTGCTCTACTCTCTTTGCCAATGCCTCAACCTGCGCCACAAATGGGCTCTCCAATAGTAGTGACTCCTGAGTCACACTAGGTCGATCTAAGTCCTCAAAACCGCCGGTGTTATCTGCCTCACGCGCAACCTCCTCCGCAGGCTCATTGTTAGGAAGCACCTCCATGTAGTGGGTCTTGCCCTTAGTGTACCTACACCTTGGGGTCCACGATTCTTGACATGTGAAGCAAAAGTTCCTCCTCCAAAGGTTCCTCCTGGTCTCCTCATCTAACTGTCCCCGTCCTATCCACTCCCTTTGAGGAGGTCTGGTGTCCTTCCAGTCAAATCCCTCTACGAGCCTCTGCATGAACTCTGTATATGACGTGATGCCTACATGACCTAAAGTGATCAAACCTCGGTACCACCAATCCTGAGCATCTCCATTCAAGTGTAAGGTGGCATACTGAATAACATACACCTCTCATGGGGTTTTGCTGGAGGTATGCGTCCAACTTTTGCGCTCAATATTTGGTAGAGCTCTTGGCTGAACCATCAAAGCTAGTGAGGGTTATTTTTCCCACCATCTTTTGTATGCCATGATTCGCCTAACCTCCCCTATATAGTGTGGATGGCTTCACCCCTGTGGCATGCACATCTTTAGGGTCTCTGCGATAAAAATGAGGATGGCTCTGGTTTGCCCTCTTTCTACCACTCAATTGGGCCAACATTTCTATAGGCTTCTCATTGTTCCTGAGGATCTCGTCCATGATTTCCTGTGCACTCCTTATTTGAGTCATTGGAATGTCCATAGTTCCAACAATTACTGTGCATTCATGTCCAACTCTTCCATGATTTTGCTAGCTTCCCCACAACTGGCCAAGATCATGCCTACCACTGTAATATTCCTAATGTAAAAATTAATAGTAGATACCCAAAACAATGAACTTAGAACAACAAACAATTAAGAAACAACCACAATTTAACATGCAAGAAATTCTAACCAGATAATTTGAGTCATTGTATTAATAAACTATGCACAGGTCCATAAAATGAATTGAAATGATAAAACCTGGGCTTGCCAAGCAAGCTATGCAAAACCCAAATGATAAATCTTTGAACTAGATGGTGGAACGACCCAGAACAAGAAATGCATACTGCCTAGAAATTAATTGTTGCTGGATGTTGGCTGTAACATTGATTTCTGGGTTGAGTACTCCTCAAATCATTCTGAAAATTAAGCCCCGATCTCCTCTCCCAAAACCCACAAAAACACGACAAGGGTTTGGCTTCACTCCAAGCAACGAGAGAGCCCACCAACAAGTACGCACGACCCAACTGGCTAGCTATGCGAGCTTCTATGAGAAAATCCACTTGTTAGAGATGCCCTTCAACTCTTTGGTCAAGGAACCCCTCTCTAATTAGAGAATTAGCCTTTAAAGGCCTAACTCCTTAGCCCTCTCAATTTCCCAACGAATCTACTCCAAGGCATATGTAGCCTCTGCCCAGGTAGACTCACGCATTGCTGTATACCAAAAAGGAGGGAAACTCGACCCTCATGTATCCTGAACTACCCTTGGAAAACACACCCAAAACCTCCAGCTCTAAAAAGGAAAAACCCGGGTTATGGGGGAGCGCACCCCCTCCCCTCGAATCCGCTCTCAGAGTGTGCTCCTGAAATTCGCTTCCAAATGGAGCAAATTTTGGGAGTGCGCTCCCTTAAAAAAATTCTGCTCCTTGTTTTTTCAGGAGCAAACAAGGGAGCGGTCGAGGAGCATGCACTCCTTGACTGCCCCTGTTCGCTCTTGGAGCGAATGTTTTTATGTGGGAGCGGTCAGGGAGTGAACGCTCCCCAACCGCTCCCACCTAAAAAATCACTCCCTGTGAGTGAAAAAGGCGCAATTGTGGAGGGTTTTTGGAGTGAGGGGAGGGGCAAAAGAAATAAAAGGCCCTCCTCCCCTCCCACAATTCACCATTTTCATATGAGAGAGCAAGGAGAGGGATTTTGGAATTGGAGCTTGAGTTGAGGAGGAAGATTGAGAGGGTTGCTTGGGAGCTTGAGGAGCTTGCAAGGGAGATTGGAGCTTGGGATTGAAGGCCAAAGAGGTAGGATCTAGACTCTAATCTAGCATTTGTGTTTTTTATATGTTCATTGTTAAATGAAAATGTTCTCTTCTCTCTTTCAAGTTTCCCATTCCCATTCCTCCATTTTATTGCAGGCAAGAAACTATAACTCCACCAAAGTTCAAAGAATCAAAACTTCAAACATCATGGCTATATGGCTTGGCATTCTCTTGATGTTGGTTCATTTTTTTGTTATTATGGTGTTGGAGAGTAGGAGGGTTGATGAAGAGGATGAAGAAGTGGGTAGTGGTGGATTTGAAAACCCTGGAGAGGAGGAGTACCTTGGTGAGGAGGAGGAGGAGGAGAGTGGAGATGATGAGGGCACAAAAACCAAATCAGACCAAACCCCATTGTGGAAATATGTTTCTAGGCCTGAAGGAGGGAAAGGGGGTGGAACCACTAAATTTACATGCCTCCATTGCAAAAAGACTTACACAGGTTCATACACCCATGCTAGAAAGCATCTATGTGGGAAAATTCCATGGGATGGATATAAACAAATAAGAATCAAAACTTGTGGAAGTGTGTCACAACATCAAAGAGCCAAATACATAAGGGAATATGAGGAAGCCCAATACACATCTAAAAGATCAAAGGGTGACTTTGAACATGACACCACTAGCCCACATTCACATAGGCTAAGAACTCCATCAACATCCTCCCATGGCAATGGATATGGAGGCATAGGAACAAACATCCCTTTAAGGTGTAGAACCATATCGGATTTCCTTGACGAAGGGTGTAGGAATGATGTGGATTCATAAATTTAGCGGTTTCTCTATGGATGTGGGATACCATTCAATGTTCTTCTCTCACCTTATTGGCATGTAATGGCTTTCGCCATTAATGATGCCCCCAAAGGATACAAGAGCCCTGAATATGACAAGGCTAGAACTGTGGGACTTGATCATGAAAAAGCAAAAATAGCACATGTTTTGGGTAAAATGACAAGTTCTTAGAATGACCATGGGGTATTCATTGTATCTAATGGTTGGACAAATGTAAAAGGCAAGCCATTGATAAGTGTTCTTGTTTTTTCCGAAGAAAGAGAATTCGTAATTTTCATTAAGTCAGAAAATTACATGTTGTAGATGCTGAACGCATATGCTGTAGTGTGGGTAAACCACTTACAAAAGCATAACTTCAAGAGAATTATGCCGAAGAGCCCTCAGAGAGGGTAGCAAGTAAATGGGTGTGTAAACCCCAACAGGAGGATACCCCAACCCATCCTGATAAGTGTTCTTGTTGTGTCTACTAGTGGTGCAATATTTTTTTCAGCATAAGATTACTCATAAAAGTATAAGACTTCCATCAACATTGCAAAACCACTACTTCAAATGATTGAAAGAATTGGGCTATACAATGTCATCTAAGTCATCATAGATAATGCTTCTAACTGTAAGGAAATGGGAGCAATTATTGATGATAGATACCCCAACATATTTTGGTCTAGTTGTTTGGTTCACGTAATGAACCTTTTAATGTATGATATTATTAAGAACAAACACCCTCAATGCAATTGGATTGGTGATTTGTACAAGAGAGGCAAGAGAATGATAAAATTTATTACCAATCATAGCAATACCCATGGGGTTTTCCGTTGTCACTCAAGTTTGGAGTTGTTGAAGATTGCGAGGACTAAATTTGGTACCTATTACCTCACCTTCATGCACCTTTTAAAGGTAAGAGAGTCATTGCCTAGCATGGTATCAAGTCAACGCTGGCATGCATTAAAGGATAGGGCTCCAATTGCAGTTGACAAGCAAGGTTTTGAAGAGGTGGAGAACACCTCTCTTGATGGTCTGTTTTGGGCACGTGTGAGGGAAGTTTTGCAATTCACCAAGCCCATTTATAACATGATTCGTTTTGCAGATACATATGCACCAATGATTGGGGAGGTGTATGAGCAGATGGATAACATGTTGGGGCAAATAAAATATATTGTTCAGGAAAAAGATCCCAACTTGTATGATATTATTCACAAATTTGTGTGTGCACGGTGGGATAAACTTAATGTTCCACTACATGCCTTGGCATATATCCTTATGCCAAAATACTACTCTCCATCTTGGTTGGGAAAACTTGCACCTGGGGGTGGGGTTAGGGCCAAACCCCATACAGATCCAAAGGTACAAAATGGGTATATGACAGCATTAGACAAGCTAGTCCCTGACAGGGAGGAGTGTGCTAGATTGCATCTTGAATTAGGCAGATACTTCACTAGCACTGGAGTGTTTGGTTCTTTGCATGCAATGGAAGATAGGGACATATTTGATGCTATCACATGGTGGGATGCGTATGGCGGCCAAGGACTTTTGCCAAAATTGGAAAAAAAGGTGTTTTCACAGGTTGTAAATACTTCTTCTGCAGAGAGGTGTTGGAGCACCTATAGCTTCATCCATAATGTGAGAAGAAACAAACTCAATGAAAACTGGGCAGAAAGCTTGGTTTATGTGCACTACAACTTGAGGTTGTTGAGTCATTATTGTGATCGGGCTCAAGATGATACATCATATACAACTTGGGACAACAACCTAGAGGAAGATAATTTGGAGGATGGTGCTCTACATCTAGAAGAATTGGAAACAAAACTTTTGAAAGATGATGAAGAAGCAACAACAACCATGCCACCCCCATCATCCAGTAGTAGTGCTCGAGTTCCACAATCTTTGCCTTTGTTGCCGCCACCTCCATCTACATCTACATCCTCACGTGGAGGTCATGTGCCTTCTGGTTCTTGTCGTTTGACTATGTAGGAGGAGACTCTTAGTAGACCACCACAAACTTCTTAGAAATTAGACATTTCTCATGGCTAGAGGCCCAAGCATTAGCAGTAGATAATGGATTTACTTGTCTTTTGTAGTTTCTAGTAGTTTTTATAATTGTTGATTCTTTCATATTTTTTATGATATTTTTTGTAAACAATATAGACAATTTAAGTTTGAAGTTTGAAGTTGGCAATTATAACTCATTGGTAATGAATTATGAATATATTATATGATGTTTCATGAAAGTTCAAATATTTAATTTCATGTTAGATATTCTTTGTTATCGTTTGGTTACTTGGTAATGGTAATGGTTACAAGTACAAGTTACAACTTTAGTGATCAATGATGATAAATGTTATATATTGAATTTTGAAAAGTGATATATGATGATAAATGGAAAAGTGAATTTCTAGGAGACTAAAGTTAGAGTGAGATGCTTATCAAAAAATAACTTGACTCCAAGATGTTAACAAGCATATAATATATGAACATTATTCGATGATGTATTCAAAGTATAGACTAGTGCCTAAAAAAATGACAATTGCTTGCTCAAAATGAAAATCAAGATACAATGATACACAATCCTGCAAAATCAAATGTTAGATCAAGATGAGCATATAAACATCAAATGCAACTATAAAAGAAATAGTACTTGAAATTAATTTCTCAAATGACAAGATAATGACATCAATTACTCATGAGCTAAATAACCATCAAAGCAATAAGTATACGAAATAAATTGAAAATAGAGTTGCACCAATGAAGGATATTCCAAGTACAAGAAAGCAAATAGTTGCAAAAGTAAAAGATCCAAATACTTGCAATATAAAGCAAATGCTTCTCAAGAAAAATATTATATTTGCCAATAAAACTCAAGTAAATTCAAGATAGCATACATAGGAGAGTTGTATTGCAAGTAAAGTGAAAATGTGATGTAGAGATGCTCTTGGTTTATTTTATTAGTTGTATTCTAAAGCAAAGTTTCAATTGAACTCCGGTCCCCAGACCTCATCCTCTCTCGGAAATCCAGATCTCACAATGAGGAGTCAATAGGGGTGGAGGGTCCCTAAAGTCTATACAACCAACTTAAGTTGGAGGTTAATTTTAGAAATGCCGATTAACAATAAAATGCGCCTAAGTGAGATGCATGTAAGTTGCTCTCCAAATTTGAAATCTTGATAGCAATGCTTCCATAAATGAGGAAATACCCAAAGTAAAATTGCACCAATGACTTCAAAGTAAAAAAAATGGTAGCTTAATGTGAGCAAGTGAATTAAAGTGATGCAAGTAAGTTGCTTGAAAAATAAATTGTTTCAAGTAGACAATGACAATATAATGCTCCAAGGAAATATCAACAATACTTAAAATAACAATGTAGCAAAAGTTGACAAAAATGAAGCATGTACTCAAGTAGTCATGAAACAATTTACCAAGCTTAATGGAAATGAATTAATAAACTAAATCAAAGCTTGCCAAGAATGTAAAGAAAGATTTGCTCAAAGCAAAGTGTTAACTTATAACTCAAAGCAACAATGAAGTGAATAGTGCAAAGCTCAAGTAAAAATGTAGCAAACTTAATTTAGTAAATGAAATGGAGTTTTGAGGTTGTGTTAATTCCCAAAATTTACCATGTGTGAATGAGTATTAGCAAATGGAAAGTGCATGCAAGAGAAACTAAATTGTGAAAGTTAAGAATGCAAATCAATCCACCCACAAGAGTCCTCCTTCTAAATGAGGAGGTGGGATACCATGGGATGAATCCCAAGCTCCCTCAAGCCCAAGAAGATTATTTTATTAGAGGTATTACAATGAGGAGAAGGCCTTAAAAGGCTGCCCAAAAGATGAAGGAGAAACTTTTACACAATTAGAACTATAGGAGCTAGATTCTCCTTCTTGTACAATGTGAAAATTTGGCAACCAAAGTAGCTAATGAGACCTCCTCGAAATCTGAAAATTACAAGGGGAAAATCAGCCTTAAGAGGCCCACAACCTAGCTTTATGTGCAACTCTCAAATGAACTCGGCCTTGCAAAAAATGAGGGACTCCAAATGCTCACGACCTCCTTGGGAAATGATCCAATCATGCGCCAATGGACATAGCACGCTTGAGCGGAAGCCAAGTCTGTAAGTGTGTTTTAACACACGAGTGTCTCCGAGCGGAGATCTTAGCCCTGGCTTTGGTGGGCTTCGAGTGCCAGGCCAAGGAGGGAGTTCCATCCTGTTCCGATTGTTCTAGTAGTGGGAGTGCGAGTTTGTGTGGAGGAGACACTAGCAGCAGTGCAGGGACTGTGCACTGCTTGGAGGAGGCACACTTGGGAGTTGAGGAGTGAAGGGAGTTTAGGCCTAAATCTTGAGGTGGAGTCGGGGAAAGTGTTTTGGGGCCTTTTCCAGCATTTTGGCAGAGCAACAAACACAACATTTGCTATAGGTTACATCTTTTACTTGTGGAGGAGGGCCAAGCATTTGGGGTCAATTTTGGAGCGTCAAAACTAGGACAAACCCTTTTTGGGGTTTTCTAGGTTTTTGACAAGGATCTTAGAAATAATTTGGCAGAATTTCATGCGCAAGATTTGAGGGGTCAAATAGGGGTCCCAATCCAGGCAGCAACTAGAGGACCCAAGGGAAATTCGGGCTGTAATTCCGAGGTCAACATTTAGCCAATTCCTTTGTGGGTTTTGTGGGTTATTGATGGAGAGGCCAGGGTTAATTTCCCCAAATTTTCTGAGCACTGGAGGAGGCCTTAGCAGTGGATCTTCACACCCAACATCGTATTTCTGGGTAGTTCAGCGCAGAGCCAAAAGATGGAGCAACAACATATGTGAGGTGGACTTCTTATTATTCATTTGGGCTTTTAGCTAGCTTGCCTTGAGCAATCTCAGGTGCACTCTTTCCAACACCTCATTGTACCCTCTTCAAATTATAATGAAATGGCTCATCAACGCAGTTTTTGGCTTTAAATTGGTGTCCTGATGCTCGAGTATTTTTCTGTGTGTTTTTTGTTATGTTTGCTTTTTTTTATCATTGTATATTTCCATTAGGAATATTATAGAGCTATCAAAACTGTAATTTTGGCTCATCCAGTGGGAAACCCTTCATTCTATGACAAGACCAGAATAAAAAGCTAAGAAATCATGGGATCCAAAGAAAGGTTAGAATCAAACAACATGGCAATAACCTTGAATGAGGTGATTAGGATGCAAAAAATGATGATTCATGTGGGGGAGAAGTTGACTCATTCCTCAATTAGGAATCCAGACATGATTGCAACTGATGTGGAGTTATTGGGAGCAAACTAGACAATCATTGGGTCATGGCATTCAGACGTCCCTCTCTTTTTGGGAGTTCTATGAACTAATAGGCATGCACAAACCAATGGAGATTTAGTGGAATTTTGCTGTGATGATGAGGAGGATTAAGGAAGAAGACAAGAGAGTAGTTCAAGGAGCCATGGTTGGCAAGGAGACAATTGAGCATACACTCATTGATGAGATGCCATTCGTTGTTGAGGTATCCATTGATGAGGTATCCCAGGTTGTGACCGAATTCTTAGGTGATAGTAGTGCACCACAAGTTGATCAGGTGCCAAGAGACATCTCCACTGTTGATGAGGAGCAAATAGATACAGGGGCATCTAGATCTATGACAAAGTTGCCGGATGATAGCCGCCTACCGCTGATTGGGGAGCATGTCTTGCATGTTGGGTTGTCTATGGAGGAGAAATTGGAGGCTCATGTCGAGCCCATGATGGAGGAGGATGTGCAGCCATCCTTTGGGCTAGCCATTGATGAGAGGCAACATAGATACCACATGTTGGGATTTCAGCACCGTTCGCTTTAGAGGCGCACTGACAGGATCTACAGTGTTATTAGCCCATCCCTACGCATTAGATTGAGAGAGTCGGAGTTGTCTAGACATACCAAAGGGGATGACCAGGTTAGCAATACTATTGGGTCACCTTTGCCCATTAGAGAGAGAGAGAGAGAAAGCTACCTAGTCAGATCTCATGCGTTGACCTGGGTATTGGGATGAGACCATCGAAGTTGCATAGGGTGCAGCATCTGCGTGTTGGGGTTGGATGGCGAGAGATTCTGAGTTGGTACTGTGTGGAGTGGGCTATGTAGATGGTGGTGGACCTGGGTGTAGCTCAGTAGGAGCTTCCAGGCATTGGGGATACAGACAACGCAGATTAACATTGGGTTCCTGGTGGGACTACCTATCATTTACTAGGTATGCCGGTTGGCTACAACTGGATGGTACAGTTGACCTAGCAGTTGAGTGTGCACATTCGCTAGGGGGGTCTCGGTCAACACCAGTGGCCAACCAGTTTATGGACAAACTCCTTTGGTTGTCTTGGTATGACGCCTGTACACGGGATCACCGGGTGATCAACATACTTTAGCAGGAGTTTGTTAGAGGAGGTGGCATTGGCAAGTCACCGGACGATAACTGGTATGGAGCTAGGGACTCTTCACTTTTGTGTGGGGCATAGAGGACGCAGAGGAGCAACGCAGTGGTAGCATCATTGCTGACACATAGGGAGATTCACTTCTTAGATCCCTTAAGGGGGATTTGGAGTGAAGATCCATTCATTGGCGGGTATAGTGATGCGATGGTGGAGGTGATGATACCGATTAGGTGTGGGCCGATATGTAGAGACACATGTTTAGGCCATCACATCTAGGGATGTGTGGGAGCATCTAATATTGAGCAATGGACTACAGGTGGACATGGAGATGCATGGTGGTGTATCATAGTGTGTTGGATTGCGTTGTGGAGTAGGAGTGCCTTACATCACATTGAGTACATGTGGGGAGTGACTGATGCCTCGACAAAGACAGGATGGGGGCTGTACAGGAGGGTATATCCTTAACCGAGGGTATCCAATGGTGTACAGGGACAGGTTGAGGCTTACTGTGGCATGCCAAAGAGTACAACGATACTTGGTGGTATGCGGTGACACATGATGCAGCGCAACGGACTCTTGGAGTGTTGCCTCCAAGGAGACTTATGGACCGAGGCATTGGGTGTACCATTGGATGCAACTCACCTAGGATCGATGAGGACATTGTTGAGCATCTGGGGACACCGTGTTTAGCAGAGACAGGGCTTCGAGGGAGTTATCAGCAGATCTAAGGTGGAGAGAGTGTCGTCCGTAGGATCACTCTTGAGTATTCGGTAGACTTTTGATTATACCGTTTAGGACATACCCGCCCATCATCCTCCAGTGTTGCTTACAGTCACAAAGTGTTTGGTTGTTTCCCCTTGACACTCTCCATTTAGGCAGCAGGGCATGGGAGGCTCACCCTAGACAGTTGGATGAGACACCGCGTGTCATGAGCCGGGAGGAGACTCTCCAATTGAGACCCTTGGTAGGTGCACGAGTTGTCGGATACAGGCTTAGGGATGGCATGGTTGATAGTTGAGGTAGCATATGTTCCACCCCTGAGCTCACACTTGAGGGACAGTGGATGGTAGACTTCGTCTTCAGGAGGGTACCCAGACTTCGAACAGTGTCTAGGTGTATTGTCAGGAGTTGGGATAGCAGATTTATCTGCGTGGTCTGGCAGGAGCAGGGCAGGTTCGCATGTGTGGGACATACTCTTGATACTTGGGGTCCACCCAGGGGGTACATACAGGGGTTAGAGATGAGGGCCAAATGGGTTCTAGCAGATAGCAATGCTACGCAGCGACATCTTGTGAGGAGAGGGAGTTATGAGCTCCCTGTTAATTTGGGGTAGCATCGGATGTGCTCTATATTAAAATTTGAGTACCAGAGGACAAGTGGTTCCCTAAGGCTTTGATCTTTGGCCTAGGGAAAAGTGTCCAAATTTATTTGTATTTTTCTCCTAAAATGACTTTATAAGTGGTAAAGTCAATTTAATTTAAAAGTGTCTTTATAAGTGGTAAAATTACATTATAATTTAAAAGTGACTTTCTAAGTGGTAAAGTTACATTCTAATTTAAAGGTGACTTTATTAAAGTCAATGAAGAATTAGAAAGTGAAAAAGTGACTATGGAAATAAAAGGCTAAGTGGGTGAGTTAAAAAATAGAAAGTTCATCCCTAGATCTAAATGAATCTCAGCCATTAGATCTTAGGGTAACCCAAGAGGTCATTTAGAGAATAAAAAGAGAAGAGAAGAGGAAAAGATCATTCATTCTTTCATGAGCATTTGAGAGAAAGAGAAGAGAGAGCAAGGAGAAAATTTCTGAGCAGTGAGGAAGTGAAGGAGAGAAGCAAGAAGACATTTCAGCAAATCTGGGCAACAACATTTATTGGCACGCATCCCAAGGCAAAACCGTACAGCAGGAGAGGCACAGAAATAGAGGAAGAGGGACAACAACAAGGGCACGAATTTCGAGGCAATTGTACTGCTGAAATCCGTACGGTCCGTACAGTTCGCACAAGAAGTTTTGGGCACATTTTTCGAGGCATGCTGTACAACATTTAATTTTGTTTTAGTGCTGTAAAAATTTCTGTTTTTGTTGTTCTCTGATTGGCATGATTTTCAAGGTGGAGTTCAAGCACAGAAATCGAGATAAGTTGTAATTTGTGGTTGCTGGAATTTTTACTGTGTATTTCAGTTTCTCTGTAAAAACATTTTCAGAAATAAAGAAGAGCTCTCAAACTAGTTTTCCCCAAGAGTTGTAGGGGGTTTTCCCAGGGTCACATTGACCAAAAATCACTGTGTTATTTTCTATGTGTGGCTGTCATAATTTTGCCGTGTTTTATTTCTGCAATTTCAGAAGTTGTGAAATCTCTAAATTTGTGTTTTTAGAAAAATATTGTCATTTCCAGATTTTAGTATTTTTATCATGTTTGGATTTAAAACTAAATGCATGGAGTGATAAGGAAAACTAATAACAGGATTGGGGGTTGAAATTTCTTCACTCTAGGCCTCAAATTTTGCAGGGAGGCTTGGGCACATGTATTCCAAAGAACCTAGAAAGCGTTTTGGGAAATTCCACCTAGAAACAATTTTATTAAAATAATTGATATTTTTTAATGGGCCCTTAAGTCTAAACTTAGGAAAATAAAAATATTAATGAGTATTAATCTAATTATGGGTGTAACTTCTAAAAGAAGACACAGATCAAGCATAAATGATCTTAGCCATTGATTAGCTTTTAATCTGGGCCGTTGAATGTCAACGAGAAGATTATTTAAGGGAGCTTGAGGGTCATTTGGAAAACACATCGAGAGACCAAGAGATCAAATTTCTAAAGTGAGAAGTTCTCAAGAGGAAATTCTGATCGAGTAGATTTCTTGTCTCGAGGGGCAGTGAGTATCCGGAAGAAGAAAGTTTTCCTAGGTTGGAGAGTACGAGGCAGAGAGAGGGCAAAACGACGTCCAGAAAGAGGTAGACGTTGGCCCACGCAGAGTTGACGCAATGGCAGCGCCGACCTTAGAGGGAAATAAAATTCCTGTTGAGGAAATCGAGTTTCAGTAGTCGGGAGTTGGGGTGTGAGACCGGGAGGCAGAGATTCGGATTTTCCAGCCAACAGAGGGTCCAGAGAAGGAGCAACGTGATACCCAGTAGGGGTGATGCAAGAACTGCATGGGAGTGACACAGTTCTGCGCAGAGGCTACGTAGAGGCTCTAGTTCAGCGTGATCAGACTTAGATTCTCCTAGTGACAGGGTGAGAGCACTTCACCATTCGTTTTGTCCAGTTTCTCTTTGTATCGGATTGCTAGTTGAGCATCCAAGAATTGTACTCAGATTTACTATTGCATAATAATAAAACCCCTAGAACTGCTGCACCAATTTTCCCGAGTTGGGTTTTTCTGGGGACATTTGTCCAAAAATAACGGTGTCATTGTGTTGTATTTTCTTTCTTGCTCAATCTCCTGTTTTCGCATATAAATTAATTAAGTGAAGGCTGCAGTGTATGCATTTCACTATTTTCCGTAGGAAACTGCAAATAACTTGTTCATGTAAGTCTAACAAGTAGGAGAAATATCATTAGTTGCTGCAGTAGGGATTCCGATTTAGGAATTTTCACATTCCCCGTATGTTTAGGGGATCCAGGGACTCGGTTGGTGGGTGGATCAACTCTCCTTTGTGATGAGCAGGGTCATGGCAGAGGGTGATCCAGTTCACTCCGGGTTTGACACATGGGGGATCATAGAGACCTCCATGGCATGGAGAGGCAAACTTATCTTATTATGGCTCGGGGTCGAGATTGGCAGTGGAGGGGTAGAAATTGACATCATGGGGGTGCCCAGGCAGGATGAGCTTGGCTCTCACATATCTTTCGCCACTAGGCCTCATGAGAGGAGGATACAGTCTACGCACAGGTGGGAGTATATCATAATCAGAGTAGCGCAACTTTAGCATGGTGGCACCACTTCGAGATTAGAAGGGGATGTGATCATCACTTATCTTCACAGCTTAATAACCTTTAGGGATGAGCTGGCTACTATAGGGGGAGATCATGCAGATCTTCCATTGGGCTTTAGCGAGTCACCAATGGCGTGGGGGACTTCATTAGCATGGCAGGTGGGCCAACAGGATGATATCAAGAGAAGCTCACGTGAGCAAGACATCTCTGTAGGGATTGGGTGGTATCTTCGAGAGTATACTCCTGGAGTGCATGGGATGGCCTACGTGGTAGGACAACTTCACGAGGAGTTGGGCATGGTGCCACATTATCATGATCCCCTACTCATTGATGGTATACAGGGGACTTCTGGTACTTATACCGGGTAGGATAGTGAGTGGAGCGAGGGGAGCTTCAGGTGGGACAGGATGGATTGGGATCCTGGTATTGAGGGATTCTTTCATGTCAGGACAGTGCAGAGACTTGGGATGACTCAGTGGCACGTTTGGGACCTTGGTATTATTGATGGTGATAGGGGTGATCAGCAGACAAAGGAGGCACTGGTTCAGGCATTGCTCGAGGACAAACAATTTTTGGCGGGGAGGATTGTAATATCCCCAATTTTGATTTTCAACATTAGAGATGAGTTTGGGGAGAGGACGCAATTCCGACACCGGGACTTAGGAGGAAAAGAGAATATTGCGGCTCTAGTGGAAAGTGGGGACCACAAGAAAGAGAAATTCGACCCAAGGAGGGAACTCACACTCTTGGAAGAGAGAGGAAAGAGAAGGGAGTGTGAATTAGGGGAGAGAGAGAGAGTGGGGACCACAAGGAGAGGAGCCACGGATTATAAATAGAGCAAGAGGCACTCATTTTGGTCATTCATTCATATATTCAGAAACTTGTCTTTGACATAGCACACTTGAGCGGAAGCCAAGTCTGCAAGTGTTGTTTAGCACACGAGTGTCTCTGAGCGGAGATCTCAACCCTTGCTTCGGTGGACTTCGAGTGCCAGCCCAAGGAGGGAGTTCCATCCTTTTCCGATTTTTCTAACAGTGGGAGTGTGAGTTTGTGTGGAGTAAACACTATCAGCAACGCAGAGACTGCGCAGTGCTTGGAGGAGACACACTTGGGAGTTGAGGAGTGAAGGGAGTTTGGGCCTAAAACTTTAGGTGGAGTCCGAGAAAGTGTTTTGGGGCCTTTTCCAGCGTTTTGGCGGAGCAACAAACATAACAGTTGTTACAAGTTACATCTTCTGGTTGTGGAGGAGGGCCAAGCATTTGTGGTCAATTTTGGAGTGTCAAAACTTGGACAAATCCTTTTTGGGTTTTTGACAAGGACCTTAGAAATAATTTGGCAGAATTTTCTGGGCAGATTTGAGGGGTCAAACAAGGGTCCCAATCCATGCAGTAGCTATAAGAGCTAGGGGAAATTTTGGGCTGAAATTCCGAAATTCCAAGGGAGTTCCATCCTTTTTCCATTGTTCCAACAGTGGGAGTGCGAGTTTGTGCGAAGGAGACACTAGCAGTAGCGCAAGGACTGTACAGTGCTTGGAGGAGACACACTTGGGAGTTGAGGAGTGAAGGGAGTTTGGGCCTAAAACTTGAGGTGAAGTTCGAGAAAGTGTTTTGTGGTTGTTGACCACTACGTGTCAACAACCCATAGCAGTACACCCTTTCTTTTCACAAAATGGATAGCCCCTGATCGATGTGTTCATGCCATCCATCTATCATCATCGGCTTGATCATCATCTTATAATGTAAACCCATTCTGCATGTGTATAATGTAAATAATCTCAACAGATCCGTGTCGTGTATGTAATTACCTAGGTAAATCTACTTTTCTGGTGACGATTTACATTCCGAGAGGTTTTTGTCTCACCGATCCATTCTCCGATGGTCGGTAGAGTTTTCCTTCAGCCTTACTGCAAAGCCAGAATGGATTTTGTCACTGGGATCTGGGGAGTCATAGTGTTCTAGATCAAGTTTATATAAAAGTGATTTGGGAATAATCCTAACTATTTGGTTAGGTTATTTTATTACAAATTGCTTGGTCTACTGGATTATATTTGTGTCGTAGAAATGGGTAGTCTGTGAGGGTCTTTTACAAATGGGTTTTCCCCCTTGAGATGTATAACATGTGAAAATCATGATGTAAAGTGTTTTGAGGGTTGGAAAAAATAATTTATCCCCTCATAGGTTAATTAATTAAATCTTCTGGCCAAAATCAATTAAAATCCTAAGCCAAAAATTTAATTAATTTTAGGTCCTAGGTAAATTTAAATTCTTCGAAGGAAAAATTCGTCGATCCTTAAAAATTAAATTTTAAAAGGTCCAGGGACTAAGGTAAATTGATTATTTTGCTAAATTTTAAGCCTATGGTCCCTGGGGTTAAGTCAAAGTCAAAATTTTGAGGAAATTTATTAAAATTCTTAATTTTTGAATTAATTAAAATGCATTTAATTGAAAAATTCGAATTTCCTCAAGAATTTAAAATTTCGACGGATGAGATTAAAAGAAATTTTGATCTTCATCAACGGTCGAGATTGCTTTGACGAGGATCACTCGAACTAGCCGTTGGAGGATTTATCTTTAAATAAGAGGTCATTTGTCAGTCAATCGATCCGATCTATGGGTCGTGTGCTAAGCGAAAAGCTCTCGTGTATACTTTTACTTGGAAAATAAAGAAAGACTTTGGGGTTAATTTTTGCTGGTGTTACTTTTCATGGAAGTACTGTAAGATGTGTCGTTTTAAATGTGTAAAATTTTTTAGCCATTGATAATAGCTTCTAAAGAGTGATTGGAGTAAGGTATTTCGCTCAGTCGCTGGGGTTTAAGTGATAATTTAGATTTGAATGTAATAGTAGGTATCTCTATTTATCTGAATTTTATTATCATTTTTTCGCTCTATTTTAATGGCTAGATTGAGTTTTGCAGGAAAGTCCTGATTTTTAGACCATCGGGCATTCGGGGAAGTTTTTAGTTGGACCAGCCAACTCCCGATCCATGTTTTCTGAAGAGCCCAACTTAATTTGATCCCGAGCTTATCATAAGATATTTTTTTATTGGTGACGTGTGAAGGGTTTTGAGTTCAACACCTCCTTTAAACTTTAAAAATTCAATTTTTTTTATGTGCGAAATTGATAGATCTGGCTATTGAGAGCTTTAGACTATCAGATCTGGGAGCGGAGTTGGACTCATACTCCTTAGATATGATAGATCTACCATTCTTGTACATAGATATGTAAATTATTTTTTGGTTTTCTGAGTTGAGTTTCTCTGGGTTTTAGTTTTATCATTGTATATATCGTTTGGGTGTTTCTTGTTGTCTTGCAGCGACAGATTTGAGGAAAAAATCTGTATAGAGTCCAAATCTAGGCCCTGGAGGTTAAGATCTAGATCTCTGGGGTTTTATTTGCATAATTTTGTAGGGAGACTATTCAAAAGATTTTGCAGTCAAGGGTTTTAAATTTTTTATTCTAGAATTTTTTTTAAGGGTTTCACTAATAAATCTGAAGCAGAAGTATGACATTTTGATCAAGGTTTTCTGGAATTTTCAGGGGGGTTTCAGGGCTATCATTTTGCTGATTGATTTGGTGGTTGGGTTTTCGTTCATTGTGCAATTTCTATTTTTTCTTTTTACAAAGCCCACAACCTTTTGGTTTGCTTGGTTTTATTTTTTATTTTTTTGCTGCTCTAGAGAATTTCGATTTTTTCTTGAAAGATGCTCTATTCGGCCTGTGGCTCTATCTCCCTGCGTTCTCCTCGCTACTACAACGCTCAGTTTTTCTTTGTTGCGTTCTCCCAAATCCCCTCATCCACCAGTTAGCAACCCTCTCTCCTCCTGTCCGCAGCCCTCCATGCCCATGCGGATCCATCTTCTCCACTGCTTTCTCTTCCACGCTCAAGCAACTCACGCTCCTTCCTCCACCTGCAAAACTTCTTCTGCATTCCCTCACTCCCATTTGCTTTCCTCCAGCTCTGCGTTTTCTCGCTGCGCACTGCCTTTCTCCCTGTTTGCAACTCCTCTCCATCACTCCACAAACAACCCACAGCCCCTCTCCATTGCTCCACAAACAGCATACGCTGCCCATCATCTGCGGGCTTGCAGCTTCCTCTTCGCATCCCTCATCATTTGTTGAGCTACCATCCCTGTTCCATCTCATTATCTGACAACCATCCTCACTCCCGCGTCCATTTCTCTGCTTCGTCCAGCCTGCAAGCCTGAGCCTCCTCGGATCCATCTCACTCGCTACGTCTCCTCCTCCACCGTCCAGTTCCATCCCCGCCGTTGGACCTTGCTTCTTTTCCCATGCCGTAGCACACTCGGGTTGATCTGCACAACAACAAACAAAAACATTCGAATTTATTTAAATTAATTTCATGTATGCTACGTTAGTTTAGTTAGTTCTTTTATTTTTATTTTTATTTCATTTGTATATTCCTTTAGGGTTAACATAGTTTTTATTTTCTTTATTTGAAGTTTGGGTTTGATTCTTATTTTTTTATTATTTAGTTTAGATAGTTTCTTTTTATTTTTCTATTCATTCCACTTTTATGTTATTTGTATATCCACTAGGGTCAAGGTTAGAATATCTTTTCATTTTTTTATTTGAGATCCAATTTTGCTTTGGTCTTTATTTTCTTTTAAATATTTTGACTTGATTTCATTTCATTTATATTTGTTTTTTTTTATGATTTTTTTATTTTGATTTTTTTTCATTAAAAAATCTAATTTTTTTTCTAAAAACCTTAAAAAGTCTAAAAATCTTAAAAACATCTAAAAATTAAATTTTTTTTTTTTTTTTTTTTTTAAATCTATTTTTTAAAAATTTGTAAAACATTTAAATTTTTTATTTTTATTTTTTATTTTTAATTCTGGTGACTATAAATTAAAGGGATTCGCACATTCACATTAATTTTTTTTGTGACCTATGGTCCATTAAAATGTTAATTTATTAACCCTTTGATTTTGATTTCTTCATTCAACTAATTGCCTAAGGAATAATTAAAGTGTGAATTTAAAATTCCTTGGTGTTTCTGGTATTAAGTGCTAAGTCTTAAATTTTCATGATTCTTCTATGGTTAAGGTGCGATAAATGTTTTAAGTTATACTAGTGATAGGAGAAAATTAATTATTCTAGATTTGGGCCATTAATTGAAAATTATTTTAAATCTAGAACCTCTTGCATATTGCAGTTTTGGGCATTTACATTAATTGTTCATGATCGTCGATTTGCCACATCTATAAGTTTTCTCTAGATGACTTGTTATTATTTAGTCTATGGTTAATTCAAATTAAAGGCACTGGTCTGTAGTGGTTTTTATCTTGTGATCGTGTCTTATTTTAATCTATCTATGTCAATTGATCGAGACTCGTTTTCAATTTATCAAGTTGTTCATCATTAAAATCTCCTAGAGCTTGTGTTTCACATGCTATTCTCATCCATTTACCTTAGGGACTAACCCCCCTTGACTTGTCTAGGAGAGAGTCTAAACAGAGTAAGGATTAAGAGTGACAACCCTTACTTTGAGCGTTGTCGTGCTGCCTAGACAGTTTGTGCGACAACATTTTTTGGCGACGTTGCCAGGGATATAGTATTCCTATCCTTGGTACTCACAACATTTTTCTAATCATATAATCTTTCATCATTTCTTATCCCATCAACTCAACGTTTCTTGGCATCATTTGATCTTTTCATTGCCCCATCTTTCGTTATCTCATTAATCGTTTCGTCTGCACTTTTAGCACCTGGACATTTCAGTTCGTTTCTTGTTTGGCTGGTGACTCCACTTCTTTCATTTATTATTTCTCAGACAATAAGCCCTCCCTTATATCCAATTGTTTTTGCCTTTTAGATCTTAGAGCTAGATTCATGTTCAAGTGGCGACTCCACTTGTTTAATTTCTTACAAGAATTTCTACTAAAAGCTAGCTTCTTGTGGATCTCTTGATTTTCTTGAGCAGGGGTCTCTCTCTAGCATCCATTTGGTCCCTCCTTATCCCTTTAAGCAAGACATCATGGATGACTTGTTTACCCCGTGTCATTTCACTACATTTCTCCATGATATGCCGTAAGAGGCCATTCATAAATTGTCTTTGTTCTCGGGTGGTGATTCAATCATTGTTAGAAAACATCTATGTAGGTTTACTCATACAATAATCAAATATTGTAGTTCTCCCCAATATAAACATGAAGATGTCAAAATGAGTCTATTTGCCTTTTCTTTAAAGGGTGATGCTTTGAATTGGTTTCATAATTGTCCTGAAGATTCTTTCACTTCTTTACAAGATATCATCAATGCTTTTACAGATAGATATGGTGATCAAGGTAGCTCGCCTTGTGCCCCTAACATTATGCAACAGAATGAGAGTGATCTTGTAAAGGATCTAGCTGTTAATGAAAGATTTCAAGACAATTCTCCATATTAGAATGTGTCATCCACTTGTACCGTTGTAGGACGAATCCATGATAGTGGAAGAGCAGGAACAAGTTATGAAATCAGTGTCGACAGTGAAAGGGAGAATGATAAGCATCTTATAGAAGAACTAAAGTAGTTTGGTAAAGGCATGCAGTTCAGTCAAACATAGCTGGTAAAAAATATGGAGCCTAATCAAGAAAAAATTATAACTGATTATGTCAAGGATATGAGAACTTTGTACACTCAACTAGAAAAACGTGATGAGGAGATGGAAATCATGAAAATTAAACACTTCGATCACGTAAGCACTGTATTAGAAAAGTATGCTCAGAATATGGAGGATATGAGGACCGACATGCAGAGTCAACATGCTGAGGAAATGGAAACCATGAAAGCTAATCATGACAGGGAAATTAATTCTATGCAAAACAAGTTATTAGCAATTTAGCCCTAGAGGAAAATATGACAACCATGGAATTTAATCATTCAAATCATGTGACTGCCATGGAAACACGTTATCAAGAAGAAATAAGTTCGAATCAGAACAAATTGTCAAATATGGATGAAGAAATGACCATCATGAGATTCGATTATAATAATTAGTTAGCTGTCATAAAAAAAAATCATGAGAAAGATATAAACTCTATGTGCCATTGCTTGATGACGATAAAAGAAAATACTGACAAAGTAATAAAAAATATGGAAGCTGGTCAGATATGTCTTCAGAATAAGTTATTGACCATGGAGGAAAACCATACCAAGGAAGTTAGTGCTATGAAGGATGAACACTCTACCCAGATGGATGCCATAACAATACAGGTACAGAAACTTCAACATCAGTCAGAGGATGAAAGAAACAAGGAAACATCAACAGATCATAAGCCTCCTTATCTGGTGTAGCTAGCTCCATCTTTTTATGAGGTCATTTGTTCCATTGAAAAGTGGCTAATTGAAGGTGACTTGGACAAAATGGAAATTAATAAGAATCGGGATGATGCTCACATGGTTAATCCACCAGTCATAAAAGATCAAGTTATAACTCAGGACACCTGTGAGACTGATCCATCATTCTTGACAGAGCAGATGCAGAATGAAGAAAGAAATTTCATGCATATCGTACATACTTCATCTGAAAGTTTTGAAGCAAAATGTTCCACATCATCAGTGATACAACCTACCACAAAGAAAAAGCGCAAGAGAAAGAGAACGAGAAAACAGTTTGATGCATCAGATGGTCGTGAGTATCTTGATTTTCAAATAGGAAAAAGTCCTACCGTATGCAGGATTGGACATGGCACATCTGAGAAACAACCGACAGATTTGCCTGAAAGTAGACAAATGCTTAGTATGCACTATATTGAACGCATCTGATGCCATGGAGCATATTTGTATTGTATTTCTAACCTTATGCCCTGTTATTTTAGTATTTCATTTTGTAGTTAGATTTATGTTTTTCATGTTATTAGGATAGTTAATAAATGAAGATCTTATATCTTTCCTATGCCTAACGTTATATGATGATTTTTGGATGGACTCTACTTATATTATGTTGTGTGTTGCGTGGATGCAGATTCTGGATTCTCACATTCCTCCGATGCAGCAAGGTGTCCCCAAGTAGAGCCAGATGTTGATCACTACGTGTCAACAACCCATAGCAGTACACCCCTTTTTTTCGCAAAAGGAATAGTGCTTGATAGATGTGTTCGTGTCGTCCAGCTATCATCATTAGCCTAATCATCATCTTATAATGTAAACCCATTCTGCATGTGTATAATATAAATAATCTCAACAAATCCATGTCATGTATGTAATTACCTACGTAAACCTACTTTTCTGGTGACGATCTACATTCTGGGAGGTTTTTAATCTCACCGATCCAACCTCGGATGGTCAGCAGAGTTTTCTTTCAACCTTACCCCAAAGCCGCAATGGATATTGTCACAGGGATCTTAAGGGAGTCCTAGTGTTCTAGATCGAGTCTATGTAAAAGTAATTTGGGAATAATCTTAACTATTTGGTTAGATTATTTTATTACAAATTGCTTGGTCTGCGAGATTATATTTGTGTCGTAGATATGGGTAGTCTGTAAATGTCTTTTACAAATGGGTTTTCCCCCTTGAGATGTAAAAAATGTGAAAATCATGATGTAAAGTGTCTTGAGGGTTGGAAAAAATAATTTATCCCCTCATAGGTTAATTAATTAAATTTTTTGGTCAAAATTAATTAAAATCCTAAGCCAGAAATTTAATTAATTCTAGGTTTTAAGTAAATTTAATTTCTCCAAAGGCAAAATTCATCGGTCCTTAAAATTAAATTTTAAGATGTCCAGGGACTAAGGTAAATTGACTATTTTGCTAAATTTTAAGCCTATGGTCTCTGGGGTTAAGTCAAAGTCAAAATTTTGAGGAAATCTATTCAAAAATTTAATTTTTGAATTAATTAAAATGCATTTAGTTGAAAAATTCGAATTTTCTCGAGAATTTAAAATTTCGACAGATGAGATTAAAAGAAATTTTGATCCTCATCAACGGTCGAGATTGCTTTGACGAGGATCGCTCGAACTAGCCATTGGAGGATTTCTCTTTAAATAAGGGTCATTTGTCAATCAATCGATCTGACCTTTGAGTATGTGCTAAGCGAAAAGATCTCGTGTATACTTTTATTCGGATAATAAATAAAGACTTTGGGGTTAATTTTCGCCGGTGTTACTCTTCATGGAAGTACTGTAAGATGTGTCGTTTTTCATGTGTAAATTTTTTTTAGCCATTGATAATAGCTTCTAAAGAGTGATTTGAGTACAGGTATCTTGCTCAGTCGCTGGGGCTTAAGTGATAATTTAGATTTGAATGTAATAGCAGGTATCTCTATTTATCTGAATTTTCATCATTTTCTCGCTCTATTTTAATGGTTAGATTGAGTTTTGCAAGAAAGTCTTGATTTTTAGATCATCGGGCATTCGGGGAAGTTTTCAGTTGGACTAGCCAACTCTCGATCTGTGTTTTCTGAAGAGCCTAGCTTAATTTGATCCCGGGCTTATCATAAGATATTTTTTTTTACTAGTGATGTATGAAGGGTTTTGAGCTCAACACCTCCTTTAAACTTTAAAAATTTAAATTTTTTATGTGCGAAATTGATAGATCTAGCTGTTGAGAGCCTTAGACTATCAGATCTAGGAGCGGAGTTGGACTCATATTCCTTAGATCTGATAAATCTACCATTCTTGTACATAGATCTGTAATTTTTTTTGGTTTTCTGAGTTGGGATTTTTTGGGTTTTAGTTTATCATTGTATATATCATTTGAGTGTTTCTTGTTGTCTTGGAGCTATAGATTTGAGGAAAAAATATGTATAGAGTCCACATCTAGGCCTTGGAGGGTAAGATCTAGATCTCTGGGGTTTTATTTGCATAATTTTCCAGGGATATTATTCAAAAGATTTTTCAGTCCAAGGTTTTAAATTTTTTATTCTAGAATTTTTTTAAATTGTTTCACTAATAAATCATAAGCAGAAGTATGACACTTTGATCAAGGTTTTCTGAAATTTTCAGGAGGGTTTCAGGGCTACCATCTTGCTGATTGATTTGCTGGTTGGGTTTTCGTTCACTGTGCAATTTCGAATTTTTTTTACAAAGCCCACAACATTTTGGTGTTGCCTGGTTTCGTTTATTTTTTTTGCTCCTCTAGAGAAATTTCGATTTTTTCTTGAAAAATCCTCTATTCGGCCTGCTACTCTATCTCCCTGCGTTCTCCTCGCTGCTGCAGCCCTCAGTTTTTCTCTGTTGTGTTCTCTTAATTCCCCTCATCCTCGAGTTAGCAACCCTCTCTCCTCTTGTCCACAGCCCTCCATGCCCCTGCGGATCCATCTTCTGCACCGCTTTCTCTTCCACACTCAACCAACTCACACTCCTTCCTCCACTTGTAAAACTTCTTCTGCATTCCTTCACTCCCATTTGCTCTCCTCCAGCTCTGCGTTTTCTCCCTGCGTACTGCCTTTCTCCCTGTTTGTAACTCCTCTCCATCGCTCCATAAACAACCCACAACTCCTCTCCATCGCTCCACAAACAGCATATGCTGCCCATCGTCCGCCGGCTTGCAACTTCCTCTCCGCATCCCTCATCATTCGTTGAGCTGCTATCCCTACTCCATCTCGCTGCCCGACAACCATCCTCACTCCCGCGTCCATTTCTCTGCTTCGTCTAGCCTGCAAGCTCGAGCCTCCTTGGATCCATCGCCC
Organism: Pinus tabuliformis; assembly: GCA_031772625.1. Taxonomy (NCBI): domain Eukaryota; kingdom Viridiplantae; phylum Streptophyta; class Pinopsida; order Pinales; family Pinaceae; genus Pinus; species Pinus tabuliformis. The sequence goes on from CM062809.1 coordinate 22,014,653, forward strand.
TCGCTGCGTCTCGTCCTCCGCTATCTAGTTCCGTCCCCGCCATCGGACCTTGCTTCCTTTCCCATGCCGCAGCACAATCAGGCAGACCTACACAACAGCAAACAAAAACATTCGATTTTTTGTTTGTTTGTTTGTTGATATTTCATGTATGCTGCGTTAGTTTAGTTAGTTCTTTTATTTTTATTTTTATTTCATTTGTATATTCCTTTAAGGTTAACGTAGTTTTTATTTTCTTTATTTGAAGTTTGGGTTTGATTCTTTTATTTATTTATTTAGTTTAGATAGTTTCTATTCATTCCACTTTTATGTTATTTGCATATCCATTAGGGTCAAGGTTTAGAATAATTTTTCATTTTATTATTTCAGATCCGATTTTGCTTTGGTCTTTATTTTCTTTTAAATACTTTGACTTGATTTCATTTCATTTATATTTGTTTTTATTTATGAGTTTTTGATTTGATTTTTTTCATTAAAAAATCTAAAAAATTTTCTAGAAAACTTAAAAAGTCTAAAAATCTTAAAAACATCTAAAAATTAAAAAAATTCTAAAAAATTTAAAAGAAATCTAAAAAAATTTAAAATTATAAAACATTTAAAATATTTTAATTATGGTGACTAAGGAAATAAATTAAAGGGATTTGCGCATTCACATTAAATTTTTTTGTGGCCTATGGCCTATTAAAATTTTAATTTATTAACCCTTTGATTTTGATTTCTTCATTCAACTAATTGCGGAAGGAATAATTAAAGTGTTAATTTAAAATTCCTTGGTGTTTCTAGTATTAAGTGTGAAGTCTTAAATTTTCATGATTCTTCTATGGTCAAGGTGCGATAAACATTTTAAGTTATATTAGCGATAGGAGAAAATTAATTATTCTAGATTTGGGCCATTAATTGAAAATTATTTTAAATCTAGAACCTCTCGCATATTGCAGTTTTGGGCATTTACATTAACTGTTCATGATCGTTGATTTGCCACATCTATAAGTTTTCTCTGGATGACTCGTTATTATTTAGTCTATGGTTAATTCAAATTAAAGGCACTGATTTGGAGTGTTTTTTATCTTGTTAACGTGTCCTATTTTAATCTATCTATCTCAATTGACCGAGACTTGTTTTAGATTCATCAAGTTGTTCATCATTAAAATCTGCTAGAGCCTGTGTTTCACAGGCTATCCTCATCCATTTACTTTAGGGACTACCCCCTTTGACTTGTCTAGGGGAGAGTCTAAACTGAGTAAGGATTAAGAGTGACAACCCTTACTTTGAGCGTTGTTGCGCTGCCTAGACACTATGTGCGACAACATTTTTTGGCGCCGTTACCAGGGATAGAGTTTTTCTGTCCTTGGTCCTCATGACATTTTTCTAATCATCTAATCTTTCATCATTTCTTATCCCATCAGCACAACATTTCCTGGCGTCATTTGATTTTTTCATCGCCCTATCTTTCGTCATCTCATTAATCATTTCATCTGCACTTTTAGCACTTGGACATTTCAGTTCATTTCTTGTTTGGGTGGCGACTCCACTTCTTTCATTTATTATTTCTCAGACAAGAAGCCCTCCCTTATATCCAGTTGTTTTTGCCTTTTGGATCCTAGAGCTAGATTCATGTTCAAGTGGCGACTCCACTTCTTTCATTTCTTACAAGAATTTCTACTAGAAGCTCGCTTCTTCTGGATCTATTGATTTTCTTGAGCAGGGGTCTCTCTCTAGCATCCATTTGGTCCCTCCTTATCCATTCAAGCAAGACACCATGGATGACTTGTTTACCTGTGTCATTTTACTACTTTTCTCCATGATATGCCGGAAGAGGCCATTCATAAATTGTCTTTGTTCTCAGGTGGTGATTCAATCGTTGTTAGAAAGCATCTATGCAGGTTTACTCATACAATAATCAAATATTGTAGTTCTTCCCAATATAAACATGAAGATGTCAAAATGCGTCTATTTTCCTTTTCTTTAGAGGGTGATGCTTTGAATTGGTTTCATAATTGTCCTGAAGATTCTTTCGCTTCTTTACAAGACATCATCAATGCTTTTACAGATAGATATGGTGATCAAGGTAGCTCGCCTTGTGCCCCTAACATTATGCAACAGAATGAGAGTGATCTTGTAAAGGATCCAGCTGTCAATGAAAGATTTCAAGACAATTCTCCATATCAGAATGTGCCATCCACTTGTACCATTGCAGGATGAATCCATGATAGTGGAAAAGCAGGAACAAGTTATCAAATCAGTGTCGACAGTGAAAGGGAGAATGATAAGCATCTTATAGAAGAACTAAAGCAGTTGGTTAAAGACATGCAATTCAGTCAAACACAGCTGGTAAAAAATATGGAGCTTAATCAAGAAAAAATTATAACTGATTACGTCAATGATATGAGAACTTTGTACACTCGACTGGAAAAACGAGATGAGGAAATGGAAATCATGAAAATTAAACACTCCGATCACGTAGCCACTGTAGTAGAAAAGTATGCTAAGAATATGGAGGATATGAGGGCCGACATGCAGAGTAAGCATGCTAAGGAAATGGAAACCATGAAAGATAAGCATGACAGGGAAATTAATTCTATGCAAAGCAAGTTATTAGCCCTAGAGTAAAATATGATGATCATGGAATTTAATCACTCAAATCATGTGACTACCATGGAAACAAGTTATCAAGAAGAAATAAGTTTGATTCAGAACAGATTGTCAACTATGGATGAAGAAATGACCATCATGAGATTCGATTATAATAATCAGTTAGCTATCATACAAGAAAATCATGAGAAAGAGATAAACTCTATGCAACATTGCTTGATGACCATAAAAGCAGATAATGACAAAGTAATAAAAAATATGGAAGCTGGTCAGATATGTCTTCAGAATAAGTTATTGATCATGGAAGAAAACTATGGCAAGGAAGTCAGTGCTATGAAGGATGAACACTCTACCCAGATGGATGCCATAACAATACAGCTACAGAAACTTCAGAATCAGTCAGAGGATGAAAGAAACAAGGAAATGTCAACAGATCATAAGCCTCCTTATCTTCTACAACAAGCTCCATCTTATTATGAGGTCATTTGTTCCATTGAAAAGTGGCTAATTGAACGTGACTTAGACAAATGGAAATTAATAAGAATTGGGATGATGCTCACATGGTTAATCCACCAGTCATAAAAAATCAAGCTATAACTCAGGACACCTGTGAGACTGATCCATCATTCTTGATAGAGCAGATGCAGAATGAAGAAAGACATTTCATGCATATCTTACATACTTCATCCGAGAGTTTTGAAGCAGAATGTTCCACATCATTAGTGATACAACCTGCCACAAAGAAAAAGCGCAAAAGAAATAGAATGAAAAAGCGGTTTGATGCATCAGATGGTCGTGAGCAGCTTGATTTTCGGATAGGAAAAATTCCTACCGTATATAGGATTGGACATGGCACATCTGAGAAACAGCCGACAGATTTCCCTGAAAGCAGGCAAATGCTCAGTATGCACTATATTGAACGCATCTGATGCCATGGGGCATCTTTGTATTGTGTTTCTAACCTTATGCCCTGTTATTTCTGTATTTCATTATGTAGTTAGATTTATGTTTTTCATGTTATTAGGATAGTTAATAAATGAAGATCTTATATCTTTCCTGTGCTTAACGTTATATGATGATTGTTGGATGGACGCTACTTATATTATGTTGTGTGTTGCGTGGATGCAGATTTTGGATTCTCACATTCCTCCGGTGCAGTAGCGTGTTCCCAAGTAGAGCCAGATGTTGACCTCTACGTGTTAAAAACCCATAGCAGTACACCTTTTTTTTTCGCAAAAGGGATAGCGCCTGATCGATGTGTTCGTGCTGTCCAACTATCATCATCTTATAATTTAAACCCATTTTGCATGTGTATAATGTAAATAATCTCAATAGATCCATGTCGTGTATGTAATTACTTAGGTAAACCTACTTTTCTGATGATGATCTACATTCCGGAAGGTTTTTTGTCTCATCGATCCATCCTTGGATGGTCGACAGAGTTTTCCTTCAGCCTTACCCCAAAGCCGGAATGGATTTGTCACTGGGATCCTAGGGGAGTTGTAGCGTTCTAAATCGAGTCTATGTAAAAGTGATTTGGGAATAATCCTAACTATTTGGTTAGGTTATTTTATTACAAATTGCTTGGTCTGCTGGATTATATTTGTGTCGCAGAAATGGGTAGTCTGTGAGGGTCTCTTGCAAATGGGTTTTCCCCCTTGAGATGTAAAAAATGTGAAAATCATGATGTAAAGTGTCTTGAGGGTTGGAAAAAATAATTTATCCCCTCATAAGTTAATTAATTAAATTTTCTGGCCAAAATTAATTAAAATCTTATGCCAAAAATTTAATTAATTCTAGGTCCTAGGTAATTTTAATTTTTCCGAAGGCAAAATTCATCGGTCCTTAAAAATTAAATTTTAAGAGGTCCAGGGACTAAGGTAAATTGATTATTTTGCTAAATTTTAAGCCTATGGTCTCTGGGGTTAAGATAAAGTCAAAATTTTGAAGAAAATTATTCAAAAATGTAATTTTTGAATTAATCAAAATGAATTTAATTGAAAAATTCAAATTTCCTCAAGAATTTGAAATTTCAATGAATGAGATTAAAATAAATTTTGATTCTCATCAACGGTCGAGATTGCTTTGACGAGGATCGCTCGAACTAGCCGTGGGAGGATTTATCTTTAAATAGGAGGTCATTTGTCAGTCAATTAATCCGACCTTTGAGTCGTGTGCTAAGCGAAAAGGTCTCGTGTATACTTTTATTCAGATAATAAAGAAAGACTTTGGGGTTAAGACTTAAGATGTGTCATTTTTCATGTGTAAATTTTTTTTAGCCATTGATAATAGTTTCTGAAGAGTGATTTGAGTACAGGTATTTTGCTCAGTCGCTGGGGTTTAAGTGATAATTTAGATTTGAATGTAATAGTAGGTATCTCTATTTATCTGAATTTTATTATCATTTTCTCGCTCTATTTTAATGGCTAGATTGAGTTTTGCAGGAAAGTCTTGATTTTTAGATCATCGGGCGTTTAGGGAAGTTTTCAGTTGGACCAGCCAACTCCCGATCCATGTTTTCTGAAGAGCCCAACTTAATTTGATACCGGGCTTATCATAAGATATTTTTTTACTAGTGATGCATGAAGGGTTTTGAGCTCAACACCTCCTTTAAACTTAATTTTTTTTTTTTTTAATATGCGAAATTGATAGATCTGGCTATTGAGAGCCTTAGACTAGATCTGGAAGCGGAGTTGGACTTATACTCCTCATATCTGATAGATCTACCATTCTTGTACATAGATCTGTAAATTATTTTTTGGTTTTCTGACATGGGTTTTCCTGGGTTTTAGTTTTATCATTGTATATATCGTTTGGGTGTTTCTTATTGTCTTGCAGCTACAGATTTGAGGAAAAAATTTGTATAGAGTCCAGATCTAGGCCCTGGAGGGTAAGATCTAGATCTCTGGGGTTTTATTTGCATTATTTTGTAGGAAGATTATTCAATAGATTTTGCAACCCAGGGTTTTAAATTTTTTATTCTAGAATTTTTTTAAGGGTTTCAGTAATAAATCTGAAGCAGAAGTATGACATTTTGATCAAGGTTTTTTGGAATTTTCAGGAGGGTTTCAGGGCTACCATTTTGCTGATTGATTTGGTGGTTGGGTTTTCGTTCACTGTGCAATTTCGATTTTTTTTTATAAAGCCCACAACGTTTTGGTGTTTTCTGGGTTTTTTTATTTTTTTTATTTTTTTGTTGCTCCCGAGAAATTTCGATTTTTTCTTGAAAAATCCTCTATTCAGCTTGTGGCTCTATCTCCCTGCGTTCTCCTCGCTGCTGTAACCCTTAGTTTTTGTCTGTTGCGTTCTCCCAAACCTCCTCATCCTCCAGTTAACAACCCTCTCTCCTCCTGTCCGCAGCCGTCCATGCCCCTGCGGATCCATCTTCTCCACAGCTTTCTCTTCCATGCTCAAGCAACTCACGCTCCTTCCTCCACTTGCAAAAATTCTTCTGCATTCCCTCACTCCCATTTGCTCTCCTCCAACTCGGCGTTTTCTCCCTGCGTATTGCCTTTCTCCCTGCCCGCAACTCCTCTCCATCGCTCCACAAACAACATACGCTGCCCATCATCCGTCGGCTTGCAGCTTCCTCTTCGCATCCCTCATCATTCGTTGAGCTGCCGTCCCTGCTCCATCTCACTGCCCGACAGACATCCTCACTCCCGCGACCATTTCTCTGTTCCGTCCAGCCTGCAAGCCCGAGCCTCCTTGAATCCATCTCCCTCGCTACGTCTCCTCCTCCGCTGTCCAGTTCCATCCCTACCGTCAGACCTTGCTTCCTTTCCCATGCCGTAGCACACTCGGGTTGACCTGCACAACAACAAACAAAAATATTCGATTTTTATTTTATTTTATATCATGTATGCTGCATTAGTTTAGTTAGTTCTTTTATTTTTATTTTTATTTCATTTGTATATTCCTTTAGGGTTAACGTAGTTTTTATTTTCTTTATTTGAAGTTTGGGTTTGATTCTTATTTTTTTATTTAGTTTAGATAGTTTCTTTTTATTTTTCTATTCATTCCACTTTTATGTTATTTATATATCCATTAGGGTCAAGGTTAGAATATTTTTTAATTTTTTTATTTGAGATCCGATTTTGCTTTGGTCTTTATTTTCTTTTAAATATTTTGACTTTATTTCATTTTATTTATATTTGTTTTTATTTATGATTTTTTGATTTTGTTTTCCCTTTTATTTTCGATTTGATTTTTTGATTTTGATTTATTTATTTATTTTTTCCATTAAAAAATCTAAATTTTTTTCTAAAAAATTTAAAAAGTCTAAAAATCTTAAAAACATCTAAAAATTAAAAAAATTCTAAATTTAAAAAAAAAAAATCTATTTTTTTTTAAAATTCTAAATCATTTAAAAAATTTAATTTTTTTTAATTCTGGTGACTAAGGAAATAAATTAAAGGGATTTTCTCATTCATATTAAATTTTTTTGTGGCCTATGGCCCATTAAAATTTTAATTTTTTAACCCTTTGATTTTGATTTCTTCATTCAACTAATTGCTTAAGGAATAATTAAAGTGTTAATTTAAAATTCCTTGGTATTTCTGGTATTAAGTGCTAAGTCTTAAATTTTCATGATTCTTCTATGGTCAAGGTGTGATAAATGTTTTAAGTTATATTAGCAATAGGAGAAAATTAATTATTCTAGATTTGGGCCATTAATTGAAAATTATTTTAAATCTAGAACCTCTTGCATATTGCAATTTTGGGCATTTACATTAACTCTTCATGATCGTTGATTTGCCACATCTATAAGTTTTCTCTGGATGACTTGTTATTATTTAGTCTATGGTTAATTCAAATTAAAGGCACTGGTCTGTAGTTGTTTTTATCTTGTGATTGTGTCTTATTTTAATCTATCTATCTCAATTGACCGAGACTTGTTTTAGATTCATCAAGTTGTTCATCATTAAAATCTCCTAGAGCCTGTGTTTCATAGGCTATCCTCATCCATTTACCTTAGGGACTACCCCCCTTGACTTGTCTAGGAGAGAGTCTAAACGAAGTAAGGATTAAGAGTGACAACCCTTACTCTGAGTGTTTTCGTCGCACTGCCTAGACACTTTGTGCGACAACAGGGGCCTTTTCCAAAATTTTGGCGGAGCAACAAACATAACAATTGCTACAGGTTACATCTTTTGCTTGTGGAGGAGGGCCAAGCATTTGGGGTCAATTTTGGAGCGTCAAAACCGATGTTTTTAAATCCGGAACTGGTGATCGGATCGGTCCACCTAATGAACCAGGTTTCAAACCGAAACCGGTCGAACCGACACTGGTCAGGTCTAAACGAACCGGTTTAAAAAAAATACATTAAATAATTATTTTTTAATGAAAAATATTATTTTTAAGATTTAAAACCATGATTCCAAACCAATAGAAACAAAATATGCAAGGTTTGCTCATCTATATACCATGTAAAGGTGAATATATCAAAATGGCATTGAGTGCAATACATATCCACAACAAAATACATAATCAATGAGGCTTTAAATGGCCTCTAGAGTTTGAAAACAATGCTCTAAGCTATGGGGTCACTGAACTACTACAAGTCTACATATCAGTGATCAACAACATGATCACTCCTCATCATGATCAAACTTGTCACCACTACTAGACAAGAGATCATCAACATGAGCTACATACATAATATGGCTCCGAGTTTGAGGACTCTTAAAACTCCTCTACAAATTTAGTAGTAGTAGCAAAAATAGACACCAAAACTACAAGTCACTGAGCAACATGGTCGCTCATGAAACTCATCATTGATTCAACGCTACTAGAAATACATAAACATCATCAACAAGAGATATACATAAACATCATCTAGCTCAAAGTCTTCAGACTTGGATTGCTCAACCTTATAACATGATAGAAATTGAAAAGGTTTATCATGCCTAACCAATGATTTTGGTTTGAGTGAAGGGTTCATCTCCTCAACCTTATAATGTGGCAGAAAAATATTAGCATGCCTAACCAATTGTTTTCCTTTGAGTGAAGGGTGCATTCTTGTTAAGGCCATGGTAGAGGAGTTCAACAATCAATACCACCAACATCAACAAAGTTCAACAATCAATGGCACCACAATCAAGGTTCTTAAAGGGCTTCATGCTCTTGATGAAATGCCAATTTCATACCCTCACGTATAAGAGAATCAAATGGAAACATTGCAAACCCCCAAACCATGAAATCCTAAAAACCATTAAGTCTGTTGAATTTGAGTGAAATCTAAAATTCTAGTTTCTCCATATGAAATCCAATGAGGTCAAAACCACTCTCAAACATCGTAGTTAGGGTTGAGATGTGTCAGGAAAATGAGAGGGTAGGCATGTTTTTCTTGGAGGGACTATTTTTGGAGGAAAAAAACCCCAAATTTCCATCAAAACAACTTCAAAACGCACAAAAATTCATTATGTAGGGTTTATAGTTTCCCCGGAAATAGACCGGCCGGTTTAGGACAAAACCGGCCGGTTTTTAAAACACTGGTCAAAACTAGGACAAACCTTTTTTGGGTTTTTGACAAGGACCTTAGAAATAATTTGGCAGAATTTTTCAGGCAGATTTGAGGGGTCAAACTAGGGTCTCAATCCAGGCAACAACTAGAAGAGCTAATGGAAATTTGGGTCAAAATTCCGAGGCCAACATTTGGCCAATTACTTCGTGGGTTTTTGTGGGTTATTGGGGGAGTGGCCAAGGTTAATCTACCAGATTTTTCTAAGCACCGGAGGAGGCCTTAGCAACAGATATTCACATCCAACAGTTTATTTCTTGGCAGTTCAGCGTAGAGCCAGGAGATAGAGAAACAACATATTTGAGGGGGACTTCTTATTATTCATTTTTGCTTAGCTAGCTTGCCCTGAGCAAGCCCAAGTGCACTCTTTCTAGCACCTCATTATACCCTCTTCATATTGTAATAAAATGGCTCAGCAATGTAGTTTTTGGCTTTAAAATGGTGTTATGATATTTGAGTATTTTTCTGTGTTTTTTTTGTTATGTTTGTTTTGCTTATCATTCTATATTTCCATTAGGAATATTACAAAGAAGAACACCTCATGAATGAAACCCCAAAGTCTTTATTGATATTTCTGAAAGTGTACAAGGCAATAGTGTTTTCGCAAGCACAATAGCCAGTAACAATGAATACATAGTGAGAGACCATAGCTCTATTACATAGCAACTTGGGAGCCAATCCCAAGGCAAATGGTGACAATCCCAAGACAAATAGGTGACAATCCCAATGCTCCTTCGTGCAAATTCGAATTTCCCAAGTGGCAACTTGATTTCTTCCTTTGAGACCCACACAATCCTTGATGAGTGAGCTCAAATTTGTTAATTTTAGATAACAATGGTATGTTCTATGCTTAAGACAATTTAGTTCAATATTTCTTTAGCAACCCAATGACAAATTCCAATTATATCCAGTAGCAATCACATTAACTCATAAACATTGACAGTAAATGTAGATAGAACATAAAATCATATGCAAAAGACAAGCAAAGACAAGAGGACACAGGATGTGGCGGATGTCAGGGACAAACCCCAATGTGGGGAAACCCTTTGATCAAATCTTCTTATTATTCTTCAATAGTTTAGTAGAGAGAGAGAGAGTACAAATATCATAAATATAAGCCCAAAACAGATTTGCCAAATCAGCAGTCAAACCGACAGTCAAATCACCCCTAACTAGAAAGTCAATGATGGTCAAAGCTATTGCAAAACATCCTCCAAACAACAGTGCAATTCGGCCTTCCAAGAGAGTCAAAGTTAGCCCAAGTTATTTGGTCAAACCCAGTCAAAGGAGAGAGAAAATACTCCTGCAATTTTCTGTGGTCAAACTTGAAGTCAACCTAAAGTCAACACTAGTCAAACTGTCTCAAAATCCTCAATTTTTGTGCCAATAAATGCAGCCTCCAAAAATCGAATTTCTGGCCCAAAAATCGAGGTCAACACTAGTCAAATCACTCGTGGTCAACGCATATGAAATTTGGCTTGTTTGACCTTTAAGAACTCGACCTTCTGCCACGTGCGAAAGAGAGAGAGAGAGAGATCAACCACACGTGCGAAGAAAGAGAGAGATGTCTCCAAGCTCTACAAACTAAGAGAGAGAAGATGATGTGATGATATGATGTCCAAATGAGGAAAATGTCATCTCTATTTATACAGTTCGTTGAGGGTGAGGAGACCCATCTATTGGGCTTCATGAGTCTACATTTGACTGTGGCCGACCTTGACAATTTGTCCATAAGAGAAATAAATTCATAATTCCATTTCTGCTTGTCAGAATGAGATTATCTTTATACCAAAATTGTACCTCTCCAAAAGAGGAATCCAATGCAATAATCATCTCCATCAGATGAGCTATCCTAAGGTGGAAGTTGGCCCTAGTTGCCAATTTTAACAAAATTAGATGAGAGGACATGTGGGAGAGTGAAATGGAGTGGTAGGAGACCACTCTCCACCTCACTCAAGTAAACTCTAATCCAATCTTAGGTCAACTCATGATATCTCTTTGATGCTCTAGTTAACTTCCTCAAATCATGGATCTTGTCACTGGAACTCATTGTCTTCTCCACAAAAAATTCGATTTGCTTTATTTGTGGCTTATGTGGAGTCCACATCATTTGGTAACTCAACTTTGACCTTTAGATGAATTTCCATCTTATTTCCACATCATTTGTGCATGTGTGGATATTTATTTTTTTCCATTTATTTAATTGCTAGTTTAATTTATTGCCACATTTTCCACAAAAATTAGGAAAAGTAGGTTTTGAGAGTCTAAAACTTATTTTTTACCCCTCAAAGTGTGTCATAGTAGAAATTTGAGGGTGAGAGGTGTAATTTTGAGCACACATACTCCATACAACTTCTCTAGACATCACTTATACATTTTATATTGAGATTTTATTCAAATTTCTGTGCAGCGAGAAATTTAAAAAATGACCCCTAGACTTAATCAAATTCCACGAAATTTTACAAGTGATCTAGTATGGTAATATACAATGAATCTAGACATTAGGACTCACCCAAGGCCTTGTCATCAAGCCGCACTCCGCCTTTGGGGTTATGCTTGGAGGGAAAAGCTCAATTAATTATTAAGTCCTCGTAAGCACCTAATAATTAACAAAGTGAAAAAAACTTCTCAGAGTAAACTCACTTGATGACAAGGTTTCAAGTTACCTAAGCCTGTTACATGACTCAAATCATCATACTAGCATCACTTTACATCATTCTCGTAGGGCTTGCGGAATTTGAGTACAGCAGAAGAAGATGAGAAGAAGAAATAGTGTTTAAAGACTTTGATACTATAGTGAACTCTGATGGTACATGAAGCCTTTGACACATCCTCGGGCATGGAGTCTTCAAAAAAATTTTAGATACACTTCAGTTGTCAACATGATCAATACTTGCAAATTTTGCAACATAGCTACAACAAGGCGACTCATGTCTTTATAGGGAATTCTTCATTTCATGTCTATTATGGTTTTCAACCTCTTATCCCTTATGATATTCTATAGGTTCTCTTAACTCCAAAGTCCATACACATCCCACCAATAGAAGGAGCAAGACATAGCTTCTTCTTTTGTTTATAACTTGGCCAAGATCCTTAATAGATTCCATGACATACTACAACAAACATACGCTAAGTACAAGGCATCACATGACAAACATCAAGTTGCTCCATATTTTTAGGTTGGTGATAAAATTTGGCTTCACTTGGACAACCAAAAATACAAAATCAACAACATCACAAGCTCAAGCTAATTTGGTATGGGCCTTATACCGTCGCTCAACAATTGGTTCCTAATGCTTTGAAGTTGGACCTTCAACCTCAGATTGGCATCCATGATGTAGTGAATGTCTATCAGCTCAAGCCATATGAGCCTCTTCACTTAGAGGAGACAATTTTTGTCACACATTTGGAGGCAACCATTCCAATTTTTCAGCGTGCTCTTCCTGATGATGTCATTCTTGATGTCTGCATCTGATCTACTAGGCAGTGTGAGATCACCACTTAATGGGTGGGCCACAAAGGCACTTTACCCACTCAAACCGAGTGACTATCCATTTTAGCATTTGAGCACTAGTTTCCCTATCTACGACAGAAATCAGGGATGCTTCCTCTAACTTCTAAGTAGGGAGGAATTGATGAGATACAGTCTAGTGGATGTATTCATACATATATTATATTTATACTTTAGTACACTTGTCTTTTGTCCTTTTGGATGACTTGGTCCAAAATGATCACCCACCTATTTTTATGGGAGACTTGGTCAAAGATGATTGCTGTAATGTCCCCTATTTTTACATTATCTTGTGATGAGATTCAAAGGAGTCTCCAAAGATTATGTTAGTCAGGTCACAGGAGCTAGATTACATTATTGGTGGACTTGGAGGGTTTGAGGAGTTCTATGGGGTCCGAATGAGATCGCTTACCATATTTCATCATTAGGATCAATTCCACATGATTTGCTTTTGGTTCTGTGACATTCTGTAGATTCTGTAAAACAGAGTTATTAACAAGCATATTTTAATTAATTATGCTTAAGGTGTTGTTTCTGGCCAATTATTGGGAGAAACACCTTACTGTAATAGCTTGTTGGAATCAAGTCGAAAAGATCTACAGGGCGGGATGATCAAAAGGGGCTTTGGGTGGCCAGTGTGATGACAAAGGCGAATTAAGTATTTTCCGGCATTAAAAGTGACTTTAATTAGTTTATAAAAGTCACTTTATTAAATAAAAAAAGAAAAAGTGCTTTTAAATATTTAATTGGAGGGAAATAGTAAGTGAGTTATAAAAAGGGAAATGAAGGTGTCTCTCCTCATTCATTCTTGCATTTGAGTTTTTGGAGAAAAGAGCTCTTGGAGAGTTTCTTGAGGAGAAGCTTAGGGTTTGGAAACCCTAGCCACCATAGTTGGTTTCAGTGTTGAAACTAGATACTCTAGCCAACCCAAGGAGTAAACTCACTCAAGTTTCACCATCACGGTTCAAAGGAGAAAAAGATTTTCTAGAGATTTGAGCTAGAAGAGGTGTTATTAGTTGAATCTCTAATTTATTGTTCTTCATTTATTATCTTACAGGTTGGAGACAAAATGATGGAGCCAAAGATTCAAGCCCAGGTCTGAGATTCGATTGCTATTGCTAGAAGTCGATTTCCTCTCTTATTCTACCATTCGAGCCACTTAAAATGGAGGCTGAGTTGATCAATAGGCATTGGGACGAGTACTGCTAATAACAACACTAGTTCCCTCTTTTCTGGGAGTGCAAGTTCTCATTCCCTTGCTGGTTTGAAGTTCTGGAAATTGGGTGGCACAATTTCTCTTATTGATACCAGAGGCTGTGGTACACATTCCTTCGCTGGTCGGGATTCATCTTCATGGGTTGAGTGCCATTGCTTGAGGCTAGCCGAGTTACAGTGATTCTAAAGCAGGTTTACTTCTATTTGGAGCTCTGATATAATACTGGGTGTTGGGGCTGCATATTCTCTCTAAAGGAGCCGATTTAGAGTTTCTTGCTAGTTGAGGAAAGGCGTATACCTTGTTGGTGACAGCGATATCTTCTAGACTAGTCGTGGCTTCATTTCTGCTAGTTATATTGATTGTATTTATCAGTGTTGTTCGTGGGGTGCTCCAAAGGTAATCTACAAGAAAGGTAGAGCTGTTGTATCCTCATTCTGGAGCATGTGCAAGTGCTGGAGCCTCATGAGTGTTTGAAAGTGTAACTATGTTCAGTCTTCAATAATGTACTTGAGTCATTATGTAATGTACTTGTCAAAAGAATAAAGAAAATAATTTTTATTATTATTATTGTGACTTATTAAAGCATGGGTTTCATGCTTGGGTCACCATGTTTTAGGTCAAAGTCCCCATTGAAGACTTCTAGGATTTATTCTGGGTCTATAGAGTTATTGTTCATTTAAAAAGACCCTTCTTGGGCTTTTGAATCATGTAAAAAGGTTAAGTATTGAGTCAAATATGAATTATGTAACCTCCACACCATGTCGGCCTAAGGGAAGATCAAATCGGCCTAAGGACCCTATTTGACCCCACAAGAAGCCTATAAAAGGAAGCACATTGAATTCATTTGGAGCATCATTCTCTCATCAAGTTCGAATTCTCTTATAGCTGGGAAGAAGTGCGAAAATCTCTTGTTGCTGGGCAAAAGTGCGAAGTTCTCTTGTAGCTGGGAAAGTCTGTTGCCAGGAAGCCAAAGTGAGTGCGAGTTTGGGGAAGTCTAAGGAGACAAGGAAAATCAAATTTTGGTGTGTGTCTCTCTCTTTGTTTCGTGCCCTAGATTGGGAGATCGAAGTCTTCCAAGTTTCACTATTGCCGGAAGCTGCCAGTTGCCGTAAGTTGTTGCATAGTCGAAGTTGCTAGGAAGAGGTCAAAATTCTGGGAGGTTGACTTGGTGTGGAGGGAAAGTCTGGTCTTGGTCTAGGGTGAAGAGTCTCAAAGAATACTATTGAAAGGAAGAATTATCTTGACTGGGTTTTCCCCTCGAGGGGGGTTTTGCCCTGACATGTGCCTACATCTGGTGTCTATTGTTTTATGTGTTGCTGCTTTTGGTAATTGTTTGATTAACTAAAGAAAGAATATATAAAGAATCGTAATAATAAGAAACATCACAAGTAATTATCAAGATCAAGAAAATCTTTACTGCCTTTCCAATTTTCTAACAATGAGATCACACTGGGCAGTGTATAGCATTAGTATTGTGTGAAAACCATTGTGGTTCTCCTTCTCTGCGATGTATGAGGTTTGAACCACATTTCAGAGACATTACACATGAATGTAACCGGGTGCCACAATTCTAATCTTTGAAAAACTTAGTGTCCAATAATGGTATATTTCTAGAATGTGTTTCAATGTTATATGAATTGAAATCCTTGCTGAGATTTGTTTATATCCATGCTGTCAAGATTTATGAATTTCTGAGTTAATGTAGCGCAATATCTGTGGCTATAAGAGCATTTTCCATATTTCTTGGTGATCACTATGCATGTCATTTGAATTCAATTTGTGAAAAGAATAGATACAACAGTGTTATTAAACTACTTGACAAAAATATACATTGAGAAAACCATACCAAACTCAACAAAATATAACAGTGTTTCTGATATTCTAAGAGGGAAACTTACAATTGATCTCCATTAGTTTTGAACTCATATATGATCTAATCCAATATGGACTGTACATCATATGTAAAGACATCATTTGGTGTTGAGAAATCTAGGGCATTAGTATTAGGTGATTTCTCTTCGATTAGTAACTGCTTGTGAATGCTTTTTACAACTTTAGACTAGAATCTTCTTCTTCTTAGATTATTAGTGTTCTTCTTCATCAAACAGTAACCAATGCATGAACATAAATAGATAAGAGACATAGAATGTAGTCTATCAGCGAGGGCCAAAACCTCTCACTCTTTGAGAGGAAAACCTACACAAATTCTTCTTATAGAGATTCCAATTGACAAATACCAAGACCAAGACATTTGACCTATAGCCACTCGAAGACCAAGACACAAGTTCTCTTGATAGTCAACCTTCTTCTTGACTCCTCTTCCACTTTGACCTTCTTCGCTTATATATCACGAACTGAGATCATCTCCTATCGAACTATAGACACACTTGAAGTGACATAGAAACTCATCAATGTTATGTCACCGAACTGTGACCATTGTAGTAGTACTGAAGTCAA
The DNA here is from genome assembly GCA_031772625.1 of Pinus tabuliformis. Taxonomy (NCBI): domain Eukaryota; kingdom Viridiplantae; phylum Streptophyta; class Pinopsida; order Pinales; family Pinaceae; genus Pinus; species Pinus tabuliformis. Next base: position 22,030,949 of record CM062809.1, read on the forward strand.
GATTACATCGAATCTCTATGGCTTCATTATAACAGTGATATGTGGCTTCCTCATAGCACTGAGGCTCTCTTGATATGTGGCTTCCTCACAGCTCGGAGCTCCTTGATTGTGATGAGCTCCTTCACTGTAAGGTTATTTGAACTAGTCACTATAATCATTCGCCCGAATTTCAGACATACATTCGAACTTGTGAATTCTGTAGTTCCTCCTTGTTGTTCCTTGAAAGGTCCTTGCAGTCCCTTTATCATGAAAGACATTTGCTGCCCCTTCAACACCTTCTCCGAACTTATCTTTTCTCTATAATCCGAATCTTAGAGAATCCGAGCTTGACTACTCATTAGGCCACCCAAAATCCGAACTTGTCTCCTATCACTGTCACCCGAAAACTCAGAGAGAGATGTCCAAAAATCTGTCTTTGTGAAATAGGCCAAGGTACTTATTTATAGTGGTCTCCCATGAATATAAGATGACCTGTTCTTATGAAGGATTGTGTCTCAAAAAAGGTGAGCCGACATGAGTTTGTTATTGCTTCTTGAAGTTGACATGAAGAGAAGGACTTGTGCTTGTCGTTGGAGGGCTATTTGACAACGCTATTGACTCATATACATTCTTCATACATGACATTGACTCTATGTGACTTTTATGACAAATCCTAAAGGCTCTCAATGGGAGCCATCTAAAATAAAACCTCTTGCTTATGAAACCCATGAAGCAAGGCATAATAATAATTTTATTTTCTTATTTTCATCATTTATAATAATCACAATTATATGTCATTATGAAGACCGAACCTAGTTACACTTTTCAACACTCCCTCTTAACTCGGGAGGTATTCATAATGGTATTTTCTCATTCTCAATCTGAAGAATTTCCCATAAGAAGAGTCGGATTGGTAACCCATCTGTATAGCGTCATGTTTAACCAGCATTGTCACATAGCAAGGCCTTGAATAACAATTCTATACCTAAGATCAGAGCAAAATGCTGGCGAGACCAATGATTTATAGACACCATAATCATTGTCTCTCAAGGTACATACTCCACCCGAGTCTTCACAGAGTATGACCTACTTTGGAATATTCTTATCTTGGGTAGCCAGTCCCCAAAGAATATCAGTCCACTATGACTACTCTTATCTTGGATGCCCTATCTCACCCTCAAAGAGCATCGGATGTCAGATGTTTACCCAATCCTCCATTCTGTCTTTCGAGGTGAAGACCAAAATGATGTGTCTCTCTCCCTCTCAATTAGGGAGGACATATCAATTTTCTGGCTCCCTCTTAATTAGGGACCTATAGCAGCTCCTCAACCAACTGCTTAAAGAGCTCCTTCCTTCGATGTCATGAATTTTTTTGTCAAGGAGTCTTCATCTTTTGGCTTCTTCATAGGGCACATACCATCCATCACTTTCAACCGTGAGTCCGTCATGTCATTATTCCTTTCATCAAAAAGTGACCCATTAGTCTTCATCTGGACTTGCTTCATGCCATATTTTCTGGAAGAGTCATACATCCTTCTATACGGTCTTCTTGGAAGACATCCACACTTCTTCCCTGGGCAGACTTGCATAAACCCATCCAGATATGTGTTCAAAAATAAGAAATGAACACTTAAATCAAAATTTCCTTTGTGATGGTCTTTCATCATGACATCTTCCAGTGTGCATCAACATCCTGCATACATGTTGACATATCTCCCAAAGATTTCCGTTGCCAAGGAACTCCATCTTTTGTAGACTTCCATCTGAGTCTTCATATCTTTCTAGGATATTTCCTAGTCAAATCTTCTTGGTCTTCTGGATGTTGATTGCCTTTACCATGGTTTCATATCTCACGACCTCTTCCTTCCTTTCTTCACACATTTCATTTAATTCCCAGGAGCTTCCAATCAAAGTTCTTCAATAGTAGTCAATCACCTTGTTGACCACTACGTGTCAACGACCCATAGCTGTACACCCCCTTTTTCGCAAAGGGGATATTGCTTGATCAATGTGCCCGTGCCATTTGACTATCATCATCAGCCTGATCATGTTATTTTGTAAACCCAGTCTGCATTTGTAAATTGTAAATAATCTTAGCAGATCTGTGTCATGTATGTAATTGTCTAGGTAAACCTAATCTTCTAGTGATGATTTACGTTCCAGAAGGTTTTTTGTCTCACCGGTCCATGATCGGCAGAGTTTTCCTTCAGCCTAACCCCAAAGTTGGAATGGATTTTGTCATTAGAATCTTAGGGAAGTCCTAGTGTGCTAGATCGAGTCTATGTAAAAGTGATTTGGGAATAATCCTAACTATTTGGTTAGGTTATTTTATTACAATTTGCTTGATCTGCTAGATTATGTTTGTGTCGTAGAACTTGGTAGTTTATGAGGGTCAATGTCAAATGGGTTTTTCCCCTTGAGATGTAAAAATGTAAAAATCATGATGTAAAATGTCTTGAGGGTTAGAAAAACAATTTATCCCCTCATAAGTCCTAGGTCCTAGGTAATTTTTCCAAAGGTTAAGTTCGAGGGTCCCTTTAAATAAAAAAATAAAAAATTATAAAAATAATAATAAAAAAAATAAACAAAAAATAAAAATAAAATAGAATAAAAGAATAAAATAATAATAAGTCAAAGTTTTGAGGAAATAAATGCAAAATTTTAATTTTTTAATATATTAAAATGCATTTAATTTAAAAAATGTGAAATTTCCTCAACATTTAAAATTTCGACGGATGAGATTAAAAGAGATTTTGATCCTCATCGACGGTCGAGATCACTTTGACATGGATCACTCGAACTAGCCGTTGGGAAATTTATCTTTAAATAGGGGGTCAGTTCTCATTTGAGATCATTCGATCTAAGAGTCTTGTGCTAAAGAAAGCTCTCTTGTAGTCATTTTTCATGTGCAATAAAGAAAGACTTTGGAGTTGAAATCTTGCTGATGTTATTCTTTTGGAAACGCTGTAAGATGTTTTACCTCTGTGCATAAATTTAATTTCAGCCATTGATGATAGCTTGATGAAGAGTGATTTTAAACACAGGTATCTTGTTTAGTCAATAGGGTTCGAATGGTAGTTAAATTTCTGAATATGATGGTAGGTATCTCCATTAGATTTGGATTTTAGTATCGTTTTCTCCCTCTATGTTAATGGTTGAATTAAGCTGTGCAGGAAATCCTTGGTTTTGAGATCATCAGGCGTTTGGGGAAGTTCTCGACTGAACCAGCCAACTCCCGAAAAGCATTTTCTGAAGAGCCCAGCTGGTTTTGATCCCGGGCTTATCATTAGAATTTGTTGTGGATGCATGAAGGGTTTTCTGAAGCACCTCATCTTAAATTTAAAATTAAAATATATATCTATCTATCTATATATATATATATGGCATAATGACAAATCTGGCTACTTAGAGCCTTCAGTTTGTATTTACTGTAATTATTTAGCTGGTTTTTAGGGTTTTTCCTTGTATATATTGTTTTTGGGTGTTTGTTTTGTCATTGTAGGTTGTAGAGCTGAAGAGGATATTTTTGTTTGAAGCCAGATCTAGGCCCTGGAGGGTAAGATCTGGCCTCAGAGTCAGCTCTTGCAGGGGTTTTCTGGAAAAGGTTTCTGAAGAAATTCGAGGTTTTCCAAGCCATTTGATCGCTGGGGTTCATAAAAATTGTTTTCCAGGAATATTAACCAGCATTTTGCAGTCCAAGGGTTTTAAAGTCATTCATTTTCAGATCTGAAATTTTTTTTATGAGGGTTTCAAGAAATCTGAAGCAGCGCTGATTCAAAAAATTTTCAAGTTTGTTTTTCGGAAAATACTTTTAGGTTCTGGTAATTTTTTTTTATATTGATTGGATGCCTAGTGGGGTTTCATTGCCGCAGAAAATTTTCGAAATTATAAAGGCCCACAGGCTTTGCTGCTGCTATCCCCTCGAAAATCCTCGTAGTCTTCCAGCTGCAAAAAACGCATTAGGAAAGGCAACTCCCTCTTCTCCAACCGCTACCCACGCATCTGTCCAAAAACCCTCGTGTTTTTCCTTACCCAATTCTTGTCTATCAAGCATGCCTGCGTAGCAAGAAACCCTCTTCATCACCATCGATCCGTTCCCTTTTCTTCCGCTGTTCATCCAAATGCTGGCGACTCCACTCCCTTCGGCGGCTCCAGGATCTTCCACGCTATCCCCGTAGCCATCTGCGTGCAGCTACCTCTCCACACCCGCTGCCATCTCCACGCAGCCTTCAACGCTGCATAAAAGCCTGCAATCTCTCTTCCCTCTCGCTGTCCTTCGCTCCCCAAAACCTCTGTCCCTTCCTCCCTCGGCTTTAATCCCTGTGGCACCCTCACGCAACTTCATTTTAGCTGCCTCTCCACGCTGCCCATCCTCGTTTCCTTACGCTGCCAAACCCTTTCTCCCCACAGCCGCAACCTTCAATCTCCTCCAGTTCCTATCCACGCTTTCCTTAGTCCATCTCACCTCCACGCATTTGCCATAGCTATTCTGCGTCCCTGTAGCACTCAATCCTCCATTGCTGCCTCAGCTATTCTCTCCACGCAGTAGGCTTCAACTTCGACCTACGTTTATCCTTCTCCATCTCTGCCATACTGCGTCCTTCTTCTCTCTCGCAACTCCATTTCAAGCTCTGCTCCATACACCATCAAATTTCTCTTACATTACCTGCAAATGCATGATAAAAACAAGCGTTCGATTTTTTTTTTTACATGCTATACGATTAGGGTTAGATTTTTTTTTGTTTTTTTTTTATTTCATTGTTTATGCTAAGTTAAGTTTCATTTTCATTTAGTTTAGTTTTAGTTATATTTTAGTTTATTTTCTATTTCATGTAGATTGGGTTTCATAAAAATTTTCTATTAATTTTTTTTTGTTTGTTTGTTTGTAGATTTAGATTTTTTTTGTTTTGATTTTAATAAAAATAAAAATAAATCATTAAAAAAAAAAAAAATCCTAAAAAATTATAAATTTTCAAAATTAAAAAATCTAAAAATTTATAAAAATCCTAAACATTTAAAAAATCATAAAAATTTTTGGTCATTAAAGATTTTAAAAACGTAAGAAAAGGGATTTGTGCTTTAATGTTAATTATTTTTTTAAATGTGGCCTATGGCCCATTAAAATTTTTATTTTTTAAGCACTTTTAATTCAATTTTCCATCGCCTTAAAAGATTTTAAATTTTTCAGTTACCATTAAGCATTATTGCCTAAGGAATAATTTAAATTTAAATTTAAAGTTCCTTTGGTCATTAAATGCATGATTTTCCTATGGTCAAATTACGATAAATGTTTTAAGCTATATATATATATATATATTTTTTTTTCTAAGTAAGAGTAATCTATTAATAAAATAAAAAGGTATTTACAGAGTGTCCTGGCCGGAAAGGGACTCGGCCTAAATCATCATGCTGCCATTAACAAAATCTTAGACTGCCCCAACAGAGGGGAGACCAGTCTGAAAGAGAGAAAGAGATACAAAAAGACACCGGATTTATCCACAGTTTTCTGAAGAGAACCAAAAAAGCCAACATTGCAAACCCACCCAGAAACCAGCAATGCGTCCGCACTGGACCGCCAACCTGGACAAAAACAAGACAGAAAAGACCAAGAACTAGGTGAAGTGCCACCTGGCAGACGCGATTTGCGCAACGAATTCCTCCGTGGCAGGTTCCTCCACAATTGGGCAAGCCCAATCATCTGGGTTGTCTGACTCAGCATGGCCCACCGCCTGCTGAGCTCCTTCCCTGCTGCCGGCTTCTAGTTGCGGGCCCGACGTGTCCGCCATGAGGCTTTCCACTGCCCGCGTGTCACTCTGCATGCCCAAGTCCTCATGCGAGCTGCCAACAACGGCCTTCCCATGCATTCTGTTCCGACCACCATCACCACCTTGTTCTTCGTCGTTGCCTCTGTTTCGACTTGGACCAGCTCTGTGCGTCTCCTCCATGGAGATTTTCATAGGGATGTTCTGCTCAGCTTCTTCAGTAATGGAGATGGAGACGGTGGCGACAATGACCGGGCAATTCAGAGAGCTGCGGAACCGGAATTGCATGGTATGGGGGACTTGGTGCAGGGGCAGAGGGAAGGGAACAGTGTGCACAGCCGCTGCATCGTGACCAGAGCAGTGGAGGCCTGCTCTGCCCTGTGTCACTCTGCATGCCCAAGTCCTCATGCGAGCTGCCAACAACGGCCTTCCCATGCATTCTGTTCCGACCACCATCACCACCTTGTTCTTCGTTGTTGCCTTTGTTTCGACTTGGACCAGCTCTGTGCGTCTCCTCCATGGAGATTGTCATAGGGATGTTCTGCTCAGCTTCTTCAGTAATGGAGATGGAGACGGTGGCGACAATGACCGGGCAGTTCAGAGAGCTGCGGAACCGGAATTGCATGGTATGGGGGACCTGGTGCAGGGGCAGAGGGAAGGGAGCAGTGCGCACAGCCGCCTCATCGTGACCAGAGCAGTGGAGGCCTGCTCTGCCCCGGCCGCTTCTGGTGTTCGGATAGTGGGGATTTTCCACCGAGGAAGTCGGGGAATCCGAAATACTTCGATGCCGAGCCTGAGACCGAGAGCTACCACCGCGCGTGCTGCCGCGTCTGCTAAGCATACGGTGGCGAACCATGGTGGAAAGAGGAGCAGAGAATGAGTCAGGGTAAGCGGAAGGGGAATAGACAGGGGAATTTTGCACAGAGGAATCAGAATGCTGGAGAACAGGAGCTGAATTGCAGAGAATTGTTTGGGAATGGTGGTAACCATTGCCCGAATCAAGGCAGCAAACAATCCAACAGCGTCGCCCCGTGCTGGTTCTCTCAATTGGCTCTGCCGCCTGCGGAGGGCAAGCGCAATGGAACAGGGGTAGAATGCCTGGATTGTGATCGGGCGCCATGGTTAAACAGGACATGGCTCTGCCTCGACTGTAGCGGGCATTTAATGCCGCCTGCGAGGTGCCCTGGGGATTATTAACTCTGGTCTTGGGAAGATTGCTGAGGGCCAAGTGGCCAGCCTGTTCGCCGTCGTCCCGTCTCCTCACCATTAACGCATTAATGGTCACCCGCATTCGGGGATGTTTTAAGCTATATTGATTGTTGGAAAATTTTTATTAATTCTAGATCTTGGTCATTAACGATAATTGTTTTAAATCTGGAATCTTTTGCATGTGACAGTGTTGGGCATTTAGGTGGATTATCGTCACTTTTTTATCACATATTGAAAATCGATCTGGATAGCTTGTTTTATTGATGGTTGATTTAAATATTGAAGGCACTGGTCTGAAATTATTTCTATCTTGTGGTCGTCTCTTGTTTTGGCATTTACTCTATCTGACTTAATCATTTAAATCCATCAAGTTATCCATCATTAAAATCAATCAAGTGTTTGTTTCCCCTGCTGTGTCTCCCAAGCCAACTGATTCTCAGTTGGTCTTCCTTTATCCCACAGGGTCTACCCCCCTTAGCCTAGGGAGACGGCTTAAACGGAGAGATCGGGGATCAGGGTGATAGCGCCCGGTTTGAGCGTTATCGCGCTGCCTAGACACTCTGCGTGACAACATTTTTGGCGCCATTGCCGGAGATATTTTATTCTCAGCATTTCAACGACATTTCACATTCATTCTTCTCATTTCTCATCTTTTCATTTGAGACTGGCAAAGTCAACATTTTTTTTTTGGCGCATCTCATCTTTTCCGCCATTCATTAGCCTGTCAAGCGGCCAGCGTTTCCTGGCATCATTTGATCTTTTCATCGCCCTATCTTTTGTCATCTCGTTAATCGTACCTTTAGCACCTGAACTTTTCGGTTTGTTTCTTGTTTGGGTGCCGACTCCATTTCTTCCATTTATTATTTCCCAGACAAGAAGCCCTCCCTTATATCTGGTTGTTTGTTGCCTTTTGGATCCTAGAGTTAAATTCATGTTCAAGTGGCAACTCCACTTCTTTCATCTCTTGATTTTCTTGAGCAAAGGTCTCTTTCTATCATCCATTTAGTCCCTCATTATTCATCATGGATTATTCTTTTACCCCGTCATTTTACTGATGTTCTCCATGATATTCCGGAAGTGGCCATTCATAAATTGTCTTTATTCTCGGGTGGTGATTCAATCGCTGTTAGAAAACATTTATGTAGTTTTACTCTTATAATGTTCATATATTGCAGTTCTCCTCAGTATAATCATGAAGTGTCAAAATGCGTCTATTTTCCTTTTCTTTGGAGGGTGATGCTTTGAATTGGTTTAATAATTGTCTTGAAGGTTCTTTCGCTTCTTTACAAGACATCGTCAATGCTTTTAAAGATAGATATGGTTATCAAGATAGCTCGCCTTGTGCCCCTAAAATTATGCAACAGAATGAAAGTGATTTTGTGAAGGATCCAGCTATCGATGAAAGATTTAAAGACAATTCTCCATGTCAGAATGTGCCATCCACTTGTACCGTTACAGATCAAATCCATGACAGTGTCGACAATGAAAGGCAAAATGATAAGCAAATTATAGAAGAACTAAAGCAGCTGGTTAAAGACATGCAGTTCAGTCAAACACAGCTGGTAAAAAATATGGAGCTTAATCAAGAAAAATTTGTAATTGATTATGTCAAAGATATGAGAACCTTATACGCCCACCTGGAAAAACATGATAAGGAAATGGAAATCATGAGATCTAATCATGACAGGGAAATTAATTCTATGCAAAACAAATTATTAGCCCTAGAGGAAAAGATGACGATCATGGAATTCAATCATTCAAATCAAGTGACTGCCATGGAAGCAAGTTATCAAGAAGAAATAAGTTCGATTTAGAACAAATTGTCAACTATGGATGAAGAAATGACCATCATGAGATTCGATTATAATAATCAGTTAGCTACCATGCAAGCAAATCATAAGAAAGAGATAAACTATATGCAAAACTGTTTCATGGGCATGAAAGCAAAAAATGATAAAATTATAAAGGACATGGAAGTTGGTCAAATATCTCTTCAGAATAGATTATTGGCCATAGAAGAAAAGCAGGTACCACGTGTCATAAATACAGATGGAATACATATCATCGAGAACAGATTAAAAATAATGGAAGTTAATCATTCTAATCAGATGTCCATTATTCAGAATCAAATAAAGGCTATGCAAGCTAATCATGTCACTCTGCAAGAAAGATTCGTGAAAACTGAACTCAATCAAGCGAAGTTAATAGTAAGACATGCCAGAGAAATGGGTTCATTACATAAAAGGCTGGAAGAGAGGAAATCACAGGTCCCGTCTTGTTGTGAATATCCCGAGAAAGAGGCTAACTCCATTAACGAAGATTTAACTAAGAATGACATGATTGAAGAAGAAATAAAAAAGGGTCAAGTTATAACTCATGATACCTGTGCGACTGATCCATCATCCTTGACAGAGCAGATGCAGAATGAAGAAAGACATGTCATGCATATCTTACATACTTCATCTAAGAGTTTCGAAGTAGAATGTTCCACATCATCAGTGATACAGCCTGCTACGAAGAAAAAGCACAAGCGAAAGAGAATGAGAAAAAGATTTGATGCATCAGATGGCCGTATGCAGGATTGGACATGGCACATTCGAGAAGCAACCGACAAATTTGCCTGAAAGCAGGTAAATGCTTAGTATACACTATATTGAACGCATCTGATGCCATGGGGCATCCTTTGTATTTCTAACCCTACACCTTGTCTTTTCAGCATTTCATTTCTGTTTTAGGATTAGATTTACTTTCATGTTGTTAGACTAGTTAATAAATGAAGAGCTTATATCTTTCCTGTGCTTAATGTTATATAATGATTTTTGGATGGACACTATTTATGTTTTGTTGTGTGTTGCGTGGATGCAGATTCTGGATTCTCACATTCCTACAGTGCAGCAACGTGTCCCCAAGTAGAACCAGATGTTGACCACTATGTGTCAACGACTCATAGCAGTACACCCCCTTTTTTCGCAAAGGGGATATCGCTTGATCAATGTGTCCGTGCCATTCGACTATCATCATTAGCTTGATCATGTTATTTTGTAAACCCAGTCTGCATGTGTAAATTGTAAATAATCTTAGCAGATCTGTGTCATGTATGTAATTGCCTAGGTAAACCTAATCTTCTAGTGATGATCTACGTTCCAGAAGTTTTTTTGTCTCATCGGTCCATGATCGATAGAGTTTTCCTTCAGCCTAACCCCAAAGCCGGAATGGATTTTGTCATTAGAATCTTAGGAGAGTCCTAGTGTGCTAGATTGAGTCTATGTAAAAGTGATTTGGGAATAATCCTAACTATTTGGTTAGGTTATTTTATTACAAATTGCTTGATCTGCTAGATTATGTTTGTGTCGCAGAACTGGGTAGTCTATGAGGGTCTATGTCAAATGGGTTTTTCCCCTTGAGATGTAAAAATGTAAAAATCATGATGTAAAATGTCTTGAGGGTTAGAAAAATAATTTATCCCCTCATAAGTCCTAGGTCCTAGGTAATTTTTCCAAAGGCTAAGTTCGAGGGTCCCGTCAAATAAAAAAATAAAAAATTATAAAAATAATAATAAAATAAAAATAAAATAAAATAATAAAATAATAATAAGTCAAAGTTTCGAGGAAAGAAATGCAAAATTTTATTTTTTAATATATTAAAATGCATTTAATTTAAAAAATGTGAAATTTCCTCAACATTTAAAATTTCGATGGATGAGATTAAAAGAGATTTTGATTTTCATCGACGGTCGAGATCACTTTGACATGGATCACTCGAACTAGCCGTTAGGAAATTTATCTTTAAAAAGGGGGTCAATTCTCATTTGAGATCATTTGATCTGAGAGTCTTGTGCTAAAGAAAGCTCTCTTGTAGTCATTTTTCATGTGCAATAGAAAAAGACTTTGGGGTTGAAATCTTGCTAGTGTTACTCTTCTGGAAATGCTGTAAGATGTTTTATTTCCGTGCATAAATTTAATTTCAGCCATTGATGATAGCTTGATGAAGAGTGATTTTAAACACAGGTATCTTGTTTAGTCACTAGGGTTTGAATTGTAGTTAAATTTCTAAATATGATGGCAGGTATCTCCATTAGATCTAGATTTTAGTATTGTTTTCTCCCTTTATGTTAATGGTTGAATTAAGCTGTGCAAGAAATCCTTGGTTTTGAGATCATCGGGCATTCGGAGAAGTTCTCGGCTGAACCAGCCAACTCTCGAAAAGCATCTTCTGAAGAGCCCAGCTGGTTTTGATCCCGGGCTTATCATTAGAATTTTTGTTGTGGAAGCATGAAGGGTTTTCTGAAGCACCTTATCTTAAATTTAAAATTTAAAAAAAATATATATGTATGGCATAATGACAAATCTGGCTACTTAGAGCCTTTAGTTTGTAATTACTGTAATTATTTAGTTGGTTTTTAGGGTTTTTCCTTGTATATATTGTTTCTGGGTGTTTGTTTTGTCATTGCAGGTTGCAGAGCTGAAGCAGATATTTTTGTTTGAAGCCAGATCTAGGCCCTGGAGGGTAAGATCTAGCCTCAGAGTCAGCTCTTGCAGGGGTTTTCTGGAAAAGGTTTTTGAAGAAATTTGAGGTTTTCCAAGCCATTTGATCGCTGGGGTTCATAAAAATTGTTTTCCAGGAATATTAACTAGCGTTTTGCAGTCCAAGGGTTTTAAAGTCATTCATTTTCAGATCTGATTTTTTTTTTATGAGGGTTTCTAGAAATCTGAAGCAGAGCTGATTCAAAAAAATTTCAAGTTTTTTTCAGAAAATACTTTTAGGTTCTGGTAAATTTTTTTTAGATTGATTGAATGCCTAGTGGGGTTTCATTGCTGCAGAAAATTTTCGAAATTTTAGAGGCCCACAGGCTTTGCTGCTGCTATCCCCTCGAAAATCCTTGCAGTCTTCCAGCTGCAAAAAACGCATCAGGAAAGGCAGCTCCCTCTTCTCCAACCGCTACCCACGCATCTGTCCAAAAACCCTCGCGTTTTTCCTCACCCGATTCTTGTCTATCAAGCATGCTTGCGTAGCAAGAAACTCTCTTCATCGCCATCGATCCCTTCCATTTTCTTCCGATGTTCATCCAAATCTGGCGACTCCACTCCCTTCGGCGGCTCCAGGGTCTTCCACACTATCCCCGTAGTCATCTGCGTGTAGCTACCTCTCCACACCCGCTGCCATCTCCACACAGCCTTCAATGCTGCATAAAAACTTGCAATCTCTCTTCCCTCTCGCTGTCCTTCACTCCCCAGAACCCTCTGTCCCTTCCTCCCTCGGCTTTAATTCCTGTGGCACCCTCACGCAGCTTCATTTCAGCTGCCTCTCCATGCTGCCCATCCTCGTTTCCTTACGCTGCCAAACCCTTTCTCCCCGCAGCCGCAACCTTCAATCTCCTCCGGTTCCTGTCCACGCTTTCCTCAGTCCATCTCACCTCCACGCATTTGCCATACCTATTCTGCATCCCTCTAGCACTCAGTGTTCCATTGTTGCCTCAGCTATTCTCTCCACGCAGCAGGCTTCAACTTCGACCTGCGTTTATCCTTCTCCATCTCTGCCATACTGCGTCCCTCTTCTCTCTCGCAGCTCCTCTTCGAGCTCCGCTCCATACGCCATCAAATTTCTCTCACATTACCTGCAAACGCATGATAAAAACAAGCGTTCGATTTTTTTTACATGCTATACGATTAGGGTTAGATTTTTTTTTTTTGATTTCATTGTTTATGCTAAGTTAAGTTTCATTTTCATTTAGTTTAGGTTTAGTTATATTTTAGTTTATTTTCTATTTCATGTAGTTTGGGTTTCATAAAAAATTTCAAAATTTGTATTTTTATTTATTTATTTATTTTTTATTTAGATTTAAATTTTTTTTTTTGTTTTGATTTTAATAAAAAAAATAAATCATTAAAAAAAAAAAAAAAAAAAAAACAAACAAACAAACAAACTTTAAAAATCCTAAAAAATTTTAAATTTTCAAAATAAAAAAATCTAAAAATTTATAAAAATCCTAAACATTTAAAAAATCATAAAAATTTTGGTGATTAAAGATTTTAAAAACCTAACAAAAGGGATTTGCGCTTTAATGTTAAAAAAATTTAAATGTGGCCTATGGCCCATTAAAATTTTTATTTTTTAAGCCCTTTTAATTCATTTTTCCATCGCCTTAAATTTTTTAAAATTTTTCAGTTACCATTAAGCATTATTGCCTAAGGAATAATTAAAATTAAAATTTAAAGTTCCTTTGGTCATTAAATGCATGATTTTCCTATGGTCAAATTACGATAAATGTTTTAAGCTATATTGACTGTTGGAAAATTTTTATTAATTCTAGATCTTGGTCATTAACGATAATTGTTTTAAATCTGGAATCTTTTGCATGTGACAGTGTTGGGCATTTATGTGGATTATCATCACTTTTTCATCACATATTGAAAATCGATCTGGATAGCTTGTTTTATTGATGGTTGATTTAAATATCGAAGGCACTGGTCTAAAATTATTTCTATCTTGTGGTTGTGTCTTGTTTTGGCATTTACTCTATCTGACTTAATCATTTAAATCCATCAAGTTATCCATCATTAAAATCAAACGAGTGCTTGTTTCCCCCGCTGTGTCTCCCAAGCCAGCTGATTCTCAGTTGGTCTTCCTTTATCCCATAGGGTCTACCCCCCTTAGCCTAGGGAGATGGCTTAAACGGAGAGATTGGGGATCAGGGTGACAACCCCCGGTCTGAGCGTTGTCACGCTGCCTAGACACTCTGCGCGACAACACACCTTATACTTCATATGGGGACATATTATGTTAGTTTCATCTAGTGTGACTCATGCCTTCCAGAAACCTTTCATAGAAGGAGATTCCTTTCCTTTGATCATGCTTCTCAAGATATAGTAGTGATCCAGGTTACCTGCAACCATATGAATTTATAATATTGAATACAAGCATACATACCTCATTTACCTTTAGGTTATCTAGGCTTCTTTCAATAGCTTCCTTGATTGAAAAGAACTTCAACCCCTTCATCTACTTCATCTCTTATGTCATCATACCATCATCCCATGAATTCCATAAGTTGGAGCTCGTAATGAAACACTTGCTTCCTCTCTAGATTGGTGAACCTTCCGATGAAGATGCCATCAAAGAATCTAGAGGATCTTGCATATCCCTATCCAACAGATGTTACCTTTTGACTGAGGTATGATGAGAGTTGTTGTGGACGACTTCTTCCTTTTTACTTGATCTATAATGAGGTTACCAAGAGCTATATCCTTATAGTTGATTATCAGACATCCTTCATGTTATGGTGATGTCACGAGCTCTTACTTCTAATGCTTTTCCTCTTTCTTGGACTTCCTTCTTTCAACTTCCTCCAATTCTTTGGTAAAATGAACTTCTTCTCTATCTTTCTTGATATTTCCCTAATTGAGCTTAGGGCAATCTTTCCTGTAATGCTTATAGCATTGAATCTTAGCTATGTTCTTCTTTCCTTTTGACAAATGTCTGAATTCCTTTTGCCCTCAACTTGTGTTCTCCTATCTTGCATAGAGACCATATGTTTTTGAATGGGATAGCCTTCTTGTACTCATAGACATTTGTTGCCTTGTTCATCTGTCAATGTATTTAGAACAATGAGGATTATCTCATCCCAGATCTTGCAATTTAGATCTTATGAAGATAACCTTTTATCCTTTGATACCTTGAATTTGTGTAGATCAGTCCTAAATGATATGTCCTTTATTGCATCTTCAGAGAATAGTTCTATCAATTTATCATATATCTCTTTGATGTCTCCAATCCTTCTATATAGGGATGAGGGGATATTTGACTGATTTCATAAGAATCCCTTGAGCCCTTTGATCCCTTTTTATGTATTCAGATAATGCTTGATCTTCAAATGGTGTGGAGACTTTCCATTGAAATGACTTCACTTTCTTCGAGGACTAAGTTTATCCTCTTTTTCCATGCATGAAAGTTCAATGACCCAACCAACTTATAGATATCCTTGCAAAACAAAGTCATTTTTATCAAATTTAGATTATAGAATAAAAGATACTTACTTCGGTAAGTGAAGATGAAATCTTCAACTTGATTCCTTTGTTGATAATGATCGATGAAGATGACTTGATGCTTCTTGGATGATCCTCTTTAAGGATAAGGAAGTCGTTGCTTCAATGAGGGGAGACTACCTCCTTTTGGATGATCTTCTTCCGAATGAAATCCTTGCTCCAATAAAGAGAAGATTGCCCTTTTTATGACAACACCTTTTGATCCAGCCTTTTATGGATGAAAAACCTTCAAGATATTCCTACTTCCTTGGTGGTGAATGAGTGCAGATTAGAAATGCTTCGAGGGTTTCAACTTTCTCCAAGATGATGCGATCTTCGTCCTTAAAGTACTTCTCTTTGATGTCTATACTTTGGGCTGCCCTGCTTTGTAGATCTCTTCAACTTGATGAGGGTCTTTGTGGTCTTTTGATGATGACTATAGGATCCAACACTTTAGCTGGTGTAGACTTCTAGTTGCCTTGACTTGTAGATTTATTTGCCTTGAGTAGAAATAAGGCTTTGGCCTTGATTATTTTGATTGATGATCCCAAGACTTCTTTTGAACTAGACTTTCTTCTCTAATCTAGGGTTTGATTCTTCAATGTAGATCTTTGAACTTTCGCTTTGATATCCTTCGACTTACTTTAATGCCTTTCTTGAAACTCGATCCTTGACTGTCTCTTTGATTAGATGCCCTTTTCTTGACTTAGTCACCTTAGCTTCGATACCATGTTGAGAAATCTAGGGCATTAGTATTAGGTGATTTCTCTTCGATTAGTAATTGCTTGTGAATGTTTTTTACAACTTTAGACTAGAATCTTCTTCTTCTTAGATTATTAGTGTTCTTCTTCATCAAACAGTAACCAATGCATGAACATAAATAGATAAGAGACATAGAATGTAGTCTATGAGCCAGGGCCAAAACCTCTCACTCTTTGAGAGGAAAACCCTCACAAATTCTTCTTACAGAGATTCCAATTAACAAATACCAAGACCAAGACTTTTGACCTATTAGCCACTCCAAGACCAAGACACAAGTTCTCTTGATAGTCAAACTTCTTCTTGACTCCTCTTCCACTTTGACCGTCTTCGCTTATATATCACAAACTAAGATCATCTCCTATCGAACTGTAGACACACTTGGAGTGACATAGAAACTCATCAATGTTATGTCACTGAACTGTGACCATTGTAGCAGTACTGAAGTCAAGATGACACCGAATCTCTGTGGCTTCATTATAACACTAATTTGTGGCTTCCTCATAGCACCGAGGTGTTCTTGATATGTGGCTTCCTCATAGCTCAGAGCTCCTTCACTGTGATGAGCTCCTTGACTGTAAGGTTATCCGAACTAATCACTGTAATCATTCACCCGAATTTCAGAGATACATTCGAACTTGTGAATTTGGTAGTACCTCCTTGTTGTTCCTTGAAAGGTCCTTGTAGTCCCTTTATCATGAAAGACCTTTGCTGCCCCTTCAACACCTTCTCCGAACTTATCTTTTCTCTGTAATCCGAATCTTAGAGAATCCGAGCTTGAATACTCATTAGGCCACCCGAAATCCGAACTTGTCTCCTATCACTATCACCCGAAAACTCAAAGAGATATGTCCAAAAATCTGTCTTTGTGGAATAGGTTGAGGTGCCTATATATATTGATCTCCCATGAATATAAGCAGACCTATTCTTATGAAGGGTTGTATATCAAAAAGGGTGAGCGACATGAGTTTGTTATTCCTTCTTGAAGCCAACATGAAGAGGACTTGTGGTTGTCGTTGGAGGGCTATTTGACAATGCTATTGACTCATATACATTCTTCATACATGACATTGACTCTGTGACTTTTATGACAAATCCTAAAGGCTCTCAATTGGAGCCATCTAAAATAAAACCTCTTGCTTATGAAACCCATGAGGCAAGGCATAATAATAATTTTATTTTCTTCTAGTTACACTTTTCAACACTCCCTCTTAACTAGGGAGGTATTCATAATGGTACTTGGTCGTTCTCAATCTGAAGCATTTCTCATAAGAAGAGTCGGATTGGTAACCCATCTGTGTAGCATCATGTTTCACCAACATTGTCACATAGCAAGACCTTCACTAACAACTCTATCCCTAAGATCAAAGCACAATGTTGGCGAGAACAATGATTTATAGACACCACAATCATTGTCTCTCAAGTTACATACTCCATTCGGGTGTTCACAGAGTATGACCTACTTTGGACTATTCTTATCTTGGGTAGCCAATCCTCAAAGAATATCGGTCCACTATGACTACTCTTATCTTGGATGCCTTATCTCACCCTCAAAGAGCATCAGATGCCATATGTTTACCTAATCCTCCATTCTGTCTTCCGAGGTGAAGACCAAAATGATGTGTCTATCTCTTCCTCTCAATTAGGGAGGACATATCAATTTACAGGCTCCCTCTTAATTAGGGACCTATAGCAGCTCCTCAACCAGCTGCTTGAAGAGCTCCTTCCTTCGATGTCATGAATTTCTTTGTCAAGGAGTCTTCGTTTTTTGGCTTCTTCATAGGGCACATACCATCCATCACTTTCATCTATGAGTCAATCATGTCATTATTCCTTTCATCAAAGAGTGATCCATTAGTCTTCATCTAGCCTTGTTTCATGTCATATTTTCCGGAAGAATCTTACATCCTTCTATATGGTCCTCTTGGAAGACATCCATAGTTCTTCTCTTGGCAGAGCTGCATAAACACATCCAAATATTTGTTTAAAAATAAGAAATGAACACTTAAATCAAAATTACCTTTGTGATGGTCTTTCACCATGACATCTTCCAGTGTGCATTAACATCTTGCATACATGTTGACATATCTCCCAAAGATATCCATTGTCAAGGGTCTCCATAATTTCTTGACTTCCATTTGAGTCTTCATATCTTTCTGGGAGATTTCCTAGTCAAATCTTCTTGGTCTTTCTGATGTTGATTGCCTTTACCATGATTGCATATCTCACGATCTCTTCCTTCCTTTCTTCACACATTCCATTTCATTCCCAAGAGATTCCAATCAGAGTTCCTCAATTGTAGTCAATCACTTCATACTTCATATGAGGACATATTATGTTGATTTAATCTAGTGTGACTCATGCTTTCCAAAAACCTTTCATAGAAGGAGATTCCTTTCCTTTGATCATGCTTCTCAAGATAGAGCAGTGTTCCATGTTACCTAGAACCATATGACTTTATAATATTGAATACAAGCATACATCCCTCATTTACCTTTAGGTCATCTAGGCTTCTTTTAGCAGCTTCCTTGATTGAAAAGATCTTCAACCCCTTGATCTACTTCATCTCTTATGTCCTCATACCATCATCCCATGAATTCCATAAGTGGGAGTTTCTAATGAAACACTTGCTTCCTCTCTAGATTGGTGAACCTCTCGATGAAGATTCCATCAGAGAATCTAGAGGATCTTGCATATCCCTATCCAATAGATGTTACCTTTTGACTAATGTATGATGATACTTGTCCTGGATGACTTCTTCGTTTTTGTTTGAGCTTATAATGAGGTTTCCAAAAGCTATATCCTTCATGTAGGTTTTAACTCCGTACAGAAATTACCTGCATACGAACTCTAAAACACGGAAAATAAAACAATGCGAGAGCATAACACATAAAACACATATACACAGAGAATTTCCCCTGGATCCCAAAACCGGCACTACCAGCTTGATTTTTCATGATGTTCCTTTCAATGTTACAATACATATATATATATATATATATATATATATATATATATATATATATATATGCCGAAGCATCCAATACGATGGACCGAAAACCATTGCACCTAAAACGATGTGCGAAAACCATGCACAAAACCATAGGTAGGTCTGCCCACCCAATATAGGGTCCATTTTTTTTTTTTTGAGGGCGCCCCTCAAACCCCGTATGACCCCCCCCGTTGCGCAATAATCGACGCAACGAGGGGGGGGGCTCTGCCCCCCCTCTAATCCTTCGGTTAACTAGTCGTGGAAAGAATATAACACAACCCAACACTTCATAGTTTATTATCAGACATCCTTCATGTTATGGTGATGTCACGAGCTCTTACATCTAATGCTTTACCTCTTCCTTGGATTTCCTTCTTTTAGCTTCCTCCAACTCTTTGGTGAAATGGACTTCTTCTCTATCTTTCTTGATATTGCCCTATTTGAGCTTAGGTCAATCTTTCTTGTAATGCTCATAGCATTGAATCTTAGCTATGTTCTTCTTTCTTTTTGACAAATGTCTGAATTCTTTTTGCCCTCAACCTGTTTTTTCCTATCTTGCATAGAGACCATAAGTTTTTGAATGGGATAGCCTTCTTAGCCTCATAGACATTTGTTACCTTGTTCATTAGTGAGTGTATTTAGAACAATGAGGATTATCTCATCCCAGATCTTGCAATTGAGATCTTATGAAGATGACCTTTTATCCTTTGATACCTTCAATTTGTGTAGATTAGATCTAAGTGATATGTCCTTCTTTATCACATCTTCAGAGAATAGTTCTACTAGTTTATCATATATCTCTTTGATGTCTCCAATCCTGCCATATAGGGATGAGGGGACCTTTTACTGATTTCATAAGAATACCTTAAGCCCTTTGATCCCTATCTATGTATTCAGATAATGCTTGACCATCGAATGGTGTGGAGACTTTTCCATTGAAATGAATTCACTTTCTTCGAGGACTATGTTTATCCTCTTTTTCCATGCAAGGAAGTTCGATGACCCAACCAACTTATAGATCTCCTTGCAAAACGAAGTCATTTTTATTAGATTTAGATTATAGAATAAAAGATACTTACTTGGTTAAGTGAAGATGAAATCTTCAGCTTGATTCCTTTGTTGATGATGATCGATGAAGATGACTTGATGCTTCTTGGATGATCCTCTTTAAGGATAAGGAGGTCCTTGCTTCAATGAGGGGAGACTGCCTCCTTTTGGATGATCTTCTTCCAAATGAAATCCTTGCTCCAATAAAGAGAAGATTGCCCTTTTTATGACAACGCCTTTCGATCTAGCCTTTTATGGATGAACAACCTTCAAGATACTTCAACTTCCTTGCGGTGAATGAGTGCAGATCAGAAATGCTTCTAGGGTTTCAACTTTCTCTAAGATGATGCGATCTTCTTCCTTAAATTACTTCTCTTGGATGTCTATACTTTGGGCTGCCTTGCTTTGTAGATCTCTTCAACTTGATGAGGGTCTTTGTGGTCTTTTGATGATGACTATAGGATCCAACACTTTTGCTGGTGTAGAGTTCTAGTTGCCTTGACTTGTAGATATATTTGCCTTGAGTAGAAATAAGGCTTTGGCCTTGATTATTTTGATTGATGATCCCAAGACTTCTTTTGAAGTAGACTTTCTTCTCTAATCTAGGGTTTGATTCTTCATTTTAGATCTTTGAACTTTTGCTTTGATATCCTTCGACTTGCTTTGATGCCTTTCTTGAAACTCGATCCTTGAGTGTCTCTTTGATTAGATGCCCTTTTCTTGACTTAGTCACCTTAGCTCCAATACCATGTTGAGAAATCTAGGGCATTAGCATTAGGTGATTTCTCTTCGATTAGTAACTGCTTGTGAATGCTTTTTACAACTTTAGACTAGAATCTTCTTCTTCTTAGATTATTAGTGTTCTTCTTCATCAAACAGTAACCAATGCATGAACATAAATAGACAAGAGACACAGAATGTAGGCTATCATCCAGGGCCAAAACCTCTCACTCTTTGAGAGGAAAACCCGCACAAATTCTTCTTATAGAGATTCCAATTGACGAATACCAAGATCAAGACCTTTGACCTATTAGTCACTCCAAGACCAAGACACAAGTTCTCTTGACAATCAATCTTATTCTTGATTCCACTTCAACCTTCTTCACTTATATATCATGAACTGAGATCATGTCCTATCGAATTGTAGACACACTTGAAGTGACATAGAAACTCATCACTATTATGTCACCGAACTGTGATCATTGTAGCAGTACTGAAGTCAAGATAACACCGAATCTCTATGGCTTCATTATAACACTGATATGTGGCTTCCTCATAGCATCGAGACTCTCTTGATATGTGGCTTTCTCATAGCTTGGAACTCCTTGATTGTAAGGTTATTCGAACTAGTCACTGTAATCATTCACCCGAATTTCAGAGATACATTCGAACTTGTGACTTTTGTATGTAATGTACCTAAGTAGGAATGTGAGTGATATTAAGCAAATAAATAGTGCAACAACATATAAAAAATAAAAACACGCATTATACATCCATGAAAACACTGCAAATCAGGAATTGCTGAGCCATATTATTAAAAATTAGAGGGCTAGATACAATATGAAATGGAATAGTGCACCTAGGCTCGTCTCAAAGGACAAGCTTAACAAAACCCAGGTGAGAAATAACTGAGTTGAAGACTGCCCAGCTGCTGCACCACTTTGCACTGTGCTGCCCGAGTAAACCACTGCTTTGCTGAACTTCGACTTGCTGGAATGTGCCCAAAAACTGCCCATAAAATTATATCCTTTCATCCCCAGACTCCTTGGACAAAACCCAAAAAAACCCAGAAGGGAATTTCGTTGGTTTTGAATTTGGATTTTTGGCCTCCTTGGAGCCTCTCCTTAGCTTCTGCTGCCAAATTAGACTTGCAGGAAATAGAGTGCAAATCTCTCTGTAAACACCTCTGAAATGCTGATTTTACCTGTGCTATCCAACTCCTTGCTCCCCAGATGGCTCTTGGCCAAGATGAACTGCACTCCCAAGCTCCATGAAATTGCTGCTACAGGCCTCTGCGCAATCCCTTTGCCCAGAAATTCGTACAACTGATGCACTGGTCTAGCTGGCTGCAAATCCCAGCGAAAATGTCCTCAATAAGCAGCCTCCTCAGCTCCCGGAACTCCTAGCAAGCAATGAACCTCCTCGTTGGCTTCTAAATCCTCCTCCGTGTTTCTGACTTCCCAGGAAATACGCAGTTCCCTTTTCTGCGTTGCTGGCTGAAGTGTGTGACTGTGCTGAACTCCCTGAAAATCCCGTGGATCAGCCTCCCTAGGGCGGGCATGGATGGTGCCCCGAAGAAGAGGATGCGAGAGATTCGTGGCTAAATAGTCGGTAGACTCGCTAAGTAGCAGAGCGTACAAAAGTGTGTTTGTTTGCAAATGTTCAAGATGATCGAAAATGAGAGCTGATCCTCCTTTTATCACCTTGGGTCCCCTTAGCCTCATGTGGGCCCCTCCATCCACCCATTCGATTCCCTCCAAGCTCATCGAATGGCCAAGTTCGAATTTCTCATGTGGGTGGCCCCCACATTCCACTAGCTGCAAAATAAAATCGAATTTCCCCTATAGTTCCTAAGTCTAAGTGTGGGGTCCTCCTCCTAATCCAAAATTGTGCCAAAAATGTATAGCTGCACCCTATGACTAATGTATTTGAGAAGGGACATGACACTGTAGTTCCTCCTTGCTGTTTATTGAAAGGTCCTTTCAGTCTCTTTATCATGAAAGACCTTTGCTGCCCCTTCAACACCTTCTCCGAGTTTATATTTTCTCTGTAATCTGAATCTCAGAGAATCTGAGCTTGACTACTCATTAGGCCACCTGAAATCCAAACTTGTCTCCTATCACTGTCACCTGAAAACTGTAATATCCCTTACCAGAGATATCCCTCAAATACAAGCAAACTCCAGCCAGAGAAATAACAATAGTGCAACATACAATAATGCATACATAAAATATAAGCAGATACTCGGGAAATGTAGAGAGAAATGCTAAGCCATTTTATTATACTGAGTAATGGAAAGAGTACAAGAGGTGATCAGAAGGATAGCACCTCGACTTGCACAAGGCAAGTGAAGAAATACACTCAGAATGGTGATGAAATGGCCTCTCTCTGAACTGCATCCAAACTGCTGTGCTGCTGCTACGGCTGGAATCAAATGAGGATTTGGGGCTGTTCCCCTCCTCAGAAAACGCTGAAACTCTGGAATCAGCCTTTGCTCAATAAACCCAGAAAAGCCCAGAAAGCTTTTCTAAAATAGCTGACCCCCGAAAATCACCCCCTTGGGGATCTACGCAATCCCTCAAGGCTCTGCGCTGCTCCTGAAGAGAATCCTCCAAAACTCCACCTGAAACTCTGCCAAAATCCTCCAATATGCAAGGGCTGATCCCCTGCTCAATCTCCCAGCTCAAATCCTCCACAAAACCCAATCCGGAGCTCCTACCCAAAAGAACTGCATCCTCCCCTCTCAAGACTGTGCAGTCATCAAAATACTCAGCTCCTCCTCAACTCCAGAAATCGCTCCTCCTGCAAAATACTGATGGAACTACCTTGCCCAAGCAGGCACTCGAAGTCCCCCGGGGCTAAGGGTGAGATCTCCGAATAGAGACACTCAATGCACTAAACAGTGCTGCAGATAGGCTAAACAGCCAACGTGCTCTAAGTTGAAGTGACTAGCTCAAATGCAACATAATCGAATGATCAAAATGAGGAGGCTCCTCTCTCCTTTATAGTGTTGGCCTCTCTCAAAACCCTAAGGCCACCTCCTCCAACGTAGCCTCTCTCTTGCCACGTGTTCCTTCTCATCTACGCAGTCCCTCCAAGTGTCTGCGTGGGCCCCTTCTCTACGTGGTCCTTGGGCCCCCTTGGCTCCCCTTTTAAGTTACAACGTTGTGCTACTAGGGAGTGACTTTATTCATAAAGTGAGTTATGTCCCCCTTTCCTCACTTTTTTATTTATTAATAACTATAGAAGGCAAAATTGAGCAAAATTGAATATTCCAATTAGCCATGGCTAATTAGGAATATTACAGTCTCCCTCGGCAAAATGTTGCTTGTCCTCAAGCAACTGAAGTGACGGATGCTGCAAAATTTTCTCTCTCCCAAGTGGCATCCTCATCCGGTAAATTCTTCCACCTCACCAAGAATTCCCGGACTATCCAGCTCCATAGCTGCCTCTCCCTAGTATCAATAATAGCCTCTGGCTGCAACACCAAATGCCCCTCATCATCCATGGGTGGTAGCTCATCTATCACTGTTACTTGCTGCCCAATGCCTTCTTCAGGCATGATACATGAAAAACGTTATGAATCTTGCTGCCTTGGGGCAACTCCAATTCATATGCAACCTGTCCAATCCTGTGTATCACCCTGTATGGCCCATAAAAGCTGGGCTTGAGCTTATCAGCTCCCTTCTGCTTTAGTGACGACTGTCGGTATGGCTGTAATCGTAGGTAGACCAAGTCCCCTACCTCAAACTGTCTCTCCACCCAACCCTGTCAGCATACAGCTTCTGCTAGTTCTGCGCTGTAGCCATATTATCCTTAAGAGCTCGGAGGATATCCTGACTCTCTTGGATCCAAATCTTGGCTCTCAGAGCCTTGCTAGCACCAAACATCATGTCAGCGAAAGATAAAGGATGATATCCATACAAAGCATAGAATGGTGACATACCAATGAACATGTGATGTGTAGTGTTGTAGCAGTACTCCCCCAGATGTAGACACTTCAACCATGCTCGCTGTTGCCCACTGACATAGTTATGCAAGTAGCCCTCCAGCCACTTGTTAACTATCTCCGTCTGCTCGTCCGTCTGTGGGTGATAACTGGTACTCGGTGTCAACTCCGTCCCCACCAACCGGAAAAGCTCCTGCCAAAACCCGCCCATGAAACGGCTGTCCCTGTCACTGATGATGGTCTTAGGAAGACCATGTAGCCTGAAGACCTCTCTGAAGAACAGCTCAACCACCTGTGCTGCTGTGTAGTGTGCGGATATGGCAAAAAAATGTGCATACTTTGTCAGTCGACCAACGACGAGAAAGATACAATCCTTGCCTTGCACCATGGGCAACCCTGTGATGAAGTCCATCGAAATACTCTCCCATTTCCCCTCCGGAATGGGAAGAGGCTACAATAATCCTACGGGATGGCTCATCTCCCCTTTGTTCCTCTGGCAAACATCGCACTCCCGGATATGCTGGAGCACGTCCTCCTTGAGGCCCTTCCAAGAGAACCTCTCTCTAATGGCCCTGTAGGTTTTGGTAAACCCCTGATGGCTGGCCAATGGTGAATCATGTGATGCTTGAAGTATCTTTTCTTGAGCTGAGATCCCTTAGTCAAGAAGATCTGGTCCCTATAGTAGATGATCTCATTGATCACCCTGTACCTGTCATTCGCCACCTGCCCATCCAGAATCTCACATGCAAATCTGTCCTTGGAGTACTCTACTAAGAGTCGATCTGTCATGCCCCTACACCTGCGGTAGTCTTCCAACCGCTTGTAGTAAGGTGCGGCACCACCGAACGCTTTCTTTTCACCAATACTAACATTCGTGGACTACGCCTACTTTCACATTAACATTACTTAATTTGTGTTTCGCAACCAAGTAAACATACAATTATCCTTTATTCTTAATGAACCCCATACTCATTCATTATCATCATGCAATTATACCAAGAACATCAACAATTGCAACAAGTATAAAGGGGAGGGGCAACTCCCCGTAATGTGAGTTTGCCCGACAATTTTATTAAGAATATCAGTTTACAATACAAGTGTGTCTTGGCCGAACCAAGTCTCACACTTAACCAAATAATACAAAGAGAGGCGAACCTGCCTTTACAACATCTTGTGCATCTCTTGCACAAAGGACGGTGCTCACCCGAGCCACCAAGAATCCTTGCCAAGTCTTACACCAAGAACCGCACCTTAGAATCCACCCCGGGCACACTTGCCCAACCTTCGACCCGTCCACAAGACTTCACCAAAGCGTACAGCGCTCTTGGAGCAATGCACATGAGATATGCGCAACTCCCTCTTGACTTGCGCACTTGCCTTCTTGTCTCTTGCGAAGATGAGAGTGAATGCGATGATTGAAATGAGCTCTTATGCTCCACTTACATATAGCCTTCCTACATGGGTTTACATGGGGTGTGCAGCTCCTTGGCCGACCCCCAAAACCACTAACATGTGCCCACAACGCACTTCATATGTCGGCCTTGCTCTCACGCAAGTCCTCCTCCAAGTTGTTGTATAAACTGCCCAACACTTAGTCGCATTCTTAAAGTGTTGCTGGTTTCGTCGCACTCGACTCTTGTAAACGTCGCATTTCTTCCGCAGCACCGTCGCACGCCCGTGTCGCCATGCCCGCTCGTCGTGCAGCCCTCGCTCGCCCGTCGTGCAGCCTGCGCCCACTTCGTGCGCCCATGCCCACCCGTGCGCCCGTGCTCGCCCGTGCGCTCGCGCGCTTGCCCGCGCGCCCGTCAACCGCCCATGCGCTCGCGCGCCTGTCGACTCTCCCGGCGCCCAACTGCGCCCGCGCTTGGGTAGAACTCGAGGACCTTACATCCTCCTCCACCTGAAATCGTTGTTGTCCTCGACAACATACCATCCCGGTAGCCATCCACCAAGATCATCATCATCCATGATGTTGACTCCTCCACACAAAGCAAACATCCTTGCAACATATGTAGAGCCTCATCTCCATCATGCTTCGACTTAGTGACCAACTGCCACCAAGCTCACCATACCAAGGTATGTACCTCAACAGTATGCTCTCCATCAGATGTCATCTCGATCCATGATTACTGACCTCCTGTCTTCATCATGTGTCCCCATGTGAACTGCTGCCATGATACTCCAACATAATTCTAACACATCTTTGTACATGCCGGCCCCCATGTCTAAACTAGTTGGGTAGCTAATCCAACTATCACGCTCAAACCATGAGAATGCACATCCTCATGCCACCATCAGTCGTTTCTCGAAACATCCTGCCACATTCTTGACTCATCAAGAATCTATCTCCACAATCCATGCTCAGGTCCATGGAACGCCATCCATCTCATCTGCAACATGCTGTCCAAGTAGTTGAGTTTCGGCTCAACTCATGCCCAAGTGCAGCCACCAAGGCATCATCATCATCGTTGTAACTCCATCACTCCAAAGTGTCTTATATCGATCCTCCACATCATGTCACTCTTCCAAGCCATGCCCATACATGTACTTCGGAAGTATGCATCCCATACTGCATCAAAGTCTCTTGACCTCAGCTCCTTAATGCATCAAATCCTCTAAGTCCACCATATATGAAGTCCCTAAAGTCACAACAATCTCATGTCATCATGAGCTCCATGAGTCATCTCCAACCAACATCTCCATGTAGTAGGAATGCTCCATAATCTGCTCACAACTCCATCCGAGTCCATGGCCATGTTGTAGATAGGTGCACAACCTCCCCATCAACTCATAAGTAGTAAGTCTCCATGTCACACTAGCAAATCCATCCGCACAACATCCTTGCCTTGGCACTCCTCATTGGATGTCCAGGACACCTCTACAAGTGCTCCCACATAATGTCCCTGCATAAGATTGCCATGCTTCATGCCTCCAACCTGATGTCCATGACTATGTTGTCCATGTAGTCCAACCAAGTAAACCCATCACAACAATCGGTCATCCTCATCCAAGTCTACAATCTTCGGTCTAGTGAACTCGGTCACCCAACCATCATCATGTCATGAGTCCCTCCATCATAGCTCCTCCACCAAAGTGTTCGCCAAGACTATCTCTTGGTCTCGGCCATGAGAAGTCCACCCAAGCATCATCATCATACCTCAAGTGTGTGCCCTCCAATCTGTCCATGAGTCATGCCGGGCACTTAGCCATGTGGCTAAAGCATGACCCATTCCTCCACAACGATCATCAAGTTCCTCCCTTGTCAAGGGCCTTTGTACCTTCTACCATAAGGTCACAAACAACCCCAACAAGTCCTGCAACAATCGACAATCCTTGTTCCTCCATACAAGGTCTCATCCTAGTCATCCATGGCAAGATCCTCCATAGCATAGGCAAACTGGCTTTGCCTCTCCCTGCATACGGTCCATCCACCAAATGCCCAAATGAAACACAAGTATCAATACTTCATCATCATCATGAGGCTCTTCCTCATTCATCCATGTCTGCAAACTGCACGATCCTGGTCCAACTTGATCATCCTCAAGTTCATCCTCCATCATGGTCATGTCTGCAACATCTTCAACCATCACGGCTTCCTCTTCCTTGATAGCACAATCTGCAACTTCATCTTGCTCCATTGTCCATCCAAGTTGAAGAAGCTCGTCTTCAACATTCTTTTCCAAGACTTCAAGTTCCTTTCGGATCCGGGGCTTCTCTTCCTTCAACCTCTTCAACCTGTATAAGGTAAGCAAGAGCTTCCCTTCACCTTCTCCCAAACTTGCCATGCCTTGTCGTTCAGCTTGGTCCAAGCACTAAGCTTCACCTCTGCTAAACCTGCTTCCATTGTCACGAGCAACCCTGCTCAAACCGAGTCTTGAAACTACCTTCAAATGCTCCAACACCTGAACCTTGTTCAAGTCTCAATATCACCTGTCATCAATTGTCATATTTCCAAGTGTATGCACACTTGCTTCACTAGCTCCAACCGAGCTCCGATACCACCTGTCAAGTTATGTATCAGCTTCAAACCTTCACGAGCAAACCTTGCTCTGGTACCACCTGTCACGATAGTGCAGTGGGATCAGCACTTCATCGTCAATCCGGTCATCAGCCAGCTCTGATACCACCTGTTACGCCCCTACACCTGCGGTAGTCTTCCAACCGCTTGTAGCAAGGTGCGGCACCACCGAACGCTTTCTTTTCACCAATACTAACATTCGTGGACTATGCCTAATTTCACATTAACATTACTTAGCTTGTGTTTCACAACCAAGTAAACATACAATTATCCTTTATACTTAATGAAGCCCATACTCATTCATTATCATCATGCAATTATACCAAGAACATCAACAATTGCAACAAGTATAAAGGGGAGGGGCAACTCCCCGTAATGTGAGTCTGCCCGACAATTTTATTAAGAATATCAGTTTACAATACAAGTGTGTCTTGGCCGAACCAAGTCTCACACTTAACCGAATAATACAAAGAGAGGCGAACCTGCCTTTACAACATCTTGTGCATCTCTTGCACAAAGGACGGTGCTCACCCGAGCCACCAAGAATCCTTGCCAAGTCTTACACCAAGAACCGCACCTTAGAATCCACCCCGGGCACACTTGCCCAACTTTCGACCCGTCCACAAGACTTCACCAAAGCGTACAACCCTCTTGGAGCAATGCGCATGAGATATGCGCAACTCCCTCTTGACTTGCGCACTTGCCTTCTTGTCTCTTGCGAAGATGAGAGTGAATGCGATGATTGAAATGAGCTCTTATGTTCCACTTACATATAGCCTTCCTACATGGGTTTACATGGGGTGTGCAGCCCCTTGGCCGACCCCCAAAACCACTAACATGTGCCCACAACGCACTTCATATGTCGGCCTTGCTCTCACGCAAGTCCTCCTCCAAGTTGTTGTATAAACTGCCCAACACTTAGTCGCATTCTTAAAGTGTTGCTAGTTTCGTCGCACTCGACTCTTGTAAACGTTGCATTTCTTCTGCAGCACCGTCGCACGCCCGTGTCGCCACGCCCGCCCGTCGTGCAGCCCTCGCCCACCCGTCGTGCAGCCCTCGCCCGCTTCGTGCGCCCGCGCCCACCCGTGCGCTCGCACCCGCCCGTGCGCCCGTCGACCGCCCGTGCGCCCGCGCGCCCGTCGACTCGCCCGACGCCCAACCGCGCCCGCGCTCGGGTAGAACTCGAGGACCTTACACGATCCCTCCAGTCTGCGTCCAAGCTCATAAGAGACAACATGGCTGGTCTACGTGAAAGGGCATCTGCTACCACGTTGTTCTTACCCTTGACATACTCAATGTCAAAGTCATATGCTTGGATCTTACTGATCCACTTCTGTTGCCTCTCCTGTAGCTGTTTCTACTCGAAAAAGAACCTGAGGCTATTGTGATCAGTCCTCACCCTGAACCTGTTACCCACTAAATACTGCCGGAATTTGGCCAATGCATGCATAATGGCCAGCATCTCCTTGTCGTATATAGAATACAACCTCTCATGCGGAAGGAGCTTCCGGCTCTCAAAGGCTATAGGGTGACCTCCCTGCATCAACACTGCGCCGATCCCCTCTCCCGACGCATCACACTCCAAAACAAATGGTTGCGAAAAATCCGGCAATACAAGCACTGGGCAGCTACTCATAACCTCCTTGAGCCTGTCAAAGGCTCGCTGCGCTGTATCCGACCAACTAAATGCCCCCTTCCTCGTCAAATCTGTCAGGGGTGCATCAAGTTGTGAGAAACTCTTGACGAATTTCCGGTAGTAAGTACAAATACCAATGAATACCCGGAGTTCTATCACGTTCCTCGGCTTCGGCCAATCTCTGATGGCCCTGATCTTCTCCTGTGGACTCTCACTCCGTCCACCCCTATGATGTGTCCCAAGCGTCAACCCAAACTCACACTTGGAGAGCTTGGCATAGAACTGCTGCTCCTCCAAGATGCGCAACACTGTCTCAATGTGCTGGAGATGCTCCTCCCAAGTCCTGCTGTAAATGAGGATGTCATCAAAGAACACCAGCACAAACTTCCTTAAGTGACTGTGGAAGATGTGATTTATGCAAGACTGGAATGTAGCTGGGGCGTTGGTTAGCTCGAAGGGCATCACCAAAAACTCAAAGTGCCCATAGTGACCCCTGAAGGCGGTCTTGGGAATGTCCTGCTCAATGTTGCACGAAGCGGGAGCAAAGAGGAAGCGTTTTTTGGAAGCGGAAGCGTCATTTTCCAAAAATCTAGGAAGCGAAGCGTCCGCAGAAGCGTCTGCTATATATATATATATATTTTTATTTTTTTGCATTTATACTCAAAACAAACATCCCAAATAGCAAATTAATTGTAGAAGACGTGAAAACATGCATATTTTTGCATAAATCAAGATAGATATGGCATCCATGATTCCATTGTAGTTACGAGTATGTACAACAATCATCTATATTCTAGCTATTACAAACATACATCAAATTTTTAAGCATATTATAAAACATAAAACATTTAAGCATATTATAAAACATAAAACATAGAGCATATTATGATTTATCTAGCAAGTGAGCAGCTGTCAACATTTGTCATGTCCAAAATTCAAATAATAATGTTTAGAAAATATGTCACTTGGTCACCGCCAAGACAAAAAAGGTTCAAAATTCAAATTCACAAGCGTACAAGTCTAATGAGTAATCTATGACAAAAAGTAGTAGACTATGAATATATCTACTAATCTCTCCTCCTTCCACCACGAACAGAACGTGTCAGCGGGCGGGGGCCTCCACGTGGTGGCAATGAAGAAGATGGTGCCGGTGGAAGTTGTGGAAGTGGCACTGAAACTGATGAAGAAGAACCCCTTGCTGTTGGTGTTGAACCATGGAACCTAGGAACCAAGGGACCAGATGGGGGTGGGGGTGGCATATCAACACGATCATCATCATCCTGGAATCGCTCAAAAAATTCATGCAAAAAAAAAAACACTAGTTAACAAAAAAATTAAAAACATGAATTAGAGAAATGCTTTATAAGGAAAAATTGGAAAATTCATACCACAATGGACATACCTGGATAAGAGCATCCTCTAATTGCTCTAATCGCAACACTCCATCCTCCAAATTGGGCTCCTCTGGATTCTTGTCCCAAATCAACAGGTCTTTATTAGACTTTGCATCTTCACAGTAATGGGACAACAATCGCAAGTTGTAATGAACATAAACCAAGCTCTCTGCCCGGTCTAAACTCAACCTGTTCCTTTTAACACTGTGGATGAAAGAATAAGAGCTCCAACACCTCTTTGCAGAAGAAGTGTTTACCACCTGTGATAGCACCCGCAATGCCAAAGCCTGTAGAAGTGGAGTACCCCCTCCATGCATGTTCCACCACTTGAGAGAAGAAAAAGGCTCTCGATCTTTAATTGCATGCATGCTCCCAAATGGACCAGTGTTAAGCGTATAGTTGCTCACCTGTCTCCGTACCAATGTAGCCTCCTCCTCATCAGGGATTAATTTACTCAATGCAGCCATATATTTTTTGTGAATCTCTTGATCTTGGTGTGGTTTTCTCCTGCTTCCCCCTCCAGGTGCTGGTGTTGAAAGCCATGATGGATGATAGTATTTAGGTGTCAAAACATATGCTAATGCATACAATGGAACATTTAGTATTTCCCATCGGTTTTGCACCTCTACATGAATATAATTGTACAAGGTGGTATCTCTAGGCTCAACAATGTCTTTAATCTGCCCCAACATGCTATCCATTTGCTCATACACCTCCCCAATTACTGGTCGATCTGAATCTGCAAACTTGATCATGTAATAAATTGGTTTGGTGAATTGCAAAACATATTTAACCTGTGACCAAAAGTAACTGTCAAGAATAGTGTCCTTCACTGCATTAGCACCATCTATGTCAGTGTTAATTTCATCCCATGTTTCAGCACACACCAGATTAGTTAAAGCTTGTCTCACCTTCACTAGCTGCCTAAAGGTGAGGTAATAACTAGCAAATCTTGTCTTTGCAATTTTAAGCAACTGCAACTTGGAGTAAGTGCCATAGAAGTAGTTTACCCTTGTATGCCCTGTGATGAATTTAATGAGTTGCTTCCCTCTCCTGTAAAGCTCAGTGATCCACCCACATTCTTTGTGCTTCACAATATCATGCATCAAAAGGTTCAATGTGTGAACCAGGCACCCAGACCAAAAGATGTGTGGATGAGTACGCTCAATAATTTTTCCTGCTGCCTTACAATTTGCTGCATTATCTGTGATCACTTGAACCACATTATTCGGACCAACATCTTTGATTGATTTCAATAGGAGATCTGCAATGTTTTGTGCAGATGCAGTGATGGAGGAGGAGTCATGACATGTAATAAATACTGCACCACTAGAAGAAACACCAAGAACATTTATCAAATGTTGGTTTCTAATATTTGTCCACCCATCTGATACAATGGATACCCCAGAATCTACCCACTCATTTGTAAAATGTGTCAAAGCTCTTTGAACCTTATCTTTTTCTCTTTCTAATAACATTGTTCTAGCTTTCTCATAGTTGGGGGCCTTGTATCCTTTTGGGGCTTCATTGATGGCCTTTACCATTTCATGCCAATAGGGAGAGCAAAGCACATTGAATGGTACACCGCAAGCACAAAGAAAACGGACTATCTTTCCATCCACATCATCCCTCTCAGCGACATTAAGGAAATCCCCTATTGTTCTTCTACCTCCAGAGCTTGCAGAAGTACCATGAGGAGATGAGCAGCTACCAAATTTAGAGGTTGCACTTGATTCAGAATGAGTTCTTTGTTTCTTGTTTTTTTGTTGTGCAGCCATCTCTATTTGGATGTATTTTCTTCTTTCTTCAGCTGAAATGTTTGGGCAAATTTGTACCCCCACAGGACCCTTTTTTTCATCACTATCCAGCACCCCACAAAGATGCCTCCTCAAACGGGTATATGAACCACAATATGGTTTTCCTTCATGACAACCATGAGGGCACACAAATTTTTAAGATCCACCACCCTTTCCCCCATCAAGTTTGGTCACATAGTTCCACAAGGGTGTTGATGTAGCTTTCCCATCTTGTGTTTCAGCGTCCTCTTCAGGTTCATCCCCTTCCTCTTCAAACCCTTCCTCCTCATCATACATTGGGTCACTCATATTGGGATCACTGTCCTCTTGTGTTTCATCCCTTCTATTTCTATTCCCCCTTGCCATCATTAAAACCAAGAGTGGAATGATACATAAAAGCCAAAAGAACACCATCTTGGAATATGGATATAGGTGGTGGACAACCTGTAAATAAAGGAGCAAGTAGAAACAATGGGAAAGAGTAGGAGAGGGAGGAGAAAAATACAAAAAAATTGTCAAAAAAATAAGGGAGTTTGGGGTTTGAACTTACCTCTTTAGCTCTTGTAGATGAAGTCCTCCAAGCTCTTGCTCCAAGCTCCTCCTCTTTCTCCTAGCTCCTCCTCCTTCACTCCTCCAAGCTCTCCTCTCTTCTCCTCTCTTTTCCTCTCTTCTCTTCTCCTCTCCTCTCTTCTCTTTTCCAACTCTCATAAACTCAAAGTGAGAAAATGAGGAATGAATGGGGGCTTTATTCTTTTCATTCCTCACCTTAATCTCACTCTAACCTCACCCTAACCCACCCCCTTTATGTTAAGTTAACATAAATTAAAAAAAATAAAAAATAAAAATCGTTTTTTTGCCTTGCGCGCGGCCTCCTTTCTGAAGCGTACGGAAGCGTATGCTTCTTCCTTCGAAGCGCCACGCTTCTGAGGCCCGAAGCACCGTACGAAGCGCGCTTCCGTACCGCGCTTCCAAAATTCCAGGAAGCATCTAAAAAACAGGAAGTGGCGCTTCCGAATTTGGAAGCGCCGCTTCGGGCCACGCTTCCTAGGCGCTTCCATACGGGACGCGCTTCGGGGCTTGGATCCCCCGGGGGGGGGGGCGCTTCGTGCAACATTGGTCCTGCTCCCTCACGCGAATTTGATGGTACCCAAATCTCAAATCAATCTTGAGAAGAACCGTGCTCCTCTCAACTCATCTATCAACTCATCGATCCTGGGTATGGGGTACTTGTTCTTCAGGGTCTTCTTGTTCAGGGCCCTGTAGTCAATGCACATCCTAAATGTGCTGTCCTTCTTCACCAACACCACGGAAGAAGCAAAAGGACTCGTGCTCGGCCGAATGTGCCCAAGAGCCAGCAACTCCTGAATGGCCCGCTCAATCTCATCTTGATAGGCCTTGGGATGCCCATAGGGGGTAGTAATCACTGCCTGTATGCCCTGCTCAAGCTCAATGGTGTGCTCAAACCCCCGGTCCGGTGGCTGTCTCGGCGGAATCTCTCCAAACACTGTGGCATACTGGTCAAGGATGGACTGTATCTCTGGATGCATCGTCTGCCCTGTAGTCTTTGCCTCTGATGCACACAGCTCCACTGCCCACTCTACATCTCCCTTCCGGAAGACTGCCTCCATTCGATGAGCCGAAACAGTCTGAGGCGGATATGTGTGTTGTCCCCGTATCTTCTCATGCCTCCCTGTCTTCTCATCATCCCACTCCATCTCTAGGGCCTTCCAACCTGTCGTGACCTTCGCTAGAGTGATAAGCCACTGAACACCCAGTGTCATTTTGGTGTCTGGAATATCGACCACGAAAAAGTGGTCAGTCAGTGTATAGGTGCCCATCGTCACTGATAACTCTGGAACATAACGAGCACACACCATGGTCTGATCTCCTGGGACCAAAACTGAAAAGCCATCGAAGCTCCCTGTCTGTATACCTCTCCGCTCAACCATCTGTGCATCGATGAAGTTGTGGGTTGCCCCACTGTCAACCAAAACTAATACTCGTTGGCCATGTACTGTCCCTCGTACGCGCAACGTCAGATACTTGGGAACTCCTCGCAATGCGGCAAGGGCCCCTCTGGTAGGTGCAAAGGCTGCACCACCTACTGCTGGTGCTGGAGGTGGCAAAGGATCCTATGCGACATGACTATCTCCTACCTCCACATCATCCTCCTCATCCTCTTCCCCGCTGCTCTCGGAGAAGACGTCAATAAAATGTGCTTTGACAGCTGTCAGCAGCACATCTATGCCCCGGTGCCCATGGCTCCTGACAGGTAAAGCAAAACTGCTTCTTCTTCAACTCCCTCCTGGCATCATCATCAATCTATGCTTGTCCTGGATTCCCCTTTGGAGGCGGAATCCTCACATCCTTCCCCTTAAGTTGGAAAGCTTGTCTTTGGGGGTAAGGTGTCCGGGTCCTGGGTAAGGCATCTTGTAAGTCCCAGGTCCTGCTAATAGGATCCTGCAGTGTGGCTGGTATAGTGGATCTGACTAGACCCCGAAGTGGCTCTGTTAACCCCTCAACAAACATGTAGATCCTCCGTGCCGCGGATAAATCTGGCACCATCACTGAAATCCTCAAGAAGTCTGCAATGTAAGTCTCTGGGTTCCCGATCTGTTTGAGCCTCGTCAGCTCAACAAAGTGCTGTTCTGGATCCCTCTGGTCAAACCTCTCCATCAGTCTCCTAGTGAACTTGGCATATGTCGTCACTGTGGAGTGTCCGAGTGTAACCAACCCATGGAACCACCAGTCCTGGGCCTCACCATCCAAATGTAATGTTGCCACCTTGATGGCCTCTGTCTCCGACATCTGGTTAAGCTGGAAATAAATGTCCAGCTTCTCCACCCAAGACTTTGCCGAACTGTTTGATGAGCCATCAAACGTAGGCAAGTGAAATCTACTAGCTGTGCGGTGGGTGTCTCCATCATGATAATGCCGGTATCCTCTGTGATGGTTGCGGGGTCTACTATCCTGCTGGAGCTGAACAAAGTCTCTGAATGAGAGAGCATCCCTAAACTCCTGCCCATAGGCCTGGTACTCTGCAAAATAATCGCCCATATGATCGGGCTCTGCCTCCTGCTGTGCTCCGGCCCCCGTGTCTGCTCCTAGGAAAGTGGGCATGGTAGAACGTATAGGGGCATGTGAGGCCACTTGTTGAGTAGTATCACGCTGAGTGGCACCCTGCTCTGGCAAATGGTGAGATGCACCCGATCCATCTTCAACTTGGAAAACCCATGGGCTCTCACGCTGTCTAGCCTCCACCGTCGTGAATCTTTGCCCCATCACCTCGATCTGCCTCGACAGATCCTGCACTGATTTGAGAAGCATGTCCGCAAATTTCTTCCCGTCATCATCCGCCATCGATCCTCCTGCTCTGCGTCCACCACAGGCTCCTCCTGTTCTGTGTCCACCACCCGAACACAGTCTCCCTCTCCATAGGTGTTT
Source organism: Pinus tabuliformis (assembly GCA_031772625.1). Taxonomy (NCBI): domain Eukaryota; kingdom Viridiplantae; phylum Streptophyta; class Pinopsida; order Pinales; family Pinaceae; genus Pinus; species Pinus tabuliformis. The sequence continues at coordinate 22,067,675 of CM062809.1, forward strand.
TCCAACCTACGCTCAATATCTCTGTATTTCCTACCTCTGTAACAGATGTAGGGCTTCTCCTTCAGTGTCATAGACTGCTAGCTCCACAGGCTGAGCTAGATCTATGCTCTGATACCATTGTAATATCTCTTACCAGAGATATCCCTCAAATACAAGCAAACTCTAGCCAGAGAAATAACAATAGTGCAACATAAAATAATGCATACATAGAATATAAGCAGATACTAGGGAAATGCAGAGAGAAATGCTAAGCCATTTTATTATACTGAGTAATGGAAAGAGTACAAGAGATGATCAAAAGGATAGCACCTCAACTTGCACAAGGCAAGTGAAGGAATACACTCAGAATGGTGATGGAATGGCCTCTATCTGAACTGCGTCCAAACAGCTGTGTTGCTGCTATGGCTGGAATCAAATGAGGATTTGCGGCTGTTTCCCTCCTCAGAAAATGTTAAAACTCTTGAATCAGCCTCTGCTCAATGAACCCAGAAAAGCCCAGAAAGCTTTTCTAAAATAGCTAACCCCCGAAAATCACACCCTTGGGGATCTACGCAATCCCTCAAGGCTCTGTGCTGCTCCTGAAGAGAATCCTCCAAAACTCCACCTGAAACTCTGCCAAAATCCTCCAATATGCAAGGGCTGATCCCCTGCTCAATCTCCCAGCTCAAATCCTCCACAAAACCCAATCCGGAGCTCCTACCCAGAAGAATTGCGTTCTCCCCTCTCAAGACTGCGCAGTCATCAAAATACTCAGCTCCTCAACTCCAGAAATCGCTCCTCCTGCAAAATACTGATGGAACTACCTTTCCCGAGTAGGCACTCGAAGTCCCCCGGGGCTAAGGGTGAGATCTCCGAACAGAGAGATGCACTAAACAATGCTGCAGACAGCCTAAACAGCTAGCGTGCTCTAAGTCGAAGTGACTAGCTCAAATGCAACATAATCGAATGATCAAAATGAGGAGGCTCCTCTCTCCTTTATAGCGTTGGCCTCTCTCAAAACCCTAAGGCCACCTTCTCCAATGTAGCTTCTCTCTTGCCAAGTGTTCCTTCTCATCTACACAGTCCCTCCAAGTGTCTGCATGGGCCCCTTCTCTACATGGTCCTTGGGCCCCCTTGGCTTCCCTTTTAAGTTACAACATTGTGCTGCTAGGGAGTGACTTTATTCATAAAGTGAGTTATGTCCCCCTTTCCTCACTTTTTTATTTATTAATAACTATAGAAGGCAAAATTGAGCAAAATCGAATATTCCAATTAGCCATGGCTAATTAGGAATATTACAAAAACTCAGAGAGAGATGTCCAAAACTCTGTCTTTGTGGAATAGGCCGAGGTGCCTATTTATAGTGGTCTCCCATGAATATAAACGGACCTGTTCTTATGAAGGGTTGTGTCTCAAAAATGGTGAGCTGACATGAGTTTGTTATTCCTTCTTGAAGCCGACATGTAGAGGAGGACTTGTGCTTGTCGTTGGAGGCCTATTTGACAATGCTATTGATTGATATACATTCTTCATACTGTATACATGACATTGACTCTATGTGACTTTTATGACAAATCATAAAGGCTCTCAATGGGAGCCATCTAAAACAAAACCTCTTGCTTATGAAACCCATGAAGCAAGGCATAATAATATATATATACATATTTTTTCATCATTTACAAAAGTCACAATTACATGTCATTATGAAGACCGAATTTAGTTACACTTTTCAACATTTGGTACATTCATTCTTCTTTGTTGTTGTGTTTGCATTAATGTCCTATTGTGCTCATCTCAATTAGGATGATATATTCTCGTGGCATTTATTTTTGGTACCACGATTACTCATGTCATATTTATGATTATTACATGCATATCTTTATCCGCAGGCCTAGTTGCATATTACCACAAGACAATGATTAAGTTGGAACGAAGTGTGGACATGTATTATTCATGGTTGGGTCCATGCTGGTTGCATGGACACCTACTCGGTTAAAACAATACAAGCCTTGTTCATATACATATTGTTCACCATGATCAATTAAAAATTTCCCCAGGGATGTCATATATACTTTTTTGCAAAGGAAAACTTCATGAAATTCCCCTCTCTTCCATGAATATTGTGATGCAGGACAGCATCAATTGCTAACTGTGATAGCAGCTGGTGACCTCAAGGGACTCAACCAGATTGGAACCTGTGACCTTCTCATTTGTAACATATCTTTTGCGGATGGTTTGACCAATTCAGCCGACCCTTATGGCTAGGCATGTGATACACGTGTGTGCACGCGTGTTTCTATATATTACACATTGTTGCCACATTTAGGGGGATGAGAAATTGCAGTTAGGTCTTGGGAGCTGTGCTCTTTGTTCACAAAATCCTACTTGTTCTTACTCCATGTTTTAGGGGCTCCAATGCATTAGGGATATTCATCATCTGACTGAAGCTATGTGGAGGGAATGGGAGTTGCTGGTCTATGTTTTGCCCCATACTGGTAGATTATGATCAAATGGAATGGAAGCGTTTCTCCATAAAGAAGTTCAAGGTGACCATATAGCTTTCTACAATGATGCAGGCACCTGCACTGTCTAGATAATGCATTACTTGATCTTCATATTCCCGTTGTTGATTGAGTAGGTATGCATGGCATGGCATGCTATCCACCATAACTATCTTTTTTATCTTACATGTGAATGTTTTAGGCGTAGAGAGCCAGGATATAACTCGCTTTATTCTGTCCTGTTTGTTTGGCCTGGAACACTTTTACAAGCTAAAGTATCTAGCACAGCACTTATTTGCTCCAGCATAGAGTGGAATCTTGTTAATGATCCTCATAAGAGATATTTGACAATTAATATTTACAACTAACCATATTAGATGTATATAGTCCTTTTGCACCTGATATATTTGTTTTAGATCCCATGTTCTTTTCCTGATGTATTTTGGGAGCAGTCATTAAGTTCCTTGGTCTTTTATATTTTATGTATTTGTATTTTTTTTCTTGAAAGGAATATATTGGAGACTAGAAGAGGCTAATCTTAGATCTCATTTCTAGTATGTTTTTTCATATTACAGATATGGATGTCACTATAGAAAGAGAAATATGTCACCTAGGTGCGTCATTAACGATTTGGCAGGAAAGAAGGAAATTGTCTGCCGAAAAATTCCGGCAACCTTTGCAGCAGTCATTCTACTGAATGCTGCTGCTAACCAGGTTAGATGTCATTCTTTTTTCCAAGAAACTTGTATTAAATAATTTTATAGTACTTGAAAGCTTTTCACATTAAGGGGCATGGTATAGTTGTTGCGTTGACACAGTTTTCAAAGTTTTGGGGAGTATCAGTAGGAGGAAGATTATGGAATCGTTTATTGTTAAGTGAAATAGTGGTGAAAAGGAAATTCATGTCGCATGAAGGACAATTAACTTGCCTTGCAGGGCATTGAAGATAGAAGATACTATCGCAACCTGTAATAAAAGTAACCTGGGGTTCAGAGATAAGCATCTGAAATTAAAATTAAATTTTTGATTCTTTTCTCCAGGTCATTGCTGCAGAGCTCTCACAGACCAACATCATATGCCAACTTGCATCTGCCACAGAAAAGAATATGACTATGGCCATTGATAAAACAAGTGATGATGGAAATGGATCTTTAATGATGAGTGGTATGACTGCTAAAAATTTCAACCCAATTAGATACTCAGGAAGATGGTATGAAGTGGCTTCCCTCAAACGTGGATTTGCAGGTCAGGGACAAGAAGATTGTCATTGCACACAGGTAATTAATATTATTCATAACTATTTCTGTATTGAAAGTTAAAGTCCATTTTGAAAAGTGAGCAATCTGTTTTTATGATTAACATCTGAGGTGAAGTATTCAATGTGAGTAGATGTTGTGGCCAAAGTGTATATTGGACAAAAAGAAAATTTCCAAGGGTCAGAAAATTAAATTTAATACCTGAAAATGCGCAGGGTGTGTACACCTTCGATGCTGAGAATCGTACAATTCAAGTTGATACATTTTGTGTTCATGGCAGTCCAGATGGATATCTTACTGGAATACGAGGAAAAGTTCAATGCTTGAATAATGCAGATCTCAAAAAGGAAGAGACTGAAGTTGAAAGACAAGAAATGATTAGAGAAAAATGCTATCTTCGCTTTCCTACACTTCCATTTATTCCAAAGGAGCCATATGATGTGATTGCAACAGACTATGATAATTATGCCCTTGTATCAGGAGCAAAAGACAAGAGTTTTGTTCAGGTATGCAATCATTCTGCCTAAAATTAATTTCAACCATTGCAATTTCCAGGTGATCACCTTCCCCATCATTCTCTCAATATCATATTCTTGATAGGCGTTATCACTGCTTTCTAATTATATATGATCTTTAACATGAATTTTAGAATGGTTCTTTTTACTTTCTTGGTTACATACAACCATCGTTTCTATGAAATGTCTAGTAGGCTGGTTAAAGTTGGTTTGTATAGGTAACCATAGTGTTACCCCCCTCCCACCCTGAAAATGCAGGGTTATTTCACATTTTCATTGGGATCTTTCTCTTGCCAAGCATGGCAGAAAATCCTTGGAGTTCAGTGGCAATTACAGGTTCTGGGGAGAGAGTATGCACCTTGTTCTGTCTTGCCTAAGTGTTGTCTAAGCAAGAGCAAAGGTGTGGAGGAATATTGTTGGCTTGATGGAGGCTTTTTCAGGAACATATTTCATGTGAGGTTCCATTTGGGCACACTTGACACATATTTGGAGGCATGATTACATGGCTCACATTAGCACTTGTTGCATTGTTGATGGAGCACCCTATTCATAGCTAGAAGGCAGGGCCTTAGATTGCATGGCTGGTTGATGTGAACAATATGGAACCTTAGAAAATGAATGCCCTACCACAGGCGATGTTCAAGACATGACTTATGAAAGCAGTCAAACAAGGCCCAAAGGAGCAAATACCCTACCTTGGAGGAGGCCTAGAGCATGACATGTGGCAAAGAAAGAGGTCATAAAAAAATTCCGGATTCCCTACTTGGAAGGGTGCCATATGGCACTAAGTTGCCCTTGGGCTTGGTCAAAGACAAACTTAAGCTCCAATGACAAGGTTGTGAAGCATGGAGCAGAACAAGAGCATTTTTGGGAGTGGGAGCACCATTTTCCAAAAATATAGGAGTGGTCCGAGTGGAGCATCTATTGTACATATATCCAAGGAGAAACTTCCAGGGCTTCTCAGCTTTCGATCACCCCTCACCAGCAGCGCAACGCCCTTCAGTTAGTGTGCCAACTAGGGCTACACTACCATCTTTCGTGCCAGTGGCACAAATCAAATCAGCAAGGGAGGAAGACACTCCCCAGATGGCAGATTACTTTAGAGAGTGGCAAGCGATGGACGAAGATTTCAAAGAAGACCTCTCCTTTAGAGATTACTGCAAGCTCAAGCAGAGTGAGAGGAACAAGGGGTAGTTACAGAGGACAAGGGACCCAAAACTATGAGCTGTAGAGAACTATAGGGAGGATGTATTTCCCTACATTTGATGGCACTGCCAAGTGCACAACCAGGGCTTGGGTTGAAAAGATGGACACATACTTTCAACTCAACGGATGACGGAGTAGGAAGCCATTAAGATTGCAACGCTACAATTGGAGGGGGAAGCCCATCACTGGTGGTTTCACGCCCTAACCACTTTGGGGCATGCCCAGATAGTTTCTTATGAGGACTTCACCCAGAGGGTGGTGGAGCGATTTGATCATAGGGATTTGGAGGCATATTTCAGGGAACTGACACAACTGCGCTAAATAGGCAACCTAGAGCAGTGCTTCTCAGACTTTCTGCGTGTGTCAGTGATGGTCCTGGATCTATCTGAGGCAAGGAGGGTATACTCCTTCATTGAGGGCTTGTTTGAGCCTCTGCGGGGACTAGTGAAGTCACGCAGAGCCTCCATGCTGCAGGAAGCGGTGGTGTGTGCCAGAGATTTACAGGGGGCCATCCCCAAGACCAGAGTGCCATTTCCTGCACAGAACCCTTTTCCTCCTTAGACAATTTCGGCCCATAGGATGGAGGCAGATCTCCGGCATGGCGACATTGCATGGGCAGTCGAGTTGAGGATCTTAGAGGTTGCGGGACAAGCACAGCCACCACTAGCAGACATATAGGCTTTACTGGACGGGTATGTAGTAGTGTTAGGAGACATTCCACCAGGGCAAATACCAAATAGAGGGTTTGAGCGCACCATTGAGTTGGAGCCGGGTATACAGGCAATCATCATTACTCCTTACAGACACCCCAAAGCCTATAAGGACGAGATAGAGAAGGCCATTCAGGAGCTGCTTGCGTTGGGCCATATCAGACCTAGTTCTAGTCATTTCACTTCTTTAGTAGTGCTGGTGAAGAAGAAGGATGGGACCCTCTGGATGTGTATCGACTACCGAGCCCTTAACCGGAAGACCCTTAAGAATCGGTACCCCATTCCCCGCATTGATGAGTTGATGGATGAGCTTAGAGGAGCCAAGTACTTCTCTAAGATTGATCTGCGTTCAGGGTACCACCAGATCAGAGTTCGGGATCAGGACATCTCGAAGATAGCGTTCCGGTGCCACTATGGGCACTTTGAGTTTTTGGTCATGCCATTTGGACTGACCAACCCTCCCGCCACATTCCAGTCTTGCATGAACCATATCTTTCAGGGACAGCTGAGGAGGTTCGTGCTAGTGTTCTTCGATGACATCCTGATCTATAGCCAGACATGGGAGGAGCACCTCCAACACTTGGAGGAGGTACTGTGCATTCTGGAGGAGCAATAGTTTTATGCCAACCTCTCTAAGTGCGAGTTTGGATTGACAAAGATGCTTTATCTCGGGCATATCATTGGAGAAAACAGGATGAAGGTTCACGAGGAGAAGATTTGGAAGGGCTATCCGGGATTGGCTATTACCTTGAGATGTGACTAAGCTGAGAGGCTTCTTGGGTATTTGCAGTTACTACAGGAAGTTTGTCAAAGGGTTCTCACAGCTGGCAACACCCTTGACCGACTTGACCAAGAAAGGGGCCTTTGCATGTACTGATGGAGCACAGGTCGCCTTCGATCGCCTCAAGGAGGTGATGAGTAGTTACCTTGTTCTGGCACTCTCGGACTTTTCCCAGCCATTCACGGTGGAGTGTGATGCATTAGGGGTAGGAGTTGGAGCCGTATTGTCACAGGAGGGGCATCCCATAGTTTTCGAGAGTCGGAAGCTCCTATCGCATGAGCTGTCATATTCCATATATGACAAGGAGATGTTGGCCATTATGCATGCATTGGCCAAGTTCCACCAGTAGTTGGTGGGCAATTGATTCCGAGTGAAGACTGATCACAATAGTCTTCGACATTTCATGGGGCAGCAGAGCCTCAATGGTAGGCAACAGAGATGGGCCAGCGAGGTACAGGGCTATGATTTTGACATTGAGTATGTGCGGGGCAAGCACAATGTGGTGGCCGATGCTCTATCCAGGAGACCAGCTAGGTTATCTCTCATGAACATCTGCCAGGATTAGAAGGCTCAGCTGTTGGTTGAGTACTCCAAGGACAGGAGGGTGTGCGAGATGCTGGAGGGGACACATGCAGATGAGCGTTACTGTGTGATGGATGAGGTCATCTATTACAAGGGGCGCATTTACTTGGTGCCCAACTCGTAGTTGAGGGAGAGGGTACTCCAGGCAGCTCACGATTCACCACTGTCTGGACGCTAGGGGTTTCAGAAGACTTACATGGTTGTTCGAGAGAGGTTCACGTGGAAAGGCCTCAAGGAGGACGTGTTGCAACACGTAAAGGAGTGTGAGGCCTGCCAGCGGAACAAGGGGGAGCTGACTCATCCTGTAGGGCTACTACAGCCACTTCCCATTCTGGAGGGGAAATGGGGAAGTATTTCGATGGATTTCATCATTGGGCTCCCCACGGTACAGGGGAAGGATTGCATATATGTAGTGGTCGACAGGTTGACCAAATTTTCTCACTTCAGACTACATGGGCTCCCCAAGAACATTGTGAGCGATAGAGAGAGCAGATTTATGGGTGGCTTTTGGCAGGAGCTCTTCAGGTTGGTTGGGATGAAGCTCACTCTTAGCACTAGTATCACCCTCAGATGGACGACCAGACAGAGAGGGTCAACCAGTGGTTGGAGGGGTACCTGAGGATTTATGTGACAGGTCAGCGGAGGATGTGGATTCGATGGTTGCACTTGGGCGAGTTCTGCTACAACAACATGCACCGCATGTCTATCGGTATGACTCCTTTTCGTGCCCTCTATGAATATGATGCACTAGCTTTTGCTGATATTATTTTCGGAGACAGCCATGCTCCAAAGGCCAAAGACTGGGTCCAAGAGAGCCAAGATATCCTCAAAGCTCTCAAATAATTTAGCGACGACCCAAAATCAACAAAAACTGTATGTATATCGACACATGATAGAGAAGCACTTTGAGGAGGGGGACTTAGTATACCTCTGATTGCAGCCTTACAGACAGTCTATGCTGAAATAGAAGGGGGCTGAGAAGCTACAACCACGCTTCTATGGGCCCTACCGGGTGACTAGGCGAGTTGGGGAGGTGGCTTATGAGCTAGAGCTGCCTCTGGGGAGTAGAATCCATAATGTATTTCATGTCTCATGCTTGAAGAAGGTGCTGGGACAACAGGTGACCGCAACAGCTGATCAGCTGATCTATCCACGTTGGATGATGAGGGCCATTTGGTGTTGGAACCAGAGGCCATTCTAGAGAGTAGGGAGAGGAGACTGAGGAGCAGGACCATCAGGGAGTTCTTGGTATGCTGGAAGAACTTGCCAGATGAGGATGCCACCTGGTAGGGTGAGCACATACTGGAGCACCCGACTTTGAGGTTGCTTGAGGGCAAGCAAGATTTGGGAGGGGAGGATTGTCATGTCCCTTCTCAAATGTATTAGTCACGGGGTGCAGCTACATAATTTTGGCATCAATTTTGGCTTAGGAGGAGGACCCCACATGTAGAACTTAGGAACTATAGGCAATTCGACTTTATTTTTGGCAGCTAGTGGAATGTGGGGGTGTTAATTTATGGTATGTTCTATGCTTAGAGCAATTTACTTCTCTTTCTTATTATTATTCACAGATTAACAATCACATGTGCATAAGTAAAGTGCAGATAGAACATTAAACGATCAACAGAAAACAAGCCAAGACAAGAGACACAAGATGTGGTGGCTAGCCAGGGACAAACCCCAATATGGGGAAACCTTTTGATCAAATCTTCTTTTATCTTCAATAATTCAGCAGAGAGAAATAGTACAAAAATCTAATCTATATCAGCAGTAGCAAACCCTAGATTAGCAGCATTAGCATTAGCGGCTTCATCTTCAAAACTAGGGCAGTTGATATCTCCCAAACTGACCGTCGGATCGGCTTGATTCCTTCACCAAAAAATGCGGCCTTCAGAGGAGATCTAGGTACACCTACAATGCAGTTCAAAGGAGATGTGAAGGTCAACGCTAGTCAAACTTTGGATCTGCAGTTGCAGCTTCAGGTTTTGCACCTTCCTTCCACACGTGTGCGAGAAGAGTCACCTACAGCGCAGGAGAGAAGAGCCTCTTTACTGCACTGGAAAGAGAGAGAGATGTGATGAGTTGAGTGAGTCCAAATGAGGAAAAGTCCTATATTTATACACATTTGATGATAATTGAATAGATGCGACTGTTGGGCTTCTGAGCCTACATGAGTTGTTGGTAGGCTTGATAATTATTCCATAATCAAAATAAATTCATATCTTCATAAATACTTATCGGAATCGGATGATCTTTAGATCAATCCTACACCTCTCGACGAGAGGAATCTAATAAAAATATTATCAGCCATGAATAAGATGACCCACATGGAGTTTGGCCCTAGTTGCCAAATTTAACACTCCCTCTCAACCAGGGAGAACTCCATCTGCAATTTGTCTGGTGGTCGCTACTATTCATCCATCAAATGCACTACCTTGTACAGCTTGACCCTTGCCTTGCTCTGCTCTATTCTGCCTGTTCTACTTTGTTTTGTTCTGCCCTGTACTGATCTGCACTGCTCTGCTCTGCTTTGTTCTGTTCTTCTCTGCTTTTGTCTGAATTATGAAGAAGAAGAAATGATTGAGGATGCATCATATTGACTCAAAGTCAGTCTCAGAGTATGTACCACTGGTCCCAGACTAGTCTCAACCAACCTGAAGTCAGCGTCAGTGAGTACAACTCCTACCACTGGTCCTAGACCATTATCATCCTCCACTGACTCAAAGTCAGTCTCAGAGTGCGTACCACTGGTCCCAGACCAGTCTCAACCGACCCAAGGTCAGGGTCATAGTAGTTACCACTCCTACCACTGGTCTTAGACTAGTATCATTGATCGCAGATCAATGAAGGTCATCCTAGCGTAGGGAGTACAATAGATACTTCGATGTGTCCATCAGTACTACTATGGTCCCTAACTTCATTTCCCTACTCATTAATCAGATGAGAGGTACTTCCCATGAGTCCCTGATTGCATGGGTAGGATGCCTTGACAGGAGAACTTAATCAATCCCGTCCTCACAGGAGAACTAATCATCCTGCTACGACTGTCATAGAGAACATATCATCCAGACCTCACAGGAGAGCTAATCATCCTGCTACATTTTGTCATGGAGAACACATCATCCAAACCTCACAGGAGAACTAATCATCCTGCTACATAGTTGCCACAGGGTGATACAGGGAAAGTTTTGATTCTTTTACCCTGTGGTCATATGTTGCTCCAAGAAGTGCCCTGCACCCCCTCCTGGAGCTACAAGAGTTCCATACATCATACAAGACCCTCATCAGAGGGTTTCTGAATGACACCAAGTCGTTCTCGGAAAGTCAAGAATTTGACCTTTCCTAGGGGCTTTGTTAGAGTGTCGGCGACCTGTTCATCTGTATCAATATGTTGGAGCCTTAAGCTCCCCGCTGCGCCATATCTTGAATAAAGTGGTACTTGATATCAATATGCTTGGAGCGATCATGAAATACGGGATTCTCTGACAAATGAATCCCACTCTGGTTGTCACATAGGATCACGGTGGTATCCAGTGTAAATCCAAACAGCTCACTAAAGAGCTTCCACAACCAGACTGCCTCACAGGATGTCATGCTAGCAGCAATATACTCTGCCTCGGTGGTGCTCAAGGCCACCGACTTCTGCTTCCTGCTCATCTAGGATATCGAAGCAGATCCCAAGGAGAAACAACACCCGGAAATGCTCTTACGATCCACCACACTGCCTGCCCAATCAACATCAGTGTATCCAAGTAGTCTCACATCTCCGGCAGTGTATCTTAACCCATAAGTGATTGTGCCATGAAGATATCTCAACAGATTCTTGGCACCAATCCAACGTATGTGGTGAGGTTCAACCATATGTTGACTCAATGTGTTGACTGCGAAGCATATATCTGGACGGGAGTTCACTAAGAACATTAATGTTCCGATGAGTTGATGATACTTGGTGGCCTTTCATAAAACAGGTCCAGCAGCGCTACCGCTTAGCTTCTTAAACTCAAGTTCCATTGGGGTAGTTACAGGCTTGCAGTCAACCATACCGAATCTTTCGAATATCTTCACCACATATTTTCCTCGAGATAGAGAAATTTCCCTTGGCTTCTGCTAGACTTCAAGTCCTAGGAAATAGTGCATCAGTCCTAGGTCCTTCATTTCAAATTCAAAAGCCAACTCCCTCTTACATTTGTGAATGAGAGGGTCTGCACCTGTTAGGAAGAGGTCATCCACATACAACACCAGTATGAGAGGTTTGTCATCTTCAACCTTGAAGTAGAGTTTAGAGTCGGCTTCACTCCTAGTGAATGCCAGCTTCATCAAGTAGCTGTCGATCCTTTCATACCATGCTCGGGGTGCTTGCTTCAGCCCATAGAGAGCTTTCTTCAACCTGCATACATGAGATTTTTGATCATGAATCTCAAATCCTTCGGGCTGCTCCACGTAGACCTCTTCTTTGATCGAACCATGTAAGAACACTGCCTTGACATCCATCTGATGTAGATTCCATCCTTGTGAAGCCACAAGGGATATGATTGAGCGGATGGTGGTATATCTGGCAATAGGTGCAAATATCTCGTCATAGTCTATACCTTCCTTCTGGGAGAAGCCACGAGCGACAAAACAAGCCTTATATTTTTCCGTACTTCCATCTGCTGCATGCTTTATTTTATAAATCCATTTAGAAGTGACAACTGTTTTGTCCTGGGGTCTGGGAACTACTTCCTAGACATCATTCTTCATAATAGATTCATATTCTTCGGTCATAGCATCCTTCCATACTTGATGTTTGACGGCATCTGAGAATGATGAAGGCTCATTTTGTATGATCGTGCTCATGATGATCAGGTAACCCTGATATCTGTTGGGTTTCTTACTTTCATGGAAGGTTCCTTGGGGTGTAGTGTGTCCTTCAACATCATCAAGTAGCCCCCTAAACCAAGAGGGCCTCTTCCTGGAAGAGGAGGGCTCAGGTGGATCAATAGGATCCATGGGTTCTTCCACATTAGGCATTATTTCATCATCCTTCTCTTTTGGTTCCCTAGTGTTGGCTTCTTGAGAGTTCCTCAAAGTTGGAAGATTGTCCGCCTTATTGAGGGCCATATCTTCGTCAAAGTTGACATCATGACTAATCACGACTTCCCTTTGACCGGAAACATAGATTCTATAGCCCTTAGTATTTTCACCATAGCCCACGAAGATTCCTTTCTTTCCAGATGCACCCAATTTATTCCTTTTCTCTTTCGGCACATGAAAATATACAGGGCTTCCAAAAATTTAAAATGAGATACGTCAGGTTTCTTACCGTTGAACATTTCTTCAGGAGTCTTGGAACCCAATGCTTGATGAGGGCATCGATTTTGTACATATACGGCGGTGTTTGCAGCTTCGGCCCATAGAAACTTCGGAAATCTTTGATCATGGAGCATGGCACAGATAGCTTCCACAATCGTATGGTTCTTCCTTTCCGCCACAACATTTTGTTCAGGAGTATATGGTGTAGTAGTCTCCCTCTTGATGCCAGCCTCTTTACAAAAGTTATGAAACTCGTTAGACTCATATTCAGTCCCATTATCAGTCCTTAAGATCTTGATCTTCTTTTCGGTTTGATTCTCGATTAGGGCTTTGAAGTGTCGAAACCAAGAGAACACTTCATCCTTCCTTTTCAAGAAGTATATCCAAGTCTTTCGAGAATAGTCATCTGTAAAAGTAAGATAATATAAATATCCTCCCAAGGAGTTCACAGGCATCATACCAGATATGTCTGAGTGAACTAGTTGTAATATATCGGAGGTCTTGCTTTGGCTTGAGGGGAATGGTCCCCTTTTGAGCTTTCCTTCGACACATCCTGGACATACACCTTCTTTCTCTACTCGGAATTCAGGCATCCCTGTTACCATTTGTCTTACATTGGGTAGAGCTTTATAATGAAGGTGGGCAAACCTTCGATGCCAAAGTGAAGACTGAATAGATGTGTCACAAGACATGACACCTAGTGGACTTCCACCGACCTGATATAATGAATCAACCGAAACCCAAAAGTGAAGGCATCTTTAACATTATTTTTCCATACACGTACCTTGCCGTCGTTGAAGGTCACCTTGTAGTCTTTGTCTTCCATTGCTGAGATGGACACCAGGTTCTTCTTGAGGTCAGGTACATATAATACATCCTGTAAGTGGATCGTATTTCCTTGATTCAATTTAAGAGAGACATTGCCTACACCTTTCACGGGATATTTCATATTATCTCCAAGGACAATTTCCAAGTTAGTTTCCTTCTCTATTAGATTATGGAGAGCTTCTTTGTAACCAGTGAAGTGCCTTGATGCACCACTATCAATGAGCCAAATTCCCATTGACTCTGAAGGAGTAGAGGTAGATAGAGCAGCTGGTAAATAATATTCATCTTGCTTATTTTTAACAATGTTGGATTCATACCTAAATTTTTAGCCTTCTTGAATGGTTGTCCTCTTCCTTGATTACTAGCACTCCTTTTAACTTTGCTATTAGATTTCCCATTCCTCTGATTGCCATGAGAGGAATTTTGATCATTGTCCCGGTGTGAGATCTTTCTATCAGGGTACTCCTTCGCATAGTGACTTGGTTTATCGCAAATGTAACATCGTCCTTTTCTTCCACCCTTAGGTCCAACCTTTCTTTTTGATTTAGTTTCAAAATTATTTCTTTTCTTAGCATGAGAAGAAAGGGCAGCAGGAGGACCTTTAGGCATGGGCATTTCTTGCTCTTCTACCCTTGTTTCTTCTTGAATGCATCTAGCCATTAATTCCTCGAAACCAGGAATTACATTATTGTTCAGAAGAGTAGTCCTGAACACGTACCATTCGGATGGTAATCCTCCAAGAGTTGTGAGTGCCATTTCCCTATCAGTAATAGTCTCCCCAATAGATAGGAGATCGTTCCTGATCTTGGTGATCCTTAAGAAGTATGCTTGCATACTCTCATCTTTTCCCTTCTTAATTTCCTTCAGCTTATTTCTAAGAAACAGAACTTGATTTGCATCATTAACTTTAAATAAACTCACCAGTCTGTCGTAGATTTCCTTGGAGTTGTTCAGATCGGAGATGTAGGCCACCAAGTGCTTGTTGATAGAGTCCTGGATGATCTTCTTTGTTTTGACTTCGCCAGTTTTCCATTTGTTCCTCGCAGCAGTGGGTGCATTTGATGGAGGCTCAAAAATATTGCCTGTCACATGGTCCAACACTCTTTGATCTTCTAAGGTTAGATCGATGGACATCTTCCATCCGTGATAATCAGCTTTCTCACAGAGCTTGTCTTCGGTAGGGAAGAGTGTTGAGGACCCCATAGTTCTTTTAGGATAGCCTTGCCAATCTTCTCTCCGGTGATTGCTCTTGCTCTTGCTCGGGCTTTGTCTTCACCTCAACTTCGATACCATGTTAATTTATGGTATGTTCTATACTTAGAGAAATTTACTTCTCTTTCTTATTATTATTCACAGATTAGCAATCACATGTGCATAAGTAAAATGCAGATAGAACATTAAACGATCAACAAAAAACAAGCCAAGACAAGAGACACAAGATGTGGCGGCTAGCCAGGGACAAACCCTAATATGGGGAAACCCTTTGATCAAATCTTCTTTTATCTTCAATAATTCAACAGAGAGAAATAGTACAAAAATCTGATCTATATCAGTAGTAGCAAACCCTAGATCAACAGCATTAGCATTAGCGGCTTCATCATCAAAACTAGGGTAGTCGATATCTCGTAAATCGACCATCGGATCAGCTTGATTCCTTCACCAAAAAATGCGGCCTTCAAAGGAGATCCAGGTACACCTACAGCGCAGTTCAGAGGAGGAGGTCTGAAGGTCAACGCTAGTCAAACTTTGGATCTGCAATTGCAGCGTTAGGTTTTGCACCTTCCTTCCACGTGTGAGAGAAGAGTCACCTACAGCACAGGAGAGAAGAGCCTCTTTACTGCGCTAGAGAGAGAGAGAGATGTGATGAGTTGAGTGAGTCCAAATGAGGAAAAGTCCTCCTATATTTATACACATCTAATGATAATTGAATAGATGCGACTGTTGGGCTTCTGAGCCTACACGAGTTGTTGGTAGGCTTGATAATTATTCCATAATCAAAATAAATTCATATCTCCATAAATACTTATTGGAATCGGATGATCTTTAGATCAATCCTACACCTCTTGACGAGAGGAATCTAATAAAAATATTATCAGCCATGAATAAGATGACCCACATGGAGTTTGGCCCTAGTTGCCAAATTTAACAGGGGGCCACCCACATGAATAATTTGAACTTGGCCATTGCATGAGTTGGAGGGAATCAAATTAGTGGAAGGAGGGGCCCACATGAGGCTAAGGGGTCCCAAGGTGATAAAAGAGGAAGGAGCTCTCATTTTGCAGCATCTTGATCATTTTACAAACAAACTCATCTTTGTACGCTCTGCTGCTTAGTGAGTCTACTGACTGTTTAGCCACGAATATTTCGTAGGGGAGATTCAACCTCTACTTCGGGGGACTATCTGTGCCCTCCCTAGGGAGTCTGTTCCACAAAGATTACAGGGGTTCCAGCATTGACATACACTTCACCCAGCCATGCAGAGGAGGAGACTGCGTATTTTCTAGGCAGCCAGAAACACGCAGGAGGGGATTGAGCCAGCCAGGAGGTCCATAGCTTGCTGGGAGTTCCGGGAGCTAGAAAGGCTGTTGGTTGAGGACAATTTCGCTGAGTTTTGCAGCCAACTAGTCAGGGGTTACAGCAGTACGAATTTCTGGGCAGAGGGATTGCGTAGAGGCCTCCGGCAGCAAAATTCTTGGTGCTTGGGACAATAGTCTTCCGGGCCAAGGATCATCCAGGGAGCAAGGAGTTAATCACAGGTGAACCCAACATTCTAGGGGTGTTTTCATAGGGATTTGTAGGCTGTTTCCTACAAGTCAAATTTGGCAGCAGCAACTGGGGAGAGGCTCTAGGGAGGCCGAAAATCCAAGGTCCAAACCAGAGAAATTCCCTTCTGGGTTTTTCTGGGTCTTGCCCAAGGAGTCCAAGGCTGAAAGGATATAATTTTCTGGTCGGTTTTTGGGCACATTCTAGCAGGTTGAAGTTCAGCAGGACAACAGTTTCACTGGGACAGCACAGTGCATAGTGGTGCAGCGACTGGGAAGCTTTCAGCTCAGCTATTCCATCACCTGGGTTTGGTCCAGCTTGTCCTTGAGAGAAGCCTAGGTGCACCATCTCATTTATATTGTACCTATGCTCTCAGATTTTATAATATATGGCACAAAAGTTCCAGATTTACAATGTTTCATGGATGTATGATGCATGTTTTTAATTTTATGCTGCTGCACTGTTTATTTGTTTAAAATATCACTCATATATATAGTCAACGCTTCCGAGACTCTTCGCTTCCTAGATTTTTGGGAAACGACGCTTTCATGGATCTGCTTCCAAAAAACATCCCTGCTTTGTGCAACATTGGTTTTGATACCTGAGGCCATATTGTAGGAGAGGGAGAGAAGGCTCAGGAACATGACTATCAGGGAGTATCTTGTTAGGTGGAACGATTTACTAGAGGGGAATGCTACTTGGGAGGGAGAACAAACTTTACAACATCCAACATTGCAGTTGCTTGAGGACAAGCAACATTTGGGAGGAGAGGACTGTCATGTCCCCAATTAATAATTTTGCTAAGGAAATTCTCAATTTTGGCAATTAATATAATATTTGATAAATAAAACTTAGGAGGAATAAGTCGTGGAGGCTCAAATTTAATTTTGATAAGAAATAAAGGTTACACTTAAGAGAAAAAGGAAAAATTAAAGTGAAGTTTTCGAATTCCCTAGGAGAAATATAACCACATGAAGAGGGGGTCAAGCAAGGGTGTAGAATTGGTGGAACCCACAAGGATGGTTGAGTAGCAATTATAAAAGGAAGAGAAGAGCTTTATTTTGGATCATCTTGACATTTCATTTTCAGAATTAGAGAGTCTGCTTGAGCTGTTTAGCATAAGGGATTTCCAGGGGGAATTCCAGCTCTTCTTCAGGGGACTTCAAATGCCACTCAAGGAGAGAGATATTGAGGGGAGATTTCAGTATTTTGTGTGGGGATTTTGCAGTATTATCTTCAGTCTATGCGAGTTTTTGGAGGACGCAGTGGAGGATTTCATTGGGGTTTGAGGAGTTAGCATTTGTTGTCCTGGCTGGCTATTTTGTGGAGATTTCCCATTGTGGAGGACGAGTTGGTTTTCGGAGATTTCCAGGCTGAAAGTGCTGGAGATTTGTGGGCCAAATTTCTTTTTCCTTGGTCCTGCGCTGGGGTTTACTGTCTATTTCCTATGCAAGGGTTGAGCAGTATTGTTGTGCTGGATATTGGACCTGATTTTGGCTGGAAGATTGAGGAAGAAATTTCATTGGGTTTTGGAGAAGTTTTCCTTCGGGAAAGTTGAACATTTTACTGCAGATTGATTTCTGTAGTTCACTGATTGAGAAGGGCTACATGCAGATTTTGGGACTTCAGTGACTGGTGGATTCAACTTGAGATTTTTTTGGGTTTTGTTGGATTGGGTGTGAGGAGCCTTCTCCTAATTTTTCAGAATTTTTGGAGCATTATTGAGGGGTCATTTCAGAGTTTGCCTCCAGCAGCAGCAACAGCAGCAACATTTTCTGGGCTGTGCGTTTGGATTGTTTGGACCTATTCCAGTGGGGGTTTCGCTTAGATATTCACTTGGGTATTGCATGCTTGCAGTAGCAAGCCCAGGTTCTATCATTCTACCCCATTGTATTCAGAAATATTTAATAAAATGGCTCAGATTTGTTGCTGCTACTCTATATTTTACTGATCCATTTCTGCTTGTGTAAAATTGTGCTTGCATGGTTGGATTTTCTTGCTATAACTTACTGCAAGTTTTTGATATTGTATTTCCTAGTTTGGGATATATTACATTATGTGATTGTTGGTTTTCCAAATTCATTGGAATTTATTAAAATTTTCGGCAAAGTTACTTTTGAAATTTTTTAGAAGAAGTTTTGATAGAAAATTAATAATTAAATTAAAGAGATATTTCATCCATTGATCATGTTTAACGGGAGCATAATTGTATTGTGGACAAGGAGATGATGGAAATTGTGAGCATACCCCAATACTCTCTCATCAGAACGAGGGGAGATTTAGGGAGGGACTCTGTTATGAACTATTCCTTGGCTCCTTTTTGGTTTTTCAGTTCTATTAGCCATCGACTTATCCTTGGTGTATATTTTTAGTGATGATGAGCCACTTGGTTGGTGACTGTTATGACTGTTTTTATTTCCTTCACTTACTGATGATGGGCTTGACCTCTGTGACTTGTAAAATGATGGATTTAAAACCAAGCCCAATCATAGGCTCTGCAGGATCCTTGACTAGGGGAGAGGTGTGGACCTTTCAATTCTTGTGATTGTGGGTATGTGGATGGTTGAGGGATCTCAAAAGGGCTTATGTTGTTATGCTGACTTTGGATATACTTTTACAACAATTAATATAAAGGTATGATTATATATTCCTTGTTTCAGTGTTGGGTGACTAAACTGGGTTGCAACAGTGGGTACATCTACAAACGTGATAACAAGCTGAAAGAATGCTTTACCTATCTCCAGATATTTTCTTTTAGTGAAGAAGCTACTTACAATAATGTAGAAGGTTAAAACAATCATGTAGAAAGTTAAACAATTCTGCTAGCTTTCATCTAATACTCATTGACGTGTACTCTCAACTATCTATCTTTTCTTCTGTTGTTGCATCCGTACAATAAGAAAACTGCTGCTAACAAAGTAGTATAACCGGTAGATTAGTCTACTTTAGTCAACAGTAAACCTATCCCCAACACTATACAGCTGCCAAAGATTTTTTGGTGCAGCATCAAATGCTGCCGATTCCAAACATTGAAATGAATGCTAGGCCAAGATATTTGATTTCCACAAGCTTCCCTTCATCTTTCCAATGTTTAACGAAATATCCACAAAAGAGCATGCTGGAAAGAGAGCTACGTCTACTCAATGTGCTTTGAATATGCAAAATGCTTGTTTATTTGCAGGATAAAACCTACTTAAAAATGGATAGTTCAATTTTCTTCCTTTAAAATCTAAATTGATGCATTTGTGGTCTTATGATCCAATTTTTCCTGTATTTAGACAATGGAGGAAGATCACTCTCTCATCAAATCTGAGTTTTGAAATTTAGGTGTGCATTCTGTGGATTTAACTACTGCTAGAGTATTTATCTGACCTTCAAATCGGTTATAATTGGCAAATTTTAGACAGAATTCAACATAACGGCAAGGTCAAAAACACATCCATGTCAGCTGCACACAGACTTATTTGCTGGTGTTTTCCTGCTGGTCTTACCAATAGAATCTTCACTATAACAGCAAATCTCCTTTGCTGGCCATATTTTTGCTTGCTGCCTTATCAAAAGCTTCTTTGCTACAGCAATGAAACTCCTTTACTAATGACATCTTTGCTTACTGGCCTTCCCAACAGCTTCTTCAGTTGTTCTCTCTTGGCTGGGGTCTTTCCCTTTGTCTTCATGTGCCTATCACAGCAACGTGCTGTGCCTTAGCTCCCATGAGCCATTGTCTTGCCTCCCCAAGAAAGCTCTTTTAGAGTCTCTTGTGCTGTAGATGATTTGTTATGGTCCTTTTTTCTTCCACCTTCCACCACCTGCTTCTTCCAGGTTTTAGCAGTTGTCCAGGAACCATTGTCTTTCCTGGCAATTCCCTTTTTCTTTAATTACCAATCTGCATCTGAAACTGCGTTTTTTCTCTCCTGGAGACTGCTGCCATGCAACATTGGAAGGGCCTTCTAATGGGATCCTTTACAGATCATCTTGCTCATGACTTATTTTCTACTAGCATGTTAATCACTTGTGGGCTAACACCTTTCAATTCCTTTGTTTATGTTTCTTTAAAATTTTCTTTAAAGACACCGAACCAACAATTTTGTCTATTGACATGATACCCAATGTGCATTATAAGATGTTCAACAATCTGGAGAGAGTCCAAAGAGAAGACCCTTGTGTCATACTGCAAACAGTTAAGATATTTATGCACACAATGTATCTATATTTATGTACATATTTTTTTTCATTACAAGGCTGGGCCTAGGCCAGGGCCAGCCTAGATGTTGGATGGAAGAATGATCTACTCAAGAGCAGGATTCTGTCACTAGGATTGTGCAAGACTTGGTCGAGCCTGGATGCCCCTTGGGACAGTGTAGTCCCCACAATTGGCTCCCACCGTCAAGCCCTCCCCATGAGATTTGAACCCGAGTCCTGATGGGGACTAAACCCCACACAGGCCTACTTGTGTGTGTGTGTCAAATAATTAACATGATGTATCGAAAGTATTATACATGTACTGTTGGTGTATTTTTGTGCCTTGCCGGTCTGTAGGGGTCATGCTCTGTAGGTCCACAAAGCTCATACTGTGTGCTTAACAGGTCTCAGCTATGCATACCCATTATTTTCATGAATATAGTTAGATGGATATCCATATTTTATTAAGCATTGCTTTTTCTAATCTATATTTCTGAAGCACTGTTGTGCGATTATTCACATCCTCTTTCTCGTGATCATTTAACTTTTTGTGTGAAATTTCACATATTCATCTTGAAGGACAATATCAAGAGAACTGAAATAATATATGAATTTGTTGTTTCAGATTTATTCACGGACACCTGACCCAGGGCCAGATTTTATTGAGAACTTTAAGTTCTATTTGGCAAGCCTTGGCTATGATGCAAGCCAGATAAAAGATACTCCACAAGACTGTGAAGTAATGCCAACCAGTCAGTTAGCTTTAATGATGTCTCAACCTGGAATGCAAGAAGCTTTAACAAACCAATTTCCTGATTTGAGTCTAAAGAAAGCTGTACAGTTAAATCCTTTCTCTAGTGTATTGGATACTTTCAAAAAATTGCTTGGACTTTATTTCAAATAAATTGTCACCAAACATTTCTTCTAATGTTTGTTAACTCCATAATCAGTGCTTGCAATACTTGAGAAATATGTAGAATGTTACTCTGAACAAAATTTATTAAATATTTCATTTACACTAAGCTGACTACTAATGCCCCTGGTTACAGAATATTATGACACATTTAGAAGTCTCAACTGTTTTGAGTACATCATGTTCATGTTTTTCACAATTCATTCAATTTTTCATCTGGAGAATTTGAAAACCCATCAAGACATGATAAACAAGATATTCCTAGAAGGCAAAATTCAGAAAAGATTGCCAACAGTTGAGAAAAAGGAGTTAAATGGATTATGCTGTTGGATTTCAGGGACATGGTATCTATCGGATTACTCTGGACCAATGCCATGATGATATTGCCAATGGTGATCATTAACTTTTCATTATAAGCAGAAAATAGAAGCTGTTTTTCTAGACAATATCCTTATTTCGCTCTTTATCATATTGTCTTTTCTGCCTAAAATGAAGCCCCATCTCAAGATAGGCTAGAAATAAAAAAATTCTTATTCCAGATTATTTACACTTGGATTTGAATCATTTTGCATTATATTTGCTTGAAGTTGAAAGTTTTTCCATGAGCAAAGAAGCTAAGTACCATGGATTTCATACTTCCCTAGATATTATAGGTTCATCCCTGGTTTTATTGAATTTGTTTAAATCCTCGACTCAACTTCATCTCGGACTACTTAGAGGAACATACAGGAAAATTGCATCCTGGACTACTGATGGCTGAACCTGGATGATCTGTTTTTAGATTTACTGGAAATGAGGATTTTTCCATAACTGATGAGATGTTCTAGATTCTCCTTTTAATAAAAATATCGGGTTTGAAAGCATTTGCAATTCCTTTTATCTCTATTGAATTATCTTTTCTCATTTACGGCAATCCTCATTATCTTTCTATCCTGTGTACTATATATTTCCTACATTTTGTGTTTCATTATGATGAAGGAAAAAATTAGACTTGATAACATTTTCGCTTGATAATGGAAATTTTTTTGTTGAACTAAATCTTTTGTAAATCTAGTTCACATAAGCCCAATCAGGTGCTAATATTTTGATAAATAAGGCCTTATCAGGTAGGATCTAATTCAACCCTCCCTAAATCTCTTAGCTGTTTTCATAAGGTATTTCCATCTTTAGCAACTACCTTTAGCAGAACAAAACAACTATCTTGACAATAAGTGTATTAGCATCATAGCTATTGAAACTAAAAATTAAAACATAAATAGAAGGGTCATGCATAGTGCCTTGGTGGGATTCTCCTAGATTATATAACATTGTGATATTAGATTCTGTAATAATGCTACTAGGAAATTACGGTGATAATCAAGCAAAACTACAACATGCAACACAAAATTCAATCCATGCATTAATAACAACAATTTACTCCAAAAACTGCGCCAAGCTGAGCCATTTTATTAACTGAACCAAGAGGAGTACAAATATATATGGAATAGGTGCACCTGGGCTTGCTACAACAAGTGAGACAAGATCCTAGGTGAGAAATGGAAGTGCCCAAGTGTCGGAAATGGCTCTGCTACTAGATCTGTGTCCACCTAGAAAATCTGTTGCTGCTGCTAGAAAAGATCTGCTGATTCATCTCTCCATACTACAAAAATTCCAAGAAATTATCCACAAACTCTACTCCACCAGCTCAGCAAAACCCAGCAAGGAATGAGGCTAAATTCCAGCTGACGCGGAAGCCCCCAAAAATGTGCACTCCCTTCTTTAGCCAGAATAGCGCACTACAAGAGTGAACACATTTAAACGACCTCCCCAAACTCCCGGAAACTCCACAACAATCCCACTGCAAAATCTCCTCAGCCAAGCCCCCAATTCCCGACAATCCTTCTCCACAAATCTCCCAGTCTCTCACCCCTTGCGCAGGCCAAACCATAAACCCTCTGTGCACTGCCAAAAAGCTAGATAAATGTTGCTCCAAGCTCCCTCAACTCCAGCCCCACAGAACACTCCAAACCTCTGGCAAATATTAAGACAATAGCTCCCCAGAAGGCCCAAAAGTTGATATGGCCAGGAGAAATTTCTCCCACAAGTGCGTGCTCCTCTAATTGCGCCCAATCTGCTCCAAAGGAAGTTCAAATCTCCCAGCAATACCTCCCGGACCAGCTCTGAAATGTAGCAAGTGACTCCCCTAGGGTGGCACTCAAAGTCCATCGAAGATGGAGGTGAGATCTCCCCCCGAAAATATCTTGTGCTCAACAACACAAGTAGACTTGGCTGAACAACACAAGCGTACAAGAAGCTTAATTCTCAATTTAGCAAAAAGTCCCAAAATGATGCATTCTCCTCCTATTTATCCTTGGGCTCCTCTTCTCTCCATGTGGGTCCCATAGTTCACCCCCCTTTCTTCCCTCTCTCTTCACAAGTGCGAATTTCTCCAAGGTGTGCGTATTCCCTCTTGGAGTGGCCCCTACTTCCCACTTATATTTTGATTTGCCTCATTTTTCCTATGTTCCCTTAATCAAAATTGCAAAGTGGGGTCCTTCTAACCCACTTTTCCCAAGTCCATCATGTTAAAATACCAAAATTGTTCAAAAATGTATTTACTAAGGAAAATTGCTAAGCGGCAACATCACAGTCCTCCCTGCCTAGATGTTGCTTGTCCTCAAGAAACTGCAGTGATGGATTCTGAAGAACCTGTTCCCCTTCCCACGTGGCATCCTCCTCAGGTAGGTCCTTCCACTTCACCAAGAACTCTCTAATGGTCCTACTCCTGAGCTTCCTTTCCCTTACCTCCAAAATGGACTCTGACACCAACACCAAATGCCCCTCATCATCTAGAGGTGGTAACTCCGTGGCAGTTGTCACCTATTGCCCCAAAGCCTTCTTCAGGCACAAGACATGAAATGTGTTGTGCACCTTACTCCTGGGTGGGAGTTCTAGCTCATATGCCACCTCTCCAACTCGTCTAGTCACCCTATAAGGCCCATAGAAGCGTGGCTTGAGATTTTCAGCTCCCTTCTGCTTCAAGGTGGACTACTTGTATGGTTGGAGCCTCAGAAAAAAACTAAGTACACAACCTCAAAGTGTCTCTCAATCTTGTGCCCATCTACATATATCTTTTGCTGGTTCTGGGTTGTCTGAAGATTATCCTCGAGAGCAATAAGGATGTCTTGGCTCTCTTGTATCCAATCCTTAGCCCCTAGGGCCCGACTCTCTCTAAACATCATAGAAGCAAAGGTCAAAGCATCATAACCATATAAAGCATGAAATGGAGTCATACCTATTGACATGTGGTACGAAGTGTTGTAGCAGTACTCTCCAAGATGAAGCCATCTAACCCATGCACGCTACTGCGTGGTCACATAATTGCGCATGTATCCTTCCAACCATTTGTTTACGATCTTAGTCTGACCATCCGTTTGTGGGTGGTAGCTGGTATTAGATGTGAGCTCAATCCCATGAGGCAGACCAACTCCTGCCAAAATCCTCCCATGAACCTGCTACTTTGTCGCTAAGTATGGTCTTGGGAAGACCATGTAGCCAGAACACCTCCCTGAAAAACAACTCGGCCACTTGTGAGGCTGAGTATCGAGAGGGTATGGCGAAGAAGTGGGTGTACTTGGTCAGCCTGTCAACCACTACATAAATGCAATCCTGTCCCTACACTATTGGCAATCCCATGATAAAGTCCATAGACACGCTCTCCCACTTCCCCTCAGGAATTGGGAGGGGTTGAAGTAATCTAGTCGGGTGTGTCAGCTCTCCCTTATTCCTCTGGAAAGTATCACACTCCCAAACGTGCCTCAATACATCCTCCTTGAGGCCCTTCCAGGTGAAGTGCTCTCTGATGGTCCTATAAGTCTTGGTGAACCCCTGATGTCTTGCTAGAGGGTGATCATGTGTTGCCTGCATGATCTTCTCCCACAATTGGGAGCCAGGTACCAAGTAAATCTGGTCTTTGTAATAGATCACCTCGTTCATCACTCTGTACCTGTCATCACCTACCATGCCATTCAGGATCTCACATGCACGTTGATCCTTGGAATACTCAACAAACAGTAGGGCCCTCCAGTCTTGGTCAATGCCCATAGGAGAGAGAGTCGCAGGTCTCCTAGATAATGCATCTGCTACCACGTTATGCCGACCCTTGACATAATGTCAAAATCATATGCCTATAATTTGCTGACCCACTTCTGCTACCTCTCATTTAGTCCCTTTTGCTCCAAAAAGAATTAAAGACTGTTGTGGTCAGTCTTAACCTTGAACCTGTTTCCCACCAGATACTGTCGAAACTTGGCCAACGCATGCATGATGACCAACATCTCCTTGTCATATATAGAGTACAATCTCTCATGCTTCTCCAGCTTCCTTCTCTCAAATGCAATGGGATGCCCATTTTGCATCAGAACTACCCCAAGTCCCTCTCCAGAGGCATCACACTCTAACATAAATGGCTGCGAGAAATCCGATAAAGCCAATGCCAGGCAACTACTCATCACCTCCTTGAGGTGCTCAAAAGTCTCCCGCGCCACATCAGTCCACTCAAAAGCACTTTTCTTAGTCATATTTGAGGGGCGCAACCAGTGGTGAAAACCCCTTCACGGACTTCCTGTAGTAGGTGAAAATTCCCAAAAATCCCCGCAATTCGGTCACACTCCACAATGTAGGCCAATCCAATATGGCCCTGATCTTCTCCTGGTGCACACACACCCCATCCTCCCCAATCACATGACCAAGGTACAACATCTCTATTAGTCCAAACTCACATTTGGACACCTTGGCATACAACTGCTGCTCCTCAAGGATACGAAGCACCTCCTCCAAGTGCCTCAAGTGCTCCTCCCAAGTCCTACTATAAATCAGTATGTTGTCAAAGAACACCAACACGAACCTACGGAGTTGCTTATGGAACACATGGTTCATGCAAGACTGGAAAGTGGCTAGGGCGTTGGTTAGCCCAAAGGGCATCACCAAGAACTCAAAATGCCCATAGTGACACCAGAAAGATGTCTTCGGGATGTCTTGCTCCCGAACTATGATCTAATGATAACCCAAGTACAAATCAATCTTAGAGAAGTATTTAGCTCCTCTAAGCTTGTCCATCAACTCATCTATGTGCAAAATCGAGGATCTGTTCTTCAACGTCTTCTTATTTAAGGCCCTGTAGTCAATGCACATATGGAGGGTCCCATTCTTCTTCTTCACCAACGCCACAGAAAAAGCGAAGGGACTCGAATAAGGCCTGATGTGCCCCAAGGCCAACAACTCATGTATGGCCCTCTCGATCTCATCCCGGTAAGCCTTGGGGTGCCTGTAAAGGGTAGTGATAACCACATGCACTCCCTCCTCCAACTCAATGGTGTGCTCAAATCACTTGTCTGGTGGTCTGCCTGGAGGAATATCCCCAAAAACTGTTGAGTACCTATCCAATATATCATGAATGTCCGGATGTACAGGTCATGGCTGAGTCCCTGTCTATGTGACCCTAAGCTCCACCTTCCACTCTATATCTCCATGTCGTAGATCAACCTCCATACAGTGTGATGATACTGTCTACGGTGGGTATGAATGCATTCCCCTCAACATCACTAGCTTCCCATCTGGCCCTGTGAACTCCATCTACAACTTCCTTCAGTCATTAGTGGCCCATCCTAAGGAATAGAGCCACTAGACACCCATCAACACATTGGTATCCAGAACATTGACCACAAAGAAGTGATCGGTCATTGAATAATTTCTGGTACATTGCATAGTCCTGCCTCTTGGTACCAAGATTGAAAAAACCTCAAAGCCCTCTGTCTATATGCCTCTCCGCTCCACCATCTGTGCATCAATGAAGTTGTGGGTAGCCCCACTTTCCACCAAACCTGCAGCACGCTGCCCCTGCACTGTGCCTCTAATCGTCAACGTTAAGTACTTGGGGACTCCCCTTAGTGAAGCGATGACCCCTCCAGTGGGTCTAAAAATGCCTCCATCCGATGGGGGTGGTGCTCCTCCTCCACCTCCTCCAATAGTTTGCAGCTCACCGCCTCCTACATTAGCCTCCTGCTCAATATCATCCTCCGGCTTACTATCTGAGAATACCTCTATGTAATGGGCCTTGCCCTTAGTGCACCTATGCCCAAGTGCCCATGGCTCCTGACAAGTGAAGCACAACTTCCTCCTACGGAGGTCTCTCCTAGTCTCATCGTCCAACTGCCCATGCCCCTGAACATCTCTCTGTGGTGGGGGTCTAGTGTCTCGACCTCTCTGTGGGAAAGGGGCTCGAGGTGGCACTGGTGCTCTCATCCTGGGAATTCCATCTTGCAAATCTCGTGTGTGGTTCACTGCCTTCTAAAGAGTAGTGGGCTTTCTCAACCTCACTAGCCCACACAAAGGCTCAACCAAGCCCTCTACAAATGTATAAACCCTTCTGGCCTTTGACAAGTCTAGCACCATCACAAACACCCTCAAGAACTTCGCTATGTAATGCTTTGGGTTGTTAGTCTGCTTGAGCTGGGTCAACTCTTTGAAATGGGCCTTAGGATCCCTCCTATCAAATCACTCCACACCCTCTATGTAAAGTCCTCATAAGAGGTCACACCAACATGCCCTAGAGTAGTCAATCCATGGAACCACCAATCATGTGCCTCCCCCTCCAAGTGCAAGGTAGCCATTTTAATGGCTTCCACCTCCGTCATCCGACTAAGCTGGAAATAAGTGTCTAGTTTCTCCACCCATGCTCTAGTTGTGCACTTGGATGACCCATCAAATGTAGGGAGATACAACCTCCAAACGGTATTCTACTACTCTAAGCTCTGTACCCTTGTCGTTTCGCTTGAGTTGACAGTAATATTTGAAGCTCAATGCAACTTGAAACTCCTCCCCCATTGATTGCCACTCACAAAAATACTTCCCCATGGGCATCTCGTCCTGTCCTGTCTGCTCTCCAGCTCCTGGTGGAAAAAATGTGGGTATGGTGGATCTAGTTGACCCACTGAAAGCGTGAGGGTGGGTCAAGGGAGAATGATGGTCGAATTGATGGGATGCACCCAAACTCTCCCCTACTATGAACTCTCGATGGATGCTCTTGTTTCGGTTCTACTGCTTAATCTCCTCCAACATTTCTTTCAGTCCCTTGGCCAAATCATTCAAAGCCTTCAAGAGGCTATTGAAGGCTGCCTCTTCTTTGCTAACTAGTTCCACCATTGCTAACTAGTTCCACCATGCTTTCCTTCTCTATTTCCCACTCCAGGGCCTCAGAATCAGGCGTGATATCCAACTCCCTTTCTCTACTTTTGTACCTATGCCTCTTGAAGGTAATGTTTTGCTTGTCTTCTGTGGTCATAGAAGATTTCTCCCATGGCTGAGCCAAGATCGATGCTCTAATACCATTGTAATATTCCTACTAGGAAATTGTTGAAGTTTCTAAGTCTAACAGTTAGAAACCCTCCATGCACTTTATTGATTTATTCCTACCTACTTGTTCTGTTAATTAACAAGTTATTTACCATGTAAATATTGAAAATAAATACAAGTACATGCTCAACACATTACAGATCATCAACTGAAGGAACAGAAACAAGCACACAAATGACACCGTTATTTTTGGACTAATGTCCCTGGAAAAACCCAATGCGGGAAAACCAGTGCAACTATCTGAGGGTTTTATTATTAAGCAGCTCTTTTCTGAGTACATTGGGTGCCAAACTGGCTAACTCGACAAAGATAAAAAATCTGGCAGCAATACCTCTCTTGGAAACAGGTATTCGGAAAGCCTGCTCCACGAAATCCCTCTCCAGCATAATCTGAAGCTCAGCGTCAACCCTGCTGGCCTCTGCGTCAGCCTGAAACCCTTTGCGTCAGCTCACTGAGGCTCTACGCAACCTCTCTGGCTCTCTGCGTCACTCCTACAACCTCTGTGTGGATGACACATGCCCTTCTGGCTCTGCACAGTCTCTGCTGCTTCATCGTGGCTCCCTCTGGCTCTGCATTTGCCTCTCTCTTCTTTTGCGCTGGTCTCTTGGCACTACCCCTGCCTCTCTGCCTTGTACTCACTGCCCCTCCCTGCCACTGATCACTGATTCTATCTCTCTTAGCAAACTCCGCTCTAGAGAATAGAATGCTTGATCACTCTGGTGTATTCTCCAAGTGACCCTCAAGGCTCATTTTATACTTTTCTCGTTGAAAAATCAACGGCTGAGATTAAGTCCCTAATCGACAACTAAGATTAGATCTGGCTTGATCCATGTCTTTTAGACCATTCTAACACAATTTTATATTAATTCACATTAATATTTTAATTTCCCTACATTTAGACTTAGGGACTCCATTAAAAATATTAATTACTTTAATATCTCCCAAACTGTTTAAAATCTGCCCAAACCCTTTCTGGGTATTGGAGATATCATGCGCCTTAGCCTCTCCACCAATTTTTGTGGCTAGATCACATCCAATGCTACCCCAAATCAACAGAAATAACAGTGATAATCAAGCAAAACTACAACATGTAACACAAAATTCAGTCCATGCACTAACAACAACAATTTACTCCAAAAACTGCGCCAAGTTGAGCCATTTTATAAACTGAACCAAGAGGAGTACACATATATATGAAATAGGTGCACCTAGGCTTGCTATAACAAGCTAGACAAGATTCCAAGTGAGAAATGGAAGTGCCCAAGTGTCATAAATGTCTTTGCTACTAGATCTGTGTCCACCTAGAAAATTTGTTGTTGCTTCTAGGAAGGATTTGTTGATTCAGCCCTCCAGACTGCTCCAAAAATTCCAAGAAATTATCCACAACCTCTACTCCACTAGCTCAACAAAACCCAACAAGGAATCAGGTTAATTCCGACTGACCCGAAAGCCCCAAAAAATGAGCACTCCCTTCTTCAGCCATAAATGCACACTACAGGAGTGAACACATTCAACCAACCTCCCCAAATTCCTGGAAACTCCACAACAATCCCATTGCAAAATCTCCTTAGCCAAGCCCCCAATTCTCGATAATCCTTCTCCACAAATCTCCCAGTCTCTCACTCCGTGCACATGCCAAACTAGAAACCCTCTTCACACTGCCAAAAAGCTAGATAAATGCTACTTCAAGCTCCCTGAAATCCAACCTTGCAGAACACTCCAAACCTCCGGCAAATACCAAGAAAATAGCTCCCCGAAAGACCCAAAAGCTGATATGGCTGAGAGCAACTTCTCCCACAAGTGCGTGCTCCTCCAACTCTGCGCAATTTGCTCCAAAGGAAGTTCAAATCTCCGAACAATACCCCTCGGACCAACTCTAAAATGTAGCAAGTGACTCCCCTAGGGTGGCACTCAAAGTCCACCAAAGATGGAGGTGAGATCTCCCCCCAAAAATCTCTTGTGCTCAACAACATGAGTAGACTGTGTTGAACAACACAAGCAAACAAGAAGATCAATTCTCAATTTAGCAAAATGTTCCAAAATGATGCATTCTCCTCCTATTCATCCTTGGGTTCCTCCTCTCTCCATGTGGGCCCCATAATTCATCCCCCTTTCTTCCCTCTCTCTCCACAAGTGCAAATTTCTCCAAATTGTGTGTATTCCCTCTTGGAGTGGCCACCACTTCCCACTTATATTTCGATTTGCCTCCTTTTTCCTATGTTTGAGCCTCCCTTAATCAAAAGTTGCGTCCTCCTAACCCACTTTTCCTAAGTCCATCATGTAAAAATACCCAAATTGTGCAAAAATGTATCTACTTAGCAAAATTGCTAAGTGGGAACATCACAATATCACTTAGGGGGAATATGTTGTGATGTTAGTACCCTTGTTGATGTACAATAGAGGAGGGGGGTGGGGGGTACTATATATAGCCTTTTCGTGAGGTTGGATCATGTATTTTAGAGGTATTAGCCCCTTGACGGAGGTGTACCCTAGGTTCAAGCCTAGGTGAAGCTTACGTTTTGGTTCTTAACATGGCAGGGCCTTGCTAGGAGGAATAATTGTTATGTACATATTACAACACATTGATGGAGTGCACCCTCTCATTGGCACACATGTTCATGGTGATTTAATTAATGATTATTTGGAGGTGGACTATGGTTATATTGGAGTATTAACCTTTGTGGATATATATTGAGGTTACTTTAATCATTCATTGGTCAATTTAATCAATTTTATCTTGGTGAAGGTTGATTGCTTGGACCCCCTACCTCTTTGGCTTGCTTTTAGATATGGATGGAGTTATTTGGAGGTTGATGTAGGGGTTTTGATGGAGTGTTTGACTCTTTGGCATAGATTTCAAGGCATATGAAGGAATACTTTATCAATAATAAGTGTACCTACCTTTGCATACTTCTCTAAGGCACTATCCTCTTGTGCACATGGTTTTGGGATATTTAATTGATGGTTTTGGAAATATCACATGGTTTTGGAACATGCATTGAGGAAATTAGTCACCATTGGCACACTTTGCTAGGTCACACTTCATGTAGAAGAATATTCTATATTTTGGGTCATTTAAAGCAGTCCAAAGCACTTTCCTCTAGGGCACAACTCTCCCAGGTGCTCATTCTTCAATGTTGCATGGTAAAAATCATTATTTCAACTACACTTGGCATCATTTCACTTATTTTGGAGAGCGCCCTCACTTATTTCAGTTACACTTGGTATCATTTCACTTATCTTGGAGAGAACCCTCACAATTTTGACTTGGTACTTGTATCATTTTATCATGAGGTGGTTATAGAGCTCTCTTGAGGGGTGTGTTGCACTTGGAAGACCATACATGTTACTTTGCATGCACTTACTCAGTGTTACTTCTATATTTGGTGTTTCTCCTTGGAGGGTGCACGTGGAGATGTTACTCTTGCTATTTTTTAGAAGATTTTACTTGGAGGAGCATACCCCTTGATTATTTTATTGCTTTCTTGGAGGGCACACATATGGAGGAGGATATATTATTCTTTTATGGAGCCTTACATGTTGCATTTTGTAACCACTTCATTAGTTTATCATTTGTTTGAATTGTTTCGTGGATGTTATTACTTGAGAACATTATATTATTGGATTTGCATGCATGCATCTTGGAGGGTGCACTTAGTGGGTTCTTCTAGGCAGACCTTGAAGCACACACTTTCGTGTCAAAGATATTTTATTGTACTTTTGCATGCAAACAACTTGGAGGGCACATTGTATGTGGAATCTTTGACATATTGACATGGTAATATACCTATTTTAGGTGATATCCTCTCTCTTGGAGAGACATTGTATTTTACTTCCTATTTTTACATTGGGTGACCTCTCTTAGAGAGGATGAAGTCGACATACCATTTGATATGGTCAACCATTGATTGGGGATACATCTAACTACTCCAATATTTCTTATTGTTTGACTTGTCATGGAGTTAGTTAGCAAATATTGTATTTTATTGTGAAATACTTTACCCATTGACATTTAGGGGTAACTATAGGGGAATTTTCTTCAATGATACTTATCACATATATTAGTTCCATAGATGAAGCCCAAGGTTCTCCATAGACAGTTGGTTGATGATGCTTCCCTCATTTTTCCTAGCTTCTTCACTTTTAACGATTATGGTGCTTGACATACATGAGCTACATTATTTCCTTGCTTCGTATTAAGTGTTAATGCTTTCTGTACTCGTCATGAAAGCGGTGATCATTGGTTGAGTCAGATAATGGATCATGATGCTCTAATCTTTGCCTTTTTCCTTGTTTCACCTTGGTCATCATCATCATCTTCTAGATATGTTTTGTCACTCTTGGGTTGAGTTGTACTACAAGGGGACTTTGGAAGGAGTAGCATGTCCATAAGAAAATCTATACTTAAAACTTTCCACTTTTCGTAGTTTCCATTGTCTTGCTCATGGTTGGTTGTCATATTCACAAAAATGTTGACACTTCATAGTCCCATGAGAAGGAGCTATAAGCTTGAAGTTGATGCATCTAGATTACAAAAAAAAAATGAAAAGAAAGAGAAAGATACAAATATCTAAATGAAAAAATAAATAAAAGGAAAATATAAAACGAAATCAAAAGCCAAAGAAAAGCTTGAGTAATGTCCCCTTGCTATGAGAACATTACTTCAAGGCATATGCAATGAAATGCATACCCTAAAAAGGAGAAATGAAATTTTCTCCCATGTGATGAAATACATATCTATACAAAGAGACTTAATGAAATGAAATACCAAGAGAAAATAACAAAGAAAAACAAAGAAAAAAAAGAAAGTAAAGGGGTAGTAAGAAATGATGCCGAGGAAAAGGTAACTTAATGCATAATCGTTCCTTCATGACAAAGGTGTTCATGTGGATGGATATCTTCAACAACATCACATGACTATGCAATAAAACTCATGGAGTTACCCACCAAACCCTACCATCTAATACTACACCTACTCCTTAATGGGTTTTCTTGGGAACTACTCTTCTTAGGTATTGACACATGTAATAGGGGTTAATGATACCCCCACCATACCTAAACTTGACAAATTGCATGAATCCTGAGTTATTGTGAAGTTAGAAGATGATGCTTAATGTGATCTACCTAATGTCATTTACAATTGACATTTTTTTTTCCAAAGAAAAAAACGGTAACCTTTTATTAAAAAATGAAAAGTTACACTAGCAGATGCAATGAAGCATTCCATAAGTTGCCCATATGGGCTCGAGTGCATTCGCAACCCACGCAACGTTTAAAGACAAACGTGCAGAAAGAAAGAATAAGAAAAGAGAAGAGAGGAGAGAGAAAGAAAGAGGCAAAAAAACTGAATTCCGGCAGTGAGTAAAAAACTCACGCTTCAAGTTTTTCTCCCCTTTTTCTTTTCGACCTTGCGCCACTCTCCTTGAGTGGGCTCGATCGAAGCAATGACTAACTGTGTTTCTGCATTCTGTGGGGATGTTTCCTTGTCTGAGTCTGAAGTATCTGAGTGGTGATGTCGTTTGATCCCTCCCATGTTTTGATCCTCGCTTGTCTTCTCTGCCTGATTTTGGTGTATCTTTGTGTTCTTGATTGCTGATGTAGCTTCATTCTTTGTCTCCATTTCTTTGGATACCTCTGCATTCTCTGCGGGGGTGTCGTCCTCTTCTGCTTCTGATTCTTCATCATCTGAATCAGGGGGGGAAATTGCCATCCTTTCCTCTGCTTCCCTTTCTGCTTCTTTTTGCTGTTTGCTTTTTTTGCTTCTGGGCATGTGCTTTGTAGGTGTCCTGTCTGCCTGCAGAGCCTGCATCTGAAAGCAGTGTTTTCATAGTCTAGTGCTTGCAACCAGTTTTGTTGTTTATAGATCAGTCTTATGTTGTCTGGCAGCCCTTTGCTGAGATCTACTTCGACACAAATGCGTGCAAAAGTGTATACCCTTTCATCAATCCTCTCCAGATCTGTTTTGATATATTTCCCTATGCTGTTCCCAATTCCTTCCAAGACTTGTTCACTCCAAAAGTGAAGGGGAAGGTTGTATAAACGGACCCAAACCGGCACTTTGGATACAGTCATGTTGTTTGGATCGAAATCTGGGAACCATGGGGTCATGAACAACCCCGATGTTCCCCAGAACCAAGGCCCATCTCTGATGATTTTTTCTCTGACTTCCGGGGATGCGAATCTAACTATGAAAAATCCCTTGGAGCATAAATGTATATCACATTCCATGGTCCAAGTGGTGAAGATCCAATGGAATAGATCCATTGGTTTAGGCCAGAAACTGTTAAAACGACAGATTAGGGCCTGCGTTTCATAGGAATTTACGAAAACATCGAGCCCTGTAGAGTCAAAATTTAGGGCTGGGGTTTGCCCTAACTGATCTACTATGTATGGCCTAGGAGTATACCTGCCTTGATCTGGAGAGGATCCTGTATCTTTGTTACCCTGAAGAATGTTTTTGTATGAGGAACCTCCTTTGGGTTGCTGCTGAGATGCTGTCTTTTTCCCCTTATCCCCTCCTGAGCTGCTTGTCTGACCCTGAGGAGGGGCTCCTCCTCTCAGTCTGAGGTTCAAAACAATGGTTTCTCCTGGGCTAATCCCATAGCTTCCCATGGTTCTGTTGTCTTGGAGAGACCATCTGCCATTGACTAGGTGTTGGATCTGTCTAGGGTATCCAGTCAATGCACAGATTTGCTGCTTCAGCTGCATCACAGTACTTTCTGCATGTACCCATACTAAAAAAGATTTCGTCTCTGGGGTTTTTATGAAAATCTGAAAACAAGTTTTTGTTACCTGATGTCTGCAATCTAGCTGAGTTCCTGCTCTGCCTGAAACGGTGACATTGTTGGTTGCCTTGTGTTCTGGCTGTCGGCGATCTTCCAGATCTGAGCTTCTATTGAGGCATTTTACCATTTGCCTTTCGCGATCTGCAAACCCTCTGTTGGATCGGTGCATATAACCACCGATC
Source organism: Pinus tabuliformis (assembly GCA_031772625.1). Taxonomy (NCBI): domain Eukaryota; kingdom Viridiplantae; phylum Streptophyta; class Pinopsida; order Pinales; family Pinaceae; genus Pinus; species Pinus tabuliformis. The sequence goes on from CM062809.1 coordinate 22,103,539, forward strand.
AGCTGCCTGAGCTCCTGGCGGTCTTGACTCTTGCTCGTATTAGAGAGATCCAGCCTGGATCTACAAGTTTTGGGCCATGCAAAAGTGTACATAGGCGGATCTGCCCCATGCAACCCTTCGTCTTTGCATGCATGAAGCGACTGTAGAGGGGTGAGCCAGACGCTCCCTAGGCTGACAGATCCTGTATAGATCAGTCCGATTTCTGAGGGTAGATCCGGCCTGTGGCTGCAGAGAATGGTCCATGCAGGTGTGCGATGGGGCAGATCTGCTACATGCAGACCCCAGTCCTTGCATACAAGAGACATCAGCTGGGGTATAAACCGTATGAACGGCGGGTTGTCGGATCCTGCATGGATCCAGCCAAAACCTAAAGGTTTCCCGCCCCCGAGATGGGATCTAGACCCAGAACACCAATTTGTCCGCGGATCTCTGATCTCTTGGAGTTTCTCGGGCTTCACCAACAGATCCTCCTTTGATATGTTTTGCCCTGCAAGCAAAGCTACTGCTTGAGGGGATTCAGAGAGGTCCCACGTCGCGTTCTTAAGGTCGCCCCTGTAAAGAGCTATGGCTGTAACCGACCCAGCCTCGCCGCCTCCAAAGACTGTATTTCCGTTGAATCCCTTCCCATGGCTGGAGAAGATTGCTGCGATTGCCATATTTCGTGCCTTCCCCCTTCGTTGAGACCGATTCCATCATCATTTACAATTGACATGACTAACATTTTATGTTGCATTGGAATTACATATATACCTTTACATTGATCACTACATTGGGTCACCTGGGCCTTACTTTCGATGATGTGCTTTGTATGGATATGTGCTCATTGTTAATTTTTCACAGTGTTCTATGATGTTATAATCACTTTAAAACAATTTCTTCCAATTTCAATCACCCCAATAACAATAAAGCAATTATAGATAGAAAAGTAAATAGTAAATGCACAATAGAAGATAGCCAAGCACAATGTGAGAGTCAAAGGGCAGGGAAAAACCCCACAAGGGGGAAACCCTTTTAACAATTCTTCTTCTTCTATTAGTCAATCAATGTTCAACATGAGATACATAGTACAAATCGTACATCCAACAACTAGTCAAAGTCAAAGCCTTGACTTCCCAAATCAACCAATCCAAAATGAGTCAACAACGAGAGATAAAGTCAATTCTGGTTGAAGGTACCAATCTACAAAATTTCAGCCTATGGAGGGATAGTCAACAACAGTCAACACACTTCCCTAACCACTTAAAGTAAATGGTCCAACTGCTCAAAAAACTTTGGTCAAACCAACAATGAAGTTAGCCTTCCTTCCTCAATCAAACCAAACCAAAACAATAGCAAAATCTCAATCAAAGGAGAGGGAAAATCTTAGGTTAGACTTGCAATCAAGCCCTAGTTAACCTTGCGGTCAACCTCAATCAACATACCTAGAAAATATTGGTCAAAACCTCAGTCAATGTGGCCTCCCAAAACAAAAAGAAATTCGGTCAAGCCATGTCAAATAAGCCCAAGTCAAACAGAGTCAACAATGGTTAACATAGTCCCAAAACAAAAGTCAACTTGGCCAAAACAAAAATCCTTCTTCTCCTTCGCACGTGTGGAGTTATTCTTGCAATTTCAGAGAAACCACTTTGATGTGATGTGCGATGTGATGGATGGTCTCCAAGTGAGGTCAATGATGGCCTATTTATATGAGGTTGAGGAGGGCTAATTTCGCATGTGGGGTCGACATGTCATCATCAATGGGTTGACTTGTCAAACTCAAAGAAACAATTTTCCTTTGACCATTTTGAAAATTCTTTTGAATAGGAGAGGTTCCTCCTTGTTGGCGTTGTTGGGCTTTTCCTTGGGGAAATTCATCTTGTAGTTGTGAACTTTAACACCCCCTCTCAACTAGGGAGGAATTTGTAGCTGCACCATAAGTCTCATCTCAAATGTTCATCTCTCAACATAAAAGAAGCTCGTCTCATCTCATCCGTTGAAGAATGAAGGGCAATGGTGTTTGTTAGGATTCTTCACTGCTTGATAACAATTTGTGATGCACTTTTACAATTATATTAGCATGATCTTCTTCTTATTATCATAGTGTGTGTTTCATCAAACTGCTATCAAAATAAAAAAGACAAGAACACAAATGTTGGCTCTCTGCCAGGGCCAAAACCTCTCTCTCTTAGAGAGGAAAACCCTTCTATAAGTTTCTCTTATTGATGTTGGAAATACTGAGAGGGGGGTGAATCAGTATTCCTTAGCAATTAGCACTTTTAAATCTTTTCAGAGCATTAGTTAATCTTCAATTATTATTAATGTTTATGCAGTAATAACAGTAAATAAAAGAACATAGTAAACACAAGAATTTTAGGTGGAAAACCCCCTCCGGGTCAAAAACCACCAAACACTTTTCTAATAAATTATTTAATCTTCAGCCCCAACTGAAATGAACGCAACAACTTCCTAGAATTGTAGAAAAACATTCTTCTCCAGCTCCCACTGGAAGGACGCCCCAGTGCCCTGGTTTCTTCAATGGTCAACTGAATGGATGCCCCAACATCCTAGACCAACCTATCACCTTGAAGTGTTCATAGGCTCCAACCTGTAGACGACTTCATGCACCATCCTAGCACCTCTCTGCCATCCTATAATGACTGAAATGAGACAAGAGTGTGGATTCCTGTACCAAGGACAACGATCCATGATACAATATGATTTACAATGATTTTGATCGAACACCCAATCACACTATGACTTGCAACTTAACCATGACATCATCCCAACAGAGACTACTACATCTCCCAATAATGCCTTTTCGACTTTAGGCAGATTGACTCTTTTACAATAATGACTCTTCCAATGATGACACTTTTACAAATGACTCTTTTACAACTTTACAATGATGACTCTTGGCCTTGACACTTCTTCACAATATATAGATGGTTGTCATATCTTCAAAGGATGTCCCGCTACAATGCTTCCTTTGATTTGATACTTTCTACTATTGAATTCTTCCCTGAAGTTGTACTTGAATCTTCTTCTACCTGCATGCAAAATTTGCTCGGCGAAACCAATCCCAAAACAAAAGAAAATACCCTTCAACTTACCTCTGCCTACAAAACACATGTAAGTGCATAATAATGAATAAATACAAATTAAAATTACAATGCATACCTGAAATGTGCTTGTCACTTTTATTGTTGACTTGTTGCAGCAGTAGACAAAGACTCCCACTCTTGATATAGGCTTGGACTCTATTCAAGACTATATCCAAAATTGAGCTAAAGATATATACAATAAAAACTGATGACATACACTAGACTTGTGATGGACCAAGTTCTAAGTACAACAACAGAGACCATTCTATCAACTATGACAAGACAAGTATTTACAACATCATATAGATTTAGCAGACTTGGTGTAGCATCAAGAATATGTAGCATCAAATGTGTAGTATCAAGAATAGGACATCTGAAATGTGGTATCAAAACTAACTGTGACATATAGAGACATAGAGATATAACCGAGACCATGTATGTACTTACGTTGTCCTGCAAAAACATATGTCAGAGATGATACTCATATTTCAAATGTAAACACTAATCATACATACCTTGTTATAGGAGACTTACCCTTGACTATTGATGTGTGGTCCTTACTACAGTGATCCTTGAATGCATGCTTTTTCTTGCCTTCTAGGAGCTCGATATTGAATATGTTGTATCTATGTAATTTTGTATCTCCAAGGTCTATAATTTCGTCCTGTGGTAGCCCTCTAAGTCCTCTTTCAAAGCCCACAGGTCTGATCAAGATTGGATTCTTCAAGAAAGAGTTATCCCCAATCTCTTATGATGACCTGATTATAGACTGGTTCAGTAGAGCAAATTTGTACGAAGTGCCACGTGTCACTATTGCGACCTTCGGCCCTGAAAATGCTACTCAAAAAACTACAGTTCGGACTCCGTCCTCTTTCTGTGATTATTTACGAAATTTGAATCCGATTCTCAGAGAGAAAGTTATGACGATTTTCCCAGTGTCACCTATTTGACATGGAATTTGGGAGCCTGCAAAAACCCTAACTTCCTCATATCATATCTCCGAAAATATAGCGAACCAAGATCTGAAATTCAGTCACGAGGTTCATCAAGATTTCGGCTCAAATGGGTTTTAATTTCAGCTTCTGAAGCTTCGAAAAAAAAATTTATAGCAAAAATGCCACAATGACCTGTTTTAAGCCACCAAATCCCTACTAGAGGATATGAGGGTCATTATTTATGTGAATGTCTTGAGTTGAGAGGGTCCTCAACAAGTGAACGTTGGAGGGATTTTAGGAGCAAAAATATTTATTAATTATTGACTATTCAATTACCACAACCAATTATGAGTGCCATGCCACAACCCCATAGGGTTTTAGCCCACTAATTGGGGTTACTAACTTCAAACATGAATATCTCTCAAACTGTGAAGAATTACTTGGCGTGCCATATATCAATGGAAACATCTCGATGAGTAGAATCCATCTAGAAGATCATTGACTCAAAATAGAGTAAGTTGTCAAGTCAAAATGCCCTTGCAAGATCGGGGTAGCCCTTGGTGCTTCTTGGGTTGACATCAATGACAACCACTGATCAACAATTGAAGCTTCTTATTGACTAATGCCAAACCCTAGACCCTTGACTAGGATGTCCTCCAAGCACAAGTCAAGTCCTTCCTCTTTTCTGCACTATGTTCCCTGGCACATAAACTTCCTTCTTCCGACACTTTGTTCCCCAACACTTTGTCCTTTTTCTTTGTTGCTTTGTCTAGAGATAGACCTTGGTTATGTTCGCTTCTTGATGAGATATTCTTCTTCCTTTCTTCCAGATGTTCTTTCACTTAAGGGGACATCCTTCTTTGGATCCAACAAGATTCTTCTTGAGATAGGCTTGCAAATTTGATGTGACTGAACAACAACCCTAGTTTTTCCACATATGGTAGGAACCTTAGAGAATTAGGGTCCTTTTCCTTCGCTAGGCTTGGGAGTCCTTGTAGACTTGATTTCTCACCCAAACAATGATATTTCATGGACTGTTCTCTAGCTGTTGTTATGTTGTAGACTTACCCTCCTCTTCTTCGCACATGTGACTGTTTCTAGCCCTAGAAACAATCCTCTTCACTTCGGCCTTCTTCCTCCTTCCTTCGCTTGTCTTGGAGACCCTTTAGACTAGGCTTTTCCCTCACTTTCTCGACTACTTTACTTTTCTGATTTCAGAGATTGATGGATGACGTTGAGGGGGAGTGGACAACCTCTATATATAGAGGACTGTCCCTCCTTTAGGCCGACATGATGTCTTTAGGCTGACTTGACTGTTTCTTCATCATTTTCATCGTTTAGCTTCCTTTTGGAGGACATTGCTGCATGGAGAGGACTTGCACTTGTCTTGGAGGTATTCCTTTGACCTTATACAATATTATACATAGTGTAACATGCCCTCTAAGGGTCTTACATAAATACATTGACACTTTGACTTCCTAGAAGCACTTAAACATGTGCTTGACCTACTTCAATGAGCAAGAAACTCATTGACAAATAATATACAAATATTTTCTATTTTCTTGAATAAATACAAATGTCAAAATTACATTTATGAAGACCAAACCTAGTTACACTTTCTTCAACATCATCTTAGTTGAACAATTGGCTCGATTCATAGAAGAAAAAGAATGATCCACACGACAATAGGGGAGATTGATTTACCACAACCAAGTCCATGGTAGTCATAAATGATCTTGGTAAAGATCACACACACCTAAGTCTCCTCTCCCATGTGGCCAAGATGGGAGGCAATCCTAACAAGCTTAACTGAGTCCACAACACCATTATATGGGTGACTTGTGGGTAGGATGCAAACTGGGGCATGTACTCAACCAAGTCCATGGCTTTAAGGAGTACCCTGACACCCAGGAGCTCTCATGCTCTTCCCCCCCTACCAAGTCCATGGCTAGTCAAAAGATTGGGGGCCTGAGCTTAGCTCAATGTTCTCGATTAGCAGTGTTCCCTCTTGGGGAGGGATACATTCTCTTGTACTCCAAGATTCTCTTTGAAGAATATGAACTTCAATTTTGGCAACGACTTGGTGAGAATGTCTGCAACCTGCTCATCAATCGAGATGTGTTGGAGCCTCACTGCTCCTCGTAGTAGCATATCTCTGATAAAGTGGTACTTGATCTCAATGTGCTTTGACTTGTCATGGAACACTGGATTCTCTGAAGGCTTGATTCTGCTTTGATTGTCACAGTATATAACGGTTGTATCAAGCACTTGCTCAAACAACTCTGCAAATAGCTTCTGCAACCACACTACCTCATAATTAGCCATATTAGCTGCAATGTACTAAGCCTCTGCTATATTGAGAGCGACAAATTTCTGTTGCCCTCTCATCCAGGAAATGATGGTAGCTCCTAAGCTAAAACAACACCCAGAAGTGCTCTTCTTGTCAATAACACTCCTAACCCAATCTGCATCTGTATATCCATGCAGTCTCAACTCATCGTCGGAGGTGTATCTCAGTCCATAGTTGATCGTCCCATGAAGGTATCTCAACACATGTTTTGCGACCACCTAATGGGCATGCAAAGATTCCACCATGAATTGGCTCAAGGTGTTAATATCAAAACATATGTTTGGTCTTGTGTTGACCAGAAACATCAGAGCCCCAATCAACTACTAGTATAGAGACGAATCTGCTAGATCCAGTTCCACAACTTCACCACATAAATTCTTGAAGTTGGCCTCCATTGGTGTGGCCATGGATTTGCAATCCACCATCCCAAATCTCTCCAAATGTTTGACAACATATTTTCCCTGGCTAAGGACGATCTCACTAGGTCTCTGCCACACCTTTAAGCCCATGAAATAATGCATCAACCTAGGATCTTTCATCTCAAACATAGAGGCAAGCTCCTTCTTACACTAGAGGATTAGAGGCTCTGCTCTTTTTAAGAATATTGTCATCAACATATAAAACCAAAATCAAAGGCATACCTTGGACAACCTTGAAGTAGAGGTTTGAATCGACACCGCTTCTGGTGAATCCTATCTTCATTAGGTATCCATCGATCTGAGCATACCAAGCCTTAGGCACTTCAATCCATAAAGGGCTTTCTTCAACATGCAAACATGGTTTCCCTATCATGTTCATCAAATCCCTGTGGTTGTTCCACATACACCGCTTCCTTTAGTATGCCATGAAGAAATGCGGTCTTCACATCCATCTTGTGAAGACTCCATTCCTGGTTAGAAGCAAGAGCAATGATGGATTAGATGGTAGTATATCGGGCAACAAGTGCAAATATCTCATCATAATCTTCTACCTCTCTCTGGGAGAATCCTCTAGCCACAAATCTCACATTGAACTTCTCAATGCTACCATCCACTGCGTGTTTGATTTTGTATAGCCATTTGGAAGTCACAACAAACTTCCCCCCAGGTCTCGAAACCACCTCCCATACATCATTCTTCATGATAGACTCATACTCCTCAGCGATAGCATCTTTCCAAACATGTTCCTTCCTTGCTTCTTCAAAACTGCAAGGTTCAAACTATATGATGTCACTAATCAGTGTTGCATATCCATGATATCGGTGAGGTTGCTTACTTTTTTTGAAAGTGCCTCTCGGGGCTAAGTGTCTCTTAGCATCTTATAGTGTGTCACAAAGCCACAAGGGTCTTTTCTTGGTGGGAGGATCAGAGGGAGGAGGATCTAAAGGATCCTTGGGTGCCATAGGTTCATCTGCAAGGTTAGGCTCAGGGATGGATGGCTCAACATCTTCATCCATAGAATCATCTCTTATCTCAGAAATGGTAGGGACAAGAGAGTTTGTTGCTTTTCCAAGGGAAACATCCTCATCAAAAGTCACATCCCAGCTAAACTCAATATTCCTCTGACCTGACACATATATCTTGTAAGCCTTAGAATTTTCACAGTAATCAACAAACGTAGCTTTCTTTCATGAAGCTTCCAGCTTGTACCTCTTTTCCTTTGACACATGAAAGAAAACAGGGCAACCGAAGATTCTTAGATGTCCAACTTTCGGTTTCACACTTGTAAAGACTTCTTTCAGAGTCTTATCTCCCAAGGCATGACGAGGACTCCTATTTTGGACATACATTGCAGTATTAGTAGCTTCTCCCCATAGAAACATATGAAGCTTTTGATCATGAATCATGGCTTTGGTTGCTTCCATGATGGTCCTATTATTTCTCTCAACAACACCATTTTGTTGAGGGTTGTATGGAACAATGACCTTCCTCTTAATCCTGGCTTCTTTGTAGAAGTCTTTGAACTCATTAGAAGTATATTCTCCTCCATTATCTGTCCTCAGGATCTTGATCTTCTACCTTGTTTGATTTTCCACGAGATTGTTGAACTCCTTGAATACATCAAAAACTTGATCCTTGGTCTTCAAGTAGAAGATCCAAGTTTTACGAGAGCAATCATCAACAAAGATTGCATAGTACAAATATCCTCCAAGAGCTTTCACTGAAATGGGCCCACAAAGATCAAAATGAATGAGATGAATAATCTCCTTAGATTTGTTGCTGCTAGAAGGGAATAATACTGTTATGAAACCAGCTCACAAAAAGATAGAAAAGATAGATCAATGCCTTAGAAATAAGCCTCTTCGAGGGGGCAACCTCCTTTACATTACACAAATGAATAATTCTTAGATGATACAAACGACAAGACCTCCTTTCTATATATAGGAGTCTAAGGGGTCATAATATAATTAGAGCCGACATAACAATAATAATGTAAGGGCACAATAATAACAATAGTGGGTTTCTATGGGGCACAATAATAACAATAGTGGGTTTCTATGGGGCACAATAATAACAATATGGGGATTACATGGGCACAACAATATAATAAGGGGGTTGTACTAATAACAAAAAGAGGTTACACTAGTAGTATAGGGACCTAACATGCCCCTCTCCTTCAAAAAGTGTTGTCCTCAACGCTTGAGTAGTTCTTGATGCTTTTGTATAAAATTCTTGCCCTCCCATGTGGAATCTTTAGTGGGTAAGTTCTTCCACTTGATGATATACTCTAAAATTGATCGATTTCATAGCAGTCGGTTCTTGTTTCTGTGACTGCTCCAGGTTCCAATATGATTTTTCCTTCCTCGTCAAGTTTTGGCAATATTGTTTGAACTGGGATCTTCTGCAACTTTTGAATGAGTGGCCACACTTCTTCGTCCTTCTTCCATTCATCCTTTGCTTTGTTTATCCAATCTGGTTGGATAATAGAAATAGCACAAAACAATTCTTCCACATCCTCACCTTTTCTTGAGAGTGCATTTGCAACAACATTTTGCTTCCCTTTTTTGTAGATGATTTCAAAGTCATAACCCAACATATTTGTGACCCATTTTTTTTGTTCTTCTAAAGATAATCTTTGTTCTAAAAGGTATTTAAGAATATCATGATCCATTTTTACCTTGAAGTGTCTTCCCATTAGGTAAGGTCGCCATTTCTTAAGTGCATGTAGTATTGCCAACATTTCCTTCTCATAAATATCTTGCCTGAGATGTAGTTGTAAAAATACCCAATCACCTACATCAAAACATCTTTCACTGCGATGTTGATCTGCTTGTTGTTTCATTTGATTCTACACCAAAGTGGCATTATCCTTTAAAAGTTGGAGAACTTGTTGTTAATGCTCGATGTGATCTTTCACTACTTGAATCTTTTTCTTTTTGATATGTCCTTCTATCCTGAGAGTTTGAGGAGTGGTAATTTCTTCCAATGCATTACAAGATATGGTCAGATTCATTTCTTGATGCTCGATGTGATCTTTCACTTCTTGAACATTTTTCTTCTTGATATGTCCTTCTATCTTGATAGTTTGAGGAGTGGTAATTCTAGCCAATGCATTACAAGATATGGTTGGATTCATTTCTTTTTTCTCGATGTAATCTTTCACTTCCTGAACCTTTTTCTTGTTGATATGTCCTTCTATCTTGAGAGTTTGAGGAGTGGTAATTCTTGCCAATTCTTTACAAATATGGTCAGATTCATTTTTTCTTTCTCTGGGGTTGGTTCATGGTGTATATCCTCTTCTTTTGACGTTTCTTGATCCTTTTCTTCCTCCTCTTCACAATCAATGTAAAATAATTTCTTCTGAGCACACCTATGACCTTTAATGTATTTGTTATCACAATTGTAACAAAGCCCTTTTGCTATTTTTTCTTCCCATTGTTGTGGTGTCAACCTTGTAGGTTCTGGAAGGCTAGGAGAAACAACACTTCCATATTTATAGTTGTGAGGGGTAGACTTCCTTGTTGCCATAATTTTGCTTTCAACTTTTCTTTCCAACCTGAATGCATTCTCCAATGAATCAGATTCCTAAAGATGAACCTCATGTTCACTGTTATCCTTTAAACTCCCTATGGGGACATCAATCTTCCGCTTATCTGGAATATCATTTTCCCTTATATTCAATTTTTGAAAGTCCTCAATGTGCTCTGCCATTGAACACTTTTGTATGAGATTTATCAATTGGCTAAATAAGGTGTTTCTCTTGGTATCCTCATAATGTGCTATCATTTCCTCTGTGAAAATTGACCACATGATAAGTGGTTTACGAGAACAAAGCCCTTAATACCATAAAAATTGATTCGGTTCTAAATAATTAGATGCAATACGTACCTTTTATAATAGTGGTACACCATGTAGATCAAAATATTTCTCCATCTGTAGTATCCAATTTATCGGATCCTTGCCATCAGACTTCCTCATCTCGCTTTTTTATTTTTATTTTAGGAGCTTAATATTGAAACGATTGTAACTCTGTAATTTCGGATCTTTAAGTTATGAAATTTTGGCCTGTAATAGCCTTCTGAGTCCTCTTTCTAACTTCGCAACTCTGATCGCAATTGGATTCTCGAAGAAATATTTATTCCCAATCTCTCGCGATGACCTAATTATAGACTAGTTCAGTAGATTGAACTTGTACGACATGCCATGTGTCACTGTTTCAACCTTAGGTTCTGAAAATTATACCCAAACAAAATACAATCGTCCTCTTTCTGTAACTTCTTACGAAATTTCAATCTGATGCTCAGAGAGAAAGTTATGACGATTTTCCCAAGGTCACCTGTTTAGGATGTAATTCGGGAGTCTGCAAAAACCCTAACTTCCTCAGATCATATATCTGAAAATATAGCGAGAGAAGATCTAAAATTCGAACCCGCGGTTCAGCGCGATTTCGTCTCAAATGGGTTTTCTTTTTGCTTTTGAAATGTCGCAGAAAGAAGTTATAGTGAAAATGCCACAATGACCTATTTGGAGCAGCAAAACCCTAGAATCCAAAGCTCTTGTACCAAATGTTATGAAACCAGCTCACAAATTGATAGAAAAGATAGATCAACGCCTTAGAAATAAACCTCTTTGAGGGGGCAACCTCCTTTACATTATACAAATGAACAATTCTTAGATGATACAAATGACAAGACCTCCTTTCTATATATAGGAGTCGAAGTGGTCATAATATAATCAGAGTCGACATAAAAATAATAATGTAAGGGCATAATAATAACAATAGTGGGCTTTTGTGGGGCACAATAATAACAATATGGTGACTACATGGGCACAACAATATAATAAGGGGTTTGTACTAATAACAATAAGGGGTTACACTAGTAGTATAGGGACCTAACAGATACCTTGATATTCTTCCCATTGGCACATCCCTGGCATACACATTCATGATCAACCTGCATCCTGGGTATCCCTGTAACCATCTAGCTCAAAATATGAAAAGATTTATAATAATGAAGGTGAGCGAATCTTCGATGCCAAAGTTCACACTAATTTGTATTATCATGAAAAAATGCTTGAATTGGTCGTCCACAAACACTGTAAAGGCCTTCAATTCTAATATCAAGAGTGGAGGCTACTTTCAAGTTAGATCCCTTTGGCCAAGCAATAATTTTTCCATTGATGAATGCAACTCTAAATCCCTTGTCTTCCATAACAGAAATGGAGACAAGATTTTGCTTCAGGCTTAACACATATAGCGCATCATGAAGATGAATGGTTTGACCAAAATTCAAATGAAAAGAAGTAGAGCCAAACCTTTCAACATTATGAGTAGAGTTATCCCCAAGTAAATTTTTCAAATTGGTCTCCCTCTCAACCAAATTTGAGAGGACTTCACGATACCTAGTAAAATGTCTAGATGCCCCACTATCCACTAGCCAACTATCAATGCTATTTGAAGAAGAGCTAGAAAGAGCAGCAACAAGAACATATTCAGATTGAGAACTTGCAACATTATTAGCATACCTTGTATTTCTAGCCCTGTTTTGAGGACACTAGGGCTCTTCAACACTTGCATGGGAACCAAGATCTCTTCCTCTCCTTCTATTGTTGAAGTTTTTGTTGTAGCCATTGAATTTGTTACTTCTAGGCCTTTGAGCATTTCTTCTATCAGGACAATCTCAAGCAATGTGACCAAATTGGTCACACCTATAGCATTGCACTCTTGAAGAATCCCTTCTATTGTTGTTGAATGGAGGGGCTTGCTTCTTTGGCTTCCCTTTGAAGGGTCTTCCTTTTCCTTTCTTGACATTGGCTGCGAACGCTGTAAGTTCTTCTTCATCTTGTCTCTAAATTCTCCCTCTGGAAATTAGTTTGGATTATTCTTGAGTGCACAACCCCAAGAGTTCATCAAATGAAGGGATCTCCTTCCTGCAAGCAATGCTAGTAATGAAAGTCTCCCAATACATGGGGAGCCCACCGAGGGTCATTTGCACAAGCTCCTTATCAGATGAAATTTATTTAATAAAAAGAAGTCCATCCCTTATTTTGGAGATCCTCATGAAGTATGCTATAATAGATTATGACTTAGATAACTTGATATCACAAAGTTGACTCTTCAAAGAAATGACGGGGGTAATATTGTTGACTTCATACATTGCAATCAATTTGTCATACATTTCCTTTGACTTTTTCACCTTGGATATATAAGTAATGATATGATCTTTAAGAGAGTCATTAATAATTTTCTTGGCCATCTCACCTTTCTTGTACTTGGACTGCACTAACATTGACATTCTCCAGAGGTTCAACTATTTAGCCTTGCAAATATTCCATCACATCATTCTCATCTAGTGTAATATCCAATCTATTTCTCCAAGCCACAAAGTTGGAGGCATCATTTAGCTTCTCCTCAATCTTGAAATAGAAGGTAGATATCTTGGCCAAAAATTTGATCACCAATCAACAAAAGGAGTGTCTCCAAGGGGTGCTCTTTGGTCTCCTTAGGTTAATCTTCACCTAAGATCTGATACCATATTAATTTTTCATAGTGTTCTATGTTGTTATAATCACTTTAAACAATTTCTCCCAATTTTAATCACCCTAATAACAATAATGCAATTCTAGATAGAATAGTAAACAATAAATGCACAATAGAAGATAGCCAAGCACAATGAGACACAGAGATTTGGTCAAAGACCGTGGAAAACCACACTAGGGGGAAGACCCTTTGATCAATTCTTCTTCTTCTATTAGTCAATCAATGTTCAACATGAGATACATAATCCAAATAGTACATACAACAGCCAGTGAAAGTCAAAGCCTTGACTTCCCAAATCAACCAATCCAAAATGAGTCAACAAAGAGAGATCAATTCTAGTTAAAGGTACAAGTCTGCAAATTTTTTGCCTGTGGAGGAATAGTCAACAACAGTGAATGAACTGCCATAACCAGTGAAAGTCAACGATCCAATTGCTTAGAAAAATTTGGTCAAACCAACAATGAAATCAACCTTCCTTCCTCAGTCAACCCAATCAAAACAATAATAAAATCTCGGTCAAAGGAGAGAGAAAATCTCTAGCCAGACTTGCGGTAAAACCCTAGTCAACCATGCAGTCAACCTCAGTCAACATGCTCATAAAATCTCAATCAAAACCTCAGTCAATGTGGCCTCCCAAAACAAAAATTAATTTGGTCAAACCAAGTCAAATAAGCCCAAGTCAAATAGAGTCAACATTGGTCAACGTAGTACCAAAACATAAAGTCAACTCAGCCAAAACATAAATTATTCTTCTCCTTCGCACATGTGAATTTATTCCTGCAATTTTAGAGATGTACGAACCACTTTGATGTAATGTGTGATGTGATGGATGGTCTCCAAGTGAGGTCAACGATGACCTATTTATATGAGGTTAACAACTAATTTCACACGTGGGGTCAACATGTCATCTTCACTAGGTCGATTTGTCAAACTCAAAGAAGTAATTTTCCTTTGACCATTTTGAAAATTCTTTTGAAGGAGAGAGATTCCTCCTTGGGGTTGTTGGGCTTCTCCTTGGGGAAATTCATCTTGTAGCTGCTAATTTTAACACTCATCCACTCTTTTATCATGGATTTTTTTATGTGTTTTTATATTTTCTTATGATAACGGCTAGGAAATTATTATTATTATTATTATTATGAGAAGGGTGCTAGATCTCTCATATAAATAGAGAAGCATTTCTCATTCATGAATCATTGCTAGAACTTGTGAATAACACTACTCGTTTACTAAGAATTATGTATTTTTGCTATGGATGGATAATTGGAGTGAGTTCCTGAGGATGATGTCTTGTGGATGCTTTGCAAATTTCATGGATGCTCTTGGCTAGGGATTTGTGGATTAATTGATTTCTTGAGTAAGTGGTCTCACTTAATCTGTATGGTTCTTTATAAATAATTGTAAGTGTAGTTGTACTTATCTAGTGGTGGTGGTGCACACTCTTATATATTTTTCTTGAACAAGTCCCTTCATCAAAGTTCTTGAAAGATTACTAGTGGAATATCTTCCCCTAAACTATCTTGAAGCTTGTAAGGAACTAGGTGGATTTGTTAGGGTTTGTAGTGGACAACCCCTAACTATCACCCTAATTCTATTTACACTCTCTCAAGGGAGTGCTTAGTTGACCTCACACACCACCCAAAAAATTAGTGGGCATTGGTCTTTTATCATTTGGTCAATTTAAAATTCTAAATTTAAAATTTTGTCTTTGCTTAGAGTAAATTTGGGTCTATTTAGCTTACAATTTCTTTTTAGCCATCAAAATCCCTATATCTCTAGGGTTTTCTTGCACACTTTTGACTTAAAATCTATGGGTTTTCTTGCAAGTGTTTGGCCTGAAAACATTTCATTTGGAAAATTGGCCTAACTGGTTTGTATTACAACAATTTTAGGGCGGGAATTTTTGGTTTCATTGGTTGTTATATGCTCTTCAATTTTCAGAATTAATAAGTTAAACCCTAGATTTATTCATTGTTTTAGTCCTATATTTTTGTTTGTGTATAACCCGTTTAAAGGGTTGAAGTTGATTGCTATTATGACTTGTTTATTGTTGTAATTTTGATCTTTTATATAAGTTTTATCGTAGATACTAGTAGAATTTAGATTTGATAGCTTTACATTATATAATAACTTGATAAACCCCTTAAATTAGTCTTAAAGCAAAGAAAACCCAAATCTAGAATTTACTTTGAGTAACTGCCTAATTCATTACTCGCTATATTTAGTTGGTTTAAATTGGGTAGCTACATATGAGACCTTAGACTTGATTGTGTGTTGCCTTGGCAACCCTAAGTACTACTAG
Organism: Pinus tabuliformis; assembly: GCA_031772625.1. Classification (NCBI taxonomy): domain Eukaryota; kingdom Viridiplantae; phylum Streptophyta; class Pinopsida; order Pinales; family Pinaceae; genus Pinus; species Pinus tabuliformis. Next base: position 22,119,166 of record CM062809.1, read on the forward strand.
GGAAGCCTCCCTTGTGTTGGACTTGTCCTTCACTAAAATAAGGGTAGTTATTGTCTACGTGATAATGGCAACAATTCTAGTGTTCCACTAGTAATTGTACTTTATGAAGGCTTTTCACTAGGGTGCAAGATTTTGCGATAACAATAAAGAAGAGGCTCCCTTCATAAAAATGAGTTGTCTCTCCATTTGATGGCTGAGAAGTCGGGGATTGAGGAGCACTCCCTTTGGGCTACATTATACATCATTTTGGCAAGCTCAATGGAAGATTTGAGATATTGCTTCTAGTTTATGTGAGAATGTTAGCAACATGGTGTTGGCATTAATGTCAACCATGGAGCCAGTTGAGCTTGGCATTGATGTCAATGGGATTTCGGAGCTTAATGTGATGATCAAATGATTTGGATGAGTTTAGAAATTTTACTGATGTGATTGATACATTGTTGGCAAATGGGTTGAAGGATACTAGACCAAAAGCACACATTGCTACATGACTCTAGCTACAAGACTGTCTGTGCTACAAGACTCTAGTTACTAGATTGTCTGTGTTTGTGTTACAGGACTCCAGTTATCGGATTTTCTGTGTTTGCTACCAGACTCAATACTCCAATAATTCTCCAATGTCGAGAAAGGAAATTTTTTTCAGGTTGGCCATGATCGATTTGATCCAAAATGTTTCATGTTGATTTGGTCACCCAAGGAACACATTCAATTCAATAGATGTCTTGATCTGACCATTGGTTGATTTGGTCACAACTCGGTCTTCATTGGGTCCAAAAGTTAAATGGTTAAATTCTTTTAAATATGGAAGCCAATGGGCACAAATCGGCTTGTAAAAACTATCAATAGAAACAAATTTTTTTCCCATGGTAAATTGATAAGTCGGCTTGAATACTAACAACTTAACGATGATTTCTGCCCATGTTAATTATTAGGCTAACGAGATTTGGCCAAATCTCAAAACCTATAAATTAACAACGCGATTTTCCATTTGCGTGAGCAATTGAGTTATCTGAAGAATTAGTTCTGGGACTGGTGCTTGTCCATTTGTTTTCACTCTTTATTTTTCTTTGGCACATGCACTTTAATGTGTGAAGGGGTTACAATATTTTGTCAACACCAACGGGTGGTTTGAGCCTGATATACATACTTGTGTGCATTGTTTGTTGAAGGTAGTGCACAAAGCTTATAACATTTGGTGCGATTGAGGTAGTGCAAATGGAGTGCATTAATCGATCTGAAGAATGCTGAAATATATCTACACAATCAATGCATTGCCAAATCATATCTTGGATGCATCATTGAGTTGTAGCAAATGATGCGGAGTACGTGTGCATGATATGCCTTTGTAAGTGATGCAATGTGAGATCATTCTATCTAGGATAGTGTGTGTGACAGATTGCAGAGCAATTGCAAGATGCAAAGGTCGCTTAGAGTGTTAAGAGTGCACGATATGCTTCAAAAGATTAGCAATTGAGCATATTATCTATAGTGTGCGTGTTGTTTGAAAATTAGTGCGCATAGACATATGTAGAAGTGTGATCTTTGTCAAGAATGTCAAACAATGCATTAATGTGTGTTTGGAGAGTGATGCATACAGGGGTTAGATGTTGGACTTAGCGCACATTGTGCATTAATATAAGATTGATACCTATAGCAACACTGAGAATCAAGTGCACCAAGATAGAGAGATGGTGTGATAGCTAGAGGAACTTGATGTTGTAGCAGAGTTTACAAGTCAGATCATTGTATAAGGCATTGTTACAAAAGATCTAATTTTGAACTTTGAGGCAGAGCGCATTAGTCAGAGCTTGTAGCGAAGCATGGAGTTGACAATGTTTTGCCTTTGTGTTTTTTATGGCTGACATTGTGTTTTGCAGGGGTTAAATATTAGTGACAAATGTGTTTTATGACAACATTTGACGTTTTATTTTGTATGGTGATAAGGTTTGAGTTTTGGTCTGAGTTCTAAGTTGAATAAGTATACAAAGTTCAGAGTATGTTGAGCAAGAATAAGTTTTCCAAGAGTGTCATGATATGTATGGTGATTATTTGCAGAGGTTTTAACTAGAATTACTAGCATGTCTTGAGATTATTTGTAGGGAATATATTGTTGAAGATGGAAATAAAGAGATATGAGTTTATTATTGAAATCAAAGGCTATGATTACAGGTTATAATGCTTGCATCCATTAGTGCATTGATTTGAACCCACATTGTTGTCACAATTTACTTGATCAAGTTTGTATATGCTATTGCTATAGGGTTGAGCAATAACAATGTTGTTATGCCCTTGAAAGTATATTAGTGATGTTAAGAGTTTGTATGACAATGTGTTGTAGAGAGCACGTTGATGGTAGGAGAGTTCTTCTAATGTCGCTGATATTTTTTAAGTTGTTAATGCACATCTTTGTTTGTTGATCTAAATAAATAAACAATGAATAAGTTGTTGAGTGTTTGACAATTCGAGAGTATATGCTGCTAATGCTCATAATGTGTTGCTGGTGCTAGTTGGCTGAGTGGAGGACTGCTAGTGGGTGAATGTTTTCTATCACTAAGCTATTCGAGTTGAGAGGACAATACTTGTACTATTGCCACTATGAGTATGTTGCTAGGGTTTGATCCCATTGGTGAACAAAGAGAGGTTTCATTATTGTATGCATGTTGCTACTATGCTGTTGTCTGAGAATTGTGTATGGCTAATTGTATTGGTAAGGTGCTATGTAAACCGCTGGTCAGAGTTTGTGTGGGGATATTGATCATGTAGCTAGGGTTTGACTTTGTGATCTACTGTTGAGCAGAGAGAGTGGCTTGTAGTGCTACTAAGGTTTATGATGTTTCCAGTAAGAGTATGATGTAGTTAAGTCTTGTTGATGTCAGTTTCTGACAATGTTGATGTATTAGGTAGAGCTAGGGTTTGTATTGTAGAAGGGCATTTGCCTTGGTAACCAGATTGTCTTGCTTAATGGATGTTATTGTTACAATGATGTTGAGCAAATAATCGATTATTGATGTATTTTACTATTTGATGTACATGTTGAGTAGAAGTAAAATTGATTGTTGTCCAGAGATTATATTATGGGTTGAATTTGTTATTGAGTAGAAATTTTTAGTGGTCCCAATGTGAAAATAGATTAAACATGTTCCATAGTTGTTTGAGTAGAGAAGGATATAGTTTGTCTAGTCTGAAAATTGTGAAACATGCCCTATAAGTGGTTTGTTGTTGTAGGTGGATCCTAGTTTGAAAACCAATGAATTGTGGTCCATAAGTGTCTGAGGGTTGGAGTCTTCAGTGGGAAAGTGGTGGCTTCCTTCCGTTGGTGGTTGGAGAAACTTTTAAAGGTGGTGGCCTTCAATAGGTTGGGGATTGCATGTGAAATTTTAATTATTGTTGCAGTTCACTGGTTAATATTCTCCTATCAATTGATTATTTGTATTCTGCAAATTGTTTGTAGCAAATACTGAATAAAAAACTCTTGCAACTTCACAAAAAAATAAATGACCACAATAACTGAGAATTTTTTTGCACACACACAAATAAAGAACACCAATATTTTGGACAAATGTCCTTGTAAAAACCCCAATGTGGGGAAACCAGTTCTATAGATGAGTATGTTTATTATTCTTTAGCAAAATTTGTGATAGAGAAATTACAATTGTTTGCCGTAAATTATCATACCTCCTAGAAAATTTTTTCTACCACTTTTGCAAGTCGAACTACCCTATTGGAAGCAATTCAACCTCCCCCTAGCTCTTGATCTGCTCAAATATGCGGCCCTGACTTTGGCAAACTCACACTACTAAGGGAATAACTCGACCTCCCTCTAGATTTTGACTTAAAATTCAATTGGAAAAATCGACTTTCCTGTGTAAATCGAACTCTCCTGTAATTCATCTCCTTGCTCTCACAATTCATCCCCCGGGAGAAATTCTCTCTGCTAACTAGGGTAATTTTCACCCCTCTCTAGAGTGATTTGGACCACTAGAAAATCAATCTCTCTCTACAAAAAAATCGATCTCCAAATATCTTTAGGAATTGATATGATAAATTCCTCTAGCAATTCTATCTCCAAACACAGTTGATCTTACTCTGCTAATGCCCCTCTGCTGCCTTTGCACACTTTCTATCACTGCAATACTGTGTCTCGAGGTGTTCTCCAAATTCCCATTGATTTCCTCTTATAATCTCTCGTTAACGAATCAACGACCATGATCTGATCTCAATCAATAGATAAGATCATCTTGACCCCTACAAGTAACTTTTTTGGAAGTCTCTAGAGGAAAATCGATTAACCTCAATTAATTCTGATTAATCAAGCCATTTCCCTAAGTTAAGCTTAGGAAAATTAATAAATTGGCTAATTAATTTTAATGAAGGCCTTTTCCTTAGAAACATATTTTGGAGAAAATGTGTTCCTTAGCCTCATAGACACATTTTGAGACTAAAACACTTGTTCGAGCTACACAAACTAACACTCCATGTTAGTGAGGAAGGTGTTTTGCATAACAGCTAGCCTGTCTTCTTACCGAAGAAGACAAATCCCACCTTACCCAAAGCCTTTGTCAGTGTATTTTCTACCTACTCATCTGTGGGTATATAATGTAGCTGAACAATCCTGCACTGCACACAATCCCTGATTAAGTAGTATCTGATACCTATATGCTTGGACCTGTTGTGAAATACTGGATTCTTTGACAACCTGATGCAACTCTGATTGTCGTAGTGTATCACCGTTGTCTCAACCCTTTGACCAAATAAGGATAATAGTAGCTTACGAAGCCATATGGTCTCACACATAGCCATATTCGTTGTTATGTACTCTGCCTCTGCAGAACTCAGTGCCATAGACTTTTGCTTCCTGTTGTACCAAGAAACAACTCCTGATCCCTTGCTGAAGTAATACCTTGAAGTGTTTTTCTGATCCACTATGTTTCCCAGTTTGCATCAGTGTATCCAACCAACTTGACACCATCACCTCGAGCATATCTAATCCCATATTCGATAGTGTCGGGCACATATCTCAACACATGCTTAGTTGCCATCTAATGTGCTCTCTTTGGCTCCACCATGAACTAACTAAGAGAGTTTACTGCATAGGATATATGTGGCCTAGTGTTGACCAAATACATGAGAGAGCCTATCAACCATATGTACAAGTTGGGGTCCACATCCTTCTCCTTGGATGCATCTATCTTCCTCGATGTTGTACCAAGAAACAACTCCTGATCCCTTGTTGAAGTAATACCTTGAAGTGCTTTTCTGATCCACTATGTTTCCCAGTTTGCATCAGTGTATCCAACCAACTTGACACCATCACCTCGAGCATATCTAATCCCATACTCGATAGTGTCGGGCACATATCTTAACACATGCTTAGTTGCCATCTAATGTGCTCTCTTTGGCTCCACCATGAACTAACTAAGAGAGTTTACTGCATAGGATATATGTGGCCTGGTGTTGACCAAATACATGAGAGAGCCTATCAACCATATGTACAAGGTGGGGTCCACATCCTTCTCCTTGGATGCATCTATCTTCCTCCAAATTAATGATCATGGGAGTAGACATGGCTTTGCAATCCTCCATCCCAAATCTCCTCAAGATCTTGATGTAGTATTTCCCTTGTCCAAGGAAAATCTCACCATTTTTCTGTGATACCTCCATGCCTAGAAAATAGTGCATGAGCTCCAAATAGAAGTGTACCTTGCCCCGGGAGCAAAAGTCTCCCCGTAATTTATTCCCTCCTTATGAGAGAACCCCTTGGCCATGAATCTAGCCTTGTATTTTTTGATGCTTCCATCTACATTGTGCTTGATCTTATAGATCCAGCGTGATCCAACCACAACCATATCTGTTAGTATTGGTACTTCCCATACATCATTTTGCATTATTGAGGTGTACTCCTCAATCATCGCATCCTGCCACACCTACTACTGTGCGACCTCCTAATAGCTAGAAGGATCACTATCTACTAACTTATTGACCAATTCCATGTATCTAGTGTACCTCTTTCGTTGTCTCTGCTCTCTCTTGCTCGTCCTAGGAGTCCCCACAAAATCCTGAGCATCCCTAAGTGTCTGCTGAACCTCGCGATTCCTCTTGCCAACACTGGAGTTAGGCATATCCACCTCCATGTCCTCATGATGTATCTCCTTGATCTACTGCATCTGGTGCTCCATACTCTGCGAAGTCTTAGGAACACTTGCACTTGAGCTAGTGCTTGTACTTGTGACTGTACTTGTGCTTTGTTGCCCCTAATCTTGTTGCTCAACTCTAGGAGCTTCTATTGGCTACTCACTCTGATCATTTGCTGATAGAAAATATCTAGACCTCCTGTATGCCTTGCCCTCCATGAACTTGGAATCTCTCCTCACAATGATCCTTCAGCTCCCTAGAATAAATATCTGATAAGCCTTGGAAGTTTCATTGTATCCAACCAAATAACCTCGCTCTGCAGTCTGATCTAACTTCAAATGCGTGTCTCCTAGAATGTGACAATATGCTAGGCTGCGAAATATCCTGAAATGACTAACATCTGGGCTCTTCTCTAGGTGTCATATTTCCAACTACTCTATGTGGGACCTTGTTTTGAATATGAGCTGTTGTACTGCATGCTTCTTTCCATAAATAATGTGGGAGATCCTAGTCATACAACATCACTCTTGTTGCCTCTAAAATAGAGCAGTTCTTCCTCTCAACAATCTCATTCTGTTGCGAGTTGTAGGGAACCATCCATTCTCTCTTAATTCGTGCTCTGGTACATAACTCCTAGAATTCCTTGTTGGTATAATCACCTCCATTGTCTGACATAAGACTTCAAATATTTTAGCCTATCACATTCTCCATTAGAGACTTAAACTCTTGAAAGTGACATAAGACCTCATCCTTGGTCTTCAAGAAATAAACCTAGGTCTTCCTAGAGAAATCATTGATAAGAGTTGCAAAATTCATGTATCCCCTGAGAGATTTCATTGACACTGGTCCATATATATATCTAAATGCACTAAGTCAAGTATCCCCTGTGATTTGTTGTCACTCGAAAAAGTTGCTTTCACAAACTTCCCCAACACACATCCTCTACAAGCATCATCATGCTCCTTGCTCACCTTCGGACCGCTTATCACCATCTCACGAAGCAATATGAGTGCTCCATGATGAATATGGCCCACACTCTTATACCACAACTCCCCCTGATCCCTAGGATTGTTTCTGCTAACTAGTGCCTTTGGAGTGTCCATCTGCAACTTGTATAAACGACCGCTCCTAACTCCAAATGCTATATGTGACCTCCAATCTTTGTGATTCAGTAGAACCTATTCCCCTCTAAGATAACATCGTATCCTTTGTCCTGAAGGACTGATACATAGATCAAATTCATCCCCAAGTTTGGCACATGCAACACATCATGAACAGGAATTGACTTGCCATTCTCCCTTTGAAATAGAATAGTCCCTCTTGCAACTAGGCTTCACTTGGACTTGTTCCCCATCTGAATTGGAATCTGATGTCCTCCTCCTTATAACCGGAGAAGTACTCTCTAACTCCTATCATATGAAATGATGCTCCACTGTCTATATACCAGACACCTTGTGAAGTTGAGCTAGATAGGCGAGCAATTAATGCGAATTCCTGTTCCATCTCATTGGAGAGCTCATTTGCACTAGCTGAAGTTGCTGCTTGCTTCTTGCCCTTGAGAAGTACTCTTTAACTCTTGTCATATGAAATGATGCTCCACTGTCTATATACTAGACACCCTGTGAAGTTGAGCTAGACAGGCGAGCAATTAATGCGAATTCCTGCTCCATCCCACTAGAGAGCTCGTTTGCACTAGCTGAAGTTGTTGCTTACTTCTTGCCCTTCTTTTTCCTCTGTGGATAATCATTGACATAATGGCTAAACTTGTGACAACCATAACAATTGACATTTGAAAGGTCCTTCTTCTTCTTCTCTCCTTTTGGGCTTGATTCCTTGTTGGACCCCTTCTTCGCCTTGCATTTTCCTGCTAGTGCTATGTTCTCTTGTTCCTTCTCCACCTTGAGAGTCTTGTTGTTGCTACTACTACTTCCATTGATCAAGACTGGTTCTATAGGTGACAACTTCCAGTATCTAAAGAAAGGCTGATTTAAGAAATTGTATCAAGTTTAAGGTGTAAAAATTCTAGCTCCTAAAAGACATACTAGGTCAAATCCTAACCCAAATCCACCTTCTATTGTTGATGAACCAGAAAAAATACTTAGGAAATTCAAGTCACCTATTCCTGAAAGTACAACTCGAAAATTAGAAAGGACTACTTCTTTCCCTGAAAATTTATTCACTGTTGAAAATCTTTCTTTTATTCAGTTTGAGCTATCTCTTTTCAGATCAAAATCTGAGTCTTGCCTTTTTGAAGTGCTACTTGATCCTTTTCAATTTGATTCTCACCTCCTCTCCCTCTTTTCTAAAGTTGGTCATGAGCTGTGGTTAAATTTTGATAAACTCCAGAGTCTAGCTGACCAACTTCAAATCACCACTGAAAAAGCTTACATCCAATATCAACTTGAAAACCTAACTACTGCTTCATCCTCTACTGCACCTCCAAATACATCAGCTACTTCATCTCTTTTTACACCACCTCCATTAGTGCCATCATCTTTATAGACATAGCCCATTGTAGTACCTCTACTACATCTTCCAACAATCATGGCACGGTTTTCCCCACTAGCCTTACCTGCTCAACTTGCTTCTCTACCTCAAAACTATGGCCAAAGACTCCCTTTGTATGATGGAAGTTCAAAAATCACAGCCCAACAACATGTTGATAAATTGGTAGATTTTATCGATCTTGAAGAGATTGATGAAGAAGATGCTAAGATGAGAATCATAGCTCAGAGTTTTTCCGGAGATGTCAAGAAATGGTTTCGCAGTTTGACTACTAATTCTATCAATAGCTCTTAGCGGTTGATAGAGTTGTTCTTTGCACGATGGCAAGAAAAGAAAAATCCTCTACAGATTTTGGCTGAGTACAATTCCATGAGAAAAACCCAAATGAGACAGTGCAAGAATTCACAAGAAGGTTCAATATGGTGTATAATTCCATTCCTGACGATATGAGACCTCCTCCTGGTTTAGTACTTCTCCACTATCCAGATGCCTTTGACCCAGACATGGCATATCAACTTAGGGAGAGAGGCCCTGCAACTCTAGAAGAAATGCAGTGAAATGAAATAAGTGTCAAAGCTAATCTGCTCATCAAGAAATATAAAACAAAACCTGAGAAACTTGAGAAGAAAGTTGTCTTTAAAGAAGATCCCTCTTCATCTTCTGATGTAAAACTTGATACTTTGATTAAAACCATGGAAAGAATGATGGACATAATGTTTATAGCAGATCGACAAGCGGAGCCTTCAGTAAGGAATCCAAATTATCGAGGACAGCAACAACAATAGTTCATAAATAAGCAAAAAGAGTAGCGAAACTAGGATCCTCAAGGACAAATAAGAACTCCATTTCAGCAAAATTACACCGAAGGGCAGGAAGAAGATGAAGAAGAAATTGTTGAAGCAAATCATTTCTTTGAGGAAGATGAGCTACCTACTTTTCTGACTGAGGAAGATCAGTTTTCTTAGGAGTCTTTTATACCAAGTGATCAACAACTTGTACTTGCTAGTGATGATCTATGGGCAGTGCAAACCGAAGAATACCAAAGGGGATATCAGAATGCGTTCAACCATTTGCAAAAGTAGTACAATTTAAGAAACAGAAATGTACCTGTCACATTGAATCTGAAAAGGCAGAATGCATAGAAAGATACACAAAGCAAAGAAACAACCCCTGCAAATCAAAATAAAGAGAAGGAGATTGTCATATTGAGTCGGGATAAAACCAATGAAGCCTCTACCAACAATCTGAGGAAGGATAAGGAGATTCAAAGAGAAAGTCATAAGGAGTCTCAAGCTAGAGGGAAGATTGAAAAGAAGGACATCACTGTAAAAGAGGTAGACAAGCAATCAAATCTATTTAGTTTAGAGAATGAAATTTCCAAATTGAAAGTTTCAATTCCTCTCACTGAATTAGTAAAGAATGATAAATACAAGTTTCAAATTGCTAAAATGTTGAAGGTAGACTAGATGTCAGACACAGTTAATGTTGCCGATGATGAGCCTACAATTTTGTTTGGTCCAGCCTTAGAGGGAAGTCCCAAAGATAGTGAAATCCCACCTTTCTATCTTAGTCTGAAACTTCATGATTTTATCCTCCATAATGACATGCTAGATTCCGATGCCTCGCATAATCTTATGCCAAAAGTTATTATGGACAAACTAGGATTGAGTATCACCTGACCTTATCATGACCTCTATTCATTTGATTCGGGAAGAGTGAAATGTCTTGGCCTTATCAAAGACTTAGTAGTGTCCCTGGACCAAATTCCGGCCAAGAATGTGTTGATGGACATAGTGGTCGCTGATATTCCTCCTCGGTTTGGCATGTTGCTCTCACAGCCTTGGGGGGGCGACGCTGAAAGGAACCTTGCAACTTGATTTTTCATATGCTACTATTCTAGTATTTGGGCAGCTTAGAAAACTGTACCGGGAGAAAAAGATGAAATTCATGATTAGTAGCAAAGAAAAACCAATTAATCACCCCATCCATGCTGTACATACCGATCTAGACTCTTTCATTTTGTATAGTGATATGAATTCAGTAGATGATGATAGTCAGCTTGTAGAAATTTCAGAAATTAATGATGTTATAAGTAGTGCACATAAAGTTTTGATTGCTGAAAAAAAGGAAAAGAATGAAGAGTGTTTTCAGCTAGAAAATTCTCTTGAAAAGATTGTTGAGTCAGTGCAGAAAATCGAGATTATTGAGACAGTGAGTCATCCTCTGAAAAATCAAACAGTTCAACCTTCTAAAGTCTTGTTTCCAGATGAAGAAGATGGTCTTTGGACCATGGAGTTTGATGGTGCGTTGGGGAAAGAAGGAGTTGGGATTGGCATGTGGATTCATGGTCCATTACATCATTCATGTAAAATTCCACGCAATGTAAGAATGAGTTCTTATAAGTTGGCCTTTGATTGCTCAAACAATGAAGCAGAATATGAAGCACTGATTGTTGGCCTTAAAATTCTGAAAAAGTTGGGAGCAAAGAAAATTTTAGTTTATGACGACTTCGAGTTAGTAATCAAACAAGTGAAAGGGGAATACCAGGCCAAGCTTCCAAGAATGAGAGCTTATCGCAATGCTGTCCTTGAAATTCTTAAATTTTTTTTTTTTTTTTTTTTTAAGAATATACTTTGTCTTTGATTCCTAGAACTCATAATATTATGGCTGATTCTCTTGCTACTGCAGCTAGTATGGTGAAGATTCCCATTCACTCCAATAAGAAGTATTCAATTCATGTTAAACATCGCCCAACTGTCCCTGACAATTTGAGATATTGGCAAGTGTTTTGGGATGACAAATAGATCAATAATTTTCTGCAGATGGAAGATGAATTCCTGAATTCCCATATTGATGATGTATTTGATGAGAATGATCGAGAAATTGAAGCAACCGAGATTGAAATATTGCAGCTGAAAGAAAATAACATTCCACGAGGTCTCGTACCTTTGGAAGAGTTATTTGATCGTGATGATGTTGCTAAAAAGCCCACCATGGTTCCCACAAAGAAAGGTGTTGAATATGTGAACATTGGTACAATAGACAAGCCTAAGATGGTCAAATTGTCAAAGTCTCTATCTCTTGAGATGAAAAGTAATTACATTGCTTTGATATTTTCTGATGTATTTGCTTGGGACTATTCAGATTTAAAGGTGTATGATAAGAACAACATTCAGCACACTATACCAGTTAAGCCTGATCAAAAGCCATTTCGCCAGAAGTTGAGGAGCATAAATCCTAAGCTGCTGCATCGAAAAAGAGGTAAATAGGCTTTATAAATATGGTATTATAGTTCCTATTCGATTTTTTGAATGGATGTCCAATCTTGTGCTGGCGAGAAAGAAGACCGAGGATATTCGTTTTTGTATTGATTTTAGGAATTTAGACAAAGTATCCTTGAAGGACAATTATCCCCTGCCGAAGATGGATTATATTCTTCAGAGGGTAGTTGGGTCTTCCAGGATGTCATTGCTTGATGGATATTCTGGGTACAATCAGATTTGGTACATAAGGATGATCAGTTGAAAACAACCTTCACAACACCATGGAGTACATTCATGTACGCTAAGATGCCATTTGGATTAAAGAATGCAGGAGCGACATTTCAGCAGGCTATGGACATAGCTTTCACCAATGAAAATGATGTATATCTAGTTATTTATTTAGATGATCTCAAAGTTTTTTCTAACTCTGATGAAGAACATTTACACCATTTAAGAATTTTCTTTCAAAAATGCAGAAAATTTGGCCTATCACTAAATCCAAAAAAAGAGTTTATTTGCCATTGAAGAAGGTAAGCTGCTGGGGCATATTATCTCCAAGGATGGCATTCGCATTGACCCTACAAGATTTCAAGCCATTCAAAAATTAGATTTCCCAAGGAACAAAAAAGAAATTCAGTCATTTATTGGGAAAATCAACTTTTTGAGGAGATTCACCCCCAACCTCGCTGAACATTTGAGAGAAATGACAGACATGTTGAAAAAGGACGGCGAGGTAAAATGGTCTCTAGATGCCAGGAGGACTTTCAATGCAGTGAAATTTGCATTATCTACTGCTTCTACTTTGATCAGTGTCGATTATACTTTAGATTTCATCATATTTTCATTTGCCTTAGAGCATACCTTAGCAGCTGTCCTAATGCAAAAGAAATATCTGAAAAGTGAACAACCTACAACATTTTTCAGTCAAACAATAAGGGATGCAACTATGAAATACAATATAATTGAGAAGCAGGTTTTGGCTTTGGTGAAAGCGCTCAAAGATTTCCGAGTATACATTCTGCATTCTCACGCCATTTCTTATGTTCCGACAACAACTGTAAAGGAAGTTCTTATGCAGACAGATCACAGCCATGTTAGAATATGATTTGGAGATAAAACCCACAAATCTCATCAAGGGACAAGGTTTGGCCAAGCTCATGGCTAAATCTAATTTGCATGCATTAGATATCAATCTGATTGCTGCCCTTTCTGAAGAGGAAGAAGAATATTCACAGTTACAGGTGTCCGACATGTTCACTTCATCTCCATGGTACTCCGACATAGTTTATGTATTGCAACATTTAAATCCTCCACTGGAAGTACCCAAAGGTAAAGTAGATCCTTAAAGTTGAAAGCTTCAAAATATTGCATTCTTGATGGTGTTTTGTTTTGGAAGGATTCGGGTGGTGTGTTGCTGAACTGTCTAGTTGAAAATGAAGCAAAGGATGTAATGAGAGATTTCCACAAAGGAGATTGTGGTGGCCACCTTTTCTGGAAAACCATGACAAACAAAATTTTAAGATCTGGTTTTTATTGGTATACTCTTTTTTTGGATGTATATAAAACAATGATGAGCTGTCATGACTGTTAGATTTTTCAGGGAAAAAGAAAACTTTACCATTACCCTTGTAGCCCGTTTCAATCATAGCTCCCTTCCAGCAATGGGGTCTTGACTTAATCGGGGAAATCTATCCTTCATTGTCCGCACAACACAAATGGATCCTAACAACCACGGATTATTTTACAAAATGGATTGAGGCAATCCCAACCAAGCAAGCTACTAATTCTGTTATCATTCAGTTTATTGAATCTAATATCTTGTCTAGGTTTGGTTGTCCACAGAAGATAATCACCGATAATGCTGCTGCTTTCAAGTCCAAGAAGATGGTGGAGTTTTGTGAAAAGTATCATATTGTATTGGGACATTCTACTGTTTATCACCCACAGAGGAATGGTCTAGCTGAATCTTCCAACAAATCTTTGATCAACATCATCAGAAAGTTTTAGAAGTAAATAAGAAAAACTGGCACAAAAAGCTCATTAATGCCTTGTGGGTGGACAAAGTCAGTACTAAAAACTCCATAGGTATGCCTCCTTTTCATTTGGTTTATGGGATTGATATTATTTTTCCCTCATCCCTTGCTATCCCGGTCATGAAAATTTCGCAGGAATTGGACAGCAAAACAAATGATATGCAACAAAGAATAAGTCAGATGATCAATTTGCAACAAACTAGGGAGGAAGTTTTTCAAAATACTTCTAAACTTCAGGAAAGAATAAAAAAGATTTACGATCACAAGACAAAAGAAGACAATTTCAACCTAGGTGATGTACTTCTTCGTTGGGATGTGAGAAATGAAGAAAAGGGAAAACATGGAAAGTTTGAAAATTTATGGAAAGGGTCGTACAAAATCTTAGCTTTCAGAGGAAAGAATGATTTTCTATCGGAGGAAATGAATGGGGAATATTATTCAGGAGGAGCGATCAATGGTAGGCTTCTCAAGCACTACTATACCTGAAGAAATTTCTGCAAATTTTCATTACCATTGTATATACCAGTTTACTTTTCATGTCCAAGTGTGAAGTGGCTATCATAGGAGTTTGAAGCTCGAGGAGAAGGCCATAAGGCTTCTTTGATCAGCTGCTGGTTTTATTTTTTCTTTTAGGGTCATGTCATATCAGATAGTCAGTCAGTTTTTAGTTTGAGTCTAGTCTTTTGCATTTTGACTCCATTGCCCAATGAATAAGGCTACCTGGTCTACGGTGTTCTTGACACCTCCAAGGAGCTGCCATCCCCAACTGGAGCCAGTGTTAGTGTTAGTCAGTTCTACCTGTCACCAGTGATCAAATATGCTTTTACCAAGTTTAGTTAGGGGTCTCAAGCTCAAATTTTATCATGTCACTAGGTTTTCAGAATAAAATTTGGTCACTGGTTAGTTTGTTTAGGATTCTCTATTCTCTCAAGAATTTCACATGCTGGTCGCTTACATCACTCAGATGAGTGTTTCATCATAAAGAGAATATCATCATCATGTCTATCATCACCATCATGATTTTACTTAGTCTAATGTCCCCATTAGATCATTAGGTTTTCAAGGTCACCAACACTTTCATTTCATGCATAAAATTCCAACATAGGATGAGTTGTGATAAACAACTCTTTACAATAAATTATGATGTAATTTCATAAGTACTTCATAGCTATAGTTTCAAGGTTCCAAAAGAAAGAAGGTTCACTGTTCAAAGAATATAAAAAGAAGTCCAGGTTACAAATGTCCAAGGTTGTCAAGTTAAAAAAGAATGAAAGTCATGTTTGAAGTAGACATGTAGGGCCCATTATCACTCAAAAGAGAAACATGCCATGTCTATAAAAAGCCCAAAAAGTCTCATACACACTTCATTTGCATCCCTATCTCATTTGGTTATCGAGCTCATTCCTCCTTAGGTGAGAAAACATGGGGTTTTCAGCTCAAATTGGCAAAATTTCCCTGGCGCTGCGCATAGAAACACTGCGCTGCGTTTCTGGAAGAGGCGTTGTGCTTAGAAGCAATGCGCTGCTCTTTGGCATTGTGCACCGGTGAACTGCGCTGCGTATTAGAATAATGTTATTTAGTGTTTAATGCTATTTTTTATTAGCTGTTTTTATTTTTACCATTTTAGTAGTTTCTTAGAAGAAACTGGTTGTTTCTATTTCCTAATAGAAACTTGCTGTTTCTATTTCTGTAAATATCTCTGTATTACTTATTGAGCTTCATTTGCTCATGTAAATCAATTTAATTCATTCATTGATTATGGTATCAGAGCTAAGTTAGCTTTTCAAAATAATTTTTCAGTGTGTGAAAAATTCTGTGTTTCATTTCGAAACTGCTTTCTAGGGGTCTGCATCTGAGTGCTTGTTTTCACGCTGGTTGATGCTATTCAAACTTGAGAAAGATTCTCTGTTTTACCTGACGTTGTCACTTGTTGAGTCGAGGACGGGCTCTGTTTGGGGTTTCACTATTACCCTACTCATTCCTTAGTCGTATTTGGACTCAAGTCGCTAGATTTATCAGTCAAGGAGATATTCGATAACCATCCAAGACTTGCCTATCCTATCTCGAACGTGCTTCAAAGCTCCCGGTTGCTGTTGCAGCTGCCACAGAATGGCTGCTAGTTTACGAGCGAAAAGCATTTTTTTTTCTCCACTTTTCCTTCGCCCCGCGCCCAAGCTAGAGAACACATCGCATGATCGATTCTCGTGAACCGTCCAACTCGATGCAGGCGTAGCACTGGGCCCGCTGTTTGGGACATCCGGGCCTAATCGAGGGTCGTGAAAACGATCCCTTCGAAGCTCGTTTCTCTCCGCTCGAAGTCGGGAAAGCTGCGGGCTAGTGTTGTTTGAAGCCGAGTCCACAGTTGGAAGGGCCGTGCTCATTGATCGCTGTTAGGGTCTTTCGCTGAGACAGAGTTGTTATTTTATGTGGCTGATTGAAATATTGGAGGAGCCACATACATCTCGAGCGATTGATCTCTTCTAGGATTGGGGAGTTGTTTACCTCTCAGTAACGTGGAAAGAAGCTGTGGGCCTGTCGGATGCCAAGCGGATGCCTTGCCTTCTTGACGGCTTCCTGTGCACTACTCAGAGTCAACGATTGTAAAATCTACGTGGAAGAATAAGTTTTTTGGCATTCCTTCATATTTACACCAGCATCTGTCAGTTTTTGTCCAGATCAGCCGGCATCTGCATTGAAATCCATGCAGGATTTTTTTTGTCTTGGAAAACATGCAGATGGCCTCGTTAACCAATCTAATGTTAGAAGGCAGTCAACGCTTTAATGGTACCAATTATAACATTTGGAAACAGAGAATGTTGACCATTTTTGAATATAGGCGTCTTGACCAGCTTGTTTTGGGCCAAGAACTCCGTCCTAGTACCACTGGTGCTGATCAGGATAAGTTTGATGATCGAAATCGAGAAGCTGTTATGCTTCTCAAACTCTCCGTAACTGATGATCAGTTACCACAAATTCCTTCTGGCAAGACAGCTGCCGACATCTAGCAACATTTGAAGGAATTGCATGAGACATTCGACAAAAGCAAAGCTTTTTTTCTCAAGAATTAGTTGTTCTCCATCATGATGGAAGAACATATGTCTTTACAGGAACACCTTAACAAGATTAAAGACATTCAAGATGAGCTCGAATCCACTGGTCGGACAATGGAAGAAGAAGATATGGTAGTCATCACTCTGAAAAGTCTACCAAAACCCTATAAGCACTTCTTAAAAACACTCAACATTACCTCCACTAATGTTGATATGAAGTTTCTAGAGTTATGCACCAAACTCATGCAGCAGGATCATTGGAAACAACAGTTTGGTAGTGGTGCTTCATCAGCCCCCTCAGAAAATGCTTTTGCTGCCAAATATCAGTCTTCTTAGTCTTTTTAACAGAAAGGTTCTTCTCAGCCTTTTGACCCTGCTAGGAAGAAAAATGTGCAGTGTAATTACTGTCACAAGTTCGGCCACATGAAGAAAGATTACCGACAGAGGTGTTATCACTCAGGTTGTTCCCTTTGACTTCTAAGGGAATACAGCCGAGGTAACCACAAACCAATCTTTGGATTGCAGGTCCTAGCCTACCTGCAATCATAGAGGGCTCTCTCTTTATGATTTAGCTTTGTTTTGGGGTGATTTTAGGCTAGTTATGATGTGCAGGGATTTGTTTTAAGTTTGGTGGGATGGTTGATGTTTTCAGACAGAGTTGGCATGCAAAGTGTAAGAAGTTCAGACCATTGGGCATGGAGTCAATGAATGTGAACTGCTGGGTGTGTTTTCTTTGGTAGAAGAGAGGAATACAGAGCAGGATAGCTACACATAGAACAATCTTTAATGCTGGAAATGAGATGAAATGGAGGTCAGGGAATGAAAGGAAATGAAGGATCTTTCATTCAACCAACAGAGGGAAAGTGAATGAAGACTATGTAGGAGCAATGAAGGATTCCTAAACAGCATTCAGAAATGAGAGAACTAGTTTAAACATGATTAATAAAGTATTCATATCCATGACTAATTCAGAAGAAAACATAGAAAAATCACAGAAGTTGAGCACGGAGTACAGTTAAGTAACATCTGAGCTATTCTTTCTTTCTGCAACTTAGATCATGATACATAGATGATATAGACACATAGAAACTGAAAACAGAGGTAGGAAAGACTTATTGAACCATGAGGAAGCACGAGAATTCCATATTTTGCTCTTCAGCCATTAAAACCACAACCAGCCAGTTCATAAGCAAACATTCCAACAATCTTTGTTCATAGAAGTTCTCAGGCTTGCAGCGCAAGTCTAGAATGACTTAATCAATCAACCAACCAACCCTTATTACATAGCTCAAGGTGGTATTTATAAGCAAAATATCTACAAAACAGATCTGAGGGAAGATCTGGGGAAATAACTGTGATTAACCTAACTTCTACTGCAATTAATGTAACAAATATCTACTTTGAGCTGCGCTGGAGGCAGCAACATCAAAAATGAGGCTTTGAGGTGTCCTTTGAGCTCTGCGCTGGCCATCTTGCCATAACTGTGCTTTGGTTTCTGCAGTACTGCTCTCATGTGGCTTTAATGCATTAAACTCTGATCTGGTGAGCCTTAATGGCTTTTAAACTCTCCACTGATACTCTTTGACTTTGCTGGAGGCTCTTTAATGTTTATCTGTTTTGGCATTAAGTCCTCCACTGATATTCTTTAATCTGATACTCTTTGCCGCTACTCTGATACACTTTAACTGCAAAATCGCCCTTGCCTGCCACTTTATGGCGAGATTTGACTGCTGCTGGGCTTTCTGTGGCCTTTGGGAATGTTTCGGCGCTGGCCGATCAAAATATTATCAAAAAGGAGAAATACTGCCTAATGGCGGAGGATTTGTGGACTGGTAGCTTGTGCTGGGACCGTGCTCGTTGTCCGGAGCAAATTTGGGCTGGAGCGATAAAAAATGGATGAAGAATGACCATAATCCTTTGGAGCTGAAAGCGCGCGCGGGCACAGACATGAATAATATGAAGAAATGGCCTTTTTACCCTTTATAAGGCAAAAAACACTTTACACAGGAAATTTGATGAAAAACAGGGCGGGAGCGATCACTGTAGCAAAGAACAAATCCGGGCCATTGGATCTAATGAGGGCAGATCCAATGGCTGCGATGAAGTCGCAAAATCGCAATCAACGGGGTCATGGGGGCGGAGACTTATATATGAGCGATAGCGAAATGGGGGCTTGCGACACAATGTGGACCGTTGATGAGGGGGGTAGATCGGACGGCTGGCGCGCGATCGGCGATATCGCGTCGGAGGGGAGCATGGGGCGGAGGCTTTAATATATATGGCTTGCGATATAGCGATCGCCGATATCGCATCGGCGATCGCATATCGGGGGCGGAGACTTTATATACAAGCGATGGGCGATTTGCGATAAGGGGCGATGCGATAAGATCTGGACCATTGGATGAAAGGGGGATCGGACGACTGACGCGCAATCGAAATATCGTGTCAGCGAGGAACAAGGGGGCATGAACCATTATATGTGAGCGGTTGCGATATAATTTGAGCTGTTGATGCGAAGGGTTAATCGGACGGTGGATAGGGTGATCGCTGTATCGCGTCGGAAAAGGTCAAGGGGTTCAGAGGCTTTATATATAAGCGATAGCGAAATGGGGGCTTGCGACACAATGTGGACCGTTGGATCTGGGGGCAGATCGGACGACTGCGATTAAATCGGCGATCGACAATCAGCAGGGACATGGGGCGATGGCTTAACAATAGCGATGAGCGATAAACGGAGGCTTGCGACATGATATGGGCCGTTGATATGAGGGCAGATCGGACGGTTGCCGCGCGATCGCAATATCGCGTCGGCGGGGAGCATGGGGTGCGGGCCTTTATATACAAGCGATGGAGCGATTAGATGTGGGCCGTCGGATGAAGGGGATGATCGGACGGCTGACGTGCGATCGGCGATATCGCATCGGCGGAGTTGTCATCGGGGCACTATATATAAGGGGGCCAACACTGCTGCGACCTCCGACAGCGATATCCCGTCGGAGGGGGGGAAAGCTCATTGGAGGAGGAATTATTCAATCGGAAGAGGGTTAATGCGATCGGAGGGAGATTCCCTTGATCGGAGAAGGGTTTATGAAATCGGAGGGGGGTTTTTGTATGTCTTTGAAGGATTTTTAATGCATCGGAAGGGGTCCGATTGCATGGAAGAGGGTTTTTATGCTTTGGAAGGGGTCCAAAGTATTGGAAGATGGTTTAAAGAGGAAAATGAGGGTTCTTACTAAGTTTCAGGCAAACTTAGTAATTCCCAAGGCATATTTATGGTTATATTTCAACCAGAGGGAGGGGATATGTATATAAGGGGGATATTTAACATATTTTTAGTAGGGGAAGGGGAAATAGATAGGGATTTACATAATAAGTTAGAAGTTAATATGAATTTTGATCAGAAAGCGCTAAGGATAGAAATCTTAGGCTACAAAGGGGAAATAGAATTTTATAGAAGAAATATGAGCACTCCTAAGTAAAGCAGATCTTTACGTAGGCAAATGTTATGGAATATGATGAATTTTAGAGATATTAAGCAGATCTTAACATCTTTAGGGGAAGTTAGTGAATGATTTGAGGGAAAGGAAGAAGGGGAAGTTAGACATGCCTCGCTTGAGCTGCTCCAAGGGAAAATTGCCTTGCACTTGTGATCTGAAGTAAAATAACACTTTGAAATACAAAATTGATCACACTTCATCATTCTGCCACCTCAAAACTACCTACCCAGCCTACTTACCTAACATTTTTTCTTCTTTTTGGATGGGTGCACTTAGACTAGCAAACCCAGCTTTTCTTCTTTTCTTTTGGCTATCCTCCTATCTAAATCTACCCTTATTACTTCCAGGGGCTCAGATTAAGCTGTTGAGCACCCTAACTTCTCTACCTATCTAACAATCTGCCAAGATTAAACAGTTTGGACAGATATTCATTCTCTATTTCTAAAACAAGAAATTTAAACCTAGGGAAGCCAAGATTAAGCTGTTTGGCCTTCCCTTAACTGTGAAATCCTTAAAAAATGGAACTTTTGCAGCATGGAAAAGATGAACATTTTTGGCACTTCCACTGTCAATCATGAAATATGAAACCTATTGGAATAGGAGGCTAACAAGAGGATTGCTTATGAACAGAAGAAACAGGGAGGGCCCCATCAGACAACGAATGTTGCAGAACATTCCGAGCAGACAGAATCTACCTTTTACGCCTTTATGGCTAAAAGGTCTTCAGATCATGTTCCATCTTCAGCCTAGTACATCGACTCTGGTGCATCACGCCATTTCTCTCACAGGCGTGATTGGTTTATTTACTTCTCACCCTTCAGTGATTCTGTGGTATTTGGCGGAGGTGAAGAGTACACAGTGGTTGGCAGAGGTACAGTTCAGATCCAGTTTGGTGGGCGCACACTCATCTTCCTGAATGTGTACTATGTTCCTGGTATGGAAATTAATTTGTTGTTTGTCAGCCAGATTATGAGGAACTCTCCTCAGCTTGATGTAGTGTTCAGTGCGCACAAGTGCTCCATTATTGACAGGGAGACTAGTCTTACGGTTGTTGTTGGCCTAGAGGATCATGGCCTATATAGGCTTCTTGACACTGGTGATTCTCCAAAAGTGGCTCTAGCAGCTCGTGTTTCTCCCATCAGCACTCTGTGGTATCAGTGATATGGGAATCTAAACATGCAGTATCTTTCTCAGCTCAATTGGGAGGGACTTGTGTCAGGGTTACCTGATATTCAGACTCAGTAGTTGGGAGTATGCGGCGCCTGTCAAGCTGGCAAGCAACATTGGTCTTCATTCAAGGATGGAGAATCTTGGCGTGCATCTAAGGTACTCTAGTTAATTCATGCTAATATTTGTGGTCCTATGAATACATCTTCTATTACTAGTTGCAAATATTTTTTGCTTATTGTAAATGATTTTAGTAGAAAGATGTGGGTGTATTTTCTAAAATATAAATCTGATGTATTTAGTATCTTTAAGAAGTTTAAATCCTTAGTTGAAAAAGAGTATGGCTGTAATATCATGACTCTTAGGACAGATAACGAGGGGGGGGGGGGGATTTTGTTCTTCTACTTTCTCCAACTTCTGTGATACTCATGGCATCAAACGCCAGTTAACTACACCCTACACTCCTCAGCAGAACAGTGTTGTCGAACGCCGCAAATGTACGATTGTTGAAATGGCTCGTTCCATGTTACAACATAGGAGTGTTTCAAACAAATTCTGGGCTGAAGCAGTATTTACTATTGTCTATCTTCTTAACCGATAACCTACTTAGGCTGTTAAAGGGAAGACTCCCGAAGAGGTTTGGTCTAGCCATAAGCCTAAGATCAGTCACCTCAAAGTATTTGGCTCGGTTGCATATGTTTGGATTCCAGCTGCTAAGCGCTCTAAGTTGGATTCCAAAAGCTAGAAACTCATGATGACAAGGTACAGTGATCATCACAAGGCCTATAGGCTGATAGATATAGCCACTGGTCGTCTTAGCTTTAGTTGGGATGTAGTATTTGATGAAGATAGAGGATTCTTTCAGTCTCCTCCTTCTGAGCAGTGTTCTGAGGATCAACCTCACAGTGTTCTTCTTCCGGTAGGTCCACCTGATGGGAGGGATGATGTAGCATCAGTATTTGTTGATACACTACCTAAGCTTCCTCCGGAAAATAACCCTCCTCTTGCTGCTCCTATTGTTCCCGAGCCTTCTCCACCTCCTCCTGATATTGGTTCCTCTACTCTCCGGCCTAAATGGTGGGCTTAAACCATTGGTGATCTTCGGGATAATGAGCTCCTTGAAGGTAGAACTTCTAGACATAAGAGCAAATAGCATTCTACAGTAAATTTTGCTCTTATGGCTAACCTGCACAATATTTTTGAGCCTAAAACCTATTCAGAGGCTAAGGGTACATTTGAGTGGGAACAGGCTATGGAAGCTGAATTCCAGAGTCTTCAGAAGAATCACACGTGGACCCTTTATGATCTTCCTGCAGGGAAAAAGTCCATCAGCTGCAAATGGGTGTATAAAGTGAAATACAAAGCTGACGAAACCCTAGACAAGTATAAAGCTCGTCTTGTTGCTCGAGGGTTCTCACAGAAGGAAGGCATCGACTATGGGGAGATCTTTGCTCCTACAGCCAAGATGAGTACCATACGGCTTGTCCTTGCCATAGCAGCTCAGTTCAATTGGAAAGTTCATCAGATGGATGTAAAAAGTGCTTTCCTAAATGGTGACTTACAGGAAGAAGTCTACATGACGCAGCCTTTAGGATTCAAGGTTGCCGGTTAAGAACAAAAAGTGTGTAGATTAGTTAAAGCACTCTATGGATTGAAACAAGCTCCTCGGGCTTGGTACATAAAAATTGATCAGTACCTAACAGATCATGGCTTTCATCAGAGCCCATCTGATGCAAACCTGTATATCAAGCATACTATGATGATATTTTGTTTGTGGTTGTTTATGTGGATGACCTTATCATTACTGGCAGTTTAGCACATTTGATCCATGGGATCAAACAAGATTTGTGCAGCACCTTTGATATGATAGATTTGGGACTCCTTCTTACTGTCTCGGGGTTGAAGTCTGGCAGACTCAGAACAACATCTTTCTCTCTCAGTCGAAGTATGCCAAAAATCTTGTGGACAGGTTCAGAATGCAGGATTGCAAACCTGCCACGACTCCTATGGAACCAGGGCTCAAACTTTCAGCTCAGTCAGCCTCACCCCTTGTGGATGAAACTTTATTCAGGAAATTAGTGGGCAGCGTTATCTACCTTACTGCCACTAGACCTGACATCAATTTTGCAGTGAGCTATATTTCCCGCTTCATGTCAGCTCCTAAGGCTGATCATTGGATAGTAGCGAAGTGTGTGCTGTGTTATGTGCATGGCACTCCTAATTATGGACTTTTGTACACTCGAAGTTCCGATCCTATACTCAGTGGTTACACAGATTCTGACTGGGCCGGTTTGGTTGATGACCGTAAATCTATAGCTGGGTATGTGTTTAGTCTAGGATCCGGTGCTGTCACCTGTACTAGTAAGAAGCAGCAGGCAGTGGCTTTCTCCTCAACGGAAGCAGAGTATTGGGGAGCAGTTAAGGCATCTTGTGAGGCAGTTTGGCTTCGACTTATGCTTGCGGATATGCATGTTTTTCAGACAGGTCCTACTCCCTTGTTCTGTGATAATCAGGGAGTGCTCAAACTTGCCAAGAATCCAGTCTTTCATGAATGAACAAAGCATGTAGAAACCCATTGTCACTACATTCGCCAGCTTGTTGAAGACGGATCCGTTCAGTTGTGATATGTTCCCACAACAGAGTAGCCCGCTGACATCTTCACTAAGCCCCTTGGTCCTAATAAGTTTGTAAAATTCAGAGGGTCTATCGGTGTTGTAAATAGATTGAGCATTAAGGGAGGGTATTAGAATAATGCTATTTAGTGTTTAATGCTCATTCTTATTAGCTGTTTCTATTTTTATCATTTTAGTAGTTTCTTAGAAGAAACTGGTTGTTTCTATTTCCTAATAGGAACTTGATGTTTCTATTTCTGTAAATATCTCTGTATTACTTATTGAGCTTCATTTGCTCATTTAAATCAATTTAATTCATTCATTGATTACTGTGCACAGGATAGAGTCTCTCGAAACTCACAAAAAATCACCCAAATAAAAAATTTAAGCTTGCATTCCAGTTTCTTATTGCTCTAAGCCATTTAAGAAGTAAGTACACTCATTTCACTCCCTCTTTTCCTTTGGCAAAACAAATAAATGATGGTGAGTTTAGTCCTCTAGGGTTTGTATGAATTTCATGTTTTAAAGCTTGCAAATGATCAGCTAGAACTTTCAAACCCTAGAAATTTCTATCCCTATACCTCTGTTTGCATACAAATCACCATCCCATCCACCAAACAAACCATTTCCCTTCAGTTTACTTCACCTTCCTACAAACCCTAACTCTTATTTATCAGTTTACTTCACCTTCCTACAAACCCTAGCTAGCACTGTTTTTAAATTTTCTTGCTCAGTTCCCTCTATTTAACTTCCTAAAGATTTCTAAAATTCCTATCCATATCCCAAAATTTCCCTTCCCTAACTCCCTCATTTCACCACTTCACTCATTTCTCACTGTTTTTTCCATTTTAGGGTTTTCAAAATGGAAGGAGATTCTTCACTATCAGAAAAGAGAAAACATCATAAAGGGTGGAGGATTCTGAGGTATGAGCCCACAAACTACAATGAGATCAACTCTTCACCATTCATTAGACAGTGCTTTGAAGATGTTAACTGCCTAGGGTTTTGTCAAAGAGTGGGTGAAGTAGGTTTTCATGAGCAACTCACTGATTGGATTGCCACCAATCTGAAAGGAGAAAAAGCCACCATAGCAGGGATTGATTTCACATTCTCAGTTGCTGCCATCTCTCTTGCCACAAGGATACCAAATCATGGGGAGTATTGGTTCAAAGGCATGAGCCTAGACCTTGAGCAATACAAACCTTTCTTGAAATCACCCTACAGAGAGGCTCATTCACACATCATTCCATTCAGATACTTGTTGGAAAAGTATGCACCATTGATGAAGGTTGTAATGAAGTTTTTCACTTGTGAGGGGAGATTTTCTAGATTGTATCAATACCACATTAGGCTGCTAATGCATTTCACAGTTGTGAAACCTCTTAACTTGTGTAACTACTTGTGTAGAAGTCTCATCAAAATGTCTGAAAAGGTGCAAATGAAAAACAAAGAGCATTACCCTAGCATTTTCCATCATAGTTTGATAAAGGTTGTAGTCCTCCATTAGTTGGAAGAAAAGAACATAGCATGGGATACCTTCATTGAAATAGCCTTGCAGAGGCATGAGACTACTTCACCAAGCCATCACCAAGACACATCAACACAACCTATGGAGGTAGGGTCATCAAGAAAATTAGAGGAGGTTCCCAAGGCACCAAAACTTGAGGTGACCAAAACATACCAGAGAGGAAAAAGACTTGTGTTTACTTCTCAAGTTGAGAAAAGGCCCAAGCCTTCTACATCAGCACAACATGGATCACATTTACATGATGAGGAACTAATTGAGCATGATTTTGACCTAGTTGACTTGGAGGCAATAGATGAGCATTTAACCTTGCAACAAGTGATCAAGGAGAAGGATTCCTAGATCAGGGAGCTCCTGGACAATTTGGCAAGGGCCGGATTTATCATTTTTTTCCTTGAGCAAGAAAACAGTCAAATCAAAGCCAAACAACTAATAATGGAAAAAGAGCAATCCAAGATGTTGAAGCAAGAGGTCAAAGGTAAAGCAGTGCTAGAGCATGATGAACAAGAAAAGCAGGTTGGAAAGAAGAGGCCTAGGACAAAGGGTCTCAAAAGAGCATTGCAGAAGGAAAAAGACCAAAACCTACTAGATGAAGACTTGGATATTGAAGAAATAATTGCTATGGAAATCAATGAAGACAGAGAATATTGGCTAGGAAAAGTCAATGGCCATCTAGAGAAGCTTCTTGACAAGGCTAACAGGGACAACCAGATGTTGAGGCACATGGCCCACCACTACCAAACCAAAAACAAGATTTGCAACATTAAGGTCAAGCAAATGCAAAACAAGCTAAAGGAAACCCTAAAAGGAAAAGATGAGAGGGACAACTTGGAGATGCTTGCTGAAGCATCCATGAGAGCATAATATACCTCATTTGGCACTTCTGGACCAATTTTGGGAGTTTTTGAGCATTTTTGGTTTTTGGTGAAATTTGGTGCAAAATTCAGAAAATACAAGGCGTTGCGCTTTATCCTCAGAGCTCCAAATGACAAGTGGCTTGCATTTATAGAAAGCTAATGGCCTCCTCTCAAAAACCATTTCCTCAGATTTTTCAAACACGGCTTAGATTTTGAGAAAAATGAGAAAAATGGGTCAAAAATCAACATTCTGCCCCTCTTTTTGACAGGCGCTGTACTTTTGGAGACACCTTGGGAGAATCAGCTTTTGGAGGCCTTCCAATGGGTCATTTTCAAAAGTTCAAGATGTTCTGGAAACTAGATAGACAAGGCTAATTTAACGCTTTTCAGATTTCAAATTTGACTTCAGGAAGGCACCTAAAAGTGGCCTCAAACTTGGCGTTACGCTTCTGCAGTTTTAAGAGATTTTAATTAAAAATTCCACTGTGTAAGTTCTCATATTTTCTAGTTTGACTTGGTCAAAGGTAAATTGATAATGAAACTTCAGTAGTTCGAAGTTTAGATGATGTAACCATGAATACATTAGCATGATAGATTGCTTTTATGTTTAATTAGGCCTCATAAATGAAGCAAAACTCAAATCAAAGTCTAAGAGAAGAGTTTGTTTTTGACCTTCTCACTCTCACTTGTTGGTTGAAATACTCTTGGAAACTGTTCCACGACTCATGGATTCGACCCCTGAAGGTGGGGAAACTGTTTATTTGAGTCTATATGTATCATTTCTCATTTAGAGAGAAGGGTTGGACTTCAGAGGGGAGGATTTGTATGTAATGCTTTCACTTAGCTAATCAAATGAGCAGTTACAACTAATTTTCAGGAATTCATGTGCAGTGAGTTTGTGATGTTGTTTTCTTTCTATATAAGTTTATCCCACTTGCTGTTTTCTTTCCATAGGGGGCCACATGAGAGCTTAGTCATTTATCTAGCCTTGCAACGACCATTGTTTCTCTACACCAAGAGAACTTCTCAGAGCTCATAGATTTTGTGAATGCATCTGCAGTATTCTTCAAAGTGTCCACCTTTACTAGCAACACCTTTTTGTCTTCTATCATATCCCTCACAAAGTGATACTGAACATCAATGTGCTTTGTCTTTGAATGGTAAGTAGGGTTCTTTGCTAAGAAAATTTCACTTTGGCTATCACATTTTAGCCATATAGCTCCCTGTACTAACCCCATACTTGAACGCAATCTCTGCAACCAAATTGTTTCCTTGCTTGCATGAGTGGCTGCCATGTATTTTGCCTCTGTAGTTGATAGTGCCACTACAAATTGTTTCTTACTCATCCAACTGACTGCACCTCCAAATAGGTTAAACACATACCCACTTGTAGATCTTCTCTGATCCAGATCTCTAACTCAGTTCACATCAACAAAGCCACGGATATCCAAAACTCTGTCCAATCCTGGTCTTCCTTGGTATCACAAACCATAATCACTAGTGTCACGCAAATACCTAAAAACCCGCTTCACTGTTGTCCAATGCTCCTTCCCTGGTTTTGACATAAACCTGCTCAATACTCCCACTGCATGTGCAATGTCTGGTCTAGTACAAACCATTGCATACATCAAGCTACTGACTACACTTGCATATGGAACACGGAACATGTCCTCTTCCTCTTCTTGTGTCTTGGTACACTGTTCAACAGATAATTTTACACCTACATGCATAGGAACCTTCACTAGTTTACTATCCTGCATATTAAATCTCTGCAGTATTGTCTCGACATACTTCCTCTGGTTTAACCAAAGCTTCCTCTTTGCCTGATCTCTTTTAATTTCCATGCCCAAAAAATAGTTTGCAGCACCAAGATCTTTCATGTCAAATTTGGAGGACAATTGGGTCTTCAAATCTTGGATAATTTCTTTGTCATTTCCAACCAGCAACATATCATCCACATACAAGACCGGATAAATAACACGGTCACTAATTAATTTAAAATACACACCGTGATCTGCCTTGCTTCTAGTGAAGCCAAGTCCCCGTATAAATGTATCAAATTTATGATACCACATCCTTGGTGACTGTTTTAATCCATACAAAGACTTCTTTAACTTGCATACCAGTTCTTTCTTACCCTTCACCACAAAACCTTCAGGTTGCTTCATGTAGATCTCCTCTTCTAGATCCCTGTGAAGAAATGCTATCTTCACATCCATCTGTTCTACCTCAAAATCAAAAGCAACAACAATAGATAGAAGTAATCTAATAGAAGCTACCTTGGCAATAGGAGAAAAAATATCACCAAAATCAATTCCCGACACCTGGGAATAACCTTTTTCTACCAATCAAGCTTTGTATTTCTCCACCTTTCCTTCTGCATTTGTCTTCTTCTTGAACACCCATTTGCTGCCAATGGGTTTCCTTCCAGCTGGCAACTCCACCAGATCCCAAGCCTCATTTTTGTGCAAAGATGCCATTTCATCAACCATGGCCTCTTTCCAGAGTTTGCCATCCTCTGAATCCACTGCTTCCTTCATAGTTCTGGGATCATCATCAATAACAGGTAAAGCAAAATTTGAACAGAAAGCAGATGGACTATACCTTTCTGGCTGCCTTATTTCTCGAACTGATCTTCTCACACCCGGAGTTTGTGGCTCTTCATTCTCTGATTCCTCCTCTGCTGTAGAGTCTGATTCTTCCTCCTTAAGCTCAAACTCTATCTTCTCAGGTTCCTTTGGTTGGACTTCATGTTTAATAACATCTTTCACCTCTCTGAACATAACATCTCGGCTGTACACAACCTTCTTTGTTATTAGGTTCGAAAGCTTATAACCCTTTAAACCATCCTTATACCCAATAAAGATGCACTTTTCAGATTTACTATCCAACTTGGTTCTTTTCTCCTTTGGAATATGTACATATGCATCACATCCAAATACCCTCAGATGTGAAAGAGAGGGTTTCTTACCAGTCCATACCTCTTCTGGAGTCTTATCCTCCAACGCTGATGAAGGTGATCTATTGACTAGGTAACATGTTGTCTCCAGTGCCTCTGCCCAGAATTACTGTCCCAACCCAGCACCACTGAGCATGCTTGTTGCCCTTTCCATCAACGTCTTGTTCATTCTTTCTGCAACTCCATTTTTTTCAGGTGTGTATGGAGTAGTCTTCTACCGTGCTATACCACACTTCTTATAGAATTCTTCAAATTCCTTGTTACAAAACTCTCCACTGTTATTTGACCTCAACACCTTTATCTTTTTCTCTGTCTGGTTTTCCACCAAAGCCTTAAATTTTTAAACCTGTCAAAGAATTCAAATTTCTTCTTAAGGAAATATATCCATGTACTCCTTGAGAATTCATCTATAAATGATACATAGTACACAGACTTACCCAATGATGGAACCTTCACAGGTCCAAACACATCACTGTGCACAAGCTCTAATATCTGTTTTGCCCTCTTACCACCAAAGGGGAAACTCATCCGATTCTGCTTCCAATATACACAATTTTCACAGAAATCAAAATCCAGAGAGATATTACTCATACTTTCTACCATACCTTTACCATAAAATATTCGAAGGCCCTTCTCTCCAATATGTCCAAGCGTTTGATGACACAACATTGTCTTCTCTCCAAAGACCACTAGATTTTCTGCTCCACTTTTAGGAACCATAGAATTGTTGCATCCATCAGCAACAGTGCTACCTTGCAGCTTATATAGAGTTCCAATTCAAACTCCTTGCATCAATACCAGTGCTCCCCAAACCATCTTGCAGGTATCCTTCTCGAACACTGTTTTTACACCTGCATCATCCAGCTTACTTACAGAAATCATATTTCTGGCCAATGCAGGAATATGCAGAACACCCGGAAGTGTTCTAACCCTTCCACCTTGCAACTTCAACTTTACTTTTCCGCGATCGACAATTCTAGCCTTCCTATCATCCATTTAGAAGACATCACCACCATCGTATTTCTCATACTCGCAGAACCACTGTCTATGGGAAGTGAAGTGAAAGGATGCATCTGAGTCAATCAACCATGCCTCATGATCTACATGTGTATTTGAAGAAGCCAAGTACACATCCCCACCTTCATCTGAGGTGGTTTTCGCCTCTGCAGAAGGAGCATCATCAGATCCCTTTCCTTTGTCAGGAGATTTAGATTTACAGTCCCTTTTGTAGTGCCCTTCCTTTCTACATTTTCAGCTCACCACCTTTATAGGTTCTCCTGGGTATTTAAATCTCCCTCTAGATTTAGATCTCTCACTCGATGACTTATTTTTGTTTCTGTTCTGGGACTGTCCTTGTACATACAAGGCATCACCATTTTGGCTCTCCATATTTTTCTGTCGCATATCCTTCGTCAATAAGGATGAGACTATTTCATCAAACTACAAGGTAGTTGCATTGCTACCTATTGCAACAACTAGACTATCCCACAAATTTGGTAGAGAACACAACAAACTGATGCACTTATCTTCATCTGAAATGTTAATATCAACAGATAATAACTGACTTACCACAGTATTAAATGCATTCAGATGTTCTGTCACCGAATCTCCATCTTTCATCCTCAGGTTATACAGCTTTTTCCATAGGAACAGTTTATTCACTAGAGACTTAGATTGGTACAAAGTCCCTAACTTGTCCCACAAAGCTTTCGTCATGGCTTCCCCTGATACATTCAACAATACTAAATTTGAGACACACAATCGTATTGTGCTCTTAGCCTTCCGATCTAACTTCTTCCATTCTTCATCAGACACTCCCGTTGGTTTAGTACCTGGATCTACCGCGATCCACTGATCTTTATCCACCAACAGATCCTCCATCTTGAGTTTCCATAGCTCAAAACTCTGACCATTAAATTTTTTGATCTCTATATTTCCACTGCTCGCTATCTTCTTTCACCACAAGAATCGATCATGTAGATCTCCCACTAAACAGGGTTTACCACAGGCCCGAGCGAAACCCCTCGGCAACAAAGGCATCCCCTTGAAGCCAAAACAACTCTGATACCAAATGTAGGTTTTAACCCCGTACAGAAATTACCTACATACGAATTCTAAAACTCAGAAAATAAACAATGCGAGAGCATAACTCATAAAACACATATACACAGATATTTTCCCTTGGATCCCAAAACCGGGACTACTAGCTTGATTTTTCATTATGTTCCTTTCAATGTTACAATACATACTTATACATGCCGAAGCATCCAATACCATGGACCGAAAACCATCACGTCCAAAACCATGTGCGAAAACCATACACAAAACCATAGGTAGGTTCGCCCACCCCAATATAGGGTCCAATTTTTTTTTCCCGAGGCGCTGCCCTGGACCCTGTAGAGGGGGGCTACTCGCCCCCCTAAACCCCCTGGACAAGGGGGACTGCTGCCTCCTCTGTGACCTCCCTGTTGCGCAATCGGCGCAATGAAGGAGGGGCTCCTTCCCCCCTCTATTCCCTCGGTTAACTACGTGGGCTAGTCGTGGAAAGAATTTAACACAACCCAACATAAAAGTGGCCTCAAACTTGGCGCTGTGCTTCTGCAATTTTCTGAGATTTTAATTAAAAATTCCACCGTGTAATTTATCAGATTTTCTAGTTTGACTTGGTTAGGTAAATTGATAATGAAACTTCAGTAGTTTGAAGTCTAGATGATGTAATCATGAATAAATTAGCATGATAGGTTGTTTTTAGGTTTAACTGAGCCTCATAAATGAAGCAAAATTCAAATCAAAGTCTAAGAGAAGAGTTTGTTTTTGACCTTCTCACTCTCACTTGTTGGTTGAGATATTCTTGGAAACTGTTTCACGACTCATGGATTTGACCCCTGAAGGTGGGGAAAATGTTTATTTGAGTCTATATGTATCATTTCTCATTCAGAGAGAAGGGTTGGATTTTAGAGGAGAGGATTTGTATCTAATGCTTTCACTCAACTAATCGAAGGAGTAGTTACAACTAATTTTCAGAAATTCATGTGCAGTGAGTTTGTGATGTTGTT
Source organism: Pinus tabuliformis (assembly GCA_031772625.1). Taxonomy (NCBI): domain Eukaryota; kingdom Viridiplantae; phylum Streptophyta; class Pinopsida; order Pinales; family Pinaceae; genus Pinus; species Pinus tabuliformis. Next base: position 22,151,822 of record CM062809.1, read on the forward strand.
TTCTTTCTATATCAATGTCTTATGAATGAATCCATCTTTCTTAACATGTTTTGCTTTCCTCAATGATTTTCCTTATAGTTATATAGGCTAAATTCTTTATATTTAAAGCTCTGTTTATGTGGAAAATCATTTCTATGTATTTCTTCTTCTAGATTAATGAATTCATGGCACACATGCTCATTATGACCTTCTAAGCTTTTCAAACCCTACACTACATTGACCAAACTCTCAGATTCATCACAAGAAATTTCTATCTTTCTCCTTGTTATGCCTGCTACTGCAACCTTTTGAGGCCTTGACCTAGTTTCTTTTTCTCATCCTTGGTCCAACAATCCAAAAACCCTAAATTTTCAAAAACTCATCTAAAACTATTATATCTAGCCTAAAATCCATTTTTCTTCCAGTCATTGACTGTGAAATCCTTAGAGAGATCCCTCTCTGGTTTAGCAAGGCTAGCTGCTGAACTGCAAGTGGTTTGAGGTTACCTCTTTCGATCTCCTCCTCAACCTAGGACATTGTAGAGGATAACAGACTCCATCAAGGATAATTCTCTTAGCTTTGGCATCATAGGTTTCTAGTTGTTGTGGATCTATTGGTACATGAATAACATTCTCTGCATACACCTTCAGTACATACACATCCAATAGGAATTTTATACTAGCTTTCCAAATGCCAAAGTTGGAGGCTCCATCCAATCTATCCTAATCTCCTAAACTAGTTGCGACCATCTCTTAAAATATGGAAATATAGAGAAACCCAAATAAATTGGAGAATAGAAATTGGGTTTAGAAACCCTCAAACCTTCTCTTCTCGTGCTTGCGCAAATCCTCCTTCTGCGCTAAGATCCGCTCTGATACCATGTGGAATTCTAATTACTATTGCAGTTAACTAGTTATTATTCTCCTATCAATTGATTATTTTTCTTCTGCAAATTGTTTGCGGAAAATACTAAATAAAACACTTCTACAACTTCACAGAAAAATAAATGACCACAGGATCCGAAAAAAAATATTGCACACACACAAAAATAAAGAACACCAATATTTTGGACAAATGTGTTGAGAATTCTAGGGCAACTAGATTATGTGATTTCTCTTACTTTGATAACTACTTGTGATGTATTTTTTCTTCAGTTGATTAGCTTCTTCTTTCACTTGATTACTATTAATATTCTCTTCATCAAACAACTATCAAACTATAAAGAACAATAAGACAAAAGACATAAGATAAGGTTTTCCTCTCCAACTGAGAGGAAAACCTGCAAGAATTCTTCTCTTCTTATAGAATCTTCAATTGATGAATTCCAAGACCTGTGACTTTTGACCAAGACCCTCCAAGACCAAGTAAACCCTTTCTTGCTCCTTCGCAACTTCTTCTGCAACTTCGACCCGCCCAACAAATTCTTCTGCACCTTCGATCTGCGCAGAAATTCTTCTGGAACTTCGACATGCCTAGTAAATTCTTCTGCAACTTCGACTAACAAATTCTACTACAACTTCAACCTCTCCAATAGATTGACAGTTTCAACCTTTCACAACTTTGACCTAGCTGCAACTTCACAACTTCGATGCAACTTCATAGCTTCGATGCAGCTTCGCAACTTCAATGCAGCTTCATAATTTCATCTTGCTCAGTATCTGTAGAAACACTAATAAATAGGGAGAGAGAGGCCGAAAACTTTGATCTTATTGTTGTTCTTCTTTTCGTCCTTTTCCAACTTCTATGTTGAGGAGATAGAACTTGCTTGAGTTTGTGTCCAAATGAGGACGAGTTCCTTCTTATATATAGGCTAGGGGTACAAATTGCTATCTTTAGGTCGACTTGTCCCTTCATGTAGGTCGACTTGATCTTTGCGCCATGAAGAGGTCTTGGAGGGTCTTTTGACTCAAATAAATTTTCTTTACAATATGTAACATGCCCAAAATGGTCTTTCATACATTACAATGACTCAATTGACTTGTAGACTCAAAGACAAGTCCTAGAAGTAGTCAATGTGTGATTGACCTAAAAATAAATTTCCCTTGAGCATGAAACACATGCCTCAAGAATAACGATAATAAGTTTATTTTTCTCTTTTCATTAAATACATAAAATTATGATTACATATTTTATTATGAAGACCAAACCTAATTAGATATTTCAACACTCCCTCTTAACTAGGGAGGTATTAATAATCCATACAAGGTTCTTGGACATTCTCAATATGAAGAATTCTCATAAGAAGAGTTTGATTGGTAACCCATTTGTTTAGCATCATATGAACCATCATTGTCACATATAAAGGTCTTGACTAAAAATTTTGTCCCTCCACAAGATCAAAACACAATGTTGGTGAGACCAATGACTTATAAACACCATCATCATTGTCTCTCAAGGCACATACCCGACCCAAGTCTTCATAGAGAATGTCCTTCCAAGACTATTCTTATCTTGGATTCCTAGTCCTTAAAGAATATCGGTCCTCTACAACTACTCTTATCTTGGATGCTCAATCTCATCCTCAAAGAGTATCAGATGCTAGATGCTTACCCAACCCTCCATTTTCTCTTCCAAAGTGAAGACAAGAATGATGTGTCTCTCTCTCCCTTTCAACTAGGGAGGATATACCCATTCCTATGAAGGAATGTACCCATTCCTATAAAATGAATGTATCCAAGCTCCCTCTTATCCAAAGACTTGTCCAATCTCCCTCTTAACCAAGGACTTGCTTCCAACAACTTTCTGCTCTAGGTGGACATCTTGGGACTATTTTTTGCTTGTGGGGCTCCTTCTTTTGATGTCATGAAGTTCATCTTTAACATTATGGATCCTTCATCTTTTGGGACTTCTTTGTAGGGCATCAACCATCCATCACTTTCCTTCATGAGCCACATTAGTCATGTCATCCTTCTCTCCATCGCAAAGTGAACCTGTAGTCTACATCTGGATTTTCTTCATATTGCTACCTCTTCCAAGTTATGCTTCCTTTAGGATATTCATACAACCACATGAGTGCTAGTTGTAGGTGACATCTACAACCCTCTTTTGGTAGCCCTGTATCAACCCATCCATATGTTGTTCAAAATAAAAAATGAACATCAAATCATAGTTACCTTTTGTGATGGCCTTTCATCATGACATCTAGCTTGCTTGCAACATCTTGCACATTCATAAACACATCTCCAAGACTTCATATGTCAAGGGTCTCCTTTCTTTACAAACCTTATCACAACCTTCTTCTCTATGGAGATGTCATGATCAATTCTTCTAGTCATCGGATGTTGACTTCCTGTGACCATAGTTGCATCTTTCATGATCTCTTCTTTCTTTCTTCACATATTGCTTCCTAGGAACTTTCCATACATAGTTCCTTCATTTTTGTCAACCACCTCATATTCCATATGAGGACATATTATGTTGATTTCATCTAGTCAACATGTGAACCATGCCTTTATGCATTTGTCCAAAGGAGGAGATCCATTTTCTTTGATCATGTTCATGAGATAGAGCATTTACCCATGCAACCATATAACGACATGTCTCAATTAAATACATGCATATATACCTATTTCCTTCTTTTGGTCTAAAATTCATTTTCTTGATTGAAAGTACTTCAACCATCTTGACATGCTGCATTCCTTTTTCACCATACCATCATCCTTCTAAACAATGAATCCCATACAAGGTGGAATTCTCAGCGAGAAACTTGCTTCTTCCAAGTGAGGTGAGCCTTCTAATGAAGATTCCAATAAAATATTTTGATTATCCTCATCCTGCAAATGCTCCTTCCTAATGATGATGATGTATGATGAACTCCTTCTATAATGTTTTATGACTTTATTTCAATCATATGTACTATATATGATTTCAATGAGGTTGCCAAGAGCTACTTCCTTTATATGATAGCTGCTACATTTTTGCAGACTTCTACTTCAAGTATTCTTTCAAGGTTCTCTAATGATGCCATGAGCTCTTGCTTTAACATTATGCTTCTAGTATGATGCCATATTCTACTAAGATGCATCTCGTCATAATACTTCTCATCTTGACTGCCATGGTGGAGATCTTTTCACCTCCTACTTCTCCCTACTATGTGTTGGAGAAACCCTAATAGTGAAGATCTATCCCTTTGGATTTCTTCTCATCAAGTTCTTCCACTTCTTCGGTGATATGAGCTTCATTTATTTCTTTCCTCTTGTTGTCCTTCTTGAACTTCAAACAATCTCTCTTGTAGTGCCCATATTCTTGACAACCATAACATTGGATCTTTGACATATTTTCTTCTTTTTTTTGAGGAACAAACATCCCAAACTTTCCTTTTCTCTTAGCCATGGTAGCAAATGCTTGGACTTGCTCGTTTGATCCTACATCGCTTTTTTCCATCAACCTAGTTTATTCAATTTCACATAATGACCAAAGTTCATTGAATGGGGTAGCTTCCTTCTTTCCATAGATGCTTGATGTAAAGTTGCCCCGTTCCTAGGGTAGTGCATTGAGCACTATGGTGGTCATTTATTTATCAGACATTATTTCTCCCAACTGTTGTAGTTGGTCTCTTATTTCTATACCCTCATAAAGTATAAAGCTATTCCATATTCCTTTGATATCTTTGATTGTCTTAATGATATCACTTCTCCAACAGTACTTATGAAGAACAATTCTACTAGTTTATCATATATTTCTTTTGATGTCTCCAACTTTGATACATAGGGTATGAGGGGATCCTTGATGGATTCAATGAGAATCCTTTGAGCCCTTACTTCCCCTTTCATATACTTTGCTAGAGCTTGAGCTTCTTCCTTTGGAGGCTTAGTAATTGATCCCTTAACATGTTCAACGACTTCATTTTCTATGAGGATCAAATCTGTCCTCTTCTTCCATGCAAGAAAGTTTGATGACCCAACCAATTTGTTGCTTTCCTTGCAAAATGAAGTCATTTTGATAGCAGATTCAATCATAAATATAAAGGTACTTACTTGTCAAGTGAAGATGCTCCTTGATGACAATATCTTCAACTTGATGCCTTCTTGATTTTGATGATGATGTTGATAATAGAAGATGTCTTCTTGATGAAGATGTCTTCCTTCAAAAGTGATCCTTCAAAGAGAGGGAGATCACCTTGATTCCTTGATGATGATGACAACGCCTCTTCTTGCTTCAAGATGCTTCAATGTGTAGTCCTTCTACAAAGGGTCCTTGAGATCTTATTTGATGATGGTGTGCAAACTTCCCAATAATGCTTCAAGTGAGAAACCCTTCTTTTGATAAGCTAGGGTTTTGAGGTCTTCTATGCTTGTACTCAGTCCTTGTGAATGTCTTCTTGATGGTACAATGCCAATGTTTTGATCTCTCTTGATACTCCTTTTGATAGTCCTTCTAGTGCTTTGGCCTTTGAGTGTCCTTTTAATTGCCTTTCCTTGTCTTTTCACCTTAGCTCTGAAACCATGTTGAGAAATCTAGGGCAACTAGATTATGTGATTTCTCTTATTTTGATAACTGCTTGTGATGTATTTTTTCTTAACTTGATTAACTTCTTCTTTCACTTGATTATTATTGGTATTCCCTTCATCAAAATACTACCAAACGATAAACAACAATAAGACAAAGGACACAAGATATAGGTGATCAACCAGGGCTAAAACCTCTCCAACTGAGAGGAAAACCCAAAAGAATTATTATCTTCTTATAGAATCTTCAATTGACGATTTCCAAGACCCTCTAAGATCAAGTCAACCCTTTCTTGCTTTCCAACAAATTCTACAATTTCAATCCTTCGCAGCTTCTTTTTCAACTTTGACTTGCCCAACAAATTCTTCTGCAACTTTGGCCAACAAATTCTACTACAAGTTCAACCTCTCCAGTAGATTCACAATTTCGACCTTTAACAATTTCAACCTAGCTGCAACTTCAGAGCTTCGATGCAGCTTCAGAATTTCATCAAATAGATATGAGTGCACCCAATTATTGGGATCAGGAAGAAGAAGAATCAGAAGAAGCAGTAACTGCGACTAGTGCAGAAGAGTCCACTTCAAAGAACACTGGAAAACTAACCAGTGAAAAAAGGGAAGTACATAAAACAGATAAACCTTTTGTTTCAAAAAAATAAGTGATGACCCTTGATCAAGCTGCCTCCAAATTTCCTTCTTTTATCTTGCCATCCATAAATAACCAGAACAAGGCTCATATCCTGAAAGAAGTGAATAAGTATCCATGTGTTGAAGAAGATTTGTATGCTGCCAATACAAGTGGCTATATTCTAGATTTGGATAATTCTTCAAACGTAGAGATGACAGCATAGCACGCGGAGTGCGTGACACTGTAGCAACACTGTAGCAATTACTAAACTGAGCACAAAGAGACAATGTAACAAAAGCCTCGATATAAGAAACTTACTTTGATCAATTTCGAAGATTTTCAAACAACAAATCTGAGTAGGTTACTTCTCCTCAACCGAACATGCGCGCACAACTATGACCTCTCTCCACGGGTCTTCAACGCCTTCGCCTTACAGTTCCAGGTTCTTTTGGATGACAGAAACTGTCCTCAGACATGCGGCCCAGTAGGCTTCGATATTAATGAAAACAAGCAAAATACATAAGGCTTTTTACAACATGAGATCTCAGAGTTCTTAGTCAAGCGATGTCCTGAACATTTGCTGATCTCTTTTTTTTATAGACTCTCTAACTCTACTCATCTAAACTACAATGAAAAAGTAGTAGTAATTGAGGGTCGTTTCGACATATTTTCGCTGATGGTGTCTACTCAACTTTTCTGGTACATATGTACATACGATTCTACCATGGTCCTGTTGGACTTCTATCTGAATCATAGTCATTATCAAAATCAAATTCTTCTGAAGAATCATGTGCTGGCCTAGACTTGTCGAGCATCTTTTGGTAGTGATGTTCAATCAACTTAGAGTACTCTTCGTCCCAATCGATATCTGCTGGGTCCTGGGCATCCGGCTGCTCGTCCTGTAAAGTAGATTCTTTTGCTTTCCCTTTTCCTTTGGCATCTTCATCTAAAATTATTGTCCTTCTTGATGATGCTCTTGATGATTCTCCCTTTTCTGTATTCGTCTTTATTTGGTGGAGACCCTGTTGCTGAGGTGTGTACCTAGCCAATTGTTTTCCCCACTTGGTAAGGAAAGATAGAGGACTGATCTCGATATCTAGGAAAGAAACTTTGAAGACATTTCTGATCATGGGTGACCTATGTACTGCTAATTCGATGCTGTTTAAAAGTTCCCATTTAAAAATTTGAAACATATTAGTGGAACTTTCAATTGCATGCTAAACCCATTCTCTGCAATTATCACTCATAAAATCTTTGTTTTGCCAACCTAATTCAAAAATCATAGATGTACAAATTCTATTTGAAATCATCAGACTAATAATATGGATTACATTGTTATTCCAATTACTTGAAATAACGCTGATAGTTACCAAAGCCTTTTGATTAATTATGAATCTTAATGCCTTTGGCTCTCCTTGTAAATCATCCATTTTTTGTAGAATCTATATTTTTCTGTTAACCTTAGATTTCCGAATTCATTGAACCATCCAGCATGTTGCTTAATCATTTCTTCATTATTTCTGGTCTGGATTTCTCCGATTTGCTCATGACTAAAAACCCGTGCAAAAGGATTAGGAGGGATACTTTCCCTTAGTCTGAGACTATAATAATCCCATGGAGATGAGAAAGTTCTGAGATATTGCAATGTCCTTTGAATGCACTGAGATATCCTAGTGGTTGGCTTTTTTCTGCAGAAACCATCTTTTATCTCCCAGTCAACAAATCCTTCAAAAATTTCATATTGAGGAAAAGTGTCATTTGGTGCATAATTCTCGTCAAACCTTTGCAGAAAGGATGCTTCTAATTCCTCAAAAATGTCTAGGATTTTTAGAGATAGAATGTATTTCTCTACTTCAGGCTTAAAAGGAATGGCTTCAAGATCTAAAATTTTTTCTCCTGTGAAAATGCTGAGACCAAAATCAATTCCTCCAATAAGTTGATAAAAGTTTAAAATCTTTAGGATCCATATCATTTTTTCAGTATATTCACTAGACCATAGATCTGAGAGACTTCTGAAAAATAACTTTACTTTCATGTTAGGCAAAGGATATACCTTTACCAGTTCAGCATCTAGGCCTAAAGACATACCTATATTCTTGGATTGCCAGGCTTGGCATTTTCTGATCCAAGTGTTTCTTCTCAGTCTCATTCCCACAACTTTCTTGATTTCTTCTGCAAGATGGCTTGCATGTCCTTCAAGCAATCTGAATCTGTCAACAAATGTATAAAAACTATCGTCCTATGGTCCTTTTCCTGGAATGGTAAAACACGAACCTGGACAAGTAATGAATGCTTTATTCATATCCCTGGTTAATGAATCTGTCAAATAATTTGAATTACCTGGGATCCATTCGACTTCAAAATCAAACTGTTGGAACCAAATCTGCGATGCAAGAATTCTCCCTTTTTGCAATTTGTCTTGATATCTTAGCTGATAAAAAATATTTGAAATTCTTGGAGTTTGTTCTTATTAAGAATTTCACAGGTGTAAGGTATAACTCAAACCTTTGTATCCCATTGAATATAGCTAGTGTTTCTTTTTCTGCTATGAAATAATTCTTCTGGCTGGGTGTGAATTCACCTGATGCATAGGAACAAAGTCTTTCTTCACTTTCTTCACCTTTCTCCCTTCGTTCAAAAAGGACGACTACCCAAAAATTTAAAGAAGCATCAGTTTGGAGTATAAGTAGACCATCACCTGGTGGTTGGAGTTTTGGCAATTGTTGACATTCTATTTTCAGTTGTTTGACTGTTGCTGTTGATTCTAGTGACCATCCCTCTTTGAGATGTTTACTGATTGGAGATGTTTTCTTTGTGAATCTTGGGATGTACTTGTGGATGTAATTCAGGACTCCTAAGAACCTCTGAATTGTTTTTGTATCTTTCAATTCATTGGAAATTGGTTTAATTTTGTCAACACATGTGGTTGCATCTGAATTGCACCATTGACTACTTGAATTCCCAAAAAATCTATACTGTCTTGAAATAAAGACATTTTTCTTTCTGATAAAACTATGCCATGCAGCTGAAATTCTTTTAGAAAAGTCTCTAAATGCTCTAGATGGGTTTTTACATCTGGACTATGAATAAGAATGTCATCAACATATGTTACAATAAAATCATACTTGGCAAAAATGAAATCCATTCTTTGCTAGAAGAATGCAGGGGCGTTTTTCAAACCAAATGGAACAACTTTCCATTGGTAAAATCCAGTAGGAAAAATAAAAGCAGTTTTATGCCGGTCCTCTTTCTGTATTTGAATCTGATAGTATCCAGACTTCATATAAAATTTGCTGAATACTTTGTTGTGCTGTATTTTCTGCATTATGGTTTCTGGTCTTGGCAGTGGATAATTAAAACTCTGAGTAATTGCATTTAGAGGTTTGTAATTTATCACCATTCTAGGTTTACCTCTAACTATCTCAAAATGATTTCTTACTAGAAACACTGAACAAGAATAATGAGACTCACTTGGCTCGATGAGCTGCATTTCTAACAATTCTTTAATTTGTCTCTTTATTTCTTGCTCGTCTGAAGGAGTGCAAGGAATCAGTTTCCCTTTGACTCCATTATCATGCAAGGTCACAATCTCTTGCATTGGACTTTCTACTACCCAGAACTGTTGTGGATTTTCTAAACAGCTTTTTAGAAGTCTGTCATGGATAACAGTTTGTTCTATAGAGCAATTGGGATCTATGCATGCCATTTGTTTTGATTTAGATTCTGCTCTTGATTCATAGATTTGCAGAACTTCATACCAGTTATCAGAATCTTTTAAGGGCTTTCTGGCTCCTACTCTTTTCTGGCTATTTTCATGTCTTGCTTCTGAATTTGCAATAAACAATCTAGGTATAGCAATAGCCTTCTTCTTCAGATTTATAATCAGCTTATCTTGGCTGATTGTTACTGGAAGCACAGAATTTAAGAATGGAATTCCCAACATTAAACTAGCTGAGGGATTAAAATGCTATATTGCAGAAATCTTAACTATACTCCCCCCAACTTTTAATGGAATATTGTCTACATAATGAGTTAAACTCACAGATCCTCCTATGGTTTTAGACACTAGTATGTTTTGCAATGGTTTCCACAGGGATTTAAACACAGATGGTCTAGCCAAATTGTTCGATCCATTGGTATCTATGAATGCATTAACAGATATCCATTCATTTTTTACTTGAACTTGAACCCGGATATAAATAAGGCTATTAGTCTTGACTATCTTTTTTAACAAAGTATTTTCTTCTACTCTGTTGATCTCTGGTTTTTGAAGACTGGTCGAGGCTGTAGTTCTTTTCTGAAATGGGCAGAAAGAATTTACTTTTGGAAAAGGTAACACAGATTGCTTACCTTTTTGTTCTGGTTGCTCTGACCTTGAACTTTTAGATTCATCTTCTGAAATATCTGTTGTTTTGCTAGTGACTTCAATGTCACTTTCTTCTTCAGTTTCTTCTTCCTGTTCACTGTAATGGACCTCTTCTGAAAAATAATCATCTGAACAGGATAAACAGATATTCATCTTCTGGACACATTCTTCTTCTTCTACATCTGATATTTCAGTCAAAATATATACATCTGAAATATCATCTTCTGATTCTACTATAGACCAATCATCTTGAAATTCTTCTATATCTATACAAGCTTTAAGTTTACTTGATGAATTTTGTGGGCACTTTCGTGCGAAATGTCCTTCCTTTTTACAAATGAAACAACAATTATTGTTTCTTGGTTTTGATCTTTTCTTCAAAAATTTATACTTTCGGAACGACTTTCTTGGATTTGAGACTCTCTTGGGTTTAAATCTACCATACCTCTTTGTTTTCTTTTTCTTTTTGAATGGTGTCCATGGTAGCATGATTTTGCAGACATCTGAACTGGGTGTGATGTCATGCGCCTTCTTTTGCCAGCATAAGTATTTAACTTTCTCTGTAATTCTGAAAAGAAGGTCAACCCAATAAACTTGATCTAGTCTTTTGTTATGTACATCTAGATCTTTCATAATGAGGTCTCCTAGTTTGCCTAGTAATTTTGACAAAAAAGAATTTTTTTGAGCCACATCATTTGAGAGATTGACTTTGAAAACCTTAGCCATGAAATCTTTACTGAATTGATCAAATTACTTCAAATCTTTTAATTCCATTCGACTAAGATCTGTTATCAATTGCTTTTTCTCATCAACTAGTTTTGGCACGTACTGTGTCTTTAGCAATAATTCTAATGCAGACAGTCCGACTTCCATGATGGCTCTTCTCTCTTCTTCTGATGGTCCCATCCACCAATTAGACTATACGAGTGATGCGTTTTTCTGCTAGGACCATAATGGATACATTATCCAATTTTGTTGTAATCTGCATCTGATACAGAGCACCTATCCAAATCCGGATTGATTCTCCAGGGTTTGAAGAATTATCCAAATCTAGAATATAGCCACTTGTATTGGCAACATACAAATCTTCTTCAACACGTGGATACTTATTCACTTCTTTTAGGATATGAGCCTTGTTCTGGTTATTTATGGATGGCAAGATAAAAGAAGGAAATTTGGAGGCAGTTTGATAAAGGGTCATCACTTCTTTCTTTGAAACAAAAGGTTTATCTGTTTTATATACTTCCTTTCTTTCACTGGTTAGTTTTCCAGTGTTCTTTGAAGTGGACTCTTCTGCACTAGTCGCAGTTACTGCTTCTTCTGATTCTTCTTCTTCTCGATCCCAATAATTGGGTGCGCTCATATCTATTTGAAACTTAGGGATTTATTTAGTCTTTTTCTTCTCTCTCCTTCTTCTTCTTTCTTACTTTTTTTTATTTTTCTAGCTGTTGCTCATCATAAAGCAATTTAAGGTTGGCATTTATTAAATCAGCGTGTTTACCCAAATCATCTAGAACATCTTCAGCATGTGAACACCAGGTGGTTAGATAGTTTCCTATCTGGTAGACCTGTTCTAAATCGTTTGGATTTTGTGAGTTTTGTTCTAGTAAAGGGGCGCAATTAGCTCTTGTTGTTGGCTGTCTAGTATTGGATGAAGAAGTACATAAGTTTGTCTTGGGTGGCCATTTCCCTCCTTTTACAAATCTGCAATTTGCAAACTGAAATTCCTCTACAGGTGATGTATGACTAACATATGTACGAAACATCTTATTTATAGCAAAGAAATGTTTTTCTTCTGGTATGTACAGTTGGTTTGTAGACATCGGTGTACTTGTGGAAGAGCTGGCTTCGTCTAGTGAAGGAATATGATGGTAAAATTTTTTTCTACCACTGGCAGGAGGTTGTTCATTTTCTTGAATTGTTGGTAACACATGTTTTTCTGACATGACTATAGGCTGAGGTACTTTTGGTCGGTTTGGAAGAATTCTAACACAACGATCTGATACAGACATTCTTTTAATATTGCTCTTTGAACTGTCTGCGGATGCTAGAGATTTATATTGGATATACCAGTCATTAGGCAAAGCTTCTTTGTCATAATGAACACCTTCCACTTGAGCATTGCTCACACCTACAACAACACAATCTTTTAAAACTAGTTGTCTGAGTTTAGGATGTACAGTATTGGTCAATTGGAAAGAGGTTTGGATTAACATAGATAAATATTCACTGTGTTGAACCATTTCTAGACCTTGTAATCCAACTAAAGCTTTCCAACAATCTTTTAAGCGAACATTAGACGAACTAATGGCATAATCTGGATAGATAGTGCCATATTGACATCCCGAGGATAGATTTCCAAGTATTGTTCTGATCCGAGCATGATCATATATGTTATGTCTGGTGTAGAAGACTTCTGCTATACAAGGAGTATTGAGACCATGACGGAATAAAGGAGCTAATCCAATTCTAATTCCCCCGAAATGTAAATAGTAGAATTTCTTTTCAACAACATATTTTCGGAATTTTTTAATTTCATCTTCAGAAAACAAATTGAGACCAACAATTTGTACAGATGGACATGATATTTTTATCTTTAGTTCAACTTCTTTTAGCCAAACTTTTTTTGAATAGACTAAATAAAGATGGAACAGGATAAACTTCTTGAGAGCTCAAAACTGGCAGGTTCCAACTTTATGGATCTTCAACCTTTTCATGTTCTACACTGTTAGATTCAAGGGATCTATAGTCTACTTCAGATACAGATCGTCTATCGATATTTGAGAATGATCTTAAGAAATTGGCCATGTTTACAAACTATTTCAGAGATTGACTGAAGCAGCTTTTATCTATTGAGTATTTGTATAACAAATACTTTTCGAAGGCTACCTGACTAACTTCAGACTCTGTCTTATTTAGTCTATCCAAAAAAGTTTTCCTAAAAGAAGTTGAACTAAAGATAAAAATATCAGGTCCATCTGTACAAATTGTTGGTCTCAATTTGTTTTTTGAAGATGAAATTAAAAAATTCCGAAAATATGTTGCAGAAAAGAAATTATCCTATTTACATTTCGGGGGAATTAGAATCGGATTAGCTCCATTATTCCGTCATGGTCTCAATACTCCTTGTATAATAGAAGTCTTCGACACCAGACATAACATATATGATCGTGCTCGGATCGGAACAATACTTGAAAATCTATCCTCAGGATGTTAATATGGCACTATCTATCCAGATTATGCCATTAGTTTGTCTAATGTTCACTTAAAAGATTGTTGGAAAGCTTTAGTTGGAGTACAAGGTCTAGAAATGGTTCAACACAGTGAATATTTATCTGTGTTAATCCAAACCTCTTTCCAGCTAATCAATACTGTAAATCCTAAACTAAGACAACCCGTTTTAAAAGATTGTGTTGATGTAGGTGTGAGTAATGCTCAAGTAGAAGGTGTTCATTATGACAAAGAAGCTTTGCCTAATGACTGGTATATCCAATATAAATCTCTAGCATTTGCAGATAGTTCAAAGAGCAATATTAAAAGAATGTCTGTATCAGATGGTCGTGTTAGAATTCTTCCAGACCAACCAAAAGTACCTCGGCCTATAGTCATGTCAGAAAAACTTGTGTTACTAGCAATTCAATAAAATGAACAACCTCCTGCTAGTGGTAGAAAATCATTTTACCGTCATATTCCTTCACTAGACGAAGCCAGTTCTTCCACAAGTACACCGATGTCTACAAACCAATTGTACATACCAGAGGAAAAACCTTTCTTCGCTGTAAATAAGATGTTTCGTACATATGTTAGTCATACACCACCTGTAGAGGAATTTCAGTTTGCAAATTGTAGATTTGTAAAAGGAGGGAAATGGCCACCCAAGACAAAATTTTGTACTTCTTCCTCCAATACTAGACAGCCAGCAACAAGAGCTGACTGCGCCCCTTTACTAGAACAAAACTCACAAAATCCAAATGATCTAGAACATGTCTACCAGATAAGAAACTATCTAACCACCTAGTGTTCACATGCTGAAGATTTTCTAGATGATTTGGGTAAACAAGCTGAGTTAATAAATGCCAGCCTTAAATTGCTTTATGATGAGCAACAACTAGAAAAATCAGAAAAGGAAGAAAGAAGAAGAAGGAGATAAAAGAAAAAGGCTAAAGAAATCCCTAAGTTTCAAAAAGATATGAGTGCACCCAATTATTGGGATCAGGGAGAAGAAGAATCAGAAGAAGCAGTAACTACGAATAGTGCAGAAGATTCCACTTCAAAGAACACTGGAAAACTAACCAATGAAAAAAAGGAAGTATATAAAACAGATAAACCTTTTGTTTCAAAGAAAGAAGTGATGACCCTTGATCAAGCTGCCTCCAAAATTCCTTCTTTTATCTTGCCATCCATAAATAACCAGAACAAGGCTCATATCCTGAAAGAAGTGAATAAGTATCCACGTGTTGAAGAAGATCTGTACGTTGCCAATACAAGTGGCTATATTCTAGATTTGGATAATTCTTCAAACCCTAGAGACTCAATCCGGATTTGGATAGGTGCTCTATATCAGATGCAGATTACAACAAAATTGGATAATGTATCCATTATGGTCCTAGCAGAAAAACACATGACTAGTATAGTCTGTGATTGGTGGATGGGACCATTAGAAGAAGATAGAAGAGCCGTCATGGAAGCCGGACTGTCTACATTAGAATTATTGCTAAAGACACAGTTCGTGCCAGAACTGGTTGATGAGAAAAAGCAATTGATAACAGATCTTAGTCGAATGGAATTAAAAGATTTGAAGTACTTTGATCAATTCAGTAAAGATTTCATGGCTAAGGTTTTCAAAGCTAATCTCTCAAATGATGTGGCTCAAAAAATTTCTTTTTTGTCAAAATTACCAGGCAATCTAGGAGACCTCATTATGAAAGATCTAGATGTACAAAACAAAAGACTAGATCAAGTTTATTGGGTTGACCTTCTTTTCAGAATTACAGAGAAAGTTAAATACTTATGTTGGCAAAAGAAGGTGCATGACATCACACCCAGTTCAGATGTCTGCAAAATCATGCTACCATGGACACCATTCAAAAAGAAAAAGAAAACAAAGAGGTATGGTAGATTTAAACCCAAGAGAGTCTCAAATCCAAGAAAGCCGTTCCGAAAGTATAAATTTTTGAAGAAAAGATCAAAACCAAGAAACAATAATTGTTGTTTCATTTGTAAAAAGGAAGGACATTTCACACGTAAGTGCCCACAAAATTCATCAAGTAAACTTAAAGCTTGTATAGATATAGAAGAATTCCAAGATGATTGGTCTATAGCAGAATCATAAGATGATATTTCAGATGTATATATTTTGACTGAAATATCAGATGCAGAAGAAGAAGAATGTGTTCAGAAGATGAATATCTTTTTATCTTGTTCAGATGATGATTTTTCAAAAGAGCCTCATTACAGTGAACAAGAAGAAGAAGAAACTGAAGAAGGAAGTGACATTGAAGTCACTAGCAAAACAACAGATGTTTCAAAAGATGAATCCGAAAGTTCAAGGTCAGAGCAGCTAGAACAAAAAGGTAAGCAATCTGTGTTACCTTTTCCAAAAGTAAATTCTTTCTGTCCATTTCAGAAAAGAACCACAACCTCGACCAGTCTTCCAGAACCAAAGATCAATAGAGTAGAAGAAATTACTTTGTTAAAAAAGATATCAAGACTAATAGCCTTATCTATATCCCGGTTCAAGTTCAAGTAAAAAATGAATGGATATTTGTTGATGCATTCATAGATACCGGTGGATCGAACAATTTGGCTAGACCATCTCTGTTTAAATTCCTGTGGAAACTGTTGCAAAACATACTGGTGTCTGAAACCATAGGAGGATATGTGAGTTTAACTCATTATGTAGACAATATTCCATTAAAAGTTGGGGGGAGTATAGTTAAGATTTCTGCAATACAGCATTTTGATCCCTCAGCTAGTTTAATGTTGGGAATGCCATTCTTAAATTTTGTGCTTCCAGTAACAATCAACCAAGATAAGCTGATTATAAATTTGAAGAAGAAGGCTATTGTTATACTTAGATTGTTTATTACAAATTCAGAAGCAAGACATGAAAATAGCCAGAAAAGAGTAGGAGCCAGAAATCCATTAAAAGATTCTGATGACTGGCAGGAAGTTCTACAAATCTATGAATCAAGAGCAGAATCTAAATCAAAACAAATGGCATGCATAGATCCCAATTGGTCTACAGAACAAATTGCTATCCATGACAGACTTCTAAAAAACTGTTCAGAAAATCCACAACGTTCTGGGTAGTAGAAAGTCCAATGCAAGAGATTGTAACCTTGCATGATAATGGAGTCAAGGGGAGACTGATTCCTTGCACTCCTTCAGACGAGCAAGAAATAAAGAGACAAATTAAAGAATTGTTAGAAATGTAGCTCATCGAGCCAAGTGAGTCTCATTATTTTTGTTCAGTGTTTCTAGTAAGAAATCATTTTGATACAGTCAGAGGTAAACCTAGAATGGTGATAAATTACAAACCTCTAAATGCAATTACTCAGAGTTTTAATTATCCACTACCAAGACCAGAAACCATAATGCAGAAAATATAGCACAACAAATTATTCAACAAATTTGATATGAAGTCTGGATACTATCAGATTCATATACAGAAAGAGGACTGGCATAAAACTGCTTTTATTTGTCCTGGTGGATTTTACCTATGGAAAGTTGTTTCATTTGGTTTGAAAAACACCCCTGCATTTTTCCAGCGAAGAATGGATTTCATTTTTGCCAAATATGATTTTATTGTAACATATATTGATGACATTGTTATTCATAGTTCGGATGTAAAAACCCATCTAAAGCATTTAGAGATTTTTCTAAAAGAAGTTCAGCAGCATGGCATAGTTTTATCAGAAAGAAAAATGTCTTTATTTCAAGACATTATAGATTTTCTAGGAATTCATGTAGTCAATGGTGCAATTCAGATGCAACCACATGTGTTGACAAAATTAACCCAATTTCCAGATGAATTGAAAGATACAAAAACAATTCAGAGGTTCTTAGGAGTCCTGAATTACATCCATAAGTACATCCCAAGATTGACATAGAAAATAGCTCCAATCAGAAAACATCTCAAAGAGAAATGGTCACCAAAAGCAACAACAGCAGTCAAACAACTGAAAGTAGAATGTCAACAATTGCCAAAACTCCAACCACCAGGTGATGTTCTGCTTATACTCCAAAGTGATGCTTCTTTAACTTTTTGGGTAGCAGTTCTTTTTGAACGAAGGGAGAAAGGTGAAGAAAGTGAAGAAAGACTCTGTGCCTATGCATCAGGTGAATTCACACCCAGCCAGAAGAATTATTTCATAGCAGGAAAAGAAACACTGGCTATATTCAATGGGATACAAAGGTTTGAGTTATACCTTACACCTGTGAAATTCTTAATAAGAACAGACTCCAAGAATTTCAAATATTTTTTATCTGCCAAGATATCAAGACAAATTGCAAAAGGAAGAATTCTTGCATGGCAGATTTGGTTCCAATAGTTTGATTTTGAAGTCGAATGGATCCCAGGTAATTCAAATTATTTGACAGATTCATTAACCAGGGATATGAATAAAGCATTCATTACTTGTCTAGGTTTGTGTTTTACCATTCCAAGAAAAGGACCACAGGACGATAGTTTTTATACATTTGTTGACAGATTCAGATTGCTTGAAGGACATGCAAGCCATCTTGTAGAAGAAATCAAGAAAGTTGTGGGAATGAGACTGAGAAGAAACACTTGGATCAAAAAATTCCAAGCCTGGCAATCCAAGAATATAGGTATGTTTTTACGCCTAGATGCTAAAATGGTAAAGGTATATCCTTTGCCTAACATGAAAATAAAGCTATTTTTCAGAAGTCTCTTAGATCTATGGTCTAGTGAATATACTGAAAAAATGATATGGATCCTAAAGGTTGTTAGAAATAATATTGAGAGGGGGGGGGGGGGTGAATCAGTATTATCAAGTCAAATATTCCCTTTTTCAAATCCAGATAATATATGCTACTTCAGTTAATTAAAACCGCATATATACGCAATTATGTAGAAGGAAACCCGTGTATACAATGCAAACTTATAATTTACTTTATCTTTCAGAAGTTGATTATTAATCTGTGTATCAGAATCAAATAACCAGTAACCAAAGACAGTAAAACAGATTTGAAGACTATCACACACACAAGAACACTAGATATAAGGTGGAAACCCAATGTGGGTGAAAACCCCCTGCTGCAATTCGTCTCTATCTTCTTTTAATTAGAAACTTCTTTTTACAATGTACTGGTGCAGTCCTTTACCAGTATGCAGGCTGCAACCTGCGGAGAGCTACAACCCTCTCTTGTTCTCCAGCTTCTCCTGGAAGGGAGCTACAACCCCCTTAGCTCTTGTACTAGCCAAGATACTAATACGTAGGTGCTGGCCTACTGAAGGCTACAACCTTCTCTTTCTTCCAGGGACCTCGTTTCATAAATTTTCAGACTGGATCCATGAACATCAATCAATCATCAAGTATATCTGCATCAAACAATCTCCTTTTCCCCAATTAGCACTGAATCAAGTAAACACTTCTCTAACAGCTGTACCCAGAACATAGTAACAGTAACCACACACAAAATTCTGAACCCAGAAAACTGCAGCAATAAACAGAGGCAGCTAGATCATAATTTAAAAGATATACGCTACTTCAACAACCTGAAACCTGCGTGCATACGCTCCTGTGTTTGGACCAACCTGCGTATACGCCGTTTTCATTCACTGAACCAACGTGTATATGCTCTTTCACTTCATTGAACCTGCGTACAGATCTATAAAGGATAATTCATTTTTTCAAATATTCAGACACTAATTAACCCAGATTGTCAGGTTTATAGATCAAGCATGCGCCTCATATAACAGATCAAAATCATACAAAGATACTATTATTCAAGCTTAAAGATTATGACCCATCAATAGAACTTATCCTTCTTTATGAGCTAAGGTTCCTCCTTCATTCAGTTCTAGATCTGCACCATAACCCCAATCACAAATATTTCAGATCTAGCACTTATTAGATATTCAATTCATTCAGATTGATTCCTTGCCAAATGATCTCCTTCCTCTTTTATAGTCTTAGGCCTTTCACAATACCACGGTCAAAAACCATAATAACACAATACCATGAACCCAATACTTGGGGTCAACACTTTTGGATGCAATACCACTGACCAAAACCATAGGATCAAAAATTGTCGGACTAATACCATGAGCCAACCATGAAAGTGCGTGAACTTTTCTCTTCATGAAAGGAACTTTTTTCTGCATGAAAGTGCGTGAAATTTTCTCTATATGAAAGAAACTTTTCTCTGCATGAAAGTGCGTGAACTTTTCTCTACATGAAGGAAAATTTTCTCTGCATGAAAGTGCGTGAACTTTTCTTTACATGAAAGAACCTTTTATCTTCATGAAAGTGCATGAACTTTTCTCTACATGAAAGAAACTTTTATCTTCATGAAAGTGCGTGAACTTTTCTCTACATAAAAGAAACTTTTATCTTCATGAAAGTGCGTGAACTTTTCTGCACTATAATTTATCATCTGAGAAGAGTGGGTTGCCATCAAGTACAACATATGTATCATAATGCCAACAATCTCCCCCTTTGGACTTGATGGCAACAACAACCAATCACTCTCCCCCTTTGTCATCAAGGGCAAAGGGCAGACCAAGATAATCTCTTTCCTAGATAAACTATCCGCTGCCTATACTCCCCCTGAGTACCTGCTGAAATCTCTGAATGAGCTCCCCCTTTGTATATGCCAAGGTGTACCACTCTGTCCATGCTTCCTCTGAGTACATGCTAAAGTCTCTGCTCTGCTGAAGTGTGCTATTCATGCTCCCCCTGACTATAAGCAAGGTCTGCAAAAAAGATGTTTTACATGAAGAATGATGACTTATACATCATAAAAGACCTTCCTATCACTAAAAGACTCAATACATACATCCATCACCCAACCAAGTGGGGATCATCCACCCAACCAAGTGGGGATACATCAGAGAATTACATGTGACAACCAAATACATTACATCTTCATCCCAGGAATAGTGGGGAACCAAAAATAGGCCGTTACATGACCTTGACATCATAAAAGAGATACATGACATAGAGACGAAATATCTAGAGCAAGGCTTATGAAAGTCACAATAACTGATAGCAGCAGCATCTGTCAATCACCATTCAGATCAGCAACCATGATTTCCTTCTGTTCTCCCTCTGCATTTGTTCCACCTGAATCCAACAACAGTTGTGAACTAGAACCAAAAGCTTCTGAGATAATGCCAACAATGCATCATTAGAAGTTTATCTGCTCCCCCTGAACCTGTGCCAGATGGTCTCTGTCAGACCCATACCAGATTATCTTCAACTAGAGCCTGTCCCTATTGATATCCATCAAACCTCCATATACGCGACTGTCTCTGCACAAACCTGCGTATGTACGCGGATCCTCCTTAGGCAACTCGCGTACCCCCATTTTTCTCTGAAACAGACAAGATTTAACAGCAAGATGATGCATCAACTACACCCAGCTTCTGTCTGAGGTATTCAAAAGTTTCCCTGGGCAGTGGTTTGGTGAGTATATCAGCAACTTGTTCCTTAGAGGGAACATACTCCAGCTTGACCTTTTGTTCCAGCACTTGTTCCTGGAGGAAATGATATTTGATAGGTATGTGCTTGGTCTTTGAATGCATAACTAGGTTCTTTGAAATGCTGATTGCACTTGTATTATCACATAAGATGGAGATAGGTGGTGTACAAGTGATTTGAAAATCCTGCAAGGTTTGCATCATCCAAAGGAGTTGAGTGCAACAAGATGCAGCAGCCACATATTCCACTTCAGCTGTAGATAAAGCAATTGAACTCTGTTTCTTGCTGAACCAAGATACTAATCTGGAACCCATAAAGAATGCTCCACCACTTGTGCTCTTCCTGTCATCCACGCTTCCAGCCCAATCTGCATCTGTATAAGCATGTAGAGTGAGATCTGTATCTCTAGGATACCATAAGCCATAGTTTTGAGTTCCTTGAAGATACTTGAAAATTCTCTTTACTGCCTGAAGATGGGTTTCCTTAGGATTTGCCTGGAATCTTCCAACTATTCCCACTGCATGCATGATGTCTGGTCGAGTACCTGTCAAATAAAGAAGACTTCCAATCATGGATCTATAGGTTGGTTGATGCACTGCTGCTAATTCATCATTTGCACTGAGGCTGCATCCTGTAACCATAGGGTACATACTGGTTTTGCATCTTCCATGCCATATTTCTTCAAGATCTGCTTGAGATACTTGGTTTGAGACAAAAAGATACCGGCTTCATTTTGTTGGATTTGCAATCCAAGAAAATATGTCAGTTCTCCAAGCAAAGACATTTCGAATTCTTTCTGCATCACCAAGGCAAAGCTTTGACTCATAGCTTCTTCATTGCTGCCAAAGATAATATCATCTACATACACAACAAGTATTAGCAATTTGTCATTTTCAATTTTTATATAAAGATTGCTATCTGCTGATCCTTTTGAAAAACCCTGTTGATGAAGATATTTGTCCAAACGGTAGTACCAAGCCCTTGGAGCCTATTTAAGACCATATAGAGCCTTTTTTAGTCTGCATACAAGATTTGGATCATTCCCAAGGATGAAGCCATCTGGTTGCTCAATGTACACTTCTTCTTCTAAGTCTCCATTTAGAAAGGCTGATTTCACGTCCATTTGAAATACTTTGAACTTTTGAAAGCTTGAGAGAGCAAGGAACATTCGGATGGCCTCAAGTCTAGCAATGGGAGCAAAAGTTTCTTCAAAGTCTATACCTTCTTGTTGAGCATACCCTTTACAAACAAGTCTGGCCTTGTGTCTAATCACTTCCCCATTTTCATTCAACTTGTTTTTAAAGATCCATTCTGTCCCTATGACATTCTTATCTTTTGGTATAGGAACCAACTCCCAAGTGTTATTCTTTTCGATCTGCTCAAGTTCTTCATCCATTTCCTTGACCCAACATTCATCTTTGCATGCCTCTTTTACATTTTGTGGTTCAGTGGAGGAGAGCAATGCCAAATAGCTTGAGGCTTCTGCAATTGTTCTTCTTGTTTGTACACCTACCTCTTTCTACCCCAAAATCTGAGATTCTGGATGATTCTTCTGAACGTACCTGGATGGAGTCTTCTCTTCTATCCTTATCTGTTCCTCTGGTGCCTCTTGAGGTTCTTCTTCATCATCAGTCTGATTTGAAGGGTAGTCTTCATCCTCTTCGATATTTTCATAATTTACTTGCCTAGGAATGTTTCCTTCTTCATCAATCACTACATCAATGCTGTCAACAATTCTTCCAAGTCTTTTATTGTAACACTTATATGCTTTGCTGTGGGGAGAATAACCAAGAAGTATGCCTTCATCTGCTCTAGGTTCAAACTTGCCAAGATGTTCATCATTATTCTTAATATAGCATTTGCTTCCAAAGATTTTGAAATGTTTTACCAAAGGAGTCTCACCATACCAGAGCTCATGAGGAGTTTGAGTGCTGTTTACACGGACATTTGTTTTGTTGAGAATAACAACTGCAGCAAATGCAGCTTCACCCCAGAAGGTTGCGGGTGTTCTAGACTCATCAAGCATAGCATGAGCCATTTGTTGAACCGTTCTGTTCATCCTTTCCACCACTCCATTTTGCTGAGGAGTCCTAGCTGTAGAGAATTCCCTTCTTATTCCATGTTCTTCACAGAAATCAAAAAATTCATTTGAGGTAAACTCCCCACCTCTATCAGACCCGAGGCACTTAATTTTGTGATCTGATTCGTTTTCTGCCAAGGCTTTGAACGATTTGAATTTTTCGAATGCTTCGTCTTTGTGCTTACAAAGTCCTATCCAAACCATCCTGGAGAAGTCGTCAATGAATAATATAAAGTATTCTTCTCCTCGAGGTGATTTTGTCCTAAATGGACCACATATATATGTATGGACTAGTTCAAGAGGCCTGCTCGCTGATGCTTCCTTCTCAGGGAAGTTAGTTCTGGTTTGCTTACCAAACTGACATGATTTGCATATTGTATTGTTTGGAATTCTGATGTCTGGAAGACCACGAACTGCTTGGTATTTGCATGCTTTCCTTATCTGTGAAAAGCTTAGATGCCCCAACCTCCGGTGCCATAACCAGTGTTCATCATTCTTGCTCAAATAGCATTGTTTTTGTCCTTCTTCAAATATGTATAAATTATTTGGAGTTCTTATGCCTTTGATCACTGTTTTTCCTGTATCAAGATCACAAACACTACATCCATTGATCGAAATATTAACTCAGTTCCTTGATCGCACATCTGACTGACACTCAGTAGATTATGCTTCAAGCCATCAACATACAGAACATTTCCAGCTTTGAATTTTTCTTTCAACTGAACAGTGCCTTTTCCTTTTATGACTGCAGGGGTATCATTTCCAAAAGAAACTTTCTTTCCCTTTTCTAAAGCACTATATGATTGAAGTTTTTCCTTATCACCTGTCATATGCTTCGAACATCCACTGTCGATGTACCATTGATTTTCTTGTCCTTCTGCATAAAAGGCTATCCCACATCTTTCTGGTTGTGGTTCCTTCATTCTCCATGTTCTGGCACTTGAGGCTTGTTCCTTCTGAGTTGTCTTCCGAAACCTGCTCCTGCATTCAGAATCTTCATGACCGAAGTTATTACAAATAGAACATTCAATTTCATTTTCAAGGGCGGAAAAGTTGTTATAGGTTCTTTTCATAATTCCAGTCATACTTCTTTGTTTTTGAGCTTCTCTAGTCATGATTGTCTTATAGGCAACACATTGAGCTGCTTTGTGGCCAAAGTTATGGCAAGAGAAACATTGGCCATTGAAGAAACTCCTGCGATTATCAAATCGACCAGCCAAATGATTGTAGTTTCTATTGTCATCCATTCTTGAGGCAAATTGAGAAGATTTTACCTGTGGCTGGTTGTAGCTTTTGTTCATCCTTAAGGTGGATTGCCCCCGATTTACCTGGTAGTCTTTGTTTATTCTTGATGTAAATCGTCCCTATTTTACCTGGTGATCTCCATTGAGCTCTTGCTCATTCCTCCTTGCTGTATCAAGATAACTTTTTGAGGTGGATGGTTTCTGCGCTCGAGATGCTTCTTCATTATATCCTAGACCTGTCTTGATTAGTGGGGAACGCTGCACATTGATAATCTCATCTAGAGTTTCAGATCCTTTAACAAATTTAAGATTAAGAGCCTTTGTTTTCTCAATCTCTTTTCTAAGACCAACAATTTCACATTCTAACTTCTCAAGAATTTTTTCTTTTTCAGCAAGTTGGAATTACAGAGTATCAATGATCACATTCTTCTCTTCTGAACATACTTTGAGTCTAGAAATCTCTTCATAAAAACCATCTTCATCTATAGCATCCATGTAATTATCATCTTCAAAAGCCATTAAAAGTTTATAATTCTTACCTCGTTCATATTCATCACTATTTGAAAGACCATCACTGTCTTCATGAGTGTAGTAACTTTTCTTAGTTACATTCTGTTTCTTGTTCCATCTAACAGGTTCCTTCCCCTTGTCAATCTTATCCTTATGAGGACATTTGGCAGCATAGTGACCGACTCTTCCACAAGCAAAGCATTTGAAAGGCAACTTACCTCTGAATCTTCCAGTACCCCGTTGAAGGTTCTTGACAAAATTTGATTCCTCCTCTTCTTCAGACACGTGTCCTGACTCATAGTAATCTCCTCTACCTGAAGCCTTGAAAGCAGCTTCTCTCCTGTCTGATGGTCCTCCTTTCCTCATTTCATAAGCAGTCAGAATTCCGTGCAGCTGAGACATGGTAAGGTTTCATAGATTCTCTTTTTCTTCTATTGCAGAAACTTTAGATTCAAACCTAGGGGACAAAGATCTTAGAACCTTTTCAACCACAACAGCCTCTTTTATTTCTTCACCCAAATTTTTCATACAATTAACAATCTCATCTACACGAAGGAAATAGTTAGCCACACTTTCATCATTGTGCATTCGGAGATTTTCATACTGAATTCTGAGGGTTTGAAGTTTTGCTCGTTTTACCTGTTCATCTCCTTCATAGCTCAGAACAATCTTGTCCCATATTTCTTTTGCGGATTTATACTGCATAACCTTGACGAATTCTGATTGAGATAGACATCCTAATAGGGTATTGACAGCCTTTGCATTTGTTTCATATTTCTTCTTCTCAGCCGGATCTGTAGGAGTTGCTGATGGAAAAGTGTACCCTGTATCTATGATATCCCAAACTTCTGTACCAAGAGATTGAAGATAGGCAGTAACTCTTACCTTCCAATATACGAAGTTTGTCCCGTCAAAAATCGGTGGCCTGATAGATGCTTCTCTCTCGTAGTTGCTCATGATGATGGATCTTCCTCCAAGCGATCAAGCTTCTTTAGAAGGACCTACTCTGATACCAATTGTTGGAAATAATACTGAGAGGGGGGTTGAATCAGTATTATCAAGTCAAATATTCCCTTTTTCAAATCCAGATAATATACGCTACTTCAGTTAATTAAAACCGCGTATATACGCAACTATGTAGAAGGAAACCCACGTATACAATGCAAACTTATAATTTACTTTATCTTTCAGAAGTTGATTATTAATCTGTGTGTCAGAATCAAATAACTAGTAACCATAGACAGTAAACAGATCTGAAGACTATCACACACACAAGAACACAAGATATAAGGTGGAAACCCAATGTGGGTGAAAACCACCTGCTGCAATTCGTCTCTATCTTCTTTTAATTAGAAACTTCTTTTTACAATGTATTGGCGTAGTCCTTTACCAGTACGCGGGCTGCAACCTGCAGAGAGCTACAACCCTCTATCGTTCTCCAGCTTCTCCTGGAAGGGAGCTACAACCCCCTTAGCTCTTGTACTAGCCAAGATACTAGTACGTAGGTGCTGGCCTACTGAAGGCTACAACCTTCTTTTTTTTCCAGGGACCTCGTTTCATAAATTTTCAGACTGGATCCATGAACATCAATCAATCATCAAGTACATCTGCATCAAACAATCTCCTTTTCCCCAATTAGCACTGAATCAAGTAAACACTTCTTTGGCAGCTGTACCCAGAACACAGTAACAGTAACCACACACCAAATTCTGAACCCAGAAAACTGCAGCAATAAACAGAGACAGCTAGATCATAATTTAAAATATATACGCTACTTCAACAACCTGAAACCTGCGTGCATACACTCCTGTGTTTGGACCAAACTACATATACACCGTTTTCATTCACTGAACCAGCGTGTATACGCTCTTTCACTTCACTGAACCTGTGTACAGATCTATAAAGGATAATTCATTCTTTCAAATATTCAGACACTAATTAACCCAGATTGTCAGATTTATAGATCAAGCATGCGCCTCATATAACAGATCAAAATCATACAAAGATACTATTATTCAAGCTTAAAGATTATGACCCATCAATAGAACTTATCCTTCTTTATGCACTAAGGTTCCTCCTTCATTCAGATCCAGATCTGCACCATAACCCCAATCACAAATATTTCAGATATAGCACTTATTAGATATTCAATTCATTTAGATTGATTCCTTGCCAAATGATCTCCTTCCTCTTTTATAGTCTTAGGCCTTTCACAATACCACGGTCCAAAACCATAATAACACAATACCATGAACCCAATACTTGGGGTCAACACTTTTGGATGCAATACCACGGACCAAAACCATAGGATCAAAAACTGTCGGACTAATACCATGAGCCAACCATGAAAGTGTGTGAACTTTTCTCTTCATGAAAGGAACTTTTTTCTGCATGAAAGTGCATGAACTTTTCTCTATATGAAAGAAACTTTTCTCTGCATGAAAGTGCATGAACTTTTCTCTACATGAAGGAAAATTTCCCCTGCATGAAAGTGCGTGAACTTTTCTTTACATGAAAGAACCTTTTATCTTCATGAAAGTGCGTGAACTTTTCTCTACATGAAAGAAACTTTTATCTTCATGAAAGTGCGTGAACTTTTCTCTACATGAAAGAAACTTTTATCTTCATGAAAGTGCGTGAACTTTGCTGCACTATAATTTATCATCTGAGATGAGTGGGTTGCCATCAAGTACAACATATGTATCATAATGCCAACAATTTTAAACTTTTATCAACTTATTGGAAGAATTTATTTTGGTCTCAGCATTTTCACAAGAGCAAAAATTTTAGATCTTGACGTCATTCCTTTTAAGCCTGAAGTAGAGAAATACATTATGTCTCTAAAAATCCCAGACATTTTTGAGGAATTATAAGCATCCTTTCTGCAAAGGTTTGATGAGAATTATGCACCAAATGACACTTTTCCTCAATATGAAACTTTTGAAGGATTTGCTGACTGGGAGATAAAAGATGGTTTTTGTAGAAAAAAGCCAACCACTAGGATATCTCAGTGCATTCAAAGGACATTGCAATATCTCAGAACTTTCTCATCTCCATGGGATTATCATAGTCTCCGACTAAGGGAAAGTATCACTCCTAATCCTTTTGCACAGTTTTTTAGTCATGAGTAGATCAAAGAAATCTAGACCAGCAATAATGAAGAAATGATTAAGCAACACGCTAGATGGTTCAATTCATTAGGAAATCTAAGGTTAACAGAAAAAATACAGATTCTACAAAAAGTGGATGATTTACAAGGAGAGCCAAAGGCATTAAGATTCATAATTAATCAAAAGGCTTTGGTAACTATCAATGTTATTTCAAGTAATTGGAATAACAATGTGTTAGTGCCTAGATTTACCTCAGGCTGAAAAGGTAGGATCCAGGGTCAACATCAAACCACGCTCAACCTGGTAGTTAGCCCTACCAGGTCAGGAGAGGGCTCTCTCCAGGTCAATCTTAGCAAATAATGATCGATGAGGGCTTGAGATGACTGAAATATCTTTTGATCTTAGGCTAAGTATGAGTGCAAGAGAGTTTGATTGAATAAAATAGTGTTTTGTTGGCTCAGAGGGAAAGGCACATTTTGGGGTGTGGGGATTGAGTCTTAGTTCTGCAGAGATCTCAATGGGGCAAGGTAGGCAATCGTTTTGGCACTTAAATTTGAGTGAGATGGAAGGAACAGATAGGTGAGGTGTTGAAGAGGGCAAGAGCAATCATGAATCCTCCCCAAACAGCTGAAAACATCAAATAACTAAAGCAAACTTCAAGTAGAGCACTGCACTTTCAATAGATTCTACTTACACTCTTTTTTTATTAGTTTAGAAGAAATAAGATAGATAATGGCATACAATCACATAAACAAATTCACAATTACAAAGAGAAGCACTGTACCAAGACAAATTACCACATGAATCCCAAAGAGTGCTCCAAATCCTAGTCTCGATTCCTTAGCCAAAATGAAAATATGAGTGTACAATGAAGCTCAATGCTTTCTCTGGAGTCCAACCATGCTAATGACTGAAAAACAACATAATATAGACATACATAGCTCATCCTTGCCTCTAGGGGTCGAGCTCACATGTTTAGGAGATGTTTCAACTAATTTTAAACTGAGAACTAGAAATCAGGCATTGAAACAGCATGCCTCTAGAAACAAGGGAACTGATTCATTCAGTTTCAAACAACCTTTTAATAGATGAATCTACCCCCATAAGTGAAAATTTAACATATTTACATCATGATCCATCAATGTACATTAAATTACATCACAAATTTTCCATTAGGAAAGTGAAAAAGTCAAACTGGCCAAAGCTGGGTGAAAAACAGAGTAATACTTGGTCAAACTGGCAATTTTTCCTCTATGCGCCGTGCCTGATTCTCTATGCGTCGTGCCTGTTTGGACCCACTTTTTGAGGCCTTCCCGATGTCCAAATGAGCTCTAGGTATGTTTGCTG
This sequence comes from Pinus tabuliformis, assembly GCA_031772625.1. NCBI lineage: Eukaryota > Viridiplantae > Streptophyta > Pinopsida > Pinales > Pinaceae > Pinus > Pinus tabuliformis. The sequence goes on from CM062809.1 coordinate 22,181,203, forward strand.
GAAAGGTCTGCCTGTCTACTTTCCAACCCAAGTGGAATTTTTCAATTTGGCCTCCATTTGCCCCTCGAAAAGTCCATTCTCCCAACACTGCTTCCTTTGTGTCAAAATAGGGGCAGTGAGGTCATTTTTTGAGTGTTTTTGACTTTTTTGAGGGCTCAAAACCTGTCCAAATTTCTTGGCCATTGGTAGGAAAACATATTTTTTCATGCCAAATCCAAAAATGCTGAGTTTTTGTGCTTTGGAGGCTCCTAGCAAAAGCGAGCGCCACGTGGCGCGGCGCATAGAGTAGAAAAACCTGTTTTTTGTGCCAAAAATTTCCAAAATGAAAAAATTGCTCCAAATTTCTTGAAATTTGGGCTGAGTCTTCTTCTATCAAGCATGATTTTGGGCCAAGGAAGCCTCAGCCAATATATGAAGTCCTTCATCCTATTTTTTCCTCCTTGATGCTCTCTTCAATTTTGCTTTCAAATTCTTGATTCTCGCCTTGTAAACTTTGTTCCTCGCCATGTAATGAATAGCCATGTGTCTCAACAAGTTTTTCTCCTTGTTGGCCTTCTCCAACAATCTCTCTAAGTGGATTTTGGCTCTTTCAAGCCATGACTCCCAATCGACATTGATCTCTCGTTCAAGTGAACTCCACCCTCCTCCTTTGGGCAGCTTAGCGATTTTCTCGTATGTTTTGTAACTCCATGATTGCCTGCTGATCTTCAAGCTGCTTATTTCTTTGCTCCAGTGTATGTCTCTTCATCATGGTCATATGAAGGATCAATGCCATCTCTGCTAGTGGATGAATTGTCTTGGAGCTGTAGGTGTTGATATGTCAAACTGTCTTGAACTGTCTTTGATGATGTGTTTGACCTCTGCCACCAAGGGAAAATAGTGAAATGAGGGACTGTGGAGGGGTAATTTAGGGAAATAGGGAATTAAAGACTGTTGGGGTAGGTTATTTAAGGGAACAGGGAATTAGAATGTAGTTTGGGAGTTTTTGTATAGGATTAGGGTTTGGGAATTTACAATTGGGATTTTGGGAAAGGGAACTTGGGATAGGGGATTAGTGAATTTAGGGGGTAGGGGAACTTAGGGAATAATGAAATCAATGGAAAAATGGGATAAGGGAGTGAACTTGGTGGCAAAATAGTTAATCAAAACCCTAGCACTGTTGCTTTGGAAATTTTGAAGAAGTAGGGTTTGGTTTCTTTAAACAAGCACCATGAAACAAGCACCACGAAACAAGCATCAAACTAGGATAGCGAACAGTGTTTGGAGGCTCTACCTACTTGTTTCAAGACAAATCCGTGCGTTTTTGGGGGTTGGAGGACGTTTTGGCAGTTTTCGGGCTATCTAGCTGTGTGCGCCGTGCATCCAATCCAATGCACCGCGCCCAACTTATGTGTCGCGCCCTTGCAAAATAACACAGGGGTCTAAGGCCCAGTGTGCCGCGCCTCTTGCCCAGTGCACCGCGCCGAGCAACTTGGAGCGATTTTCACCCAAACTTGTCACTTGCTCACCAAAATCGCTTTGCCTTGCTTCTCTTTGCTCTTGGAGTGAAAATGAGCTTTAAACATTTGGAGAAATGATTTATACATGGAGCTTTTAAATTTTAATTTTGCCAAACCCACTTTCATAATGTTTTGCAAATGACTTTATTTTCAAACTCTGTTTTTTGGACTTTTTCACTTCATTTGAGTTTTGTGATGAACTAAATGACCTGAGCTTTGCTTGTTTTGCAGGTGTTGGAGCTTCTGGGGCTAAGGAAAGAAACCAGGGTTGCAGATGGAGTGCTATGCAATGAAGAAAACAAAATTTCATGATTTTTGTACAATAAACGCTAAATACTCTGTTTTTTCCTCAAAACAGAGTTTTGAGGAAAAACACATTTTCGAACACTTGGCGATGAAATTTATTGATGTTGAAACCTCCTCATGGCCTGCTGGTAATTATTGGACACTTTGAAACATTTTTTGACGAAATCCTAATGAAACCCTAGACCTAATTGACAATGAAACCCTAAAGACAACCTTTGCAATCTTAAGATAAAAAGAACACTGTATATGCTTTTTTTTAATGAACAAACATGAGCCAACAGGTAGATAACATGAGGGAAACTGTAGGAATGCCACTACCGTCAGATGATCCATGCGCCTAATGGAATGCAAACGACTGGGCGTGACACTTAATATGAAATGAAACAAGAGGATTTGATCTCTGACGGAGGGATGAAAATACCGAATCTAACATTAGATCCAATGGGGATGGTAGCTCCTTGGAGGTGCCAAGAACTACAGATCTCTGGGAAAGCAGGCAGTGCCTTCGTCCATTGGGCTATGGAGTCAATAAATTCGACAAACCAAAACCAAACTTTTGACTCAAGACTCATAGTTGAACCGACTAATCCAAAACTGAAACAAGACTCTCAAAAGTTGAAACTAGATACTCAGCTGAAACTATCTTTAAACTGACTGAAACAAAAAATGACTGAAGACTGACTTAACTAAAACAAGTACTTACAAAGCTTTTAAATGGCAGCAGACCATCGAGATTTGAGAGCTTCAAATCATGATGACAAATACCTACTTACTGATGAAATATGTACAATAATGTGAAGTGGGCCTTCCAATGTAACCAATCCAACAAATGGCTATTCAATGAAATTCGGCTCTCTCTTTCCTTGAGTAGGTAGAACAATGTACATGTAGGCAACTCACAATAACCGCTGAAACCAAAGCTTATGATAATGAACTAGGCAACGTTTATCTTCTCTAATGCTTGCAAAAGAATGCCAAAGGGATCTTGATAATCCTGAAGCATTAGCTTGTCTTGAGATGCAGCAACAAAAATACAAGAACTCCCTTTATTATGATCTGAAAGAACAGTTGGTTGCTGATTGATAGTAATTGACTTGAATTCTGGCATACTGTCTCTCAGATTCACATTCCTCGATTTCATGGTCTAGGTCATTCTTAAACAGAAAACAATCTTCAAGATTATCAAACATGACAGCCTTATCATCTTCATGAAAGAAAATATTATCTGTTTGCTGATCTATAAAGCTAATTACAAGACTGTCATCATTTTCAAAAGAGGAAGAAGTTTCACCAACACTTTCTTGACCATGTGCGCACTGCAAATCTGCTTTAGCTTGGGCTGTAACATAACCTTTCAGAAGTTGATCTATCTCATCTTCAGACAAAGGAGATAATACTTTTTGTTTTCTTTTGCTCAAACAGTGATTGTCTTCATGAAATAACATTTTAAAACATGAAAAACCTGAATGACAGTCCTCATTTCCCTGATCTTCTGAAATTTGAAAACATTGTTGATCATCTTCATATGACATTGCAATCAAATTATCATTTATCACTGAGTTATTGAAAGAAGATTTTTCACTTACTTGAACAAAGATCTCATCTTGTTTTTCATGAACTGACTGGATTACCTCCTCATGAAGGCTTTGTTCTAACGAAATGAGAACACTTGGGTCAATAACTCTATCTTCTTCTTTCTAGATGATCTCAACAGTAGAGCTCTCCTTAATGGAATTCAGACCAAGGTACTCTTGATCATCACAATCTGAATCTAGATCTGAAATAGCTGACTTGACTTTATCACATTTTGAAATTGAAACTTGACTTCCCTTCATACTGTCTTCTTCTATGGACAGATCTGAAATAAAACCTTCTCTTTCAACAATTTCCACTGTATTAATATCTTGATCCTGCTGCAAACTTTCCTAATCATCTTGATAAGTATCACTCTCTTTATGCTGCTGAAATGGATTTTCATATAGGGCTTCCATGATCTCATCATCCATGAAGTCATCATCTTCATAAACTTTTTCAAGATTTTCAATAAAACTATGAACATGGCTACAACAGTTCTGAACTAAATTTAATGATGGATAAAATTCTTTGTACCTTTCAAAGAACATGGTATGAAAATCCTTCAAATAGTAAATACAAGCAGGCGGCAAACTTTCATACCAAGATCGGGCTTCACCTTCCAGAGTGGCCATGAATATCTTCATCAAGCAATCTTCAGGAAAATCAACCTTCAACTTGCGAATATGCATGTGAAATCTAACCAGATGTAAAGCAGCATCATTCCTATTATCATCTTTAAACATAGGCAAATTCCTTTGCCAGTTTACCTTTGGAATTTTATTTGGAAAACCTGGAATGTGATCTCAGCTCATGGGAGCATACCGTCGAGCAAGCAAATCCATTTTGATAACAATGAATTGACCAAGAAATTCTTCAAGCTACTGATTCTTGAAGAGTAGATTCGCCATAAAAATTCGGAACTTTGGGATTTTTCGACATTGGAGTTGCCAGGTGAATGATTTCAGCCTTCTTGTGTCTGATTGCTGTCCACCATCAACAATCAAATCTGAACTTGATTACATTTTACTGAGGAAATTTGCAAGTCAGATGTTTCCGTTTATAAGACTAGACCGGAGATTGACTGAAGCAGCGTTTATCTACTTTCGCTAATGCAAAGCAAGAGCGTTTCGAAGGCTACCTGGCATAACTCCAAGCTCCGTCTGTAGTTTATGAAACGAAGAACATTAACAAACAAACAATTTCTTCCCTAGTATGGTCGCCACTATGTTAGGGCCTAGATTTACCTCAGGCTGAAAAGATAGGATCCATCCAGGGCCAACATCAAACCACGCTCACCCTCGTAGCTAGACCTACCAGGTCAGGAGAGGGCTCTCTCTGGGTCAATCTTAGAAAATAATGATTGATGAGGGTTTGAGATGACTGAAATATCTTCTGATCTTAGGCTAGGTATGAGTGCAAGAGAGTTTGATTGAATAAAATAGTGTTTTGTTGGCTCAGAGGGAAAGACACATTTTGGGGTGCGGGGATTGAGGCTCAGTTCTGCAGAGATCTCAATGGGGCAAGGTAGGCAATCATTTTGGCACTTAAATTTGAATGAGATGGAAGGAATAGACAGGTGAGGTGTTGAAGAGGGCAAGAGCAATCATGAATCCTCCCCAAACAGCTGAAAACATCAAATAACTAAAGCAAACTTCAAGTAGAGCACTGCACTTTCAATGGATTCTACTTACACTCTTGTTTGTTTAGTTCAGAAGAAATAAGATAGATAATGGCATACAATCACATAAACAAATTCACAATTACAAAGAGAAGCACTGTACCAAGACAAATTGCCACATGAATCCCAAAGAGTGCTGCAAATCCTGGTCTCAATTCCTTAGCCAAAATGAAAATATGAGTGTACAATGAAGCTCAATGCTTTCTCTGGAGTCCAACCATGCTAATGACTGAAAAACAACATAATATAGACATACATAGCTCATCCTTGCCTCTAGGGGTCGAGCTCAAATGTTTAGGAGCAGTTTCAACTAATTCTAAACTGAGAGCTAGAAATCAGGCATTGAAATAGCATGCCTCTAGAAACAAGGGAACTGATTCATTCAGTTTCAAACAACCTTTTAACAGATGAATCTACCCCCATAAGTGAAAATTTGACATATTTACATCATGATCCATCAATATACATTAAATTACAACACAAATTTGCCATTAGGAAAGTGAAAAAGTCAAACTGGCCAAATCTGGGCAAAAAACAGAGTAATACTTGGTCAAACTAGCAATTTTTCCTCCATGTGTCGCGCTTGATTCTCTATTCATCGTGCCTATTTGGACCCACTTTTGGAGGCCTTTCCAATCTCCAAATGCACTCCAGGTGTGCTTACTGGAAAGGTCGGCCTGTCTACTTTCCAACCCAAATGGAATTTTTCAATTTGGCCTCCATTTACCCCTCCAAAAGTCCATTCTCCCGACACTGCTTCCCGTGTGTCAAAATAGGGGCAGTGAGGTCATTTTTTGAGTGTTTTTGACTTTTTTGAGGGCTCAAAACCTGTCCAAATTTCTTGGCCATTGGTAGGAAAACATATTTTTTCATGCCAAATCCAAAATGCTGAGTTTTTGTGCTTTGGAGGCTCCTAGCAAAAGCGAGCGCCGCGTGGCGCGACGCATAGAGTAAAAAACCTGTTTTTTGTGCCAAAAATTTCCAAAATGCAAAAATTGCTCCAAATTTTTTGAAATTTGGGCCGAGTCTTCTTCTATCAAGCATGATGTTGGGCCAAGGAAGCCTCAGCCAATATCTGAAGTCTTTCATCCTCTTTTTGCCTCCTTGATGCTCTCTTCAATTTTGCTTTCAAATTCTTGATTCTCGCCTTGCAAACTTTGTTCGTCGCCATGTAATGAACATCCATGTGTCTCAACAAGTTTTTCTCCTTGTTGGCCTTCTCCAACAATCTCTCTAAGTGGATGTTGGCTCTTTCAAGCCATGACTCCCGATCAGCATTGATCTCTCGTTCAAGTGAACTCCACCCTCCTCCTTTGGGCAGCTTGGCGATTTTCCCGTATGTTTTGTAACTCCATGATTGCTTGCTGATCTTCAAGCTGCTTATTTCTTTGCTCCAATGTATGTCTCTTCATCACAGTCATATGAAGGATCAAATGCCATCTCTGCTAGTGGATGAATTGTCTTGGAGCTTTAGGTGCTGATATGTCAAACTGTCTTGAACTGTCTTTGATGATGTGTTTGACCTCTGCCACCAAGGGAAAACAGTGAAATGAGGGACTGTGGAGGGGTAATTTAGGGAAATAGGGAATTAAGGACTGTTGGGGTAGGGTTATTTAAGGGAACAAGGAATTAGAATGTAGTTTGGGAGTTTTTGTATAGGATTAGGGTTTGGGAATTTACAATTGGGATTTTGGGAAAGGGAACTTGGGATAGGGGATTAGTGAATTTAGGGGGTAGGGGAACTTAGGGAATAATGAAATCAATGGAAAAATGGGATAAGGGAGTGAACTTGGTGGCAAAACAGTAAATCAAAACCCTAGCACTGTTGCTTTGGAAATTTTGAAGAAGTAGGGTTTGGTTTCTTTAAACAAGCACCATGAAACAAGCACCACGAAACAAGCATCAAACTTGGATAGCAAACAGTATTTGGCGGCTCTACCTACTTGTTTCAAGACAAATCCATGCGTTTTTGGCAGTTGGAGGACATTCTGGAAGTTTTCTGGCTATCTGGCTGTGTGCACCGCGCATCCAACCCAATGCGCCGCGCCCTTGCAAAATAACACAGTAGTCTGAGGCCTAGTGCGCCGCGCCTCCTACCCAGTGCGCCGTGCCGAGCAACTTGGAGCGATTTTCACCCAAACTTGTCACTTGCTCACCAAAATCGCTTTTCCTTGCTTCTCTTTGCTCTTGGAGTGCAAATGAGCTTTAAACATTTGAAGAAATGATTTATACATGGAGCCTTTAAATTTTAATTTTGCCAAACCCACTTTCATAATGTTTTGCAAATGACTTTATTTTCAAACTTTGTTTTTGGACTTTTTCACTTCATTTGAGTTTTGTGATGAACTAAATGACCTGAGCTTTGCTTGTTTTGCAGGTGTTGGAGCTTCTGGAGCTAAGGAAAGAATCCAGGGTTGCAGATGGAGTGCTATGCAATGAAGAAAACAAAATTTCATGATTTTTGTACAATAAACGCTAAATACTCTGTTTTTTCCTCAAAACAGAGTTTTGAGGAAAAACACATTTTTGAACACTTGGCGATGAAATTTATTGACGTTGAAACCTCCTCATGGCCTGCTAGTAATTATTGGACACTTTGACGGAATCCTAATGAAACCCTAGACCTAATTGACAATGAAACCCTAAAGACAACCTTTGCAATCTTAAGATAAAAAGAAGACTGTATATGCTTTTTTTAATGAACAAACATGAGCCAACAGGTAGATAACATGAGGGAAACTGTAGGAATGCCACTACCGTCAGATGATCCATGCGCCTAATGGAATGCAAATGACTGAGCGGGACACCTAATATTAAATGCAACAAGAGGATTTGATCTCTGATGGAGGGATGAAAATACCAACTCTAACACAATGTAATTCATATTATTAGTCTGATGATTTCAAATAGAATCTGTACATCTATGATTTTTGAATTAAGTTGGCAAAACAAAGATTTTATGAGTGATAATTGCAGAGAATGGGTTTAGCATGCAATTGAAAGTTCCACTAATATGTTTCAAATTTTTAAATGGGAACTTTTAAACGGCATCGAATTGGCAGTACAGAGGTCACCCATGATCAGAAATGTCTTTAAAGATTCATTCCTAGATATCGAGATCGTTTCTTTATCTTTCCTTACCAAGTGGGGAAAAAAATTGGCTAGGTACACACCTCAGCAATAGGGTCTCCACCAAATAAAGATGAATATGGAAAAGGGAGAATCATCAAGAGCATCATCAAGAAGGACAATAATTTTAGATGAAGATGCCAAAGGAAAAGGAAAAGCAAAAGAATCTACTTTATGGGACGAGTAGTCGGATGCCTAGGACCCAGCAGATATTGATTGGGACGAAGAGTACTCTAAGTTGATTGAACATTACTACCAAAAGATGCTTGACGAGTCCAGGCCAGCACATGATTCTTCAGAAGAATTTGATTTTGATAATGACTATGATTCAGATAGAAGTCCGACAGGACCATGGTAGAATATTTTGTACATATGTACCAGAAAACTTGAGTAGACACCATCGGCGAAATATGCCGAAAGGACCCTCAATTATTTCTGCTTTTTCATTGTAGTTTAGATGAGTAGAGTTAGAGAGTTTATAAAAAAGAGATATTAGCAGATGTTCAGGACATTGCTTGACTAAGAACTCTAAGATCTCATGTTGTAAAAAGCCTTATGTATTTTGCTTGTTTTCATTAACATCGAAGCCTACTGGGCCGCCTATCTGAGGACAGTTTCTGTCATCCAAAAGAACCTGGAACTGTAAGGCGAAGGCGTTGAAGACTCGTGGAGAGAGGTCATAGTTGCGCGTGCATGTTCGATTGAGGAGAAGTAACCTACTGAGATTTGTTGTTTGAAAATCTTTGAAATTGATCAAAGTAAGTTTTTTATATCGAGGCTTTTGTTACATTGTTTCTTTGTGCTCAGTTTAGTAATTGCTACAATTCTGCTATAGTACTGCGCGTTATGCTGTCGTCTCTCCGTTTGTTTATCACCCCAATTTCTATAGAAACCCTAACAAAAGAGAGAGAGAGAGACTCAAAACTTTGATCTTGTTCTTCTTCCTCTTTTCATCCTTTTCCAACTTCTATCTTGAGGATATCTAACTTGCTTGAGAGTGTGTCCAAATAAGGTCGAATTCCTTCTTATATATAGGCTTTTGAGGGGTACAAATTGCTATCTTTAGGACGACTTGTTACTTCATGTAGGCTGAGTTGATCTTTGCGCCATGACGAGGTCTTGGAGGGTCTTTTGACTCACAAATTTTCCTTACAATATGTAAAATGCCCAAAAGGGTCTGACTCAATTGACTTGTAGACTCAATGAGAAACCTTAGAAGCACTCAATAGGTACTTGACCTAAAAATGTATTCCCCTTGAGCATGAAACCCATGCCTAAAGAATAACAATAATAAATTTATTGTTCTCTTTTCATTCAATACATAAAATCATGATTATGTATGTCATTATGAAGACTGAATCTAGTTACATATTTCAACAAAATGTCCCTGGAAAATCCCCAGTGTAGGGAAAACCAACTCTGTAGATGAGTATTATTATTATTCTTCAAAAAAATATGCGATGGAGAAATTACAATCGTTTGCTATAAATTAACAAAGCTTAAGAAAATTATTTCTACCACTTCTGTAAGTCAAACTACCCTCCTGGAAGCAATTCATCCTCCTTTGAACAATTCAACCTCCCTTTGGCTCCTGACCTACTCACACTTATGGCCCTTGCTCTGGAAAAATCACACTACTGAAGAAATAACTCGACCTCCCTTTGGATTTTGACCTCGACTGGCAAAATCGACTTTCTTGTGCAAATCGATCTCTCTTGCACTTTGTCTCCTTGCTTCAGAAATTCGTCCTTCGGGAGAAATTCACACTACTAACTACAGTAATTTGCACTCCTCTTTGGTGCAATTTTCTCCACTAGGAAATCAACCTCTCTCTGCAAAAATATTGATCTCCAAATATCTCTAGGAATCATTGTGATAAATTCCTCTTGCAATCCTGTCTCGAAACATTATTGATCTCGCTCTATTGGTTCCCCTGTGTTGCCTCTATGCCCTTGTTATCACTGCAATACTGTCTTGATGTGTTCTCAAAATGCCCATCAATTTCTTCTTATAATCTCTCGTTGACGAATCAATGACCATGATCTAATCTCAAACAATGGCTAAGATCATCTTGACCCCTACAAGTAAGTTTTCTAAAAGTCTCGAGAGGAAAATCAATTTATCTCAATTAATTCTGATTAATTAAGCCATTTATCTAAGTTAAACTTAGTAAAATTAATAAAATGTCTAATTAATTCTAATTAAGGCCTTTTCCTTAGAAACCCTTTCTGGGTATTGGAGAAAATGTGTTCCTTAGACTCATAGACATAATCTGAGACGAGAACACCTGTCCAAGCTACATAAACTAACACTGTAGTAGGTGGTGGGCTACATTGTTGAGGATGTGGTGGCTTTCGTCAGCAGGTGGTTGCTTCCATGCATTGCAATTCAAATCTTGCACACTAGTGGTGGTCAGTGATTTGTATACAAAGAAGAAAATTGATTAATAATAATAAGAATACATACAACTATAGGGTGGTTTTTCTCCTAGAAGGATTTCCACTAGAATCTTGGTGTTCATTTGTTGATGTGATGTTTTGATGATTTATCTTGCTCATGGTTTATTTGTGCTCATAAGATCTAGTTTATGCTTATGTTATTTGCTGATATTATCTTATGGTGTTGGCTAATTAATTGTCGATTCATTAAATCATAAAGAAAGGACAAAAAGTTATAATTGATGACTAATTAATTGAAATATTGATTCATCCCCCCTTAATGTTTCAAACAACATGGTGCACCCTTTTCTACTACATCTTTTCACTTGCAGCACTGAGATTTTCCTAAGCGTGACATGCTTAGACTTTATCTCTTTCATTGTTACTTCCTCACCATCATTGACGGGGCACTCTAGCAATTAGTTGTAGTAGTCAATTTTGTTTTTATGGGCTACTAACCAATACATGCAGATTAGAATAATCTTGGTGGATATCGATGGCCGCCCACCTATTCCACTGGCTCACAATACAATTTCTATTTTGGAAGTTTTTTCTATAGTTTTTAGGTCATAAACTTCAAGAGTCATTGTAAGGCTTTAAATGACATTTTTTGGGGAAATGGGCACTATGTAATTTTTAGATAGAAATTTCCAACGAGATATCATGCACATCAAATGGAGATTGTATGCCAAAGTTACAACCCCGGGAAGTTGATGTTCCAACTTGCACCATTAGGGCCCACAAACCTTTGGCGCTTCATCTCATACGATAATGTTTTTGGATGTTTAGGGCTTTTCATTGCGTCTTTATGATAAAAAGGCTTCTGAGCTTCATTGTAAGACAATTCAATGAAGATGCCTAACTGTCACATCTCTTTTTAGAGACAAGCTACTGCCATTCGAGCTAATTTGTTTTCATTATGCATTTATATAGTTTCAACATTTTACATTTATTAATAGAAGTCATGTTTCATTATATCTCAGTGTTTTGGTTATAGATCTATATATCTTTCCATTCCTTTCATAAATTTAGATAAATGGTATCAGAGCGATCTTCTCCTTATTTTATTTTTTCTGTGCATATCCCCAATGAGGTTAGGGTATAAAGAGTTGGGATTCGAATTCCTTGAGCTCTTGCAAGACCGTCCTTGTCGACCCCGACAATCTCCCATGGCTAAAGAAAAGAAAGACGAGGGAGTAAGAGATCCTATTAAACTATTGCTCGAAGAAGCCCTCGAGCGATAAAGGAATGAGATGATGGATGCCAGTAGATGGCACATCTTCATCAAGTGGCCACCTTGGAGGCGCCATCACTTTTAAGGTACAAGTTAATTTTGATATTCTTATATTTGAAGGCTAGACAAATGGAGATGCTTCAGAGAAATGGTTAAATTTGCTAGAAGGGTATTTTTTAGTCCATAATTTTTTGGTAGAGAAAATATTACCTTTGCACTCCTTAAGGATACCCCCCAAGTCAAGGATTGGTGTGAAGCTTGTCATGAGCAAAGGGCCATGGAGGAATGTTAAAGCATCGTTCAACACTTCTGTAGTTTTGATGCTCTAATATGGCCTTGGCCCTTTCCCATTCAGACTTGATCATTTATTAAAAAATAATATTTTCAATTCCATACGCAACTCTGTGCTTTAAAAAGCATGTACGCACGCGGGTACCATAATACAGAATCCACGCACATAATTTAAAATATGAAAAAATAAAAATATTTCCTATTTCTCGGACAGGGTTTACGGGTTTCACCAAAAGCCCACATACAGGATCCTATGGCTTAACTGAATCAACTGATTTCTGGTGGTATTTATACACCTCATGGGAAGGGCTAATGATAGAAGGAGATATGGTATCGACATTATAGTCCTTTTGTCCCCATATCAAGTCTGATTTTCTTTGTGCCTCTTACACTCCCAGTCATAGGAAACCCTTGTTTCCTTGCATAGATGTTCATCTTCCATTATATGGCATCCTTTTGCACATGCCTGAGAGGTGATATTTGAGGCTTGGGCTAGACGGATCCAGAGGAAGGTTTCATTGGTGTTGTGGTCAGATCAGGTTGTATCTTTCCACTACTATTTGTTGATATCAATAAAGAAGCTTTGTCTTGTTCTTGATATGTTATGATTTCATGTTTAATATATCATGATTTATATGTTTATGCTTGGTGATCTAACATGTTTATTATACACGCACTTTGAACTACTTGCTATGTACATGCTTCTCTGAATTGTGTTTTAGGTTTGATCACTTTGGAGGGAGTAGAGGGTTTGGACGTTACGAGATTGACATCAAACGTAGGACTTACTGGTACTCTTCTCAAACCCAACTTTAGTTGTTTACATAGTTTTCTTGCTTGAATGTATGTTTCTTGTTGATAGTTTGCCTTCGATCTATTGAGGTTGTCAAACCTTACCTTAGGGAAGTTTTCCTTGCCAATGGAATTGGCGCCTCCTATGGGGAATATAGTCTCGTATTTCTTAGAAGGGTTGTTTTTTTCCTTGATTTGGGCTTTTCTATCTTGTTTCTTGATTTTTCCAGTATTATTGACTCATTTGTAGTCTGTGCAATCAGTCTGATCTTCTGGATAAGGTCTTTATTTTTTTTTCTCTATTTTTCTACATATACGTGCTTTTTCTTGTATACAAAAGCGCACACACGTGGTTTCTTCCAAAGAAACCTGCGTATACGCCTATTTCTTCAGAAACAGTCACGTGTACACACAACTTTTCCAATACACAATCTCGTATATTTGGGAAAATTTGATTTTTTTCAAATTTTTGCCTTAAGTTGGGGGAGTAGGCTGGTTTTCTTGCTCTTTTGAAGTCATTTGCAGTTTGGAATGGTCTTGTTTCTTGCTGGTGTCAGTTTCTTTGTCTCTTTTTACAAAAATATTTTGTCAACCTAGGGTTTGCAATTTTTGAAGTTTTTGCATTTTAAGTTTGGGTTTTAGACCCTTTTGGTAAAGTGTTTGATTGTTCTATGCTTCTGGAATAGTGAGTTGATTCTCAAATAGCTTATAATCCAATTTTTTCGCTACTTCGCTTTACATTCTTGAAGTTGACTCATTTGTTTTCTTTTTAACTATTTGAGAAAGGTCTTTGCAATTTTGGTTTAGTGAAGGATTTTGGTTTTCTAAAATCTTCCTATTTTTCTGAATCTTTTAGGTATCCTTTAGGGCAAGTTGTTCAAGTGTTTTGGTCTCTTAGTCACTTTAGTTGTATCATCTTGATGATTGTTTATGGCTTGTGAAGTTTGGAGTCTTTTCGCTTGATTTTAATCTTGAGTTGATTGATGGATTTTCCTTCTTGAAACTTTTATTTTAAGTCCTTAAAAAGAAAAGAAAAAATATTTCTTTTTGCCTTTTCTTTCTTTGTTTTTGGTTTTTGATCTTTTTGTTTATCAACAAGTGTGTGAATCTTTGTTTGAGGTTGAAATTTTCTTCACTTGGGAGATCTTTTCTTGGATATTTGTTTCTCCTTGTTTGGTTAAATTTTGACTTTAGGACTTTGAAAGAACACATTTGTTTGTTTAGAGCATTCTATAGAATCTTACATTTAGGCATTCTAGTATGCATTAAGGTAGTTTGCATTTTAGGTATTTTAGTCTCTTTTGATAGATGTTGAATGTGTGAGCGTGTTTAAAAGAAAAAGAAAAGAGTTTTTGCTTTCATAGATTTCTCGTAGAACCTTGTAGAGATCACTTTTCATCGAAGAAAAAGAAGTTGCATTTGCATGTAGCCTAGTTTTCTATTGGTTTCTTTTTGCGTCAGAACATCATAAGTTTCACTTCCACTACCCATGACCTAAATAACAACCAATAAAAAACGCGCTTAATATAAAATGAACTAGATTTTTCTTTTTTTTGTCATAGATACATCAATTAGTCTAGGGAATTTAGGGCTTTGGAATAGGCGTGTGGAGAGTAAACTCTCCAAGTCCACTCTAAACCAAAACATAGAAGTTGATTAAAGAGTGAAAATCTAGTCTCGTTAAGCTGTCTGAGAAAGCTCTTCTAACACATGAGTTAAGCACAAGGACGAGTGAAGACAAGGAAAGAGAGATACCCCCTCTCCTACTTGTTGGATCCCACGCCCATGACTATTCCACCTGACTTCTGATTATGAACTGGTGACCTTAGTTGCCTATCCTAGGGACCACACAAATGATTACAGGGGGGAATGCCCGTGGTACCTAAGACAAACATTGCATCACTTTCATAGTACTTCTGGAGGGTGCCAATGTGAAGCTTCGATATTTGAACTGACAAAGACTATTGTTTGGAGGTCAGCGTAACTGTTTATGATGTCTTCGTTGGTAGGCTTGGGCCATAATTATCCCAAACTATCTTCGGAAGGTCCTTATCTTCACTTTCTTGTATTTTAGTGTCTGGTCCTAATCACCCGGAGCAGAAATACCTGGAAGCTGCTTGTTTGGTTGTATCTTTAGGGATTTTTTAGTGAGTGCTCTTTGCTCCTAGATTTCCATAAGTTTTTATTTTTTGAGTCCTTAAAAGTTCTCTTAATATTTAAAAGTGTCTGATTGATAGGTTCGTTGGTCTAGGAGGCTTCGTGGGCTTTCACCTACGAGTGCCAAGCCTTCATCTAGAAGGCATAGGAGTAGTTCTGCTAGTTATTTTCAACAATTAATCGTTGATGCATCGAAGATTAATCCTGCTTTAGGGGCTCTCATTTCATAGGGTGAAACTAGTTCGACTACTAATTTGGAAGGAAATGTTAGGGTCCTTTCTTCGTTGCTCTTCCAATCAGAAGACAAGATTGATATTAAGGACGTCCCTGAGTCCCCCGTGACTCCTTCGACACCTCTTCCTTCTCACCTTCCTTACGTTGTATCATACGTGGGTACCCCGAATCACAGGCCGACAAGCCCTATTTACTCCCTTTTTTTTTGGTTCTCCAGATGGCCAATGTTAGTGGAGTAAGTATGGCTACTAATACTTCTAGTTTGTAAACCCCTCCTTTAGTTGCAGGAGGGGGTACTATTACTATCTCTACTTTTACGCCTAGTACAGTTGCTGTTGGCTCTACCTCCATTCTGGCTCTGAGTGGGGGCACCCAATCTTTTTCCCCTTTCACTAGTGCCTATCCTTTAAGGATGCCATCTTGTGGGATTTCTCCAGCTCCTTCAAACTTCCCATCTGCTGTTTCCACATCTATGAGTTCTATGTCAAGTGGTTCAACATCTTTTCAAGGTTTTGCTTTTGGAAGTAGTCATATTCCTCCTTCCAATCCATATTTGAACTTAGGACAAGCTCAAAATGTTAATCCTTTCCACGGAAGTCAAGGATGATCAAATCCTTCTGTTAGTGGTTTAGGGGCTGGGAACTTATCCCATCTATTTGGTCAACAAGGGAGTATGCCCCTCCCTTTCACCGGGACCTCATAGGTCTTTCCTTTGCTAGCTAGTGCATGGAATCCTTATCAAGGTCTTTCCCCTTCTTTCATTGTCTTGTCAAGAGGAAATTACCCTATGCATGGTTACCTTGCGGTAGGGAGTGGATACCCTCCAAATACCTCTGGGCCACAAGGATTTCCTTATGGTTCAGGTCCTTCTACGAGTAACCCGTGGAAACCTGGTGCCTCTCCAAATCCAGGATACTCTTATCCTAATGTTGTAAATTCTGCTCTTGGTGGGTGGAATTCTCATGCTCCTCTGCGCTTACTGTTCTTAGCAACTTTAAACTTGCCAGATCTTTCGAAGTTGAAAAACGTTTGATCTGATACAATCCAACTTGGGTTTTGGTTAGCACCAAACTTCCTTTTGATATTCCTAAATTTGAAGGGAAGTTTGGGGAGGACCCGGTTGATCATATAATCATGTTTCATTTTTGGTGCTCATCTAACTCCTTGATTGATGATTCGATCAGGTTGAGATTATTCTGACACAACCTAACTAGAAACGATACAAAATGGTATATTGAGCTTAGAGGTGTACATTTGCTATGTTTGGAAAACTGGCTACTATGTTTTTAAATCATTTTCAGTTGCCTGTTCGATATGATGTTGGAACTGAGCTTCTAGCCAGTTTTGAACAAGACAAAGCAACTCATATTTTTGACCACATCCAAGAGTGGCGCAGAAGGAAGAGGCTCATCAAGGCCTATATCCCTGATGAGTTCCTTCTCAAATGGTTTTTGAAATCTTTGCAACAAAAATTTCTAAGGATGTGTCACTCTCCGAAGTGTTCACTGAAGAACATGCCATCTTTAGAGCCCAACAGTTAGAACTCATATATTCTCAGTCTGGAGTCCTTTACAAGATTCTGCCTGATGCTCCTCGATCAAAGATCGATTTAGCCAAACCTAAGCCAGGACCCCATGCCGACAGAATTGTAGGGTCAATCGATAGTAGTACGGCTAACCTGTTGAATCAATTGCAACAGTTGTCTTTACAATCTGCTTCTCCAGTGCAAGTTTTTCCTTTAGTAGCTATGCTTTCCCAACCTTTAGCTATTAATGTTGTCTAATCTTCGAATCCCAAAGGAGACCAAAAGTCTGATGGGAAGAAGAAGGGACGTGGTAAGAAGAAAGATAAGGCTAGGAAGGGGAATGCGAACAAGTCTAGTAATGATACTGGAGAGGGCAAAAAGGAATTGAAAAAGAAATTAAAATTCCCATGCAAGTTATGTAATGGGGATCATCTTACCCATCTTTCCCCTAAAATTCAGGATGCTCAACGTTTGTTAGTTCAACAGTTTTATTCAAGTTCCCAGGCTGTGTTCACTAACCCTTTCCCCAAGTGAAACAAATGCTTGCTAGCGCTAACGCTGGTACTGGAACCCCCATAGGGGGGCAACTAGGAAGGGGAATCCACATCGAATATCTATATGGTGAGGTCTCATGTTGATGTTGCTACAAGATCACATGATTATGGTGAGCCAGAACCTTCTAAGGCTAAGGCTACTTCTGATATCCTAGAGCTGCTCCATATTGAGAGGCCCGTGGTTGAGTCTATACCTCGGATGATGAAAGTATCTATGAAACGTTCAACTGTTAATCCCAATGCTAGGGCTGCTCATAACCATTTTATTATCGAAGATCTGGTTTAGAGCCCCTGTGCGATGTTAGCTCTAGAGGTACTCCAATTGTGTCCTACACAAAAGAGTGCATTGCTCACTGCAATCAGAGCAATAGATATGAAGAACTCTCTTGTTATTACATTTGATATATCAAGCATTAGATTGGCACATTAATCATTCATCACGTTAAAATAAAAAATATCATAAAATCATCTGTATATATGATCAAGTCATCGCGAAACCGTTTATATAGAGATAGGAATAATATGTCCAAAATATTACAAAATGTAGACAAATGTCCTACAACATTAGGGCTTAAGCGCGATCATGTCCATAAAATATCAGTCATCTAAATCTAATTCTGTGGGCCCTACCTCGGATGAGCATCACAGAAGAAGAGATGGCATTCACCACCCATCGGAAGAGCTACATCCACTCTCGTGGTACTCCTACCACTCACCTCTGAATGGCCTTAGAGAGATCCTCTATGGCTACCACGGGAACCTAGTGAGTCAAACTCTCCAAGTTCCTCTGAACAATGTGAAGGACTCGTTCGATCTCTGTAGTTTCTCTCTCTGTGTCTCTCCTGCGATGCCTATCCTTTGGGTAGACCCTCAGGTCTCACTGGTCCAACATCTGCACCATGATCAAATAATCTTGTAAGATTTCTGTTCCATGAAAAAATAATTTTAACTTCTTAAGATCATATTCAAAATCGAAAAAAATCAAATAACATAAAATTTATTTTTTTACCCATCTCACCCCATGCAGCACCCTCGAGAAGTGCCAGATTCGGTGTAGAATTTCCCACTGTAGATCAACCGATTATGCAATATACTAAAGAAAAATACAAGATCTACTTCTACAACAAACTTTGCGGAAGCTTAATTGAATATGAGCAAGATCAATAAGAACACATATAACTGAGAATGAGAAAGTAATCACACATGAACATAGAAGAATACTCTGGGGAAAGCCTCAACCTAAAACCCCGATCTCTGTAATATCATACAAGTGGAAATATATCCGGATTACACAAAGCATTAGCTCACAAACTATCTTGCTCTTAGTACAATCCCTCTGCTGCTCATAGACAGTCAAAGGCTTCTCACAAACCTTCTCCTCTACCCTCCAAGCCTCCTATTTCCTTGCGCAGTTTTTCCTGGGGTCTAGTGCTTCCACTTGTGTGAATTCCCACCTCACACTGCTCACTTGGCTCAGTAGTAACTGTGCAATTCTAAAGAAGATAATTCCTTCTGCATGGATGAGTTTCCTTTATAGGAAAAATCCTCTAACTGATAGTACACTATCCCTTCCTCTGATCTCAACTAGGTCTATGACTGAACTGACATGCATGAGTTATTTATGAGAGAATATTTAGTTATCTGGAGAGCAGCAGTTACATGCATGCAAGCATTAACTAACTGAACTCACAATTAATTCTACAAACTGTTAGAACTAATCTAACTAGACTTAACTCAGTTAACTGAGCTAACTAATTACAACTCAAAGTACAACTCATCCTGATCTCTTTTAATTAAGGATAACTTCCTCAATCAATGGAGAAATTGTTGCATGTCTTCATATAGACTTCATGTTTGATTTTCTACAACTAATTAATTCATGGTGAATTAATTAATTACTTTTCAAACAACTGCTAAGATCAAATTCGAATTTTACTTCTCAATTTTAGTTCAGGGAATAACTAAAATTGGAATCCATCCCGAAATGCTATTTATATCAATGCCATTTTTAGCACTTCCATTTTTCATTCCTTGTTGCTAAGTCCAACACTATACCCGAACTGCTATTTATAGCAGTGCTATTTTTAGCACTTCTATTTTTAGCATTCCTTGTTGCTATTTTCAACATCCGGGTCCTCTCGGTAGTCTATGCCTACATAGGGGTAGTCATCTATAACTATGACTTGTTCCTCCCACCAGAGGAAGAACTCGTCATCAAATGTTGCTCGGGTGACTTCGCCTCTGCCTAGTTGCCTAATCAAGTCTGCCCATCTAGCCATCCTTGGATCCCTGGAATTGTTGATGGTTGTAGACACTCTAGGTCAAAGTGCTGGTACTCTCTCAAAGAAAAAGGAACAAAGTATGCTCCCATAGCCAAAATGCTTCGTTTTCCCTCATCTCACTGAAGACAATTGCTTCTTCATACAGGCCAAGAGCCCTGTACACCAATCAAAGACTTTCAAACGAAGACACTCTACTGCCAAGAACATGGCAGGTCGAGAGACCTGATGTAGAGTTGCCGAGCCTGCTACTCTGAGAATGGTAAAGAGGATAATCTTGATTGGTAGGCTACTCACATTTTTGATCGGAATCTGTGATCCAACCTTGTCTGTCCCTAGTGTGCAGTAGATATCTATGTAATCAGAGACATTTAGGCCTCCTCGAGCCCTCTCTTTCAGATCAACTGCATCCCCTCTTCAGGAAAGTCCTGTGATGAAGTAAATATCTTCTACATCAATTTGTAAAGGCATTTGATCTATCATGAAAACCTCCTGCTCTGGATCCCAGTAATGAAAAAGCATATCTAACAACCGCATTTGAGTTTTCATATTTTCCATCATGAAAAATTTGAGCAATCCACATCTTCTTAATGCATCCAATGCCATTGGATCCTCTAAAACCTCGTTGTCAACATCACTATGCTCCCTCTCTTTCTAAACAATTTCCATCCTGCAAATTTAAGAAGATTCATCCATTAGAAATCTAAACTTTTAAACTTCTTTGTCTGTGTGTAACTTCCTTAAATGAAAGTCACATGTACACGCGTCTTTGCCTTTGAAAATCTATGTGTATGGCTTTCTTTACACGGCTTTCAAAGGGTTGACCTACGTACACGCAGAGACAAATTTTAAAAATAAAATTCCTACAGAGAAAATTGATTGAATCTATTCAAAAAGCATATATTGGATGACATTATGGATTTAGAATTACCTGGAAGCCTTTGATTGACGAATTGGTTGAGGAAATCGTGAAATGGAGTTGCCCAAATTTTTCTCCCAAGCTCTCAAGCTCTCAACACTTGCAAGTTAAAATGAATTTTGGTGAGTTGAAATGTCTTTTTATATTAAAACTTTAAAAACCCACTTTTATAAAGTTCATAATTTTAAAATTTTATTATTTCATGAACTTTTTAATTTTTGGCTTGAAGTGTTGGGGGAGGTTGTTTTTTCGGGGTAAATGAAGACTTTGTGACATTTTTTCAACACTTCGACTCCACGATCGCAGATATATCATGGTAGGTATTGTTTTCATCACTGGCATATAGGTTAGGACATATCACTTTGTTCGCTACATTATGCATCTTAACCTCATACTGCGATATTTTTCCATAGGGTCGACCCCATTATGTTGCGGTTTTCAAACCACTTTCACTCGTCATCTTATAAAATCATAACATAATGGTAGAGCCATTCCTTGCACGGGCTTCCTAGTGAGATCCTTGTCAACATATGTTGTCCATGCCGCAAGAATTGCTTAGGCTCGGGAGTCATTTTTAGTACCGCCATGACTTTGTGATGAACCCTCATTACTCTTCTTTTTCACTATTATTTTGGATTGATACCCTAGAGGCTCCCATATGTTAAGTTGTACCGTTGTATTGCATATTGACTACTTGTACCTTTTTTCCCTTAAGCTGACTTCATTTGGACTCATGTATAAGCCACTTTTAACCATGGCATTTCTACAAGTTCAAACCATGCATTCATTAGCCTCTTTGACTTGACACCTTTTATCCATGGAAGGAACATTCCTTTGAGTGTTGATGACCAATTTTCGCCACCTTGAATTGAGCATAGGAATGTTCCAATCCTAGGAATTAGTGCATCTGTCTTTAACAATCGTCCTTTCCACTGTACTATAGGCATTCTTTTATTCTTTTTCAAACTTTAAATATGAAAAAGACAAAAAAATTATATATTCCAAAAGGAGCGGGAACGAGATAGTTACTTCCATATTTGATGGCAACAAGATTTAGTTATGTCGCCCTCGAACAAAGCACTCAAAATAAATCTTTCCTCCATTGAGATGTGACTTAGTTTGACTTTAGGAGAGCCATAACCTTGTTCTTGAGTTAGTCCTCCTTCGGTTGGTTATCTCTTCTAATCATATGGAGAGTTTGTTAATGCCTCCTACATTGCAAACTTATACAAAGTTATTTTATGCTACCATAGAGTCACATATGAGTCGTGCTTTTGTTCAAGGGAAGTTAACTTGTGTTGGCCATTCTGTGGTGTCTCTTGACTCATTTTCAGTCAGCCATACCTAGTCTGTCAAGTTATCTTTAATATCACATCAGTTATTTGGTCCTTCACTCGTGTTGGTTAAAAAGGTCTCCATTGAATTCTTGCTAGTGGGTCTACTCTTATTGACTCCGACAAATTGCTCTGAGAGTAGGCCTAGAGCCGCACCTTGGCCCTATTTACATCATTGATAGGTGACCCTGTGCTCAACATTGATTAGTTTCATGGGTTTTTGATTGAGTGGTTTCCCTTGTGTTCGATGTCAGCTTACATTATCACACATTGGGATTTGTGTAGTACCTTGGTGTCCATTTGACCCTATTGGTGGATTCCTCGTCTCTGTGTTAGCTCTTATTATTGGTTGGTTCAAAGTGTTTCTGTCGTGTGCTAGCCACATCTTGTGTACGTCAGAAACATACTTCGAAATGGTTACTTCATCTCTTTTCATCCGATTTCTTCCAAATGATTGGCTTGCGGGTTACACTCACATTGGTTGATATGGGATGCCTTAATGCCTTCCTTCCGTCAAATCTTTTCCCATAGACTCCAACTCATTTCTCTGGGAACAATATCTAGAGTCCTTTTTTCAGTACCTTAGGGTTTGCAGTGATCAGTGGCAGACTCCTTCGCTATCGACAATGATAATACATCAATGTCTCCTGATTGATAGATTCTCTCAAGTGTTCTACTTCAACACATTTATTTTCACTTGTTAGATTGTACTAGGGTACCTTGACTCTCATCATCATTATTGGTGAGTTGTCTCACGTTTGTTAATGATATACATCAATGATCGGTAATCAAACGATTTCTCACATGGTCGAATTTAGGTCATTTTCTCCCATAGTGCAGGAATCTACCATCTGCGGTCGGTGAAGACCTCGGGTTGTGTCAACATCTTGGTTCACTTGTCAACTCCTTCAGTTTTCTGCCAATGTTACCAGCCACCCTTATATGTTGCAGTTCTTCACAATAACATTATATATGTTGACACTCGAGTTTATGCAGTACCACTATTCTACCTATATGACATGGTACTATTATCAGGATCAGTTATGTAACATCAGTGATCATGCATTCTTCGAGCATCATTGATCAGAGTTTCTTCTATATGTGATATTGAGACATAGCTCTGTTGTGTTCCTTCGCGGCTATGATAAAATGATCCATTATGTATTCTTTAGCCTTCTTTATACACTTATGTATATGTGATGGATCTATTTTATACTTGATCAATGAACATTCTTTACTATCTCTGAGCATAGGTATGCCCGCCTCAAACATGAGTCTTCTTTCTGATTCCTTCTACAGGTATTCAGTGGGCTGGAATCTGGTGATCTCCTCTCAGGTCCTCAAATGATCTCTCTTTGTACTTAATACATTTCAGCCATCATGTACCCCTTCTGACCTCATATATTATGGGACATCTATTATAGTATCATTCAACACTCCTGTAGTTCTGATGCTCTGGTATGGCCTTGGGCAACCTTTTCCCATTTAGACTTGATCATTTATTAAAAAATAATATTTTCAATTCGATACATGACTCCACCCTTTAAAAAACTCGTACACACGCGGGTACCATAATATCGAACTCACATACATAATTTAAAATATGAAAAAATAAAAATATTTCCTATTTTTCAGGTTGGGTTTACGGGTTTCACCGAAAGCCCACCCATAGGAGCTCGTGGCCTAACTGAATCAACTGATTTCTGGCGGTATTTATACACCTCATGGGAAGGCCTAATGATAGAAGGAGATAGTGTATCGACATTATAGTCCGTTTGTCCCTAGATCAAGTCTGATTTTCTTTGTGCCTCCTGCACTCCCAGTCATAAGAAACCCTTGTTTCCTTGCATAGATTCTCATCTTCCATTATATGGTGTCCTTTTGCACATGCTTGAGAGGTGATCCTTGAGGCTTGGGCTGGTTAGATCCAGAGGAAGGTTTCATTGGTGCCATGGTCGGATCAAGTAGTATCTTTCCACTACTATTCGCTGATATCAATAAAAAAGCTCTATCTTGTTCCTGATATGTTATGATTTCATGTCTTTTATGATTCCTGTTTAATATATCATGATTTATATGCTTATGCTTGATGATCTAACATGTTTATTATGCACGCACTTTGAACTACTTGCTATGTATATGCTTCTCTGAACCGTGTTGCAGCTCTGATCACTTTGGAGGAAGTAGAGGGTTTGGGTCCTACAAGATCAACATCAAACATAGGACCTATGAGTACTCCTCTAAAACCCATCTTTAGCAGTTTACATAGTTTGCTTGCTTGAATGTATGCTTCTTGTTGATAGTCTACCTTCGATCTGTTGAGGTTGTCAACCCTTACCTTAGGGATTTTTTTCCCACCAACAAGGAATCCACACTATTTTTATTTGCACCCATTTGGGACTCTTTTAGGGATGGTGTTTGTTAACAACCTATAATTGGACCTCTAGTTTGAGTAAAGGTTTATAGAGTAACCACAGACCTATTTTGGTTAGAAAATGACCTTTTCCAACCAGAGGGGGCTTCCTCACTCGAAATAATGTTAAATGTAAAAAACAATAAGGCTTGAGGACATAAAACAAAGGCCAAATCTGTAAAGTAAAAATAGGATTCACTGATGATGGTTGACAAACTTAAGAGGGAGGGCCACTGGGCATGGAATCATGATTCAGATCTTTACATGAAATTATCAGAGCTTAAATGAGGCACTCATGGAAACAGAGGCAAGGCAGGCATGACTTCAAGTTATTACATTTGTCATAGTATAGTGGTAGAAAAAGCCTTTCGTTACATTCAAAGCACCAAATTGTGAGTGAGTTTTGAACATAACTTGGGACTACACAAAAAGATATTCAATCACATGAAACAAAGCATGAAATGAATTCTGAAACATATATACTTTGATCAAATATCAAGAAGAAGGAACAATTTACCATAAAGGAGCACCTAACCAAGGGTGAATTCCATCATAGTTTTAGAAAGGAAATACAATCATTCAAAGCACCAACAAAGATGAATTTTGAAAATTGTTTATATCCAATTTAGAAGTGAAGATCTAACATTTAAGATAATGAAATACACATAAGAAGGGAAACACAAAACTTGAAAATCATACCACAAGAATCTCTGGTAAAGTGCTAAATACTCTGCACTGATAATTTTATTTTAGAAAATAAAACACATACACATGCCTCTTTTCTCCCAAATCAAACCATTTTTCCATATCTTGTTCTGTTTAAATACAAGTAGGTAGAATGGAAAATAAAAAACTAGATACAATGTATCTTCTATCTACTAAGAGGATCAAAACAAACTTGAATTAGAAACATCATGTCTTAAGGCTAGGATATAAAACTCAACAACATCAATTTCAGAAAATCAACCTTATCTACCACCTTATCTACTTATTCATCCCTATCCTGATCACTAACATCTATCCTGATTACTAGCATAACTATAGAAAGGTTCAAAACATAATTGAAATACAAAACAGCCTGAGTGATGAGTTGCGCAGTAGACTTCCAGCTCAACATAGTCACAGGCCGTATGGGATGAAACTGAGCTGATGAGTATAATGACAATGCTATCGTGTTGGAGTAGGACCCACTGAATGCTTTCCTCCACGCATGCAAACCTTAGAAACGCCTAGTCACCACTTGTGCAACAAAATTCAAATTCTGAGTTTGCCTATCATTTCTTGCTCCAAAAACAATGCAATGTCCAGAAATTCATTACATATACCTTATGACTCCCAGCATGCATCAAAACTCCAAAAACTTTCACAAATTTCCTCAAAAACAAATGACCCTTAGTAACTGCAAGATGAGCCCTTAGCTACACAGATTTGATGGGACAGAGTGTATGATCAAAATGAGTAAACTCAGTCAAGATACTTGGTTACCTCCTTTGTTTTCTGGATGAGGGTTTGGTCTCTTTGCTAGAGGTTTTTTTGACTTCTTTAGCTGGCTGTAATACTGTTGGTTCACTGCTAGGTGATTGTTTGATTTTCTTGAGTTGCTTCCTAGCCCTTGCCAACTTCTATTTCATTAGTCTCATTCTTCTTCTCATAATTAGATTTATCATGTAATAATTCTTTAGTTGTTAGCATAGGGGAAGAGTCCATTTCATGAATACTTTGGCTCTGTCAACTGCATCAAAAGCTTCTGCAACCCGAACATCAGCTTCTGAGATGGTATCATTGATGGCCTTCTTGTAGATTTCAGTATTCTCTGTTATCTGATCAACTTGCCTTTGGCAGACCTCAATCTCCTCAAACAACCTCTGATACTCCTTCCATTCATCAAACTCTGGATTCTCTATTGTTTGAAAGGTTTCTTTCATCTTCTCTTTCCATTTAGTTGCTGACCTTGTCATAGGCTTCCTTAGCTGCACACTGGGTTCTCTTACCTCCTCTACATCAATCACTTGTTTTCCTTTATCCTGGGTTGTAGGCCTAGGAGGCCTCTTAGACAACTCACTTTCTTTATGCTGCACTGCTTCTTCTATTGTGTGCCTAAGCTCTTGGTTCTCTTTCTACAAATAAGCAATCTTAAGATGGGCTTTAGCAAGGCTATCCTGCAACTTTGTGATTTCAAGATCTTTGTCCTCCATTTGAACATCTTGTTCATCCCTTGTACCCTGTTCTGGCATATCCTTTGGGACATCAATGGTATTTTGAGGAGTTGACTCCTCAATCAACTACTTTGTAGAAAATCTAGTCCTCAATCTAGTCCTCGACCTATGTATAAATTGTGCTTCTTCCTATGCCACTTGGATCTTGCCTTTCCCTTTACTAGTTGCTCTCTTATCCCTCATTGATTCCTTCATTGTCTCTTTAGCCTTAGGTTCTTCTTCATGTGCTTCCATTGGAGAAATGTCTGCATGAGCCAATAGACCTGAAGTTGACAAGAAACCATCCCAAGACATCTTCCTTCTCTCTAACTCATGAAAAACTAGTAGTTTGATCAGTGCAAAGTGGAATAAGCTAGGAAAGTGTTTATCTCCCTTGGACTGAACTCTTTCTGCCATCTTGCCCAAGCTTTTGAATAGGTAATAAGGTAAGTTCAAGCTCCTCTTACCAGTGAAATGCATAAGCAACCTAATGTGATACTGATATACCTTGCTGAAGCGACCTTCACATGTAAAATACCTTTGTACTACCTTCAACAATTGACTGTAGTGATTCAACAAGTAGCTCCTTGGAAATGTGGTGTCATATTTGTCCTTGTATTGAGGTTTTACAAACTCTTTAAAATAAGAGGCATCTAACTCCTTGCCTTTGAACCAACTCTCACCCTGTAAAGGAATCTCTGTAGCTTGAGAAATAGTTTCTTTAGACACTGTAAACTCTAGATCACCAATTTTGACCTTGTCACCTTTAAAGTTTAGGGAAAACATGCTAGCAAGTTGGAAATGATGGCCATGTGTTTGAAATTTCTCACAAAAGGATATGCACCCTATCCTTTCGAATGCCACTCAGATTGCAGGGTCAGAGTTCACCATTTCCAAACTCCTAGGCTCAACACAAACTACCTCCCCTCCCTTTGCTTTGCCTCTGCTCCCTGGACTTTCCATCTAGATTTTTGAAAAACTACAACACAAAGTTTCAACTATGTTTTCGTGGCACACATCAAGTCTGTGGAGGGCAGGTTAAGTGACCGTGCATTGGACAATGGAAAGGATGACAACGTGATGTAAAGAGGAGAATAACATGGTTTTCACAAGAATCAAATGACTTTAGCTTTTGGTGTCCTGACAACCATTTTTACACACCATATATTTGCAAAGGGACCATGCCAATATGAATTTTTGACAAATGCACATGCATAAACACACATTCGACTTCATACAAATGGACACATAAGTCCCGAGCACTTCAAAACACCTCAAACATAGACTAATCAATACACAAGGTTTACGTAGCGATTATGCAACAAACGCACACAGACTTTACCAATCACTATTTGACTAATTTTTTAGGGGAAAACTATGGCTGGAAGGGTATGTTTCCTACCTCTGACAACAAGAAAAATCGATTGGAAGTAGTGGGAGACCTCTGCAAGGAGCTTGAAGCGGTTGCGCAACAGTTGTGCAACGACTGTGTAGCTCAGAACTTTGTGTAGTTGTTGCGCAACAACCTTCTCACAGTTGAAAAAAAACTGCTTTCGAACCTTTGCCAAGCTGATTTCAGCCTTGTGCTGTGAAAACTGTCGAATTTTCTTAGAGAAGAGTGTGAACTATAGATTGGAGAGAGAATGAGGGAAATATGAACAAAAATTTGAAAATGTGCACCTCATATGTTTTGTTTGGTCATGGGTATAAACTTTGGGTAAAGGGTTATTATGATCATGAAATATGAATGATGGTAATGAGTTGTGGAGGGATGTAGTAGCAATGATGATGAAAGGCGAGTTTTTTTTGGGGGGGGGGTATGCATATGATGTTAAATGTAAATAAAGGTGTATGGAAAGGGTATATGAAAGGAATTATGAATATTAAATGGTGAATGTGAATGATGAATCATGAACAGTGGAATGGGGGCATGATGGATACCATTAACAACAGACCCACAAAAATTTAATAAATGAAACCTGAATTTTTCTATTCATGGTTCCGACTTGTGATACATACCCCTTGAACCCTAAATGACTCTACATGAACAAATGACTTTATGACCTTTCTCATAGATTCAGACTCTAAAATTCAATCTTGACTTTAATGACCCTCTATGAAAAACTTGTAGTGACCTCAGACGATTCTTCTTTAGACTATGACAACATTAGTTCATAGGCTAAACAACTATACAAAATCCCAAAATGAATAAAAGAGGAAAATACATTTGATCCCTAACCCTAGGGCCCTAATAATGTGAAGGAACAATATTACCATTTTGGAATCTATGAAGACCAACACATGAGATGGAACATACCATGATAGAAAAGGGACCAAACATTGCAAAGTTCACAAATATCTTTCTTAACTCAAGCACCAAGTTGGGTATCAAAGACTCTGAGCAACATTTGGTGCTCAAGTACTATAGTTGTATGCACATATACATACAGAGAGAAATGGAGTTCTTGGACATATCCTCACTTGGTGCAACATACTGAAATGCTATCAAAATCAAGTAAAAATTTAAGTTGAAGAAGTGATACTTTGGATCCATGAATCTTTCATCGCAGAAGCAAGGTAAGGGCATCACCAAATCATAGAAAAATGGACAAAGTTAGGGTGTACCACCCCAAGACAACCCATCTAAGCCACTAACACATAATGGTAATGGGAAGACAAAGAAAGACAGGGGAAAGTGGTGCAAGTTCCACATGAGAGCCTCTCATAACACCAATGAATGTCGCACATGGTAGTCATTGGTGGTCAAGTTAAAAGCCTTAGAGTTAGATGCAGGTTCTAACTCTAAACCAGGTCTAGACAGGTTGAAATAGATCATTGATGCAAAAGCTAGTGCCACCATTACCACAACAAGATACAGCAATGTGGGCCCGAAGATTTGGAGGAAGGTGCACACCTCTTTCACTCACAAATGTGGGTGAAGGGTGCTCCATTGTGTTTCATTATTGATAGCATGAGTCAAAATAACCTCATCTCAACATAGGTCATTGAGCAGTTGGCCTTGCTAACAACACCACACCTGTAGCCATACACCATTGGGTGGCTCTACCAAGGGAAAGATCTTCGCATCAACTAATAATGCTGCTTGTATTACAACATCAAGCCTTTCAAGGATGAGGTATTTTTTGATATTGTGTTATGTAACTAGCTCACAAAATAGAAGAAAAGATAGATCAACGACTTAAAAATTAGCTTCTTTGAGGGGGAAACCTCCTTTACATTACATAAATGAACAGTTCTTGGATGATACAAATGATAAGACCTCCTTGGTATATATAGAGTCTAAGGGGTCACAATATAATCAAAGCCTACATAATAATAATAATGTAAGGGAACAACAATAACAATAGTGGGCTTCTATGGGCACAACAATAACAACATGGGGGATACATGGACACAACAATAACAATAGGGGGTTACACTATGAATAACAATAAGGGGAATACACTAGTATTATAGGGACCTAACATGTCCCTCTCCTTCAAAAAAGTGTTGTCCTTAACACTTGAGTAGTTTCGAATGCTTCTGTATAAAATTCTCATCCTCCCATGTGGAATATTTAGCTGGTAAGTTCTTCCAATTAATGAGATACTCATAATTAATCAATTCTATGGCCGTCAAGTTCTTATTTCCGTCACTGCTTTAGGCTCAAATATGATTTTTCCTTCTTTGTCAAGTTCTGACAACACTATTTGAATTGGGAGCTTGTCATCGATAACCTTCTTTAAGCATGAAACATGGAAAACTAGGTGTACTCAGAAGATGCAGGTAGCTCCAATTTGTATGCCATCGTACCTCTTTAGCAACATCTTGTAAGGACCATAGTACTTGGGTGATAATTTATTATCCTTCTTAGCTTGCTTGAGGGACATTTGTTTGTATGGTTGTAGCCATAAAAATATGTAGTCGCCTACATCAAAACTTCTTTCACTACGATGTTGATCTGCTTGATGTTTCATTTGATTCTGTGCTTGAGTGAGGTTATCTTTTAAGAGTTGAAGAACTTGTTGTTGATGCTCGATGTGATCTTCCACAGCTTGAACATTAAAATTTTCTCTTAAAGATGACATGATGGACTGTGGATGATATCCATAAAGTTCCATAAATGGGGTCATTTTTGCTGCAGTATGGATCAAAGTGTTATACCACCATTCAACTAGAGGTAACCACTTGACCCATTGTGTTTGTTTGTCAGATACAAAGCAACGGAGAGATCCTTCCAAACATTTGTTCACTATCTCAATTTTTCTGTCAGATTGAGGATAATAAGATGAGCTATGAGCTAATTGAGTACCAAGACAAGAAAATAATTCCATCAAAAAATTTCTAGTGAAAATGGGCTCTTTATCACTTACAATAATCTTTGGATTTCCATGTAGTTAAGTGTTTCCATAAATGTAGTAGCAACTTTACTAGCTTTAAAACAATGAGATAATGCACAAAAGTGTGCATACTTGGTAATTCTATCAACTACCACCATGATGACACTCTTTCCTTGAGACTTGGGTAAATCTGTGATAAAATCCATTAAGACCTCCTCCCAATGCTGACTTGGAATGTCTAAAGGTTGTAACAGACCTAGGGTCTTAATTGTCTCAACTTTATTTTGTTGGAAAACCAAACATTTTGCCACAAACTTTTGAATATCAAATTTAAGGCCATCCCCCAAAAATTTCTTCTTGACCCTGTGGTAAGTTTTTAAAAATCTTGAGTGCCCTCCTAAGGGGGATGCATGCAATTCCAAAAGAATATTTTGTTTGAGTTGGGAATTCTATAAAGATATAAGCAATCTCTGTACCATAATGAATCTTTTTTCCAACTAAATGTATCAGATGTATTGGGATCTTGCTGCAACTTTTGAATGAGTGTCCACACCTCTTTGTCATTCTTCCATTCATCCCTTGCTTTAGTTATCCAATCAGGTTGGATAATAAAAATGACACAAAGAAATGCTTCCACATCCTTATCCTTTCTTAAGAGTGCATCTGCAACAACATTTTGCTTCCTTTTTTTGTAGATAATTTCAAAGTCATAGCCCAACATCTTTATGACCCATTTTTGCTGCACTTTTGAAGATAATCTTTGTTCCAAAAAGTATTTAAGACTATCATGATTTGTTTTTACCTTTAACTGCCTTCCCATTAGGTAAGGTCTCCATTGCTTTAGTGCATGTAGTATTGCCAACATTTCTTTCTCATAAATAGGTTTGTTTAAATACTTTCCTTTGATTGGATGACTTTCAAAAGCAATGGGTCTTCCTTCTTGCATTAAAACAACACCAATTCAATTTCCCAAGGCATCACATTCCACAATAAAGGTTTTTGTGAAGTCTGGTGTAACTAATACTGGTGCTTGGCACATTGGCTCTTTAAATTGTTCAAAGGTCTTAGTTGCTTTTGGAATCCAAGAAAATGCATCTTTCTTCATTAATGTTGTTAGAGGTGCTACTATTCTCCCATAATTCTGAACATGTTTGTGATAATACCCTGTAAACTAGAGAAAACCTCGAAGATGCTTTATGTTTGTGGGGATTTTCCATTCCTTAATGACTTTAATTTTGTTAGGGTCTACCTTAACACCCTCATGAGATACAATATGACCCAAATATTCCACTTCCTGTAATTCAAAGAAATATTTGGAGGTTTATGCATATAATTGTTTCTCCTCCAATAGTTTGAGCACCCTGTCAACTTGTTAAAGATGATTCTTCCAAGACATGTTGTAGATTAGTATATCATCAAAAAATACTAACATAATTTTTTTTTAATTAAGGGTTTGAAAGTGGAATTCATCAAACCTTGAAATGCGGAAGTGCATTAGTAAGGCCAAAAAGCATGACCAAAAATTCATAATGAACCTCACAAGTTTTGAATGTTGCTTTCGGTATGCCTTCAGTCTTCATTCTAATTTGATGATATCTTGAACGAAGATCCAACTTGGTGAAGTAAGTTGCTCCATGTAATTCATCCAACAATTTATCAATGACAAGAATAGGAAATTTATCTTTAATAGTGAGCTTGTTGAGCCCCCTGTAATCCGGACACATACGCCATGATCCATCCTTCTTGTGCACCAATACTACTGGAGCAGAGAAAGAACTTTGACTAGGTTGAATTATACCAGCCTCTAGCATTTATGTGACCATACGTTCAATTTCACTCTTTTGGGCATAGTGATATCTGTAAGGTTTGATGTTTGGAGGCACACTTCCCAGAGTCAAATGAATAACATGATCGTTATCACGAATAGGTGGGTGGCCTTTGGGAGTGTCAAATAACTTGGAATGGTTGTCCAAGAATTTTTGGAGATCTAGAGAAATATATGATTTCAATGTTTGAACCTCTAGTGAGCATAATTGTGCAATTACTCCCTGTTCTTCTTTCTTAAGAAGCTTTGTCATGCCATTAGAGTTGATTATCTTTCTTGGTTCCCCTGCGACATCCCTTAATTCCACTTCCTTTCCTTCCCAAAAAAATTTCAAAAAAGTTATTGACAATTAAAAGCCATCGTCCTCAAAGCTTGTAACCATTGGACTCCTAGTACAACATCAACACGACCCATTGGAATGGAAAACATTGGACTATTCAATACATATTCCCCCATGGTTAACTTGATATTATGACATTTTCGAGAGAAATTTATAGTTCCTCCATTTGCAACCATCACTTAACACTCTGGTGCTGGATATAGGAAGCAATTCAATTCCTTGACTATCTTACAATGAATAAAATTATGGGTACTACTCGAATTAATCAATGTTATTACCTTTTTCTTCTTAATATATCCTTCTATCTTGAGAGTTTGAGGAGTGGTAATTCCTTCTAATGCATTACAAGACATGGTCAGATTCATTTCTTCTTTCTCTGAGGTTGGTTCATGGTGTATATCCTCCTCTTTTGATGTTTCTTGTTCCCTTTCTTCCTCCTCTTCGCAATCTATGTAGAAAAATATATTCTCAGCACACTTATGACCTTTACTGTATTTGCTATCACAATTGTAACAAAGCTCTTTTGCTCTTTTTTCCTCCAATTGTTGTGGCGTCAACCTTGTAGGTTATGGAGGGCAAGAGCAACAACATTTCCATCTTTATAGTTGTGAGTGGTAGACTTCCTTGTTGCCATAATTTTTCTTTCAACTTTTCTTGCCACCCTGAATGTCTTATCCAATGAATCAAATTCCCAAAGGCAAACCTCATGTTGGATGTTATCCTTCAAAGTCCCCATGAAGAGATCAATCCTATGCTCTTCTGAAATATCGATTACCATGATATTCAATTTTTGGAAATCCTCAATGTGCTTCACCATTGAACCCTTTTGTTTGATATTTATCAATTGATTAAAGAAGGTGTCTCTCTTTGTATCCTCATAATGTGCTATCATTTCCTCCATAAAAATTGACCAAGTGACAAGTGGTTTACAAGAACAAAGCCATTGATATCATATAAACTGACTGGGTTCTAAATATAAAGATGAAACACATACCTTTTGTTGCATTTTACACATCATAGAGATCAAAATATTGCTCCTTCTGTAGTATCCATGTTACTGGATCATTGCCATAAAAATTCCTCATATCGATCTTTGGAATATGGTTGGTCTTCAATCCAAAGTTAGAGTCTCTAAAATCATGATTAACATTCCCTTTGTTCTCATCATGAGTTTCATGGAATAACTTTCACCATTAGGAATAATTTCTTATAACAACTTTGTCAAACCTTCTTTTAAACTTTCCATGTCTTCTTTTAAACCCTCCATCTTAGCTTCCATGTTTTCTTTTAAACCATTCTTCAAGCCATCCATCTTAGCTTCCATTTCAGTTTTGGTTACTCTTTGCGAGAGTGAAATTTGTTGCACTTGGTCACATAATTTTGATATATCATGTTGCATTTCTTCCTTTTCTTCATGTGCCATAGTAGAGCTTTCTGGTATCTTACTAGGCATGTCCATTTTTTTGCTTTGAGGAATTTTGGAATCAAACAATGATATCTATACTTCAATATGCCCTTTGAATCACTTCAAATTGATTTTTCAAACAAAAGTGCAATTTAAAAAAAAAACACTGAGTTTTTTTTTTTGGATCTCAATATTGTAATTGTTGTATCTCTATAATTGCATATCTCCAAGGTCTAAGCTTTGGTCTTGTCGTAGCCATTTGATTCTTCTTTCCAATCCCACAAGTTAGATCGAGATTGGATTCTTCAAGAAAGAGTTATTCTCAATCTCACACGATGACCTAATAATAGACTGGTTCAATAGAGCGAACTTGTGTGGAGTGTCACGTGCCATTGTTTCAACCTTCAACCCTGAAAAATGATACCCAAAAAATTACAGTCTGTGCACTTTCAGTGACTTTACGAATTTCAAATTTGATGCTTGGAGATAAAGTTATGATGATTTTCCCTAGCTTGCATTTTTGAGATGGAATTCTCGAGCCTGCAAAAACCCTAACTTCCTCGGATCATATATCCGAAAATATAGCAAACTAAGATGTGAAATTTGTACAAAAAATTCACCAATATTTCGGCTCCACATGGTTGTAATTTCAGTTTCTAAAACCTCGTAGAAAAACAAATATTACAAAAATGCCAAGATGACTTGTTTAAAGAAACAAAACCTTAGAATCGAAAGCTATGATACCAAATGTTATGCAACCAACTCACAAAATAGAAGAAAAGATAAATCAACGACTTAAAAATTAGTCTTTTTGAGGGGAAAAGCTCTTTTACATCACATAAATGAACAATTCTTGGATGATACAAATGATAAAACGTCCTTGGTATATATAGGAGTCAAAGGGGTTACAATATAATCAAATCCTACATAATAATAATAATGTAAGGGCACAACAATAACAATAGTGAGCTTCTATGGGGCACAACAATAACAATAAAGGGCTACACTAACAATAAAAATAAGGGGAATACACTAGTATAATAGGGATCTAACATATTGCTCCCCTTGAAGTTTGTGATGTTCTATAAGGTCAACCATACTTGTGGAAGCATCATGCTATATATGAGTCAAGACCCCATACTATTATTATTACTTTGGGCATGTTGTCGCCCAAATTGTATAGGTGATTGCGAAAACGACTCAGGGTGAGGGTTGTCACTATGATCCTCGACCTCTCTATTCTAGCTGTCTCCCTACAACAGGATATGGGGGGTAGTCCCTATGAAATGTGTGTATAAGAGACTTGTCGGGAATCGACTAGTCCGAGAGCCACAACTGAATGGCCTAACAACTTGGTAAATGATGATTTAGAAAGAACAATTAGATTAAATTATTTGAAAGACTAGTGCCTTATGGAGTTAAAATTACTTGCTTAATATAAATTGGTTACCAAGTTACTAGATGAACAATTGTTGCTTAGGATGCACACTATCCTCTATGAAATGTGACACCTAGATCTATGCGAAGTGAAAAGTCTTGGTTAATTTTAAGTTAAATGCCTAACTATGTGAGTCATTTCTCTCAGTTGTTTTGAAACTAGTATCTAGTGTAGGTTGTGGAGAGAATCCCAGTGAAAGATAACAAAGACTATATTAACGACACCTCCCCTGGAATTCTAACCACTTGATGCCTCTGGCGCTGTAGAGACTGTGGCTCTGACGCCTACAAGGTCATTGTCTGAACAACAAGAGAGGGTCTAGATTTTTGCAAGCTAGATGAGAAAGACGATCCTAGAGTTTTTCAACCAAACTTATGCTTAGAGGTAAGTTAATTAATGCAAGACTAGTTTAGGATGAGAATGTAGATGACAATGATGATGAATTCAGATTATTTCAAAGAGATATAATGATATATAGATGCTTCAAAATAAACTGTGAATTCACTTATAATTTGAGATTTACTTGTGAACACAAGACGATTAGCTTTGCAGAAATGACCAATGAAGCAAATTAAATGTTATTCAATGAAACATAATTAGATGCAACTATGTTCGAATACTTAAATCTAAACAAGACCCACGTGGTGGCATGTCACAACGTATTTGTACACATGATTCATATGCATGTAGTTTTTAGTTCAATTAGTTATTTATACACATGATTCATATGTTATGTGTGAAGAATAAAATGAACCTACAACTCAAGTTCATATATACAAGGAAAGTTTTGGACTAACCAATTGCTTAAAAAAAGAAAAACCAAGAATTTTAAAACTAATACCAAACTATTCTATTTTAGTTTCTAATTTCAAAGTATTGAATCTAAATTTCCAAGTGTAATTTTATAAATTGTTATTAATTGAAAAAGAAACATGGGGTTTTTATAATATCGTTTTTTTTTGTGAGCCGATTTATTTACATGGAATGAAAAAACAAGTTTTTTTGCAAGAATTACTTATAGCTATGTTTTTTCAAAAATGACATTTGTGTTGTTTTTTTTGGATTAATTGTTTATTGATATTTACAATTATTAGTTTGATAGATGACCCATTTGCTAAAACAAATAAGTAAACCACTAGAGAAAATTGACATTTGCGTCACTTTGCATGAAATAAAAAAACAAGGCTAGGGAGTACAAAAGGGCATTTGTTGGTTATTAGTTTTTGGAAGTTTTATTGTCTATGTCATAGTCTTACCAAAGGTTCATTTGCTGCATTATAAAAAGAATGTACATATGTTGTAATGTTTGGAATAAGAAAAAAAGAGATGACTTAGTATGAGGACATGGATTGTAGAATTAGGAATAGAGAATTCCTATTAGGGATGATACAATTTATTGGGTAAAGAAGAAACTTGAACTTGATGATAATATTTAAATGCTTATTTCTACATGAAGCAAATGGGATGGTTCATGTAATTAAATGGCATTAGGAAAATATCAAGGTCCATGCTTTTTTGAAATAATACAAGGAGCAAAAGGGAACAAAATTTATGGACTAATTGCAAGAACAAGGATGCAGTAATAAGGGAGGGACAAAAACTTGCTTCAAAAAAAAAAGAGGAAGTTGGAAGAGATGATGTGAATAGAGTGCTAGTTTCAATTTTACTGCAAACATAAAACATACATGATGTATTATTACACTTTCTGATTAACGGGTTATGCTGCATTGTCATTGTAATAGATATGGATAAATAACAAGGGGAATATGCGTTGTTTTGAATATATCTGTTATGCAACTGTGAACCAATATTTTCCTAATTTGTACATTGATTGTGGTTATGACTATGCATGAGCACAAGTGTCCTATGGTTCCATGAAAAAGTAAATAGGCTAATATAGTAAACAATAGTAATTACAAAGTTTCTGAAGTTTAGACTGAGGACGAGTCCCATAACATTTTTCCCTATGTTAGCCTCTTGTTGCAACATGTATTCATCTTTCATGATTAACAGTTTTACATACCAAATATGTCATACTTTGCATCCTGCAATGCTCCATATTTCCAGAAAAAGGCCAAAGAAGAGGCCATGAAAGTGTGCCATGTCCAAATGCCACTGCTGTATTCCAATTTTGATGAATTAACCATTTTTGAAGAATGTTCTGTTAAGGGAAGTCCAAACAGCTTAATCTTGGCTTCCCTAGGTTTAAATTTCTTGTTTTAGAATATAGAGAATTGATATCTGTCCAAACAGCTTAATCTTGGCAGATTTGTAGACAACTAGAGAAACAAAGGACTCCAACTGCTTAATTTGGGCCCTTGGAAGAAATAAGGATAGATTTAGATAGGAGGGCAGTCAAAAAGAAAAATTGTAAAGCAGGGTCTGCAAGTCTAAGTGCACCCTTCCTGAAGGAAGAAAAAATGCTAGGTAAGTAGGCTGGGTAGGTAGTTTTTGAGGTTGCAGAATGTTGATATGTGATCAATTTTGTGTCTCAAAGTGTTATATCTTTTCAGATCACAAGTTGGAGGCAGTTTTCATCTGGAGGAGCTCAAGCTGGATATCTCTAACTTCCCCATTCTCCCTTATCCCCAAAATCACTCACTAACTTCCCCCAAGAGGTCAAGATCTACTTGATTCCTCTTAGTTTCATCATTCTCCATATCAGTTGTCTTGGTGAAGATCTGATTCACTCAAGGATTGTTCATTCCTCCTCTATAAGTCACTTTTCCCCCTTAAAATAGCCTAAGATTCACACCCTTAGCGCTTTTTAGTCACCTCCATATTAACTACTAATTCTATTATATAGCTCCCTATATATCTCCCCTTCCTCTACAAAAACTATATAAATCCCAAAAAATATTATAAAATTCCCCCCCTGGCACTATAGCCATATTTTCTGAAAGTCCGGGAAAAAGCAGACCATCTGGGGCTGTTTTTAGCCCATCTGTGTCCTAGCTGGAGCTAGTTTGACCTCTGGTTAAACTAATAACCTTTTCCCTTAACCCCAAAACCTGAAAAACCCATGTTTCCCCTTTATCCTAAGGTCTCGCCCGCAACACATTTTCCCTGCTCACTTTTTAAACCCCCAAAAACCCACATTTCCTAAGTTATTAAACCCCCGCGGCGCTATATCAATATCTAAATATGCGTGCGGGCCCCGTCCCTTATCCCTCCGCCACCTGGCCTGTCCCGCCCACCGCCCGATCGCCCGCGCCCCAGATCAACGGCGGGCGGGCCTTTTCATCCCCGAAAGTCGCCGATGGTTAGCGTCCGGGAGTTCGGCGGTTTTCCCGCCGTACTCCCGCCACGCGTCGCTCTCCTAGGTGTGGTGGAGCCCCCTCCTCCCAAACCGCTCCAGTGTAAAGGCGGTGCGCCTGAAACCGCCAAACCGCCCTCCCCTGGGTGACGTCAGCACCACGTCCTCCGCCCAGTGACGTCATCCCACTGCGTCATCTGCCTGCGTCGGCCTCCCGCCACGTCACTGCCACTGTGTACCGCCACATCACTGCCACTATGTACCGCCATGTCACCCACCCTACTGCTGACGTCATCTTGCCACGTCACCCACCGTACTGCTGACGTCATCAGCTGACGTCATCCCGCCACGTCACCCGCCGTACTGGGTCCCACCCACTGACGTCATCACTCAAAAAGGCGCGAAAGGCGAAAATCGTGCTTAGGAAGCCCGGATTCAGATTCTGAGGCAGTTTTTCATGCGCGATTAGCGCCTAATCGCGCATGGCTACGGGAAATGGGCCAAAGTGGAAAGCCCCTCATCGCGCAGCCCCCAGCAAGCCCGAAAGGCGCAGAATGACCCGTTTTTCTTCGCGAAGCATTCAGAAAGGGGCAAACAGACTTTTTAAAGCAACAGAAGGCTGAGCATCTGCCATGAATGATCGATGGGACAGTCTAAGCCATTCAGAAGATTTTAAAGACTCTAGGATCAGTGCCAAAGAGTATCAGGAAGCAGCAGAGAGTATCAGTTCAGCAACATCAAATCAGGTGAAAATTAAAAACCTTCATCAAAGTCAGCAAAGCAGTTAAGGCCATTTAAAAGCCTATCTGGTTGGGATTAGTGCACATTAATGCCAACAAAACAACAGCAAAACCAAGTTAGAGGTGGAGATAAAGGACAAATCACAGTTATTACAGAAGGACTGCACTAGGCTACCCAGGACAGACATTAACTCAGTTTTGATACAGCTGCCCTCAGCGCAGCCCAAAGATATTTTCATGCATTTATTTCCGGATAAGATTAGGTTAAAGTAATCATTTTCTTTCAGACCTGC
Source organism: Pinus tabuliformis (assembly GCA_031772625.1). Taxonomy (NCBI): domain Eukaryota; kingdom Viridiplantae; phylum Streptophyta; class Pinopsida; order Pinales; family Pinaceae; genus Pinus; species Pinus tabuliformis. The sequence goes on from CM062809.1 coordinate 22,221,392, forward strand.
TTAGGTCGGCTGTAATAAGTTAGTTTTTGATAATTTTCCCTATATATACCGACCCTCTGTATTGTTTAAAGGGTTGGTTGGTTGATAATCCTCATTAGAGACTCGCACTGGATATCAGAGATGTTTTACTTAATCAAAGACTGCTGAAAAGCTTTGGAGGAACGACTGTCTGCTCTGTGTCTAATGGTTTGAAGAATTGGATGTGGAATTCTTGTGCTGCTATATGAATCAATAAGTTTTTCTTATCTCTGTTATTTCAATTTCACATATGCTCAAGTCACAGAACAAAGGATTGGCTCAGACCTTGCTTGGTTGCACTCTGTGCTTAGTTTCTGTGGCTTCTTAATGTTTTCCTCTTGAATTAGGCATAAATATGAATTTTGTTATGGCTCATGTTTGACCTATTTTCATATATAAATGACTGTTATCTAGGAATTCTTAACTGCTCCTAGATATGGCTCATTTGTCTTCTTTCTGCTAATCCGAATGAGAGATTCTTAAATTGCCCCTCATTCCTTAGCCTTTAATCCATCCCTTTTACCTTGAATGATTGTTTCATACGCAGCTAGCTTGCTCCATATTCCCTCTTGTGACCAAGAAAACGCACCAGCAGTCCTACTCTTTGACTCCACGCCCAATGGTTCTAGAACTTTCATGCTATCCCTGCCTCTTTACTTGAAAGCATCATCCTTCCCACCAAAAACAAAACAAAACCCCTTGAACTCAATAACTAGCCTAAAAACATTATCAACAAAGCTAAATCAAAAAAGAGAGAGCCCTCTCTGATTGCAGGTGGGCTAGAACCTGCAGTCCAAAGATTGGTCTGTGGTTACCTCGGCCGTATCCTTTTGATGCCGACCAGAAGGACAACCTGAGTGATAACATAATGGCGACTCCGCTGGGGAAATCCTCAGTTATTTTCACAAATCAAGTTGGAAAACTCTGGAAGAGCAAAAATCAATGTTGTCTGTCCCTTAAGACTACAGATGAAGTTTGAATGTCGGCCAGCAAGCCTTTGAAACTGTTCTTGCTTTGCAGTTACAGGAGTAAATAAATGCTGCTTCAGCCAATCTTCATGCTAGTTTTAAACTACAGATAGCTGTCCCCGAAATTTAATTAGTTCCTTGCCAATTTAAAAAAAAAAAAAAAAAAAAAAAAAAAAAAAAAAAAAAAAAAAAAAAACATTCGCAGAAAATACCAAACAAATTCAGAATCTGGCTCCCAAAAAGAATTCTCGTTATACTATGTCAAATCCAGACCCAAATCCACCAGCTGCTTTTGAAAATCCGAACTTAATCCCAAAAATCCTTAGGAAAAAAGAACAAAGAGATGATTTTGCTGATAATAGTCCTCAAGCAGTTCGCCCAAGCAGCGTTCCAACCCCTGTCAGAGTCTTATTTCGTTCAACCCCTACTTCCCCTTGTTCATCATCTACTTCCCAAAGCACTCCTTCCACGCCTCCATTCACTACACATACTCCCGTTACCACTACTGTTGTACCAATTGTCCCAGTTGTTCCGGTCGTCCCTGTAAACATGGCCAATAGATATGCACCCCTGCAATTACCTGCAAACCCTGGGGCTATGCCTCAGGATTATCAGACTAAAATCACATATTTTGATGGAACTGGCACTTGCACAGCCCTCCAGCATACAAAGAAAATGCAAGACTACTTTGAGAACTACGAAATAGATGATGATAGTGTGAGAATGAATTTTTTTTTTCAAAGTCTAACAGGTGATGTAAGAACTTGGTTCAGATCACTTGCTGCAAATTCCATAACCACCTCGGATGAGCTTTACCAATCCTTTACCAACAGATGGGAAAAAAAGAAAGACCCCTTGCACATACTTGCTGAGTACGATACAATAAAAAGAGGCCCTCAAGAGTCTGTCCTAGATTACTGTGCTAGATTCAATAATGTCTATAATGCAATACCACAGAACCTGAGACCTCCACCTGACCTTTCCTTGTATAAATTCCCTGATGGATTCGACCCAGATATGGCCTACCAGTTAAAAGAAAGGGCCCCTCAAACCCTTGCAGACATGCAGAATGTTGCTGTTAGCGTAGAGGCCAACCTGATTTCCAAAAGAAATAGAGCTAGAATGGAGAGAAGAACCACTTTCAAAGAAGAACCCACAGCCTTAGATCAGAAACTCGATGCTATTATCAATGGCATGCAAAGGCTGGGAGACAGAGTAGAAAGTGTTGAGAGGAAATCATCATGGGAAGGACAATAGCCCAATACAATAAGGAACCCAAATTTTAGGAAAACGTAGAACACAAATGCTGGTAGGTCTAGTCCAGACCATGATATAAGACCACCTTTTCATGAAAATTATGCAGAAGCATCTACATCTAGTGAACCCCCAGAGGACACTCACATGAACCTGGTGGATTCGAGGCCTGAGCAACAAATTTTCCTAACTCAACAAGACCAAGATGAGCATGACTTTAATCAATTTCAGACTAAGTCTGGTGAGTCTTTTGATTTTAAACAGGGCTATGATACTGCTGTGTATGAGGTCCACAAACAATATAAGCTGAGAACTAGGACCATTGACATTCCTGAACCTAACAAACCAAAGGATGGCAAACAACCCAACAAGACTAGAGGCAAGGCTGTCATAATAGAAACAGCTGATATACCTGTCCCAAACCCGCATCAAGTGACTGTAGAGGACATAACACAAATGCAGCCTTCTATTGACCAGCCTCGGCCACCTTCTTCCTCGAAAGAAAATGTGGACAGCATTCCAAAAAGCCCTCCTAAAACAGAAAAGCCGCAATCAAACACTTCCCATAACACTGATAAAGAAGACCAAGCTGCTGATACTCCAATAGAAAAAGGGAAACCTGCTTCTCACATTACTAAAACCCAATCTGAAAAATCATTTGACTTAGAGGCAGAAATAGGTAAATTAAAGATATCCATCCCCTTATCTGAACTGGCAAAACATGATGTGTATAGGCAACAAATTCAAAGGTCACTTTAAATGCCGGAGGTAAAGGATGATGTGAATGTTCTTGATGATCAACCTGAGCTATTGTTTGGTCCAGAAGTTAATGGAAAATCAACTTATGGATCTGTCTTGCCCTTTTATGTCAGTTTACATATACATGACAAAGTCCTGCACAATGCCATGTTTGACTTAGGTGCCTCACACAACCTTATGCCTAAAGCCGTAATGGAAAAGCTGAACCTTGATGTTACAAGACCCTACAAAGAGCTATTCTCCTTTGACTCAAGTCAAGTCAAGTGTTTAGGCCTCATCAAAGACCTGTGTGTCTCCTTAGTCCAATTTCCTAACAAGACAATCCTCATGGATGTGGTGGTTGCTGACATTCCACCAAAGTATGGCATGTTACTGTCAAGATCTTGGGGGGCAAAACTCCAAGGATCCCTCCAATTAGATCTCTCTTATGCCACTATATCTGTCTTTGGGCAACCAAAGAGACTGTATAGAGAAACACTGATGAAATATGTGGTAACTAGTGAGAGCCAGCCTGAAAATTTTCCCATTTACTCAATCCATTCTGATATGGATTCTTTTATTTTATTTAATGATGAAAAAAGTCCTCCAATTGATGACAAGCCGTTGGCTTTAGGAATGAACACACCCATCAACGAAGAATCAGGTGCCCGTACTGATATAACTGTCAAAACTATCAAGGAAACCAGCTTACAAGAAGAACCTCCCCAAACAGAAAATTCAAATCTGTCTGCTGCAAGAATGACTGAAACTCTTGACACTAAATACGAGCAAGAAATCGTATGGTATTTAGAGTTTGATGGCTCTGTCAACAAGTTAGGAGCAGGGGCAGGTGTCTGGGTTCACAATACACATAACAACCATGCGAAAGGCCATGCCTACAGACTAAACTTCAAATGCACTAATAACATGGCAGAGTATGAGGCTCTCCTCTTAGGCCTTAAACTGCTCAAAGCTCTAGGAGCTGCAAAAGTATCAATTTTAGGTGACTTTGATTTAATCATACAACAGATGAAAGGTAATTTTGTTACCAATGACAACAGAATGAGGGCCTATAGGACTGCTGCCACTAGTATACTCGACACATTCACTGAATCCAAGCTTGCCAAGATTTCAAGAGAGCATAACATTCATGCACACAGCCTGGCCACTTTTGCTAGTACATGCAAGCTTCCTTTTAAACCAAATCATCATTTCACTGCTGAAATAAAACATAGGCCCGCTGTCCCAAATAATGTTAAAGATTGGCAAGTGTTCGAGAACGATGCCCAGATTAATAATTTCCTCACCCTTGAGCATGAATTTTCAAATATTAACAATGACATGGATGCTATGACAGATGAACAACAGCAAACTGATGAAAATCAGCAAGCTGTAATGCCTATAACGGCCAAACGAATGCTGAACCCAACTGTTTTTGATAAAACAAATATAGAAGAACTGAAACTGATGCATTTGGAGGAAATAGCCGAAACAGAGGCCGAGATCGTTGATTTGAAAGACAACTTACTCCCTGCTGGCCTCACTCCATTGGAAGACATGTTTGATGCTAATGATGTTCCCAAGAAACCAAAAATGCAACCCCTGAACGCTGCTATAGAGGAACACAACATTGGGACAGAAGAGAATCCCAAAATGATCAAATTATCCAAAAATCTGCCATCTGATCAAAAGCCCAAATATATTGATTTATTCAAAGAATTCCAAGATGTATTTGCTTGGAGTTATGAGGACTTGAAATCCTATGACACCTTAGTGATCCAACACACCATTCGCTTAAAACCAAACCAAAAGCCCTTCAAACAGAAACTGAGGAGAATCAATCCCATGCTTCTCCCTTTGATTGAAAAGGAAGTGAAAAGAATGTTTGAAGTAGGTATCATAGCACCCATCAGATTTTCTGAGTGGGTATCCAATCTTGTTCCTACAAGAAAAAAGACAGGGGATATTAGGCTATGCGTAGACCTAAGAAATTTAAACCAAGTCTCCCTAAAAGACCACTACCCATTGCCCAAAATGGATCATATTCTGCAGAGAGTAGTGGGATCATCTAGAATTTCTTTGCTAGATGACTTCTCAGGTTTCAATCAAATACTGGTTCACCCGGATGACCAAGACAATACAACCTTTACCACACCGTGGGGAACATTTAAGTATGTAAAGATGCCATTCGGACTTAAAAATGCCGGTGCTACCTTTCAAAGGGCAATGGATATTGCATTTGCCAAAGAAATACATGATTTCCTAGTTGTCTACCTTGATGATCTAACCCCTTTCTCTAAATCTGATCAAGAGCACCTGAAACATTTAAGACAAATATTCATGACATGCAGGAAATATGGCATTTCCTTGAACCCCAAAAAATCCCTCTTTGGCCTTGAAGAAGGCAAACTCCTTGGCCATATCATATCAAAGGATGGGATTAGAATTGATCCTGAAAGAATCCAAGCCATCCTCCAAATCCCATACCCAAGGAACATAAAAGAGTTGCAAGCATTCTTGGGAAAGATCAATTTCCTAAGGAGATTCATTCCAAATCTAGCTGAGTTGATAAGACTATTAAGCAACATGTTAAAAAAGGATGCCAAGGTAAGATGGTCTCTTGAAACCAAACAAGCCTTTGAGGGCATAAAATCTGCCTTAACCCAAGCCCCTGTCCTTACAAGCCCACAGTTTGATAGGGACTTTATCATATTTTCTTTGCATCTGATCACACCATAGCTGCTGTTCTTCTGTAAAAGGATGATCAGGGAGTTGAAAAGCCAATTGCATTTTTCAGCCGAGCCTTAAGAGATGCCCCTTTGAAATACATAATCATGGAGAAGCAGGCCTATGCCTTGGTCAAAGCAATCAAGGATTTCCGAGTGTACATTTTATATTCACATGTAATTGCCTATGTCCCCAATGCTGTTATAAAAGACATATTAACCCAAGAGGGATTAGAGGGCAAAAGAGGCAAATGGATTGCAAACATCCTTGAGTATGTGTTAAATTGGCAACTAGGGCCAAACTCCATGCGGGTCGGCTTATTTATGGCAGCTGATATTTTTATTGGATCCCTCTCGTCGAGAGGTGTAGGATTGATCCAAAGATCATCCGATTCCGATAAGTATTTATGGAGATATGAATTTATTTTGTTTATGTAATTATAGTCAAGCCGACCAGCTCTTATATAGGCTCTAGAAGCCCAACCGACGTGTCTATTCATCATCCTTGTTTTGGTATAAATAGATGAGGATTTGATATCATTTTGCACACACCTCTTGTGATCTCTCTCCACGTGTTTGGGTTTTGTGGACAGAGAGATCTAAAGGAGAATACGTTTCTCTAAACACTGATCTAGCCTTACCCTAGCTGCAGTCAAGAAGGCATACCTCGCAGTCATATAATACCACACATTCTTGAATAGTCTCCTCCTCTCCATGTCTGGGTTTTTGTGAAGGAGAGAGACACCATGAGTGATACGCTGGTCATCAAAGTAATGCCTTAGCTGCTGTACATTTCCCTAGCCGCAGAGATCTGGCCGCAGTGAAGGAGGCCTCATACGTAGTCACATACATGGAACGCAATCATGTATTGAAGACTGTACATATGAACGCAGTCAAGGTAATGATGGCTGTACATATGAGCGCAGTCAGGCACTCAGTAATGAAGACTATACATATGAACGCAGGACAACAATATATATATATCTATATATATATATATATATATATATATATATATATATATATATATATATATATATATATATATATATATATATATATATATATATATACGCAGGACAGCAATTGATATATAAACGCAGGCCCTAGATCTGGCAGCGTGGTCACGAGGAGGTGAAGCCGCAACTAAGGCGTGGAGCTGTAGTCACAAAAGGGAACAAAGATCAGCCGCAGACAATAGGGATTAAGGAGCCATAGATATGTGGGCCGAAAAGAGCCAAGGCATATGAAGCCAAGCTGTAGTCAGGTATATGGAACCGCTGAAGAAGAACCGAAGTTACATGCAGTCAGTGAAGGTCACATATACACTATATATATATGCTATACAAGTATGGGAATTCTATGTGAAGTCGGGAATAGGTATGGCCATTATACATATATATGCTATATACGGAAATTATAACCGTGACAGCCGCAGTCAAGTGATAATGACGAAGCCGCTGGAAATGAAGAAGCTACAGTCATGTATATGAAGACGCAGGGTAGCCGCAGTAATAAGGAAGAGCTGCAGGGAACTATAGGTCACCGCAGTAAGGTAATGAGGCCACTGGAACGAAGCTGCAATCAATCAATGTAAAACTCGGTGGTGTCCTTGTGATAGTTTAGAAACAATGAAAAACATAACTCAGGTTGCACAATGAAAATTACGTTGGGTATCATCTGAGTCTCATAGATGTATGTGTTACTGTCATAACCATAATGATGAAGTAGGATTTATATTGATCAAGAGCTTCTAAGCATACATGTAAAAGGAGACATACAGTGGAAATAGTCGTCACAGTATTCAGATCTAGTATTCTTGATATGAACAGGTATCTTAGAGGTGCAGCAAGGATGATAATCCCAACAACATGATGATGAATGAGATCATGGACATAAAGGGCAGCATGATGATGGATAAGATCATGGACATGGGCAGCATGATGATAATCATGATTAGTGCAACATGGTGTTGCATGCAGTAGTACAACAGAGAACCAAATGCAGCACGATGACAGGGGAAGGAGCCACCTTGGAGAATTAGTTGAAGCAGAATGTCTTCAACTGATATCATTGTTATACGAGATGATCTATGCTTAGATCCAGACAAGTCAAAGTGTTGACTTCTGTTGTAATTGTACTATCTCTCTCTATCTCTTTCTCTGCTGAACTTTGAAGATAAAAGAAGATTTGATCAAAGGGTTTCCCCACACATTGTGGGGTTTGTCCCTGGCTCGCGCCATATCTTGTGTCCTCTTGTCTTGGCTTGTCTTCTGCATATTATATTTATGTTCTATCTGCAGTTTATCGTAATGCTGATGTGATTGCTAACTGTAAAAATTTAAATAAATTGCTCTAGCATAGAACATACCTAAACTTAACATGGTATCAGAGCTGAGGTGAAGACAATGCCCAAGCAAGAGTGAAAGAGCAATCACCGAAGACAGTTGGGACAAGACAGAAGGATCAATGGGTTCCTCATAATTCACCTAGAGTGAAGTTGAAGCAGAGAATGTTATCAGAATGACGCAGCGGAAGTTTCTGATGGCATACCTAAAGATCACTTCATTGGGAAGCTCGGATCTAAGGGTGGATGGAAAGGTAGATGTCTTGGTTATGAGTTTGGCCCTTATGCGAAGGAGTGTCCAAATGACAGAGATGCAGGTCATCAAAGACACGGCCAACTCTTCAAGGAAGCAAGGAACCCCAGGTAAGAAGAATCAAATATTGTTTTTGATAAAGAAGTGTTATCTTGTATTGGCCCTCTCCTTCAGATTCTTTGGGAATCTGGCATATTGATTGTAGTGCTTCAAGGCACTTCATCGGATAGAAGGGTGCACTCTCTAATTTGGTAGAGATAGAAACAATCGTGGGATTACACTTGGAACTGATGCCACCTATCCTGAAAAGGGAATGGAAGTCAAAGGTTTTATGGTGGCATTCGTCAATGGAAAGGTACGTGTTTGAAAATTGAATTTTCAAAGATGTTTTTGAGTTCAGGGTTGTATCAAGTTGCAGGAAGTCCACTAGGGACCATGACCATTGACTCAGCTCTAGAGGTCTGTGAGTCAAATGGTGACTAGGATGCCTGAATTCAAAAAGAAGCATGAAGTTACATGTCTGAGATGTACCAAAGGAAAATCTTTCAAGGGAACCATTCCCCCTCAGGTAGCAGGTCCACAGGTTTGGAACAACCCGAGGGGTTTGAGATTGATGATCAGGAATCTCACGTATGCTGGTGGAAGAAAGCTCTCTATGGCTTGAAGCAAAGCACCCCAGGCGTAATATGAGAGGATTGATAGCTGTCAGATGAAGCTGAGATTCACTAGGAGTGAAACCGATCCAAACCATTACTCGAAGGTTGTGGATGATAAACCTCTCATACCAGCACCTATGTCTGACAGGTGCAGACCCTCTCATTTATAGGAGACAGAGGGAGTTGGATTCGGAATGTGGGAAGATAAGATGCAAGCTTGTGACTGCCTCGAGGATCTTAACTTTCAGAAGTTATATGGTAATGATGTCGGACCAGATTTGGGAAATGCCTCTGAGTTTCATAAACTCATTCGCGTTGATGTTCTTGGAGAACCTCTGTCCGGACATCTGTGTTGCAGTTAGCATGGCGAGCTCATATTTGGTTGAGCCTCACTAGATTGGTGCCAAGAATCTTCTAAGATATCTTCAGGGCACAATCTATCATGAATTGAGATACACTGCCAGAAATATGAAACCACATTATTATTTGAATGATGAGTGGGCAGGAAGTATGGAGGATCACTAGAGCACTTCTCAGTGCTGTTTGGAATCTGTCTTGATATCCTGGATGAGCAGGAAGCAGAAGTCGGTGACTCTGAGCACCACCAAGGCAGAATACATTGCTGATAGTATGGCCTTCTGTGAGGCAGTCTGGTTGTTGAAGCTCTTCAGTGAGCTGTTTGTACACATGATGAATACCACTGTGAATCTCTGTGACAACCAGAGATGGGATTCGATTTATTGAGGAATCCTGTATTCGACAATTGCTCCAGCGGACAGACATCAGATACTGCCTTATCTGGGATATGAAAGTCGATGAGCAAGGAGGCTCCATCGCACTGAGATGATATACAGGTCGCTAAAGCCCCGGGGGAAAGATCAAATTTGTGATTTTCCCGAATGACTTGGAGTCATCAAAAGACCTTTGTAAAAGGATCCTGCATGTTGCATACATTGAGCTCTGGGAGCTCTGTGGGGCTTACAGAATCTACTAGAGCAACATACGACCACAGGCTGACTCACCCTCCCCTGGTGGTGCGCACTGAAACAAGATGATTTGCTCTCTTGTGGGACAAGATGATTCGCTCTCTTGTGTAGCAGGATGATTAGTTCTCTTGTGAGGCCTGGATTGATGTGTTCTCCATGGCGATTGTAGCAGGATTGATGTGTTCTCCTGTGAGGCCTGGATTGATGTGTTCTCCATGGCGGCCTGGATTGATGTGTTCTCCATGGCGATTGTAGCAGGATTGATGTGTTCTCCTGTGAGGATAGGATTGATTAAGTTCTCCTGTCGAGGCATCCTACCCATGCAGTCTGGGACTCATGGGAAGTACCTCTCATCTGATCAATGAGCAGGGAAATGAAGTTAGGGACCATAGTAGTACCGATGGACGCATCGTTGTATCTACCGTACTCCCTATGCTAGGATGTCCTCCATTGATCTGGGATCAATGATACTGGTCTGGGACCAGTGGTAGGAGTTGTACATGCTATGACGCTGACTTCGGGTCGGCTGAGACTGGTCTGGGACCAGTGGTACATACTCCGAGACTGACTTCGTGTCAGTGCAGTACTGGTCTGGGACCAGTGAGAGTGGTACATACTATGACACTGACTTCGGGTCGGTTGAGACTGGTCTGGGACTAGTGGTACACTCTCTGAGACTGCGATACTGGTCTGGGACCAGTGGTAGGAGTGGTACTTACTATGAAGCTGACTTCGGGTCAGTTGAGACTGGTCTGGGACTAGTGGTACGCACTCTGAGTCTGACTTCGGGTCAGTGGAGAATGGTATGAGACATTCTTGATCAATTCTTCTTCTTCATAGTTCAGCAGAGCTGAGCAGAGTTGAGCAGAGCAGAGCAGAGCAGAGCCAGCAGAGCTGAGCAAGAGCAGAGCAGAGCCAGCAGAGCTGAGCAGAGCAGAGCAGAGCCAGCAGAGCTGAGCAGAGTAGAGCAGAGCCAGCAGGGCTGAGCAGAGTTGGGCAGAACAGTGCAGGGCACTGATGGCAGAGATAGTACAGTCGGACTTATGGATCAATGGATGGAGTTCTCCCTAGTTGAGAGGGAGTGTTAAATTGGCAACTAGGGCCAAACTCCATGTGGGTCGACTTATTTATGGCAGCTGATATTTTTATTGGATCCCTCTCGTCGAGAGGTGTAGGATTGATCCAAAGATCATCCGATTCCGATAAGTATTTATGGAGATATGAATTTATTTTGTTTATGTAATTATAGTCAAGTCGACCAGCTCTTATGTAGGCTCTAGAAGCCCAACCGACGTGTCTATTCATCATCCTTGTTTTGGTATAAATAGATGAGGATTTGATATCATTTGCACACATCTCTTGTGATCTCTCTCCACGTGTTTGGGTTTTGTGGACAGAGAGATCTAAAGGAGAATACGTTTCTCTAAAGGCTGATCTAGCCTTACCCTAGCTGCAGTCAAGAAGGCATACCTCGCAGTCATATAATACCACACATTCTTGAGTAGTCTCCTCCTCTCCATGTCTGGGTTTTTGTGAAGGAGAGAGACACCATGAGTGATACGCTGGTCATCAAAGTAATGCCTTAGCTGCTGTACATTGCCCTAGCCGCAGAGATCTGGCCGCAGTGAAGGAGGCCTCATACGCAGTCACATACATGGAACGCAGTCATGTATTGAAGACTGTACATATGAACGCAGGACAGCAATATATATATATATATATATATATATATATATATATATATATATATATATATATATATATATATATGCAGGACAGCAATAGATATATAAATGCAGGCCCTAGATCTGGCAGCGTGGTCACGAGGAGGTGAAGCTGCAACTAAGGCATGGAGCTGTAGTCACAAAAGGGAACAAAGATTAGCCGCAGACAATAGGGATTAAGGAGCCATAGATATGTGGGCCGAAAAGAGCCAAGGCATATGAAGCGAAGCTGTAGTCAGGTATATGAAACCACTGAAGAAGAACAGAAGTTACATGCAGTCAGTGAAGGTCACATATACACTATATATATACGCTATACAAGTATGGGAATTCTATGTGAAGTCGGGAATAGGTATGGCCATTATACATATATATGCTATATACGGAAATTATAACCGTGACAGCCGCAGTCAAGTGATAATGACGGAGCCATTGGAAATGAAGAAGCTACAGTCATGTATATGAAGACGCAGGGTAGCTGCTGTAATAAGGAAGAGCTGCAGGGAACTATAGGTCACCGCAGTAAGGTAATGAGGCCGCTGGAACGAAGCCGCAATCAATCAATGTAAAACTCGGTGGTGTCCTTGTGATAGTTTAGAAACAATGAAAAACATAACTCAGGTTGCACAATGAAAATTACGTTGGGTATCATCTAAGTCTCACAGATGTATGTGTTACTATCATAACCATAATGATGAAGTAGGTTTTATATTGATCAAGAGCTTCTCAGCATACGTGTAAAAGGAGACATACAGTGGAAATAGTCGTCATAGTATTCAGATCTAGTATTCTTGATATGAACAGGTATCTCAGAGGTGCAGCAAGGATGATAATCCCAACAGCATGATGATGAATGAGATCATGGACATAAAGGGCAGCATGATGATGGATAAGATCATGGACATGGGCAGCATGATGATAATCATGATTAGTGCAGCATGGTGTTGCATGCAGTAGTACAGCAGAGAACCAAATGCAGCACGATGACAGGGGAAGGAGCCACCTTGGAGAATCAGTTGAAGCAGAATGTCTTCAACTGATATCATTGTTATACGAGATGATCTATGCTTAGATCCAGACAAGTCAAAGTGTTGACTTCTGTTGTAATTGTACTATCTCTCTCTCTCTCTTTCTCTGCTGAACTTTGAAGATAAAAGAAGATTTGATCAAAGGGTTTCCCCACACATTGTGGGGTTTGTCCCTGGCTCGCGCCATATCTTGTGTCCTCTTGTCTTGGCTTGTCTTCTGCATATTATATTTATGTTCTATCTGCAGTTTATCGTAATGCTGATGTGATTGCTAACTGTGAAAATTTAAATAAATTGCTCTAGCATAGAACATACCTAAACTTAACAGTATGACATAGAAATAAAACCAACCAAGCTCATAAAGGGACAAGGTTTAGCCAAACTGATGTCCGAAACAAACTTTCAAGCCTTAGACATTAACCAATTGGACAATGAACAGGAGCTGGCGACTCCACAGATCAGTGAAACCTTTTTGCAATCCTCATGGTATGCTGATATATGCTTTGTTTTGTTAAACCTGTTTGCTCCCCCAGGGTTGTCCAGAACTAAGAAAAGGTTTTTAAGAATGAAGGCTTCAAAGTTTTGTGTCATAGATGGTGCATTATTTTGGAAAAATCATGAAGGTATACTGCTTAATTGTTTAATCATGAATGAAACTAACAATGTCATGAAAGATTTCCATGCAGGTGACTGTGGAGGACATCTGTATTGGAAATCCACTGCTGATAAAATTCTAAGGGCTGGTTTTTATTGGCCCTCTCTTTTTGCAGATGTAAAGAAGTTTGCCATTTCATGTCACAAATGCCAAATCTTTGACAACAAAAGAAAGCTGTTGCCCATGCCCCTTAGACCCATCTCAACTGAAAAGCCTTTTCAACAATGGGGTCTTGACTTCATTGGAGAAATCCATCCCTCTTCCTCAGGCCAGCACAAATGGATTTTAATAGCCACCGACTATTTCACCAAGTGGGTTGAGGCCATCCCATGCAGACAAGCCAATGACACCATCATTATCCAATTCCTTGAGTGCAACATCCTTTCTAGATTTGGCTGCCCTGAGAAGATCATTACTGATAACACCGCTGCTTTTAAATCCAAAAAAATGATCAATTTTTGCCACAAATTTCACATCACCTTGGGGCATTCTACAGCCTATTACCCCCAAGGTAATGGCCTAGCTGAGTCATCTAATAAGAGCCTGATTAATATCATAAAGAAAGTGCTAGAAGAAAACAAGAAGAACTGGCATAGAAAGCTCACAAATGCCCTATGGGCAGACAGACTTTCAACAAAGAAATCCATTTGGATGAGCCCTTATGAGCTAGTATATGGCATGGAAGCCAGGTTTCCTTCATCTTTGGGCATCCCTACTATCAGACTGTTATAGGAGATTCAGGCTGAACCAAACGACATTCAACGAAGAATCAACCAAACCATTCACCTTCAGCAAACCAGAGAGCAAGTTTATGACAGAGCTCAGATTTTGCAAGAAAAGCTCAAAAGGATGTTTGATAAGAGAGCTAAGGCTGAGGATTTCTATATGGGTGACAAAGTTCTAAGGTGGGATTCACAAAGAGAAGACAAGGGAAAACATGCAAAATTTGATTTTCTATGGAAAGGGCCATTCATTATTTCTGCTGTTCAGGGAAATAACACATATTTTCTCAAATCTGTAGAGGGCAGCATAGCTGAAGAAGGCCCTGTGAATGGCCAAATGTTGAAACATTACCATGATCCCTTTTAAAGGGATACAATCCAGCTCTGTATATATCCTTTGTACATTGATATTTGTATATATCAGTGCTCTGTTTATTAGTTTATGTGTAAGCAATCTGAGTGTTAGAGGAACAGCAGTAATGTTTGTAAAGACTCAGTCAATTGCCAATATTCCATTCTTTAAAGCTCTGTCTCTACATTTAACTCGGTAAAACAGCAATAGTAGCACTGTCATACCACAGAAATTCATGGTGAAAGCAAACAGTGGGCAGCTTACGGTCTTCAATCAAAAAGTATCAATAAGAAAAGAGCATTCTTTAAATTTCACATCAGCAACTGTTTCTAGACCAGAGCTAAAGGAAACACATCACTTTTGACCTCTGTTTTTCAAAGGCACAATGCTCAAGCAATACTGTACATAACATCAAGCACGCAGAAGAAAGCAGGCGATGCTATGCAGTTTACAGTAATTCAGTTGAGGAGGGAGTTGTTCATATTTCAAAGTTTTACACTATAACAGCCACCATAAAGAAGTTTTTCAATCCACAACAACAATAGAAGATCAAGGCAGTCTGACCTGCTGTTCTTGGCTTCTTACAAGGAAAAGCCATCCCCAAGTGGAGCCACTGTTAGCCTCCTGTTGCAACAGGTGTTCATCTTTCATGATTGATAGTTTTACATACCAAATATGTCATACTTTGCATCCTGCAATGCTCCATATTTCCAGAAAAAGGCCAAAGAAGAGGCCATGAAAGTGTGCCATGTCCAAATGCCACTGCTGTATTCCAATTTTTATGAATTAACCATTTTTGAAGAATGTTCTGTTAAGGGAAGTCCAAACAGCTTAATCTTGGCTTCCCTAGGTTTCAATTTCTTGTTTTGGAATATAGAGAATTGATATCTGTCCAAACAGCTTAATCTTGGCAGATTTTTTGACAGGTAGAGAAACAAAGGACTCCAACTACTTAATTTGGGCCCTTGGAAGAAATAAGGATAGATTTAGATAGGAGGGCAGTCAAAAAGAAAAATTGTAAAGCAGGGTCTGCAAGTCTAAGTGCACCCTTCCTAAAGGAAGAAAAAATGCTAGGTAAGTAGGCTGGGTAGGCAGTTTTTGAGGTTGTAGAATGTTGATGTGTGATCAATTTTGTGTCTCAAAGTGTTATATCTTTTCAGATCACAAGTTGGAGGCAGTTTTCATCTGGAGGAGCTCAAGCTGGATATCTCTAACTTCCCCATTCTCCCTTATCCCCAAAATCACTCACTAACTTCCCCCAAGAGGTCAAGATCTGCTTGATTCCTCTTAGTTTCATCATTCTCCATATCAGTTGCCTTGGTGAAGATCTGATTCACTCAAGGATTGTTCATTCCTCCTCTATAAGTCACTTTTCCCCCTTAAAATAGCCTAAGATTCACACCCTTAGCTCTTTCTAGTCACCTCCATATTAACTACTAATTCTATTATATAGCTCCCTATCTATCTCCCCTTCCCCTACAAAAACTATATAAATCCCAAAAAATATTATAAAATCCCCCCCCCTGGCACTATAGCCATATTTTCTTAAAGTCTGGGAAAAAGCAGACCATCTGGGGTTGTTTTTAGCCCATCCGTGTTCTAGCTGGAGCTAGTTTGAGCTCTGGTCAAACTAATAACCTTTTCCCTTAACCCCAAAACCTGAAAAACCCATGTTTCCCCTTTATCCTAAGGTCTCGCCCGCAACACATTTGCCCCGCTCACATTTTAAACCCCAAAAAACCCACATTTCCTAAGTTATTAAACCCCCGCAGCGCTATATCAATATTTAAATATGCGCGCGGGCCCCGTCCCTTATCCCTCCGCCACTTGGCCTGTCCCGGCCACCGCCCGATCGCCCGCACCCCAGATCAATGGCGGGCGGGCCTTTTCATCCTCGAAAGTCGCCGATGGTTAGCATCCGGGAGTTCGGCGGTTTTCCCGCTGTACTCCTGCCACGCGTCGCTCTCTCGGGTGTGGCGGAGCCCCCTCCTCCCAAACCGCTCCAGTGCAAAGGCGGTGCACCCGAAACCGCCAAACCGCCCTCCCCTGGGTGACATCAGTGCCACGTCCTCTGCCCAGTGACGTCATCCCACTGCGTCATCTGCCTGCGTCAGCCTCCCGCCACGTCACTGCCACTGTGTACTGCCACATCACTGCCATTGTGTACCGCCACGTCACCCACCGTACTGCTGACGTCATCCCGCCACGTCACCCGCCGTACTGTGTCCCACCCGCTGACGTCATCACTCAAAAAGGTGCGAAAGGCGAAAATCATGCTTAGGAAGCCCGGATTCAGATTCTGAGGCAGTTTTTCATGCGCGATTAGCGTAATCGCGCATGGCTACGGGAAATGGGTCAAAGTGGAAAGCCCATCATCGCGCAGCCCTCAGCAAGCCCGAAAGGCGCAGAATGACCCATTTTTCTTCGCGAAGCATTCAGAAAGGGGCAAAGAGACTTTTTAAAGCAACAGAAGGCTGAGCATCTGCCATGAATGATCGATGGGACAGTCTAAGCCATTCAGAAGATTTTAAAGACTCCAGGATCAGCGCCAAAGAGTATCAGGAAGCGGCAGAGAGTATCAGTTCAGCAACATCAAATCAAGTGAAAATTAAAAACCTTCATCAAAGTCAGCAAAGCAGTTAAGGCCATTTAAAAGCCTATCTAGTCGGGATTAGTGCACATTAATGCCAACAAAACAGCAGCAAAACCAAGTTAGAGGTGGAGATAAAGGACAAATCACAGTTATTACAGAAGGACTGCACCAGGCTACCTAGGACAGATATTAACTCAGTTTTGATACAGCTGCCCTCAGCGCAGCCCAAAGATATTTTCATGCATTTATTTCTGGATAAGATTAGGTTAAAGTAATCATTTTCTTTCAGACCTGCTTAGGTCGGCTGTAATAAGTTAGTTTTTGATAATTTTCCCTATATATACCGACCCTCTGTATTGTTTAAAGGGTTGGTTGGTTGATAATCCTCATTGGAGACTTGCACTGGATATCAGAGATGTTTTACTTAATCAAAGATTGCTGAAAAGCTTTGGAGGAACGACTGTCTACTCTGTGTCTAATGGTTTGAAGAATTGGATGTGGAATTCTTGTGCTGCTATATGAATCAATAAGTTTTTCTTATCTCTGTTATTTCAATTTCACATATGCTCAAGTCACAGAACAAAGGATTGGCTCAGACCTTGCTTGGTTGCACTCTGTGCTCAGTTTCTGTGGCTTCTTAATGTTTTCCTTTTGAATTAGGCATAAATATGAATTCTGTTATGGCTCATGTTTGACCTATTTTCATATATAAATGACTGTTATCTAGGAATTCTTAACTGCTCCTAGATATGGCTCATTTGTCTTCTTTCTGCTAATCTGAATGAGAGATTCTTAAATTGCCCCTCATTCCTCAGCCTTTAATCCATCCCTTTTACCTTGAATGATTGTTTCATACGCAGCTAGCTTGCTCCATATTCCCTCTTATGACCAAGAAAACGCACCAACAGTCCTACTCTTTGACTCCACGCCCAATGGTTCTAAAACTTTCATGCTATCCCTGCCTCTTTACTTGAAAGCATCATTCTTCCCACCAAAAACAAAACAAAACCCCTTGAACTCAATAACTAGCCTAAAAACATTACCAACAAAGCTAAATCAAAAAAGAGAGAGCCCTCTCTGGTTGCAGGTGGGCTAGAACCTGCAGTCCAAAGAATGGCCTGTGGTTATCTCGGTCGTATCCTTTTGATGCTGACCAGAAGGACAACCTGAGTGATAACACCCTAGATGCTTAGTGATATCATAAAAAATTCAATAAATGAAGTTAAGGATCTCAACGATTTATTCAAATTACAAAACATGATCAATTAGAACAATTGGGTTCTAATAACATTTGTATTAACTATAAATCTATACTAGAGACACTCTGTTTGACAAAGACAGCCAATGTGTACATTAATATATTTTTTTACAAAATCCTGTTCTGATAGGAAAACAATATGTGAAACATCAAACAAATGTACTCTGGTTGATTATGTCTTGCTGTAGTTATTTTACAGGCTTTAGCCTTTATTGTGCACAAGCTTCCATTCCCACCACAAGGAGCAATGTCGAGGAGTTGTTGAGAGAGTTCCTAAGCATTCTAGAATAGTTGGTATGTGGCGGGTGAGGTGGAAGCCTGATGTAAGGTGGCTCCTGTTAGCTCTACTACAAATTTCAACATTTGAGGGTCAAAGACAGCTTGGTCGTGTTGTTTCCTTCTTCCCCTTCATTTTCCTTATACTCTCTTGACTCCCGCTATCCCTGTTTTCCTCCAAAATCCTTTGTAAGCCTATATTCCCCTTCGCCCCTGCTTAATCCCTTGTATTCCGCTGCCTCTGTTTTATCCTTCTAAACTCTGCGTAATCCCGTGTTTCCTCTGACCCCCGAGCGCTAAGCTTTAGCCACCATATGACTCAGTGCTTTCATATAACCCTCTGCCTTAATCCCCACCGTCGATCGCATCACGATCCGACGGTCTCCGCTGTTTTTACCATTCATTAAACCTTGTTCTTTTCCCCACCGTCGATCGCATCCATCGTGAGATCTAACGGTAGTCGCTCCTCCCGATCGCGCGAGTTGCCCACTCGTTAACGCACGGGGAAAGTGGTTTCCTGCCTGTCGCGTCCGCCATGCATCGCGCATTGAGTGGGATCGCGCGGGTTTATACGGAAACTGCCGCAGCTCCGTAGGCGGTGCGGGGAATACCGCCCGCCAGCAAAACCACCCTCCCTCGCTTGTTAAACCCCGCGTTCTTTTGACCCCCAATCATCGTTGGATTTGCCTGACTGCAATCCGATGGCCCACGTTCGCCCGTCCACGTTACCTCCCGATACTCCTCATCAAACGATCTCCGCCGTTGATCTGTGTGATCCGATGGCTGAGCTTCATTCCTCCGTTCAGTCTGCCCCCGCCATACTGTCTGTACTACCCTCGACTGTTCTTTAATCCTCAACAACTATATTTAAGGAAGGGGATGGCCGAGAAGAAAAAGGATGGCCTCGAGCAGTCAAAGGCATTTACCAGTTATGGAGTTTCACTCATACAGTACTCCACCTGCCCGAGAAGGACTGCAGAACATCAGAGAAAGTTGAATTCATGTGCAGACACAGTCAGATCGTAGCAGAGACTCCATCAGAGAGTTAAGGTGGTTGGTGGTCCATTATGACCCCTCCACACCTGGAATAACAGAATATCTTTGTAAACAAACTCTATATATACCCAGAACATAGATGTTATCAAGGTTGATGGATATTGTTTTGATGTAAGGTTCAACTTCTGGAGACTGTAACTACTGTGATACCTGCAGCCTTTGGTCTTCATTTTCAGCTAATACAAGCTTTTTTTGCTGTTAATTGCTCACTTTCCATTTCTGCTATGTTCTAGACTGTGCTTGTTATGCATTTTTCATGTGCTCTTGATGTTTAGCATTAGAGGGGCTGTCATCCCACCTATGTGTTAGAATCTAGTATGTATCATTGAATGTGTTATGCAGGTTTCTGTTTGCTTAATGCCAGAGAGTTGTCATCCTGTCTATGCATTAGGAAATAGATTTGCAGACCTCTTTACTAGTTGCAACTGGCCATCACATGGTCTTGTGCATCTGCTGGTGTGGTCAGTTTTCTCCATCTCCACGTAATTCTCAAACTGTGAGTAATGGGTGGTCTAAAGCCTTGTAGTTTGGGGGTGTTCACCCATGTCTGGGGTTAAGCATAGTAGAAGTGGTTATCTGGCTTAAATATGCATCATTCCTTCCATTCATCCACCTATTTCCAACATTTTTGTTGAGTTTGTAATGTTCCCGAGCATCTCTGAGATACAACCTAGGATAGTTTCTTGGGGTGATAACATTAATTGGCGTCGTTGCCGGGGAGAGGAGATTGAAGCTCATCTTCTCTGGGAGAACGACACAGTTCCAGATTTTGATGATAGACAAGGTCTAGGCACATATTTTGGTTGTAATCATCTATCTGGCTACTCCATTGGAGGAAGACCAACCTTTGGCGACTCCACATTGCAGTTCTGGCACAGTTGGTGAGGCATACTCAAAGAAATCCTCAGAAATCACCAGCTGAACCAGTGCCTGACCCTGAGAAGATCGTTAAGCAGAAGAAAATTTCATAGAAAGGAGCATCAGGATCAGGTAAGCCTTAAAAGTCCCATGTATCTCTGCTAGTGAAAATCACCTTCAGAGATTCATAAAGCTCCTGTTCATTCATTTCCCTTTCGGATCTTAGTCCAAAGAAAGCATCCCATGTTGTCCATCATATTCCTCTGTCTCTGTCATCCTTTTCATTGATCCATACCACTCAGTCTACCAGTATCCTTTCATATACCCCAGTCATGGCAGGTCAGCAAGCTCTTACAAAGATAGAAAGAATTGTAGCTGCCAGGTATGGACCCCTGGTTCTACCTGTTCCTTTAAATCCCATGCCTGCAGGAGATTATCAAGAATATATGCCTAAGTTTACTGGTACAGAAGGAGTAACAGCTGAAGAGCATCTTGAGGCCTTTTATAGCTATGCTAATAACCTGGATATCTATGAAGATGATGTGTGGATGAGGGTTTTTGTCCAAAGCCTAGATGGGGAAGCTAGAAAATGGTTTAGAGAATTACCCCCTAGGTTTATTGCAGACATTGAGGCCTTAGATGATGTGTTTTTAAAGCACTGGGGGGATAATAAGGATCTGCTCTATTATCATACTGAATTTGGGAACTTGCAGAGGGAGAACGGTGAGTTGCTGTCTGATTTCAACAAGAGATTCAATAATTTGTACAGCAGAATACCAGCTGAAGTGAAACCCACCCCTACTTCTACTATGATCACTTATGCCAATGCCTTCAATTCTCAGTTCTGTCTGCTGTTAAGAGAAAGAAGATGTGCTTCTTTGGCTGATATGCAAGATGTAGCCTTTGAAGTAGAATCAAACATCATGGCTGTAGAAAGACTTGAAGGTGATGCTGGAAGGAGAAGACAGGGAGGAGAACTCTCATCATCCTCTGATCTTGAGATCGATAAATTAGCCAAGATGATAGAGTTATTAGCCTCTGAAGTTTCCAGATTAGGGGTTGAGCAGTATTATGAGGAAGCAGGAGTTCCTTGTTCCTTTACTCTTCCAAATCCAAATCCATATAGAGGAGTAAAGGATCAGCTGGAGATTTTGCAGAGAAATCAAGATGCAAATGAAGATCAAAGCGTGAAGACCCTTTGCCAGAATATAGTCATGGAAGAAGAGCAGCCTGAAGAAGAGGAGGAGGTCCATGGTTTAGAAGATAAAGGCAGTGCCCCTTTCCTAACCAGGGTTGCTTATGAGAAAGCATTATCTATAGGCACTGCTCACCAGTTTGTTGTAGCTGCAGAACAACAAGCTCATCAGCAGAAGCAACCAACAACAGGTCCTACCATCCTCCAAGAATCTGAGCCCGAAGCCAGCCCATCTTCCAATGACTATGCAGATCTGCAAATTATCCAACCTGCTTTTGTCCCCAGCACAGTGATCAAAAGGGGAGAAGAAAGCTCCCCATCATCATATGCTTCTCTGTCTGTTCAAGAGACAATCCCTCAAAGTTGCCCCCTAAACATTGAGGCAGACCATGATTCAAAGCCCAAGGTTGATACTGATCATCTCAGTCTTGATATTTCGAAGCCTGCCCAGTTGGCCTCCACACAGATTGAAAAGGCAGCTTATCAGATGACAAAGGAAGAGGATGCTCAGTTTTGGGACTCTTACTTGGATGTGCACTGTCCTAAGCAAGATGCAGGAGCAGATGATGTTTGTGAGTCCTCCACACAAGAATACATTGGTTTTCCATTCATACTAATTGTGCAGGCCACAGATGACAAAGACAAGTACACAGCCACCATTGTTATTCATCAGGTGTACAGAGGCTCCCATGAAGAACATCCAAGGAGGAGAGTATACAGAAAGGGGATGAAATTTGATCCATATCTACCAGATAAGGTCAAATGCCCTAAACTCTTTGAGGTAGAGGATCAAATCAATCTAGTTTTTCAACTCTATGATGAACCGACCGAGAGGAGGAGAAATAATTTTGATGGCCCATCAGTTGGCCAGTTTTTGAATATTTATGTTGTTTAAGGTCCTCAGGCCTTAATGATTGTAAGCATTTTCTTTTTCAGGTTTTAGTGTAGACTTGGTTTGACTCCATGCCCAATGGATACTAGGCAATGTTTTTAAGCTGGGTTTTGTATGAAGGCATTGGTCTGCAGTTCTTGAGACCTCACAGGGAGGATCTCATCCCCAAAATGAGCCAGTGTTAGCTCTACTACAAATTTCAACATTTGAGGGTCAAAGACAGCTTGGCCGTGTTGTTTCCTTCTTCCCCTTCATTCTCCTTATACTCTCTTGACTCCCGCTATCCCTGTTTTCCTCCAAAATCCTTTGTAAACCTATATTCCCCTTCACCCCCGCTTAATCCCTTGTATTTCACTGCCTCTGTTTTATCCTTCTAAACTCTGCGTAATCTCGTGTTTCCTCTGACCCTCGAGCGCTAAGCTTTAGCCACCATATGACTCGGTGCTTTCATATACCCCTCCGCCTTAATCCCCACCGTCGATCGCATCACGATCTGACGACCTTCGCTGTTTTTACCATTCATTAAACCTTGTTTTTTTCCCCATCGTCGATCGCATCCATTGTGAGATCTAATGGTAGTCGCTCCTCTCGATCGCGTGAGTTGCCCACTCGTTAACGCGCAGGGAAAGTGGTTCCCCACCCGTCGCGTCCGCCACGCGTCACGCGTTGAGTGGGATCACGCGGGTTTATACGGAAACTGCCGCAGCTCCGTAGGCGGTGCGGGGAATACCACCCACCAGCAAAACCACCCTCCCTCGCTCGTTAAACCCCGCGTTCTTTTGACCCCCGATCACTATCGGATCTACCCGACTGCGATCCGACGACCCACGTTCGCCCGTCCATGTTACCTCTCGATACTCCTCATCAAATGATCTCTGTCGTTGATCTGTGTGATCCGACGGCTGAGCTTCGTTCCTCCGTTCAGTCTGCCCCCGCCATACTGTCTGTACTACCCTCAGCTGTTCTTTAATCCTCAACAACTGTATTTAAGGAAGGGGATGGCCGAGAAGAAAAAGGACGGCCTCGAGCAGTCAAAGGCATTTACCAGTTATGGAGTTTCACTCATACAATACTCCACCTGCCCGAGAAGGACTACAGAACATCAGAGAAAGTTGAATTCATGCATAGACACAGTCAGATCGTAGTAGAGACTCCATTAGAGAGTTAAGATGGTTGGTGGTCCATTATGACCCCTCCATGCCTGGAATAGGAGAATATCTTTGTAAACAAACTCTATATATATCCAGAACACAGATGTAATCAAGGTTGATGGATATTGTTTTGATGTAAGGTTCAACTTCTGGAGACTATAACTACTATGATACCTGTAGTGTCTGGTCTTCATTTTTAGCTAATACAAGCTTATTTTGCTGTTAATTGCTCACTTTCCATTTCTGCTATGTTCTAGGCTGTGCCTGCTATGCATTTTTCATGTGCTCTTGATGTTTAGCATTAGAGGGGCTGTCATCCCACCTCTGTGTTAGAATCTAGTATGTATCATTGAATGTGTTATGCAGGTTTTTGTTTGCTTAATGCCAGAGAGTTGTCATCCTGTCTGTGCATTAGGAAATAGATTTACAGACTTCTTTACTGGTTGTAGCCAACCATCACATGGTCTTGTGCATCTGCTGGTGTGGTCAGTTTTCTCCATCTCCACTTAATCCTCAAACTGTGAGTAATTGGTGGTCTAAAGCCTTGTAGTCCGGGGGTGTTCACCCATGTCTGGGGTTAAGCATAGTAGAAGTGGTTATTTGGCTTGAATATGCATCGTTCCTTCCATTCATCCACCTATTTCCAACATTTTTGTTGAGTTTGTAATGTTCCCGAGCATCTCTGAGATACAACCTAGGAGAGTTTCTTGGGGTGATAACAACTCCAATATTTTATTAGATAAGAACTACAGGAGCTCTTGTGCCACCATGTGAGGAATTCTTGATCCGAAGGCAAATAAATGCCACTGGATAACAATTCCTTATTGTAACTATCACCCAAGCTCAGAAGGGGTAACGTCATGGAACGTCTTAATATGACTTCGACAAAGTGGCAAGGTTCTCATTTAGATCTACAGGAGAAATGAATTCTTGAGAGCAACCCGCAATCGAGAGAATCAATTGGAGGTAGTTGATGCAGCAGTACAACTGGTCTCTGAGGACAATACATAAATGTCGACTAATGAATATGCGTGGTGCAAAGCCAAAGGGCCGTGGCACAACCATTCTTGAAAAATAAGAAAGGATGTTCAATGTCGAACAAAGGGGAAAAATGTTGAATTTATAGAGAGAATTGGATAAAGTTGATCTTGTTGCAGTTAAGGCCATGGGCGGGCTACCTTGTGATTGGGATAACATGATTCTACTATTGTACAATTAACATCGTGCATGGATTATCTGCAAGGTTCAATTGACGTGGTGGGTAACTGAGACTTGGCAACATGGAGTAATTGTTGCATATTAGCATAATAAAGTAGTACCAAAAGCCATTTACTTAAATCTTGGGAGGTCCGACCATTTTTGTTTGTAGTCACTTTGAGTTGGTAGTGGCATGGTTAGGACGTCGCGGAGTCGAGGACGATACATTTTTTTGTCAAAATTTTTGTGGATTCAATGTCCGACATAATATTGGGCTGATTGTACAATCCAGAGGTGGGAGAATCGGGTGTTTTTTGTTTATTGTAATTATTCTATCATCAACTAAATATACCATAGTTGGGCAGTTTCATTAGGTTAGAAAATGCTAAGGTTGGAAAGTCCGCTACTCTAATATTTAGGAATACTGCGTCTAGAGGTTAGATAGTTTCATAGTCAGACAAAACTGAGGTTGGGAGTTCGCTTGGATTATTATAAAATTCATAGTCAGTCAATGTTCTAAGTCGGGTAGACGGAAGGTTGGGTCGTTTGATAGCTAGGTGGTTTCATTAGTTCGATAGTTTCACAGTTGGGAATTGCTAGAGTTGGGAAGTTGGTAGTTTGATAGTCAGAAATGTTGAAGTCGGAGGTTTGTCTGATTATTATTTAAAAAATCATAGCTACTCTATGTTGGTAGTTGAGTGTTCAAAAGGTCGGGTAGTCAGAAGGTCATACATTTTTTTTACAAGATGTTTCTGGATTTGACTTTCGACTTACAAAAAAAACATACTTATCAAGCTCTTGCCTTTTATGCATTTTGTGATGAACAACAGGAAAAATTGTAGAATAAAAAAATAAAGAAGACTAGACTCTCAATAACTGACTCTGAAAGCATGAAAAGTACAAGATCATTGTTGTCATTGTCACAATTTGTTTTTTTTGTGAGTTGAATGTACAGTCAGAAAGCCACACGATCAGACATTTTTTTTGTTTTATGATTCGTTTATTCTACCCTAACCCGGAGTAGACCATATTTGAGTGAATTCCTTAGGTTCGGTAGTTTGACAGTCCAACAATGTCGAGGTCGGCAGAGCACCTGATCATTTATATAAAAAAATTATGGTCAATTCGAGTTCTTGGTTGTGTGGTCAGAAGGTCGGGTACTTGAGAGCTTGTATTTTTTTTTAAATTTTCCTGATTGTGACCCGCGACTCAAGTTTCCAAGGAAAAAAAAACATTATTTAAGACTTGTTTTTATTGATTTTGTGACACATAAAGGGAAAAAATATGTTGTAAACATGACAACAAGAATGCAAATTATTCAATGAATATTTAGATTATAAGTTTCATACCAAATAATTACATAACAAAGAAATATAGAAAACTGTATTTGCCTCTATCCAAGAGACCGTGAAAATAGTTTACAGTGTGTACACTAGAAATTCTTTTCTTGACTCTAAACTAAGTTATTGATATCATAAGTCTATTTGGTAAATGATAGAATAAAGTCTTGTTAGAATTTTAGTAACTGGTTCTTAAAGGCTATTCCATGTTTGTTTGTGTTTACATTTATATCTCGTTACAATTGTATTCAGAGAAAAAAACCCCTGAGACAATTGAATACAAGAACATAGTATAGCAAGGAAACACAGATGCCCAATCTATTTTAGACCTCTATCATGCAGTAACACATTCCAGGTCTTATACGACAAAAACAGAATGCTCCATTACAATTGCATTTAAACAAATTTGGCAAAAAATCTTATGTCTTATCGAGCCAACAAAGTTAAAGCTATTCACAAACTTGGAAACAAATTGCTAAATACACAACAAATGTCGAGTGGACAAGCAATGCACATTGTTTTGTGTTTGTCTTTGTATTCAACTGCTAGAAGAACAATTTTCATGAACACTAATCGATCTGAAGAAATAACATAGGTTCTCAAAATACCTACTTTGTTAGAACAACACGTTGATAACTTTGCCTTCTATTGTTGTAGTTGTATTCAAAGCTAAAACTTGACACAAATGAATACAATAACATAGTAATTAATAGAGAAGTTTTTGACAAAATGTTCAAGTATTTGCTCAATTCCTTTTGTTAGTTTTGTGTATAATAACTCTTTTGCTGTGACTTTGGGCATACTCAGTGTGCAACGTAAGCTCAACACTGAATTAACTGTCATGTTGTGCTTCATCTTATAGGCATACCAATTTTCATGGACATATTGACACATATACATAACAAGAAACAACAATGCAACGCGAACTAGTGGAATGTATCTTGTTGAGGAAACTTGTATAACAATGCTCAAAAGAATGGTAAGTTTAATGTGTCATATACAATGATAAACATTTTAACAAGAAATACATGAGTCTGCTATATTATAAGCATTGTGAATGTAAAAAGCGATCAAGACACAATTATGACTGAAACAATTAATATGCTTGCATTCAATCTATAAAATAAATTGTTCACAGGTGGAACAAGTCAGTATGTGCTCGATCAAGGTTTCATTTTTTTTTTCATTTTGTATGGTTGCATATCACTTGCAACAAGGACCCGCTATTTATCTAAACCTAAAATTTAACTAATATCTACAATTCAATCCAACCATTGATGACCATGAATATAATATTTTGCAACATAGTCAAATTTCGATATGTGGAAAATTTGCGCCACTTCTGTTATATAGTTCAGTAGATATCCTAGCTTCAATAACTATAGCAACTGGACCATGCAAATGTGCATACGTGTTCTCACTTGCACACTCTGACATATTGTCAGTTGAGGAAATCTTACTAGAACAGGGTTTGTAGATCTATGGAAAAAAAATCAATGACTGTGGTGACTATTTGTTTTGAGTCTATTTGCACACCTGCACTATTTTCGATATGTCTAATATGGCAAAAAATAGTTGCACAAGTTTTTTATAATTGTTTCATTTGTAGTGAGAACACTGTTACCACTTGCTTAAAACAACATCTATATGCTAGAAACATTCAACAAGAGCAATGTATAAATGATTCACAAACTTATATTATAAACTAATCACTGGCATATGCATATCGACATATAGAGGAAAAATGTTTTGCAATACAAAGAATTTGTGAACTATTTGATGTTAACATATATATCTACAATACAGAAACAAAAGATATTTTCTTGAAATTATGTTCATCAAACACTTGCTCCAAAGTCCTGTACATTATGTATGTACCAATATCAACTACAATGCTCATCTAACAAATGATTTAACAAATCTAAATACCAACAATCAAAGGGTTTAAATGAGCATAACAGTACACATAATATCATGAAACATAAATTCCTAATTGGAATTGAATTCACAAGATTGAACAGATAAGTTTTCGTTGAACATTTAAATAAAAGCTCCAAAAATATTTTCGGATTTTGATACTATCCACCCAATTTTTTTTAGTATTTTCTGGAAAATTTATAGATGCATAATTTAAAGTAGATTAATAACAATTTCTATGTCATAGAGGAGAGAAAATTTGCCTATATTTGGGTACTGTGCTCCAATGATAAACTAGAAATAATTCAATATACAATTTTCTAATTTTTTATTATAAAAATATGTAAATTGCAAAATTTTCATAAGGAATTTTAAACAAAGTCATCAAACACTCATTAAGAATCAAACAACACAAGTCATAGAATAAAATCAAAAACATTTATTAAGTAAACCATGCACTGAAATAAATGTCGCTATTCATTACACGCGAGCATTGAAAATGGTATTGAAAAAAGATGGCATTTCAAAATTGATTAAAAACATTCAATTATGTAGTCTTCACTGATTCTAGATCCTTTGCACCAACACATAAAGGTCTATAAATACTAAAATACAATAAAATAAAATAGGTCTTGGAACATGAAATTCAACAGTTTTTCTGAAACTAAACACTAAATTATAAAATGTTGTATGTTCAATTGAAATTTGGTAGGCAAGCATTTGTTTTCTCCTCATCTTCAGTCTTCGTAATTGATACTAAGTAGTAGGTCAGGTGCATGTACTTCGACATAAGATGCCCATTGTGAATATACGTCGTACAATGCAGAGAAATAAATGGGAGGAAACTGATTGATGTTGATCTGACAGTTGGCAATTAATCCTTGTGCCTCTTTCTTCTTCCTCTGATATTTGACCTCAAACTTGGCAATAAGCCTAATTTGCTCAAAAGGAAGTTGTAGAAATTTTTGGAAACTTTGTTGTGTCCAAACTGTAATGTTTTTTATTTCTACCTGGTCCTTGGAAACAAGATCTTCTATAGGTAGTTTTAATTCTCCTGAAACTGCTTCCTTTAAGGACTTGCTACCTGATAGGTCAAATTCTTCTATAAAGTCTGTTCCCTTTTCCCAAATTGATAAACATTGCTCATATGCCATTTTTATACATGCTCTTATTTCTTTTTGCTCTCTCTCTCCGCAACTTAGCGAAGCAAGCATTAGTCTTTTGTCTCTCTTAGAAACTCTTGGAATTTCAGTAGATTGAAATTCGTTTTCCCAGTCAAATATAGAGAGAAACTTTCTTTTAATTGATTTGTCTTCTTCTACCAATGAGTCAATTCTTTCACTTAAATATTTAAGTTCTTGATAAGCCATTGAGATTTTATCCATTTTTTTTATAGAACTCTGCTCGATTCTGCCTTAAAAATAGACAAATTTGTAAAGCTTGATCTTTGAAAATATTGAGACTGTGTTGCCTATTGATTCTCATTCACTTGATATCTAAGAGATTCAATTTCCTATTGCAAAGTTGTGACAATAATGGCATAATTGCTTTCTGCTTCTTCTTTCTAGATGCAGATTTGATCTTCATGTAATTTTCTCAATTGCTGAATCTCTTGTTCATGTTTTGCGTTTGTTTGTTCCAATTGTTTATGTAAATCATTTTGCAGGGTTTCTCTTTCTACAGTAAATCCTTGAATTAAATTAACAGAATGTCGTGGCTAGTTTTCTTCAATGAATAATTCATTTTTATTCAATTTTTCCTCCAAAAATTTAATTTTTGTAAACTGTCATCATAAGAAGCTACAAGCTCATCCAAATGATACTCATTGTAATTGACAAAAGCTCCTAAATCTTGGGAAGATTCTTGAGCTTTTTCTTTTACGTCTCCCTGAGCCTGCCAACTGAATTCAGATACAATTTCTAGAGTATCATGTTTAATTTTCTTTGTTCTCTAGATTACTGATTTTATCTGAATATTAAAATAATAATCTGTCAAAGATGGAATATTATCTGCAATTGGCTCTAATTTAGAAACCGGTTTAAACAAGAATGATTCCTAAGGAATCTTGGTAGAAATAGGCGTTACTAATGCCTCATGAGATACAATAGATACAATATCCACTCTGCTATATGATTCCATTATTTTCTCATTTTCTTTGGCACCGATTTAAGTAGATACGTGTTTTTCCTTGTCTGTAGGTACTTCCATTTCTTTGACTTCTACGCTTTTTGTTTTCTCTTGCTCTATTTTGTTAGGAGAATTAATGATAATAATCTCTTGATCAACTGTTTTTTGTTGTTGTTGTTGGAGTCTTTGCTCTTCCTGTAGTTTCATGTTCCTCTTTCAGATTTTTTATTGATGTGGATTCAACTTCTTCACATGTGACAACAAAACCTTCTAATTTTTCAATTTCTATTGCTTTTCCCTTCTGAGAAACAATATAAGTCTCTAAAGTGAGTTCATTGAAATTAAATTGCAAAAATTTAGTAGACTTTAACTCTTCGAATGAATGTTGAGGTGTAGACCCTGTTCCTTTAGAAAATTTTTGTACAGTTCCTTTCTAAATTCTTGCAATTATCGTCTTGACTCACTATGTAGGAGTTTGCCTCTTTGGACAACTTGTTGAAAATCATCAATGCATATAAACACTACATCGAAAGGTGGTTCCTGATGAATAATTTTTTTAATATAACTGACTAATATATAATGATTGGCAATGAAAATCTTTAGGATCATAGTCATAACGGGGCAAAGTAAATAACCAAATTTCCTCAAGCACTTCAACTTCTTTGATTTCGTGCCCTTTGTCTCAGATATTAATGTCACCAAAATTTATTGGGAAATTAGGCCAGAGTTTCTTTTGCAGCTTACTCAACTTTTTGGCTTGCCCATACAAAACAACTTGATTAGCCACTTCTCTCAAAGCAAGTCTTTCCGGAATATATCAGGGAAAATGATGGGGACCAACTTCGTTGCCAAAAAAATTGATGTAGGAAAATAATTCTTCAACAAACCAACAACCTATTGATTCTAGGCCTTCTTTCAGATTATCACTTATTTTAGGAGATATTGTTCCAAATAGGACTTGATGCAAATGAATCAAAACATGGTGGCAAATGTCATAAAAATGGTATTTAAAATTAGACTCCCATAGAATAGGAGCATAATTTTGAATCGATAGTTCCTGGTTAGATGGGTAATTTCATTTCATGAGGGGATATGGGACCGAGGCAATAACAACATCTAACATATAGGCATACATACAAAAAATATAATTGAACCTGAGGGGAGATGACATTGACAAGTTCATTGAATTTGTGATATTCTGTGACAACAGGTCAACCCAGTTTAAGTGTTTCCCCTCATTCAAAATACTATGGATTATTGTGATCCATTTAATTTTATAATTCTTAGGATCTTGTTCCCCATATAATATGCTTAGCATCTTAATAAGAAATCTAACAAGCGTCTTAAAAATAGCTATTTCATAGTAATTTTTTATTTGAGCTTGAAACCTTCTGATTCTTTTCTCAACCATTCTTCAATTACTATATAATAATTCTCATGAGCTCCCTTGAACACGGTACTTTGAAATTTATGAAAAAACTCATAATTGAGTGAAATTTGTGGAGCATTGAGCTTATATATGCTCGATAACACTTTAGATTTCCAGGACGCTATCACTAGTTCTTGATAGTCAGATATTGTTCGGGTTTTAATATCAGTGCGAGAGATAATCCACGAAATCATGTCATAATAGGGAAAAATTCTGGCCCTAGTTGCTACTTTATGTAACTCTGTCACTCTGATTCGTTCAAGCAATTTGTTCTATGTTTTAGTAGCTCTTGGACTTTTTAACCATTCCCTTTGCTCAAAGTATTCAAATATCTCCTGCCAAGTCATCGTACCTTCTTTTTGTGTCTTGTAGGTTGTATCTGACATGACTAATGCATCGAAGTTCACTTGCTCTGCTGGTCCAAAATCCATGCTCCTAATACTTTCTTTACCCTGCTCTATTTGTTGTTTTTTCACTACAGATTTTCCCTTCTTTCCCATTGTATAACCTGTAAAAAACAACAAAGGATATATAACTTTTGCTTATCTAAAATTTGAAATTGAATTCAAGAATTTCTAAAATAAATATCGTTATGCTTATACATAATTTTTTGAAACTGCTGTTGTGGTTCCTTAATTCAGTTGTTCTTGTAGCAGGACTTAAGAAATGAGCATGCAACCAGAACATCCTAAAATCTTAAGTTTCTGATTTGAGATTTTGCGTTTTTTGGAATTTTAAGAGCTGTAAACATTAAGAAAGCATATATAAGTTTTGACAACTCAAAATTTGGAATTGAATTGAAGAATTTGTAAAAAAAACTCATTATGCTTACACATAATTTGTTGAAACTGGTACTACGTTGCCTCAATTTAGTTCTTCTTTGAATAAAAGTTAAAAGGACATGCATGGAAAAGACTTTAAAGTCTTAAATTTGACACTAAAGAGTTTCCTTTTTTTTGCTATTTTATAACCTGTAAATGTGAACATAGTATACATAAGTTTTGCTAATTTAAAATTTGATATTGCACTCAACAATCTCTAAAAAAAATGAAATTATGGTTACAGAGAGACTTTTGATACTGGTACTCAATATACTTACTTCAAATTATCTTCGAACAATATTCCAGAAAATAGCATCTAGGCACAATAACCTAAAATCTTAAAAATCATGTTCAGAAAAATGCAGAAATTATGAACGAACGTGTGCACTAACTCCCTGTAAATAGGCCAACTGCTTTTTGTTTCGGGAAACGCAAAAGCATTAAAAAATTGTTAATGATCTAACAAATAATCAATTGAATGTGAAACGGGAAATTTTGAAAATTTTTATTAAAAAGCGCACTAAACACAAATCAACAAAAAATAGTATTTATTTTCACAATCAGACAGATCAGAGGTCGGACGATCCACCAATTGAGCATTTTTAATTTTATGAATAATTTTTTATATCCTGATTCCAACTATACCATAGTCAGCTATGTTCTTTATTGCATGAATCATATAGTTGGGAGGTCAGACAATCGGTAGTTTTCTTTATTTTGTGATTCACTTGTTGTATCCCAACCTCGACTATACCATAGTTGAGTCATTTAGTTCGAAGGTCAGGCAATGTTGGGGTCCTGAGGTCTTTTAGATTATTTATAATAAAATTCCTAGTCATCCTGAATTCTAATCACATGGTCGGAAGGTCGCGTAGTCCAGAGATTAATTTGTTTAACGCTTTTTGTTTTTATTTTTATTTTGTGACATACAAAAGGGAAAAAGTTCCTTGTAAACATGCATCATGGAACAAGTGAGTTAATTGTTTTTTATTTTATTTTGAATCACAAAGAACATTCGCAGTAACATAGAGGTTTTTTATTCCTCTTGTACACAATTAATTTATGCTCATATTTTAACTACAATTGATAATGAAAAATCACTAACATATGCTATTCTACCTTTAGCTCTTGTGTGCTATTTACTTAATATTAGCAATAAAGACTCAATTAGTAAATGTCTAAATAAATTTTTGGATTCTAGTTACTTGAAACTAGCAATCGAGGCTAGATTCAGTAATTTCTAAATAATTGTTTACATGTGTCATAGTTAAAGTTACTAATGTAGATTGTGTTTGATAACCACAAAGTAAATTGTTCAAGTAGCTGAAAGCATATTATAGACTTGCTATACATAGAACTATTCCTCCAACTAAAATACAAAATTGTTCTGATTTTTTTCCAAAACAATCAAAGATATTTTTTAACAATTTTTTTTAAAGACACTTGTATCATGTGTAGTGATATTGCAGTGAAATCAATGAATAAGAACCATATCAAAATAGTAGGGACAAATGAGTGACAAACTTTATGGATTTTGAATCTCTGAACAAAGGAGAGTATACCTAAGATCATCACGTATATCATAGTTATCATGTTTTTCACTGTTTTCCTCTCTAGTGGCATATATTTCTGACTATCCTTCACAACGCATAATTGCAAAATCAACAAGAGGAAATCTATGAACATTGACCAAGTACATGAAAGGAAATAACAATGATAACATTTGTCTTTATTTCAATCAGATTCCTGAAAGAGGAGTAGGAAAATGGAATATTGCTCAATGATTGGAAGATTACGCTGTGTCATTTACTAATAGAAATATATTAATAAGCATTATGATTAGGGTTGCATATAGATGTTGTATGTTCAAGGATCCTTAGATTGACTTAATGTTAATCAATGCTTTTTTATTCATAGCTCACTCACGAAATAACATTCTATACTTCTAGTTAAATTGAATGAGAAAATACAAAGAGAGATATGAAAAGCAAGACAACCCTGCAACTTTTGTTATGCTAACAACAAGAGCAATAGAAGAATATCTAGGAAACATAGTGGTTATAGTATTCGAGAATCATGAAATTGTCTACAAGGTTGGCCACTAAGACAACATAAGCACAGGTCAAACATAACCAAGCATATATTGCTTAATATGTGACAAAGAGCATTTTTTCCCTTGTACATGAAAGCATGTTTTTTGTTTTGTTTTGTTTTTTGTTTTTTGTTTTTTTTTTTACATTACAATAACAATAATTAGAATTCACTAGATATCAATATCAAGCTGAAGCACATAGGGGGACCTTGTATAGGCCTAGTACAAAAATCAATACATCATAATTCATCTTGTGAAAAAAAGGCCTTAGTATCAATGTAGAGCAAAAACGTTCAAGAAGCACAAGAGTAAAAAATGCCATTTGTGACTTCCTGATTTACCTATAAATGAGTTTAACATCATTGATGTTTTCATAGTTTCTGGATTCAATGACCTAGTGTAACAACCTTTAGCACTCTGCAAACAAAAGAACAATATAATACACAACCCATAAGAAAGACAATAAAATGAATTATTTGCAAAGGTAAATGATGAAACAAACGCTAAGATTGAAAATCAAAAAGTTATAAGGAAAACTATGCATTGTAAGATTAATGATAATATTAACATTAAAATATTAAAATATGCAATACACGTAGACAAGTTTCAGTTTCAGAAATGAGTGCATTAATAAATAAATCATGATTATGTGGATGCGCAATACTGCTATACTGATTATGTCAAATGGAAGGTCAATGTACTCAAAGATTATTTCATAACATTTTCCAACAATATTAAATAATAGGTAATAAGTGCTTAAAAAACACATACCTCTTTATCCATAAATTTATGTTTTCCTGCTCTCTTAGTGATTCCACTGTTTGAAGTGTGTGGCATGTGTTTTGGATCGTTATTGACCTCAATTCGTTGATTCACAAACAATATTGGTACAATAAGAACAGGTGGCTGGAGAGAAATTGTAGACACATTTTTTGTTATACTCTGTAACTCTGTTTTAACATGTTAATCTAATATATGTTTTTGATTGGTGTATTGATGCAAATAGCAGTTTTTCCCTCTAATTCAGGGCTAAATGAAACTGAATTAACATTGAACATAATTCTACTATGCTTAATGAATACAAGTATAAAAGCTCTTGATTCAACGATTCAACAAATTTCAACATTTCGAAAGTAGATGCATCCAAATATACAAGTTTAATGATATTTTTATCAATCATAATGAGTTCCGAGTTCCATATTGTTATAGTGAAAGCACAAACTCTAGAGTGAGATGAGAAATCAAAAACAAAAAATCAAGGTACTAATGATTGAGATATTATTTTACACATTTCTCAATCTCTTGTTTATAATATATTTACAAAACTAAATTGAATATGTTAAATAATAAATACATAAGATACCTAAGGCAATTTTGTTTCAAAAAACACTGTGGTAGAGAGAAACTAAAATATGTTATAATTTCCAGGTAAGATTGATTACATAGGCCAATGAAAAAATTATCACAAGAGCTCATAATTCAAAATAATTAATATATTTATTTTTCATAACAATGACAGTGTGCTACAAAAAACCGATCACTGATTTCAAATAATACATATATCATTCACCATCCATCAAAAAATCATTATCACAGACCAAACATTTGAAACTATTAACATCTGCTATGGTAAACAATAAACTATTAGCTTGAAATTGGAAAACAAGTGGCTACAGAAACGATGAATGCATGTGATCATGTATCACTGATAACAAAGAGCCAATAAAAGTATTCGACATTTTTTTAATTCATTATATAATAAACTCGTAATTATATATAACTGGAATGCAACATTGTATAGCTTAGGAAATAAAAAACGTTGTGCAAGAAAGCCAATCAATAGAAGCACACAGTCTACGGAAAAACACTTGTCCAAACATAAAAATAAGGATGATTCAATCGATGGAAAAATAAACTGAAAATATAGGTACCTCAATTCTCCTATACTACCTTATTAAACAAAGAACATTCAATTGTGCATATGCAGAAATGAACACATTGATACACATGAAAATGTTTTTTCCTTCTTTTTTGTCTTTTTGTTTGTTATTTTCTCCCAAACATAACACAATTCCAGAATTTCCAGCAAATGAGAAACCAAGCAGTGTTTTAACAGCGGAGAGCAAAAATCTGCAAATTTATAATTTGGCATACTAATTATTCTAGAGTTACATTATGTTACTTTGGAGCTAAGATCTAATGTTCTTATTAACCAAACAACGAGACCATAGTCCTAGAGAAAATTTGATATGACTGAAATATCATATTGCATAATGTGCACTTTGCTCTTTGTTTTCATGTGGAGCAAGAAATCTTAAAGGAGAAAGAGAAACAAGGACTAGTTATCAAAGAAAAAATGAAAGAAAAAGAAAGTATTCTTGATTGAGATATTTCAGCATATATCCAAAAAGCACTTGACTAAATGTTTTTTGTGTTTTGTAATTCTGCAACTTGCAATAAAGGAAAAAATATTTTTTAGTATTTCGTAAGTATTTGTCAATTATGAACTCATGCCATACATAAAATAAAAAATAAAAAGAGCAATGATAACTTAACTATCAAACTGTATGGACGTGATATACGAAAGAATATTTTTGTCTATTGGTCACAACTCTTTTATCTCAACAATGATGTTGTTAGCTGTTAAAGTAAAAATACCTCAAATGAAAATTTCTCTTAAATTAAAAACTGTAGATGATATGCTTTGCATGTATTCTTGAAAACTTGTCTCAACAATAATTGGGCAATGTTCTTTTAGTTGTAGCATCTGTAACATACAATCAACTTTTCTATTCTCCATTTCCAACATGCATTCAACACTATGCTCATACATAAATGTTGTGCCATATTTACAAATTTGGATGGACAAGTTCTTTGCATTTATCCCAAATTCACTGAAAAGGAGGAGAGAAAACATTTCTGAGTTTCAACACTCCCTGTATCTTTGTTTTTGTTTTTGTTTTTTTTTTTTTTTGCCACAAGGAAAATTGAATTCTTAGAACCAATATGTATTATCAAAATCCAAGATTTTGCACATCAAACTAAAACTACTGTTACTTGAACACAAAATCTATTGTTAAATATACTTGCGCTCTAGACATTACAAAAGACAATAAATGCGTTTTTTGCACAATCATCATTTAATGGCTCAAGAAAAGTTGTTGATCTAGAGCGTAACTGTTGACTCCCTTTCACATCATTTCTAATAACGTTTTTGAACAAATAAAGCGGAGTCATCTTTGATGAATTCATATTATATTTTGAAAAAATGCTCTCTATGACTATCATTCAATAACAACTGTAGTCAATAAGGCAATGGATTTTTGGTTAAACAGTCCATGTAAAAAGAATAATGAGATAATTGCTACCTTGATAAGAATGCAAAACAAAGATACAACAACATAGTTTCAAAGAAACTATTAGCTTTTTTGTTGAAAATGAAAGCAACAAACTTACAATTGCATTGTCCTCCACAACTTCAACATCTTTTATATTGAGTTCTAGTTGCTTGTTATTTTGGTGGTAGCCTATTACTATTGCTCATATTGACCTAACTGCATATGCATCAATTGAAACAACAATACTGTGTATTGTTGTATCTGAAGACAGTTTGTGTTTTCTACAAACTTGTGTAATTGATTCAACCGTGGTTTTGTCTTGTAACACGATGCAACACTCTGCGTCTCCTCATTCATAAATACCCCTGTCTCTTATTGAAAAATATGTAATTCGAAGACTATTTCCAACAATAAACATGCTTTCGAAACGCTCTATAAGATTATTGTCCACGTTCATTATGATAGTTAGTTCGTCGTGGCTATCAACCAAATCAGCATGGAGTAGCGGTGCCTTTGCAGGGGAGTTAGGACTTTTAGTTTGTGTTGGCCCATAAATAACTAATATATCGCCTTCAATTTTTTTTTGCATGTGCTCCTGAGCATACAATGATTGATGAGGATACTACTTCCATTGTTTTTGCTCTACTTATATTCAAAATCAAAACAATGTGCTTCAAAAAATACTGACATTGATTTAATGCAAATATGTCATTTGACTATACAAACATTTAGTGCAGCACAAACCTAACCTTTTTGGATTCTCATTTTCCACCATTTGTTCTTCCAATATTTGTTTTATAGAGCTAGATGTTTCCATGATATTGTTCCAAATGACTGAACCAATCGTTGCCAGAAAATGAAAATGCAAGGCATCAAGTAAGTGACAATTATACAAAGAACATTTAAAACAATGTATACTCTACAATAATAAATTATATATACATGAATTCTATTTTTATAGTACTATTAGCCATTGGTTCATGGCTATGTAGTAAATGTGCATAAGTCACAATAAAGAAAATGTTTTATAGATTTCATTGGCAAATATACATATAGTTCACTTCTTAATATGTGCTATTAAGAAGAGGACGGTGGTTTGCAACTTGCGCTAGGGTTCTTTGGATGCGGCTAGCACCAGGGATCGCGCGTATACCCCTTCCCCACTTCTTTACTCTGTGCAACTGGAGACCTTGACTCAGTTCTCTTGCTGAGCGCCCATCTATGGATTCGGCCTTTGAAGGGGCGGGCTCATCCCCCCCTGCAACCGCCCTTTTATCTTCTGACAAAACAGAGAGCACAGACCCTCTGATCAATCCAGGCACGCTCCAGGACAATGAGACTTCCACCGAGGCTTTCGAAGACCTTGCAGCAAACTCTGAAGCTGTAAAGGGCACGGGCAATGACCAAAAGGCATCAGCGACACAACTAAAAGCATCTTCTACAACATGCATCCGAAAGAAGGCAGAAAGAATAAAAGTAGAGCTCCCCAGTCAGAGAATCAACAACGAAATCCAACATATGAGGGATCATGCACTCATAGGCAAGTTCATGGGATTCTAGCCTACTGAAAAGGCCCTGCATGGCTGGATAGCTTCCAAATGGAAGCCCAAAGGACAAGTCTCTTTGCAGCTTGGCCCTAAAGGCTTCTTCACTGCCACTTTTAACTGCTTGGAAGACAAACATCGCATATTCGAAGGAGGCCCGTATTTTTTCAACTCTTTAGGAGTGTATCTTCGTAACTGGAAGGAAAGGTTCAACCCAGACAAGGAAGACCTCAGCTGGGCTCCAGCATGGATAAGATTGTATTCTCTGCCATTGGAATACTAGAGGGAGGAGACCTTAAAGGACATAGGCAATAGCCTGGGGGTATTCATCAAAGTTGCCGAAGACACAAAAACCCGGAGGTACACCTCCTATGCTAAGATCTGCGTTCACATGCACTTGACGAAAGAACTCACAGACTCGGTAAGTCTATTTCATGACGATTATGAGTGGATTCAAACTATAGATTATGAGCATATACCTTTTCGCTGCAGAAAATGCCATGAGCATGGCCATCTCTTCAGGGATTGTCCTCTTAATCTTAAATCCAAAGCCCCAGCTAATGATACTAGCAAAGACTCTGAAGGCTTCACAAAGGTCCCTAGTCGTAGAAGGAATTCCAAGAAAATTCTGACAGCTCCCAGCACCTCCAAAAGTCCTGAATCCCAGAACAGATTTGAAATTATGACTTCTCTTAACTCTAAGTAGATTCACACTGATATCCCTCTAGCAGATCCCTCGCCTTCCTCACCCCCTAAGGCCCCTCATTCTGAAATGCCGAAACCTGTCTTAACTCTCACCAGCTTTCCCGCCTCAACCTCATCTGAAATATTTGATCCAGAGATAGCCCAGAAATCTTCCACCATGGAAATCGATGTAGCCTTAGCTCTCAGCATTCACCATCAAACAAATGAGGAAGATCAGAACTCCCCGATCCACATGGAAGAGGAACCCGAAAGCATAAATCTGGAAGGTCTAGATATTCTCAAACTGGAAACAGCATGCAGACAAAAGGAGTTCAACACCATACCCCCCCGGGAAATTGAAAGGCTGGAAGTAGTTATGGCTAGAGATCAACACAATAAAAGCCTAGGCATTCAAGCCGGCAGTCCGTGGGACGGGAAGAAAATCCTGAGAGACACGAAGAAACGAGGGCGCAAAACGGATCTGCAAAGGACAATAATCATAGGAGAAATGCTGGTGGACTCTGGTAGATTCCCCAAGCTAACCAGGTTCTTCAAATCTCTCCCCCATGGTTCCTCATGAAGCTCATATCATGGAATGTGAGAGGGCTCAACAGCCCCACAAAATGCAGAATGTTAAAAAATATGATTTAGCAAGAAAATCCTTCTATTGTCTTTCTTCAAGAAACCAAAGGAAATAGTATAGTACTGGAAAGGATTCTAAACAAGGTATGGCCAGGATGTCACTCAGTCTCTGTGGATGCATCAGGGGCTTTAGGAGGGTTGGCAATTTTGTGGAACCCACAGATACTCTCCCTTCAAGGTTTTCATGCCTCACACTTCTTCATTCAATCCACCTTTCATCTAATGGGGACCAACATTCACGGCCATCTCTCCAATGTTTACTTTCCACAAAACTTACAACAAAAGATGGATCTCTTAGATACATTCACAGCACTCAACTCAGAAAGGAATTTCCCCCTTTGGATTGGGGGTGGTGACTTCAATATCATCACGGCTCTAGAGGAAAAATCCGGAGGTAGATCGAAGTTGGAAGCTGACAACTATGGCTTCAAAGACTTTATCAACAACAATCAGTTAATGGACCTTCAAACCTCCAATGGTATGTACACCTGGACCAACAAAAGAAGCGTACCTCAGCATATTGCGTCCAGGCTGGATTGCTTCCTCATATCGGACAATGCAATACACCTGGGTGGGGATTTTCATGCTTCCATTATGCCTCAAGCGGGCTCCGATCACTGGCCCATAATGCTTCAGTGGTCGCGTCCGGGCACAAAATGCAATAGACCTTTCCGCTTTGAAGCCTTTTGGTTCTCGCATCCCAAATTCAAAGAAGTCGTAGAAGAGACCTGGAAGTCATTCCACCCCCCAGTAGGAGCCAAGATGTTCCAGCTACAACAAAAACTAAAACATCTCAAACAGGCTCTCAAGTCATGGAATAGAACTCAGTTTGGCAATATCTCAGAAAATCGGAAAGAGTTGGAGCAGCAGATGGCCTCATTACAGCAGAAAATTATCTTGGAGGGAAGAACAAAGGAATATGCGCAACAGGAGTAGTCCCTCTCAACTAAAATCGATGCACGAAGGCAGCAAGAAGAAGTTTTGTGGCGACAAAAATCCAGAATCAACTGGCTAAAGGACGGGGAAAAAAATACAAAATTTTTCCATCGATCAACAATTCAGAGGAGAATGCATAATAACATAGCCTTCATAAACAATCACCAGGGGGAAAGATTAGAGGCACATGAAGATGTGGAATAGGAATTCAAAGAATAATTTCATGATATTCTCAGGGATCCGCCAGGATGCAGGAATCAAGCCATACGCTCATTAACGCAGAATATTCCTAAACTGGTTTCGGAGGACCACAACAAAATGTTGCTCCAGGCCGTCACTAAGCAAGAAGTGGAGGATGCCATGGCTCAACTCAAGGATGGCAAAGCGCCTGGACCCGATGGCTTTACAGCCAACTTCTTTCATGCATTTTGGGAGCTCATTAAAACAGAGGTTTTGGAAATGGTGGAGGAATCAAGATCAATGCACTGGATCCTTCCCTCCCTTAATTCCACCTTCATAGTGCTAATTCCTAAAGTGGATGAACCCAACACGCCTGACAAATACAGGCCCATAGCACTTTGTAACGTCATTTACAAGCTCATATCCAAAGTCCTGGCGAATAGGCTCAAGCCTCTACTCCCCCTTCTCATCTCGCCTGAGCAAACCGGATATGTCGAAGGGCACCAGATAATGGATGGCATCATTCTCTCAAATGAAGTAATCCACTCTCTCAAGCTTTTAAAAAAGCCAGGTATGATTCTAAAGCTAGATCTTTCCAAGGCTTTTGACAAGCTTAGTTGGCATTATATCAATCAGGTGTTACTGGCTTTCGGCTTCAGCACAACTTGGACGTGGTGGATCATGAACCTCATCTTTTCACCTAGCTTTTCCATCCTGATTAATGGCTCACCTTCTACCCCATTTTGTTCTTCCCGAGGCATCCGCCAAGGCGACCCCCTTTCCCAGTTCCTCTTTGTTCTAATGGCTGAAGGCCTCAGTCGTCTCCTTCATTCTGCCATCTCATCCCATTCTATAAAGGGTATCTCTCTACACGGACTCCCCCCCACCTCTCATCAACAGTTTGTTGATGATACCATGCTTTTTGGCCACCCGTCAGTTCAAGAAGCTACTGCCTTTAAAGACC
Source organism: Pinus tabuliformis (assembly GCA_031772625.1). Classification (NCBI taxonomy): domain Eukaryota; kingdom Viridiplantae; phylum Streptophyta; class Pinopsida; order Pinales; family Pinaceae; genus Pinus; species Pinus tabuliformis. The sequence goes on from CM062809.1 coordinate 22,264,309, forward strand.
TGCTTAATCTCTTCTCTGAAGCCTCAGGAACCTCCATCAACGCCTCCAAGTCCCAACTTTTTTCTTCAATACTCCTACCCTGACTCAAAGGAACATTACTAGGATTCTAGGCTTCCAGATAGCTGCACTTCCTGTGAAATATCTGGGAGTTCCATTGCTAGCCTCTGCTAATAAACATGCCTCCTGGAGAACCCTCTTGGATAAGTTAGAGACTAGGCTCTCTTCTTGGACCTTCCGTCCGCTCAACATAGCTGGTAGACTTATCTTAATCAAATATGTTCTCCAAGCTATGCCCCTTTATCTCTTTTCTATATTGGTAGCTCCCAAGTGGGTTCTCAAGAAAATCCACAATCTACAAAGAAACTTTCTTTGGGGATCGAATGGACTCAACAGGAAATGGGCTTTGGTCAAATGGACTGAAGTTTTCCTGCACAAATCAGCTAGTGGGCTAGGATTGAGGGATTCCTTACACAACAACAATACAATGGGAGCCCGTATCTAGTGGAATTGGATTTCTAAATGGGAGATCTCATCAGAATCATCACAATGACTCCTGGCTCTATGATCTGGAATGCTGCCAAGCAATAGAGTGCCTTCATTCAAGCGCACAACTTTTGGGAAATCCACTCGGGCACAACAGCTAGATTTTGGGAGGACTAACCGCTCTCTTCCATAAACCCAACTGGCAAGCTTTGATGAGGCAAACCAACCAAATCCATATTCATCAGTTTTGGCAGAGGCATCCCCCACAAGACTTTCAACTCTGGAAAGCAGCCATCACCTGGTAGGCAAATTAGCAAGAGGAAACATATGAGGAGATCGACCAGGAGTTAAATCTCAGAAAAATTAAACACTCTGATAAAAAGGAAAAATTGCGATGGTGAAACACGCCAAAAGGTATGTTCACCACCAAAGAGGCATACCAACTCCTATATCAACCCATGCAAACAGTAAAGGATCAGATTTGGGAACAAATTTGGCAACCTGGTATCTGGCCTAAGGTTTCCACTTTTTTATGGCTTCTGAGCAAAGGGAGAATCCTTACCTGGGATAATCTTCAAAAACATGGATTCAATGGACCTTCAAGGTGTCCTAACTGCAATCTCAACGCAGAAACCATTGTGCATCTATTGGATACCTGCCCATTAGCAGTACAGATGTGGGAAAGAATTGCTCAATGCAATAGAAGGACAGGCAGATGTGTGGGAAATATCACAGACACCATCAGAAACTGGCCCCAGCATCCATTCCAAAGCCGCCTTCTCAACTCTCTTTGGAGCCTCATTCCGGGCTTCGTTTATTGGATCCTATGGAAGGAAAGAAATAACAGAACCTTCAACAGTCTTAGCAAGACTCCTGATACCTTATGGCTCCTTCTCAATCGAAATCTGCAGGAAACTCTTGCGCTAAGACATTGGCAAGATTCAGATTTGCCAGACTCTCCTCAGGAACGCCTCATTCTGAGAGACTGGAATATGGACCTCACTTTCGTAGCTCAAATCAAAACTAATCCCCCTATCAGAAGTACTTCTCCCCTTCACTGGTCTCCCCTGGCTTCACATTCTTACAAATTGAACTTTGATGGGGCTGCTAAGGGGAATCCTGGGCCGGCAGGCTACGGTGGGGTCTTCAGAAATGAGGTTGGTTTAGCTCTGCATATTTATTATGGGTCAATTGGCAAAGATACCAACAATGTCGCATAAATAGAAGGTTTATGGAAAGGTCTATGCATAGCAGAAAAGGAAAACTTCTTCCCTCTTGAGGTAGAAGGGGATTCTCAAATTTTAATAGCAGTAGCGACAAAGATTTACTTAGGTACCCCAGCAGCAAATATTGCCTCGATTTGGAGGCTTCTAAGTAGATTGGAACAAATAGAGGAATGGCTAAGGGCCTCCAGAAGCATAACCTTCAAACACATTCGACGAACGGCCAACAAGGTTGCAGACAGACTAGCTAATCAGGGAGTCAATCAGCAGCTCCATTTTTTCTCAGGACCTTTAAGTGAATCCAATGATGAACAACTCATACAAGACTGCAATTCTCTGGTGCTACAGGATTCATCACCCCCGGATGCGGGTGTATAGCATAGAGTTCAGAGGGATGGCGACGAAAAGGCAAAGCAAGTGGCTCAACACAAGTGCCAACCAACATCGCACAAACAATGATTTGATATCTCAGTCAGTAATCATTAATGCTGCAATAATGCAGCTCACCTATGCATGTAGATATGTTAGTATTGTGGATACTTTGCTTTGTATGTCACTCTGTCCCGCTCCTCCCTCCGACACTTGTAGGTTTGGCAAGGTGGATGATAGTCCAGGCTACCGGCGGTCTCAGAAACCAGACGAAGACAAGCACAGGGGATGGTATGCTTCCAACTCCCTTGGTTTCCCCCCCTCAATCCTTTCCATGGCAAACTGTTTAATTCCTCTTGATTTCTTCAAGATGCCGAAGCTGCGAACCAGAATGATTAGTAGAAGGGGCGATTCATGGGGACGTGTCTCTCGTCAGCCCTCCTCTTCTACCTTAGAAACTTTGTCAGAGGCTTTGAATTTTCGGTTTGACAGGTATCCAGCAACTAGAAGCGGACGCGGCAGGGGTCATGACCGTTTCCTCTCAAACGAGCATGCTCTCCATCCCAACTCCTAGACAGAGAACTTCCACTTCCCGTGCACCCTTAGCCGCTCGTCCATCACAGCCTCAGTTACTGTCGAGCTGTGTGAAGCTTCTGAGGATGGGGAGGCTGATAGTTCGGGACACCCTTCGGTTCCAAGAATGGAAGACCAGATGGCTACAATGCAGACTTTGAATGCTCAAAGGAACACCCAAGGTGGTTCAGCAACTCAGGCAGCGCCCTTCCAAGTCGGTCCTAGTGCCCCTTCAGGTGGAAGTCCTTCAGAAAAAGAGGGCCAACCCTCTGAAAGTGAAGACCCTGATCCTTATGGCTGCCGCATAGTCGAAGAACCACCTTCTACACAGCATGAAGAATGATCAGGTCGGTGCCTTAAGGTTTTTGTCCAATTGCTGTTTGAAGTCGCTCATTCCCATCCAAATTCACAGCCTTTTCATGGTTCTAGCTCTCAGAACTTTGGTTTTCAATTTTGGCTTCACCGGTTACCCAGTTGTGGGCGGTTTACTCCTGTTCTAGTTCAGAATGTTAATGGGTCACTGTTTTGGCAGCGGTAGTGCTTTTCCTTTCCCTTGTCCTGGTATTTTGTCACTGTTTTTTAGTTGCCTCAAGTCTCAGAGTAAGTCAGTATGCTAGGTTTTGGTCAATGTCCCAAGCAATTTTTGTAAGCATGCCGACACAATGGCTAGAAATCTCGAGGCCTTTGCCTCTCCGTAAAAAAAAATTTGTATCAATATAGGAGTAGTCATATTCAGAAAAAATAAAAAATAAAAAATAAAAAATAAAAAATAAAAAATAAAAAATAAATAAATATGTGCTATTAAGAATTACCATGGACATTTTTTTTTAATACTTTTTATCAAAAGCAGTCACACAAGAAATAATGAAATATGAACTACAATCTAAAGAAAATAATACTATTAAGTATATGGAGCAAACTGTAACGAATTGGAAACAAAAATGCATAGATTGCATACCATGCATTGCATTAAAATTTATAGTTATACAAGAGAAATAGAACAAATTTATGTTCATAGTTTAAAGACTTGTCAGAATTTGATATTTGCATGTTTTCGTTGTTTCCTTTCTTTTTGTTTTTTCAATATTTGCAAATCAAGGCCCTATGTCAAAGGGGCATATTTGCAAATGTGACAAATATTGTGATAACTCAACAATGAAATTCTAAAGTACAAACATTGGAAAAATGATTCAAGGTGACAACAAAAATATGGTGAGACAAATTGTATGATGATCTGTTCAATAAGCATCAAAAACATGGAAAGAAACAACATTAGTTGAAAATTTCGTCCAAAAGTGATTTGCCATTGAGCTATATAATTGTCATTTTTTGTATCAAGATTGAAGTCGTTATTTTGAATAAATGAGAGTAGTTTTTTTTTTTTTTGGGTGGCTAGTTTGCAACATGTGCATATTGAAATCACCAACAAGCACAATTGGCTAATTGGCTAGTTGTTGCATGTGTGCTTTAAAAAGAGTTTGATGAAATTAATTATCTCTTCAATTTTTGCAATACATAGATTTGCAACAATATTGGTTTTTTTTTCAACATGAAATGTTGCAAATGTTGATTCAAATTCATATTTTGTATAAGGTATATGATTCTCAATGACAATGTTTTTTTATATAGTATGTGAGATCTCTATTTAAATGGTATAAATGTAAGTAGTCATGTTTGCTAGACAATAATGGATTCGATGGAGATGATTTTTCTTTTGTTTCTTGGAAACAAAAAATGTCAGCACTCATTAGATCATACCTAGAAATGATATCTTTAAAATGCAAGGACAAATTACGAGTGTTCAATGAACATATTGTCAAATCGACAAGTGTTTTATTTTGATATATGCTATACTCAAGCTCATACAAGACATTATGTCTACATTTAGTTAGCTCAATTGCAACTTTGTCATTGAGAGAAAAGTTACTATGTTCCAATTTGTTTAATAAATACAATAATTAATATCTTTGACACAAGAAAGTGCAGTATAAACAAGTCCATGTTGCCTAACTCCTTTTGCATCAAAAGCCAATTTATCAACTGTTAACCCTTATGATTAATGTATAGTTCATGCACATGCCAATTGAGCAAGAGAAATTTCTCTTGTAAAACCAATTTTGTTGTTTGATTCATTATTCCTATAAACTCTAGTATCAAGTGTCCACCCAAAAAATATTCCATCATTGTACAAATGCACCATTTTTCTCGTTGAATAGTGCCAACAACTAGATCAACAAATTCGATTCAAATTGCACCAATTTCAAATGTCGTCTATGCTCTAAAATTCCTTCAGCACCATTGACCAAGCTATCCTGAATATTGTAATTTCCGCCAATTAGTTCAACACGCATATTTTCTTTCAACACAATAGAAGATGGCAATTGCAGTTTCATATGTTTATTATGATTTATATTTGTTGAGTCAATTGTTCTATCATATGCATTTAGTATAATTTATTATTTGTTGATGAGAGACACCATTATGTTCATTTACATTATTGTTTAAATAAAATAGGTATGGAAAAGTTGGATCATTTGCTCCCAATCTATAACAATGCTTATTCAAGAATGCAATAAGATGGATACAAATTTTCTATTGTCTTGTTACATTACATGTTTTAGTTCATAAGTTTTCACATTTTCTTTCCAAAAATTGTAAGGAGCACTGGTTCCTTTAAGATGTGGTTGTTCAAATATCCAACAATCACGTACAAGTTGTGCTTGACATAGCTTACCGCAAAATATTATGTCAAGGCTTCCAAACGAGCAAGCTAGAGTATGGATAATTTCATTGAGTTACTTGTAAATGATATAAAACAATCAAGAACCAATTAATGAAGACTCATCTATCAATGGAAATTTAAGTTGTTCATATTCTTTTCTCAATACATCGAGTGTGTTAGAATCCAATAGCACCATGTGACATGGTGAAAGTGGAAAATGCAAAGCTGAGTGGAATATAACACCATGTGCAATATATGCAACTTTGCCAACAAATACAATTATTAGACCTTTTTTTTCAAATCATTTGATAACATTAGTAGGGAAACTTGATCCAAAGAACAATGTCAGGAAGTTCAGTTCTTTAGAGAATTTCTCTTGAAAAATGCCTAGGGGACAAACCCTTTCAGAAGGTGCAATCTATATTATTCTTGTATCAAGATCATGGATAAGGTGGGCCTCTGAAGGTACAAGGTGAGTCTAGTTCCTTCATTTTTGGACTATCATTCTAATGATCTTGTCTACTTTGATCATAATGTTCTTTCCATTCATAGTTAATTTCTATTTGTTTGCTTTTGTATAGAGATGTGTTGCACAAGTCATTTAATGAACACATCACTTTCTTGGGTCAAATATTTTGAGACAAATAGGCACTCTTGTATTCCAAGTTTCTTTTTAGCATAATTCTTGTTGCCATAGTGCCATCAATTTCTCTAGACAATGCTCTTTGAATTCCATCTAGACTAGAAGGAAAATTTATGATTGTTCTTGTTAATCCAATTTGTGATGTTTTGTAGCCAAGTTGTCTTATTTGTGCAAAAGCCATCTTTGGTGCCACTAACCTCTGTTCCAAATGTCATTTATGCAATGAACAACATTTTTTCGTCAAATATAAAGAGGTGATGCAAGTGTCAGGACTTATTTCATTAAGTATTGCATTCTTACAACATTTGCATATTTGTTCATTGAGTTTAATGGTTTTGGACTATGAAGGAAGCACCAACTAGAAAATAGTAGATAATTTGTCTTTGTTAATAGATTGCATGTCTTTTCCAAAGGACAATATATCACAAATGCAAAATGCATATGTAGACCTGTTTTGGATTGATTGCAAATATGCCACAATTTCTTTATTTGACTTTACATGTCGCTTTTGTGCTTCTTGTATTATAACATCTTCCACTCATCTTGCATATTACAATTAATGTAAGTGAGTATACTTCTTACTATAGGCATTGGAAAAAGAAGTGGATACTTCTTTGCTATTTTGTGTCTTCATTGAAAAAGGATTATTGTCCTCATTTGATAATCTAAAATCCTTTGATGTTGTTATCACTTAGGGTAAACCCTGGTTGCTAGGAAAAACTCTAAGGTAACCTTAAAACCTCTTTTAGGCTGAATTTGGCCCTTCAACCCGGAGGGGGATCTCTCAGTAAAAGTCAACTACCTTATGTTCAGTGTAGTAGAAGGTTCTATGCAATTGAGTTCAGATGACAAGATTTAGGTCTAGGGATAAATTGGTTGGGTGATATTCAAAACCTACCATTGGGCATAGAGTTCAGCTATCAAACAAATGATATCACATATCTAGTGAGCGAGCTGTACAAAAAATGAAAGTAACAAGTCCTTTGACTGTTTGGGAGATTTAGAAGAAGGGGGACCAGAAGAAAACAAAGTTTATAAATGACTAGAGTAACAAACATTAATGGCTGATAATTTAAGAGAGGAGCATCAATGAAATCCAATCTCATAAACTAACATTCTCAGACATGGAAGAAAACAATTATATAACAGAGAAATACTGCTAGGGAGATGTAACACATGAATTTTCTACTAACTGTTCATTAAACATTATGAATACATTCAAGATTGCTCAAATATATTTAGACTACAAGTGTTTTTCCAATGATTTCCAACCTTGTTTTGTTATTCATAAGCTGTTTATATAAGGCTTACATAACAACTTGCACAATACTAGTCACCACATAATTACAAAACCTGAGATATTTTAAATATCGTTCAAGTTCATGTATGTAAAAGATAAACTTAATTTTTTTTTGTTTTTCCTAGAATAACTATAGGAAAATATGCTAATATTTATGCAAAATAAAATATCTGGTCAATTTCCTCCCTTGAAAGTAGAACAAGTCCCTAAACTATATCTCAGCTTCCTTTATAGCGAAATAGGTCCCTCTGCAAACTCTATCAAAACTGCTCCTTTGTTCATCCTGTTTTCCTACAGTTCTACTGGAAAAACATTGATAATGTAGATGTCAGCGTTATGGGTTTTCTGTCCATAGTTTTTGCTGACAACTGGGAGGTCAGTTTTTCCACCTGTTTAGATATTGCTGACAATGAAGATGTCAACGTTTCTTGCTTGCCCCAAAATTGCTGATAGGCAGACTATCGACCTTTCTCCTGTATTGTTTTCTTATCAATTGGTATACATAGTTTTTAATTCAAAATCGTTGACAGTGGCCCTGTCAAGCTTTTCAAAAATGCTGACAATGATATTGCCAGCTCTCTCGACTATTATGTTGTTTATAAAAACTACCAAGCCGACTGTCAACAATAAGGTGAAAACTATGTTTTCATTGGATAGGTAGGAAAAATCTGAGTCTTAATACCTTGACATCCTAGCTAAGGGTACTAGCAACTTCAAGCAACACATCTACCTTATCCAACCTCTGTTTTTTACTCTGCTTGGTCTCCATGGGTCTTCTTTTCATATTTTCTTTATTTCGGCTCTTCCTAGAGTTTGTAGGCTTCTTCTTTCTGTTAATAATTAGGTCCTTTAGGGGCATATCATCAACATCGATTACCTCTTTGGCCAACTCTGGGTTACTTTTGAGTTTAATCTTATATCTTAGTTTGTTAGTTGGTTTGGTATGTCTGTTTCCCTGCTTGAATACACTAGGTGAAGGCCCCTCTTCTTTATTTTCTACCTCTGGTTCCTTGCCCTTCAAGTCCTCTGGTTCTTTCTCCTTAGGATTTTCTAGTTCAATTGTGTCTGTAAGGGAAACTTCTGAGGGTATGGCTAAAGTATGGGAAGAGTCAATACCAACTGCTAGGTTCTCCAGGGATGTAGGCTCTGCTTTGTGAAGTTGAGCACTCTTTCTCTGATACACCTTAGGGATCTTCAAACTAGATGAGGTAAATGGGATCCCAAGGGTTTTGTGACTAGTAGGGGGTTCAACAAGATCCTGGTATCTTGTTTTCTTCACCTTTCTGGCAGTCTGTGGTTTGCCTCTTTTTCTCCTGATGGGTTGAGGTTGAAAACCTCCTCAGAAAAGGAAATGATTCCATGTTCTCCCTAATTTAGCTAACTAGTTTTCTATCAACAATTTAATTAATGCCTTATGGTATATGAAATGAGATGAAGGATTAACTCGGCCTTTGTATCTAGCAACCATATGTCTCAGACTCTTTAACAGGTAAAAACATGGATTAATTCTAATCTATTCGGCTAGATGAGCTAGAAAATAAAAATGATACAAGTTCACTCTATTGTATAGACCTTCACAGGTAAAATATTGCTAACAAAGGCATAGGGGGATATACCACTAGTCCTGTAGCCACTCCTTTTGAACTCCAACCCTCTAATTCTTTCCTTTGTGTTCTTCTTTGAAGAATAAGGGAATGTTGATTCCTGCCAAAACGTGATTGTAAAATATATTCTCACCATCCATTGGTAAGGCCATGGCTTCAACGATGGTGTGATCTGTAACTTCGAACAATAGACCTCCCATCTCCACATGGTTCCCATCGAACCCTTGCGCAATACTAAGTCACCAAGTCGTGGTAGTAAGAACATCGGTAAAGAAAACTACTCCACCTTGCCTATTGAAACAAACATAGAATATTGGGGTAGATGTTCAACAAATTGGCCTCTTGGGCTCAGTCCAGTCTAGCTTACCTCCTTTTCCCATTCTAGTGTATGTTATCCCCGAGATTTGATCTTGAAACCCTTAAACGAAAATATCTCTCAATGCCAAGTGTGAAAAATCCTGGATTAATCACTAACTAACTACTTACGAGACAAATTAAGGTGCCTTGACATAATGGTTGAGGTAAAATAAGGTAAGTAGAAGATCAAATCATTTCTTGGTTATGAATGCGAATACTATTCGCATCATATGAAAGAACATGTTACATGACCCTTTTACTGATTATGACAGATAAAAAATGATTTAACCCTGTACTTTACCCTTTCGAAAACAATGGAGACATGTTCAAACAAAATCATTGACGCTGACGTGGTCAACACAGTCACCACTTTTTAAATTTGAAAACTCATTTTGGCGCTGACAATTGGCATGTCAGCCAAAATGAAAAATGGTGCTACCCTCATTGTTAGTGACTTCTTTCTTAAGACAATATTGAATTTCAAAACACACTGATAGCCCCATTATCAGAAATTTTTCCCTGTTTATTACAATTTTAATTGTTAACACTGCAATAGTCAGCGTTTTCTAAAAAAGATTAAAATGCGAAGTGTTTATTGTGATAACAAATGCTACATCAATTTTTTTTTGATATTATGTTATCAATTGACAAATGTTTCAATTGAGTAGACCATCTAGTAAACCTAGACTCTTTACTAACAGGATATCTACAAGGTACAATTGAATTCGACTTGCAGTTATCTCTTTCCGATATTCCTTCAAGCATGTGTGATGGATTGTCAATGTCACTAATATTCTCAACATTCTGAATTTTCGGAATTGCATATAAATGTGTATGTGTTGTAGATATTGGTATACGCATAAGGTACATGACTTTGGAGCAAATTTTTGATGAATAAAATCTCAAGGAAATATCTTTTGTTTCTATGTTCAAGATATATATGTTGACCTCAAAGAGTTCACATATCCATTGTATTGCAAAACCTTTTCCCTCTATATGTCCATATGCATATGGCATTGATAGATTTATAATATAAGCTTTCCAATCATTGATAAATTTCTCGTGTTCAATGTTTTTAGTACTCAGGTGTTGTTGTAAGCAATTGATAACTTTATCATCATTACAAATGAAACAATTGTAAAACAATTTATGCAATTGTCTTTCTAATATTAGATATATCAAACCATCATGAAAATGTGCAAATAGAGTTCAACAAAGAGTCAGTCATATCCATTGAAATTTTGTCAATAGATCATGAACCCTTGTTTGAAATAAGATCTGCTTAATTTCCAATGTGTCAAATTTTCCATTTGAGAATTGGTATGGGAAAATGCATGGGCCAATCGTTCTACCTACTAAAGCTACACTATCTACTATGTTATGTAGCATCAATGGTTCAAAATGTCCACATGCTGGATTTTGACTATGTAGCAAAAATTTATATTGATAACCATAAATGTTTGAACTAAAACATAAATATGCTTGGCCATTTATAAATAGCCAAACATTGTACGAAACTAACAACAACTTGAAGAACCATTTGATACAAAATGCACCCCCCCATAACCTAATTGTAGTTCAAGCACAAATAAAAGGTGTACACAATCCTTTCAAGTACATTGTAAAATAATTAACATATGAAGGTCTCGAATGTATTTAGGCATCAATTTTGTATGCAATGAATGCAAAACAACATCATGTCCATGAGATAAGCAACGTCGAAAGTGGTTTACAATTTCATGTCATATTTCAATTGAACTATAGTGAACGTGAAGAAAAACCAACAAATGAGGCAAATACATTGTCACCATGATAATAGAAGAAATGTTCTAATCTATGTAGATTGAATCTAGATAACTTGTGATCAATTTCTTTCAATTTTGATCCTTTTCAACGCAAAACTATTACTTATTTCCATAAAGTATATTGAGACAAACTGACAATTTGACCAAATGTGACAATGATTTATAGCATTAAAAGCATGGTTTGCATTGAATATCCAATCAACACACATTATACTACATAATTTTAGACCTCATGTATTATCTAGTATACATTGTCTTTGAGATTATCTTCTATCCTTGTTTTTTTGTTTCACAATACTACAAAAATGAGTACATAGCATTGTGGCAAAAGAGTGGATGAAGCTACCATTAGCAATCCTGAAGATCGCATTTTTTTTGCAATTGAAACATAATTTAAAACTACAGACATTTATGAAATTTAAAATAATAGCAACAAAAACATTATTACCATTTTAACAAATTTCAAAATACAATATTTAAATACCAAAATTCCGTAAAGAATTTTTGAGAACAATAGTAAATTTGTCTCAAAATGTATAAATAAAATAGAATCCAATTATTCGCTTGAAAAACAAATTACAATATAGCTTTCTATAATAAACAACTATAATTTAAGATAACAAATAAGAAACCGTAGCTCAATTACACTCATAGAACTATAAATACATTAAGTTGCAAACCAAGGTGGGTAGGCTAACTTTGTACCATATTGTGCACTAGACATTGAAACCGTTACCTGCTACACCATAAATAATAAATAAAAAATAACATTTTAGCCAGACATGGCAAGAGTAATTGCAAATAAAAACCATCATTCAATATTAATCATAGTTCTATAACAACACTAAATTGGAGATGTACTTTAGTAAATGTGTCAAATTGAACAAAACATATTGCACAAAAATTCTCTAGAATTGCAATAGTTAAAGCTTCCATAGCCACTCATCTTGGAATACAGATTCCAAGTAGATATACACAAAAAAATGACTACGAGATCTAGAGATGCAATTAATATCTCCTGATTTTAGCATTACAATCTGTAGGAATTATTTCTCACTTGAGACATAGCGAATCAACAAATTTAACATCTAAATCACACAAAAAAAATCTTGCATGTTCCCCTTTGATAATCATTTACTGTTCTCTGGATTTGAACAAAGATATTACATCCAATAGCATAAACATTTGCACCAATTAAAACTGCAACTAATCCACTTGCCACTAAAATTGCATTCAAACCGCTCATTGTTTTTCCTTTCTATGATTTATTTGCAGAATGCAATTTCTGATTATAAGACTCCTCTTTTATAAGTTCTCTTATTTATTTGCAGAATGCAATTTTTGATTATCAGACTCTTCCTCTTTTACAAGTTCTTGCAACAACTTTGACAATTCCACAACTACACATTCCATGACTCACAATCATTCACAATCCTTAACATATTCCACCCAAACTAGCATACATCACCTAAAACCAGTATACCATCAAGTCAAATAATGATTAGACATTGTACTTCAAATCATACCAAATGTCAATTGGTCAAAAGAGTAAAATCTAAGTATCTAAAGGTATTTAAAGATCCGCATAGTTTCCTTTAAGTGTTTAGACATTAAATACTATTAAACACCACAATTACAAATAACAAAGGTTGTAACATTATTTAATTCCTCCTAGTTTCCTTTTGTTTTTTTATTGCTTTCCACTTGTTTTAAAAGAAAGAAAAAAATACATAATTGCTACATAAAACAATAATATTATTCCATAATTCAAAGAATCATTTAAAAGCTTGACTTGCAATCTAGCCACAAGTAACACGTAATTTAATCCCAAATTAATTGACAACAATAAAGTTCATGTAAAACTTCTAAAAAATCTATAAGTTCTGGATATTGCTCTAGCTAGATAAAAGTAATCAACACTTTAAAATACAACGACAATTCAAAATTGCACAAATATCCAAAACATCCTAAACACTACAATCTCATACCTATAAAATAAAAAACACATACAGAAACAAATATTTCTCAACTAAAAAAATGACAATTTTTTTATAAAATCCTAAAAATACATATTTCAAAGGCCCATCATAAACATTATGAAGGCATTAAATCATCACATGATTTATATAGATAAAACACCTAGAAAGAATAATGTATCTTGGCCATTTGTATCCCTGACTCCATAATTTTATTCCTCAATTCAATCTTTATTTATTATTTATTTTTTATTTTACCAATAACATCTGTTCATTGAATATCAAACAATGCATCATGATTTACAGAAAATCACTAATAAAAATAATATGTTTCTAACTATACATCACTTAATAATAATAATAATAATAATAATATCTATATCTATATATATATATATATATATATATATATATATATATATATATATATATATATATATATATATATATGACAATGCATTTATTAACTATTAAATTATTGCGATTTTCATGTTTATTTACATGTCGTTAAATCCCATATAAATGACACAACATCACAATGATGTCCAAGAATACTAGCTAAATAAGCTATTTTAACATCCATGGAATTTAAAATAGGCAAATATAAAACAACTTAATATAATAACTTAATACTCTATATATTTGTATATAAAAACAATAGAGTTTGATAATAAAACACATTATGTAAACAATTAAAAAATACAATGTTATTGGAATTTCAATAGATGTTTATATATATATATATATATATATATATATATATATATATATATCTGAAAACTATCATAAATATAGTTAGTTTTAAATCTAATTAATTACTTAATATTCCAAATACTTAATTTACAAAATATATGAACAAATTTAAATTTAAATTTAAATAAAATTTAAATTCACATTCACATGACTTTAAACAAAATCTCCTTTACTTTATAATTAGTTAAAATAATCAAAATACTCACTAAAACTTTAATTCTTTTTGCAACCATCCACAATTTTAAATAAAACCAATAAAACTTAACAATTTTGTCATTTGCCACAATTAAAAATAATTAGGACCCAGATGAAAAAAAGAAGAAAAAAAAAACAAAAAACAAAAAAGAACATGCTCAACAAAGAAAGTAAGAAAGATCTTGATATAAAATGTGCTATAGAACAAAATTAGATATATTGCAAAGTTGTATTTTAGATATAAATTGATAAAATTGTATATATATATATATATATATATATATAGATATTAGAACCCATTCTCTAAAATTGTATTTTAAATAAATAATTTCCAATCTTAAAACAAAATTGATATAGAATGCTTCAATGCAGTATTGTAGATTGAGTCGATTTGGTCGGAGACTAACAATAGTCGGGAGTGTCTAGAGAGACCATTCAAATGGCAAATCCAACTTCCGACATCATAAACATACCCATCTTTCCACCTGCTTTAAGTAGCGACCACAAAAAATATATGTACATATAGTTGGGCGTGTTTACAAGGAGGCCAATTGGTCATGAATGTCATAACACTGTCCAAAACACAATGCCGACCTCCGATCTCATAGCCAACTCGACCACTGACTTTCTTGTGGCAGGGCCTACAAAAGAAATGTATATCTATAATTAATTTTTTTATAATTTATAATTTTATATTATTTGATAAATTAATTTAAACAAAATTATATTTTTTATCAATAAAAACACAAATTGAATAAATTATACTTATAAGATAAAATGTTTAAAAGGTGTGAACCCATTGTCCCATTCTCTAAAGAAAAAAATGAAATATTGAAGATGGAGTTGAATTGGCAGAGAAGTATCAACAGTTGACAGTGTCTAGAGAGACCATTCAAAGCACAATGCTGATCTTTGATCTCATAGTCGGGACCGACATCTGACTTGCTTTCAGTACGAGCCACAAAACAAACATACTTGTCAGTAATTTATTATTTTGTTTTTCACATAACATATTATTTAAATATAAAATGATAAAACTGTATATATATATATCTATATATATCTATATATATATATATATATATATATATATATATATATATATATATATATATATATATATATATATATAATGATAATGTTTTAGAATCCATTCTCTAAAATTGTAATTTAAATAAATAATTTTCAAATTTAAAACATTGACTTAGAATGCTTCCATGCAGTATTGTAGATAGAGCCAATTTGGTTGGCAACAACAGTCGGGAGTGTCCAGAGAGACCATTCAAATCACAATTATGACTTCCGAACTCATAGCCGAACCCGTCTTTCGACTTGCTTTCAGTAGAGACCACAAAATAAATATGTATACATAGTTGGCCATGTTTACAAGGAGGAGAATTAGTGACAGAATGTCATAGCACCATTCAAAACACAATGTAAATCCATACCCATGAAGTGGCACCCTTTAGAGTAAAAAAAATCAGGTGTTGAAAGTAAGAGTTAGGTTTAGGATCAGGTGTTGAATCAGGTGTTGAATTAGGTTCAGGATCAGGATCAGGTGTTGAATCAGGTTCAGGATCAGGTTCTGAATCAGGTGTTGAATCAGGTTCTGAATCAGGTGTTGAATCAGGTGTTAGCTTGGGGCATATAGCTCAGCGGTAGAGCCAATAAGTAGGGTCGCAGGGTTCGAGTCCCGCTATGTCCAGCTGAGTCTCTCACAAGAGCATGGTGTTCCTAGGTTGGGCCGCTGTCCCAGGAATGAAATTGACTATACTCGTATGCGCCTCACCCCGAGCAGGTAATATTGAGCCAAAAGCAACACTGAGCCATAAGAAACTTTGGGTGCAAAAAATAGTACGTCACCCCACCTTCCAACCAAACATCCCTCAGCCCTCCAACAACCTTTTATTTTTTCTAGAGATGTAGAGTTCAGCACACCCAAATCTGACAGTGCATCCTAAAGATGGGCAAAAACTCCTGACCAAAAAAACATACTCTTGACCAACAAAACTCCTGACTAAGGCACCTAAGTAATACAGTTGCCACACCTAAAATGGTCTGATTTGAAGGCCAAGCCAAATCATCCCATTGAAGACTGTATACCCGAATTCCGGGAAAAAATACAGTGGGGAATATATTGATCCAAGATGGACATAGAGGGACTCGAACCCTGCGACCCGATAAAGGCTCATAAATCAAAACTTTTGAAAGGGGGAGCTTTGAGGAGCCAGGATGATTTGTTGGGTTTACATAGACGGATAGAAGAGCTTACTATTAATTATGATGAGGAGACTTTGTTCCGAAGTGTTCCGTTGTTACTCAAACAATTAATAGGTCAAGATATGATTACTGCTAAGTTATATCTAACTGAGATGTGTGTCCTGTCCGAAAAGGATTTAGCTTATATTGAGAAGTTTAGGACATATACACTGGAGGCTATCGTGATGCATGTACTAGGGTCGGTGTTCAATTGTGTCCAGAATTTACCTGTCGTTAGGGTCTCTACTTTGATCCAACAGCTTGAGTTTGCAGTACGAGTTCAAGCTTATCATCTGGGAATGTCGAAAGCTGCGGATCATCCCAAAAAAGGGACAAAACGCAAAGTGACTAGGAGTCATTATGCTATCGGGGTGAGCTTGGTTGAACTATTAGTTGAGCACAAATTGATTGCTCTGAACAGAACATTGAGCTATACGGAGGAATTCCCTGTTACCCCTAAGACGGGTAAGGGGTTTATACCCTCAAATTGCTTTGCTATGTGCAATTTTGATCCCAGTATTCTTCCGATCAAATTCAATCTTCCCACCCCACACCCCACCTTCCAACCAAACATCCCTCAGCCCTCCAACAACCTTTTATTTTTTTCTAGAGATGTAGAGTTTAGCACACCCAAATCTGATAGTGCATCCTAAAGATGGGCAAAAACTCCTGACCAAAAAAACGTACTCCTGACCAACAAAACTCCTAACTAAGGCACCTAAGTAATACAATTTCCACACCTCCAATGGTCTGATTTGAAGGCCAAGCCAAATCATCCCATTGAAGACTGCATACCCGAATTCCGGGAAACAATACAGTGGGGAATATATTGATCCAAGATGGACATAGCGGGACTCGAACCCTGCGACCCGACTTTCTTCTGGCAGGGCCCACAAAAGAAACATATATGTATAATTGGCCTCTTTATAATTTCATATTTTGTTTCTTTCATATTACATATTATTTGATAAAATTAATTTAAAACATTTTTTTTTATTTTTTCTATCAATAAAAACATAAATTAAATAAATTATACTTATAAAATATAATGTTTAAAATATGGGAACCAGTCATCCCATTCTCTAAAGAAAAAAATGAAATATTGAAGCTGGAGCCGAATTTGCCATGGAGTGTCAGTAGTCGGGAGTGTCTAGAGAGACCATTCAAACCACAATCCCTACCTCTGAGCTCATAGTCGGGGCTGACCATCGACTTGCTTTCAGTAGGAGCCACGAAAGAAATATGTGCATATAGTTACGCATAACCTTATAGGCAGCACAATCTCCTACTTGGTTCTACAAAGGCCCACCAAAAAAATGTACGTATCTATAATTTATTATTTTGCTTTTTCACATAACATATTATTTAATAAATGTGATTTAAAATACTTTATTCTTTTATCATTAAAGAAACAAACTCAACAAATTATTTTATGAGAAATTTAACATTTAATTTATAACATATCAACTCATGATAAACTTCATCATAGACCTCATTTAAGTTGTTTATAAGAAATAATAATAATAATAACAATAATGAACCTAGATTCTAAGCCGAATCGGTCGGGGGGAGTTAGTGGTCGGGTGTATCTAAAGAGACCATTCAAACGACAATGCCGATCTCCAACCTCATAGTGGGAGTTGATCTCTGACTTGCTTTCAGTAGGAGTGACAAAAGAAATATATGCATATAGTTACGCGTGTTTACAACAACCATCTTCGACCTCATACTCAGTACGACCTTCAACTTGCTTCTACGAAACCCCAAAAAACTAACATATGTGTCTATAATTTATTATTTTGTTTTTTTACATAAAGTATTATTTAACAAATGTAATTTAAAATATTCTATTCTTCTTTCAACAAACAAACAAATTCAAAAACAAATATTTTTATAAGACATATTTAAAGCAATTTTACAGAAAAATTATCATTCTTCCTATCTAAAAGTTTAAGATAACAAATCCAAAACCTACAAATTAAAAGAAAATTAGTATAATAATGCTTAAAAGATATGAACTCGCTAGCCATCGTCTAAAGAATAAAACAATCTGAATATGGTTCATAAATTACAAAAACTGAAAACAACTAAACTTAAGCGCTAGTTGCAACTTCAACACTAATCGAACCTCAGCCTTTACCAAGTTGGCTCAGAGCTTGGCCTTTCCTTATGATTCTTCTTCAAAGACAAAATGATTGCCCGACCATGAAATCGATCCTGACCTCAACTATAGGTTTCCTTTGACTCTATAGAAAACAGACAAACTGAAATGGAGTCAGACACCCCTATAAAAACTCGCATACACAAGTATGCTAAAACGAAAACATGCGTCAACTTCCAACATTGCAAAACATCACACCCAATTGAGGTTGGACTTATCTTCTTCCTGAGCTAGTTGTTTATGCCAATAGAACTTTGACCCTCCTAACTATCTAAAATAACACAATGTGCAGTCAGAGCCACCACCTTGCTCACCAATCTTCTGAAAATGAAAAGATCCCTACACTCCTGAATTCACATGTTTTAGAGTAAATTATGAGAAATCTTCACCGTAACTGCTTCAGAAAATCATGGAATTCGAGTCAGCAGACAATTTAAAATCATAACATATGGAATCGGTTTCAGCACCTTGCCAACAAGACTTTTCAAATGCAAAAAAGGGTCAACCTGTGACAAAGCTTTGGTTAGTTAATACTGGTTTTTTCCTACAACATTACATCCAAACCATTGAAACTTGCGCCGACAATGTATATAACACTTCTGACCCATTAAACTATAATTTTCTGACAGAGAGAACTCAAAATCTTACCAGGTTTCCACCACTAGAATCCAACAATCTGCTTACTTGAACAACTCTTATGCTCTAAATTCTAAAGCCTCACCTGCAAATTATGTGAACCAACGAACCATTAGAACTCCAAATTATGCACCACGACCATTAAACCAGAAAATAATGTTCATAAATTCACATGTCAAATCATCCCCGAGAAAGTTTGCAAACTTGTGTCCTGCCACATAGCTAGACAACTTAAGCATTCCGCATAAAAGATTATTGCTCGCATCCAACGAACTAAAAAAAAACTCACTTGGTAATAAGATAAACCTGACAACGAGAAGTAAAGCAAGAAACAACAATCCAGACTCAATAAGCGCCACAACACCATGAAAAAAATAATACAGCCACTTTGAACAACAAAAATAGCTAAATTCGTTTCTCGATGATCCATCAACCATAATAATAAATTCTCTACCAACACTCTTAAAATGAAATTAACACCACCAGAGCTCAAAGCAATCCATGTTAACCCTCGGTTGTACGAAAGGTCACCCTTCTCTGTACCTACACTATCAAATCTGATCTACCATGCATGGCAGGGTGACGTCGACTCTCGAATTCTGGAGCTGGGGATGTAGCGGTGTATTGATGTCACCAAAAAATTTCAGCCAAAAGCCTAATGTTAACTATGGAGATTTGAAATTTTTTACTAATACAGACAAATTAATATTCACTAATACAGTCAAATTAATAGTTTCCAACTAATCATAAATGTCATTTCATAAAAAGTGACATAATAATATATCAAAATGCCTCAATACCAAGTGACTTTATTGATGTTTTTAATGGGAAATGCCACTTTCCCATTAATAATGAAGCACAATCAATTAAATTTAATTGCTCAGAAAACTTTGTCCTAAAATGCAAATGAGTTTAGTAATTAAAACTAAATGCAAAAAATAATGAATGTTAATGTTAGAAAAAAAATAAAAAAAATAATTAATTTCATTAATGGAGTTAAAAAAAAAAAGTTATTAAATTATTAACCTATCACAAAAGCCCCCTTTCCAAACTATGCGGGAAATATTTTATAATGATATTATTATTTCTCAAAAGGGAAACATTTTTTTCCAAAATTGAAATTTTACCTTCCCTTGAGGTATAAATATGGATGAAATTTTCTTTATAATGATAAAAATTTAAAATGAGAAAATTCCTTCCTAATAATAACTTTTCTTTTCTATCAAAATGTATTATTTCATTTCGAGCTGTCGTGCATCCAAAGAAAGAAAATGAAAAACTCTCTAATTTTTTGCATGTCCAAGAAAAACTAAAATGCTAGACTCCAAGGTAATTCCGCTTAATAAATTTAGACGTCCAACCAAGGAAATGAGAGCTTGTGTTAATCTTACAACCAGGAGGAAACGGCTTGAAGAATCAAATCGATTTTAATGGCTTTAAAATTTCTGGTTCATTCAATTTCCCTGTCAAAGATTTTCTCTTCACATTGCAAAGCGTCAAGGAAATTTTGCATAGGGTCAAGATACGAAGGAAGGCCAGCTCCAGGAGAAATTGATTTTTCTTTCCAAGCAGATGATAAATGGCTTTCGGAATTCTGAATCCTCCAAAGAAATCCACACATCACAGAAAGAAGAACTTTCTAGGCGTACAGTTAACTATAAAACGACACAAAATCGTATGAAATTCCAACGAAAATATTGATGTGCAGGATCTCCAAGGTTGAGAATGGTTTCTCCTCAAAAAACGAAGAACCCTCGCAAGAAGGATTGGAAAGGCTCATAAAATTATTAAAAAAAAATATTCACAAATTAATTTATAATATTCACAAATTTCACGTTACAAGATTTAATTAGCAGATAAATTCTTTATAGCACACGATCAAATAAAAAATTTGAGAATTTTTTTAAATAAATATCATGGATGAATAATTTTGAAAAATAGATCAGCAAAACTCTTCCGCAAAATAATTCGTCAAAATGAAAGCTTATGGTTCAAAGAAGGTTGACCTTTCTCTACATTCTGTGAACTTGGAGCCCAACGGCTAGCGTACTTGTAAATTTCTATTCAATCTTAAAGTAAACTATAAGATCATATAGTGAATCAAAATACTTAACATAACTCGTACTAATAAAATGTTCTTGTCACCAACAAATGAAATAACAATTAAAATATTCAACACAATATAGAGTATAAACACATAAATTAGCACATATCACGTATCAGAAGATAGAAGAACACCATGAACGGAAACCCCAAAGTCATTCTATTATGAAAAAAATAATTCAACTCAATAAATCAAAAGAAAATTACTCTACCCAAAGATGGGAAATAGAAACTAGATGTTTTCATTATATAGAGAAAACCCCTCCAAGTGGAAAATAATGTCTAGCTGGCTTGATCCCTGTCAAAATAATCTCGACCGTCGACAATAACTTGATCATCTTTTAATCTCCATTGTCGAATTTTTATTTTTTTGAGGAAAAATTCAGATTTATCTTAAAAACCATTTTTTATTAATAAAAAATTAATATTTTGGATTTATTTCCTAAAAAATTGACTTTCACTTAATTGCAAAGGTCCAAGGCCTCAAATTTTCTCAAAATCTCAAATTTTCCCTTAATGGGGGATTTCCAAAAATAGACTACCTTTTGAACGACAAATTTATTGATTATTTTCCATTTGGAGAGATTAATTTCTCTATAATTATTTTTTGGCTCAAAATTAATTAATTTTCTGGCTTTAGATTTTTATTTAATTTTGCGAGAAAATTTAATTTATTTACTCTAGAGGGGATTTAATTCTTTTGTCACCCTCAAATATTTTAGCCATGGTTTTTGATTGCGAGAAACCATGCACTAAAATAGTTTTACATCAAAATAATTACAATATTAACACTTAGAAGGGGAAAACACGTTTAGACATAGACCCTCAAGACATTATCCAATTCTGTGACACAATATGATTTAGGATTAAACCAAGTGTGTTTATAATAAAATAATTTAGCCATAGTATTCTGATTACAAGGGACCATGCACTAAAATTATTCATAAAAACACTTTTATATTAGACTCGATAAACACTAGGACTCACCCAAGACCTTGTTAATGAATTCCACCTTAGCTTTGGGGTTATCGCTGGAAGAAAAGCTATGTTGATTATCCATGTTTACAAAGACACATAATTCTCGGAGGTTAAAAAATATCCTATGATGAAATCCTCTTAAAAAGGTCATAGGCTTACCTGGGTGCAATTACATGACTCAAAGGCCATACTAGCATGATTTACAATAAAATTTGCATAAATTAGGTTTAGAATGATAATATTAATGTTGAATAATGACTTTGATCTTTGAAACATTTTGATCAGCTACTTTGTACTCTGATTCTTGGACTGTTGACAAGGTGTGGTCAATAGGGCATATATTATACATGATACTGAAGATAGTCTTATCTATTTCCATTTCTTTGATTTATGCTAAGCAATGCAGTAAGGTCATCTCCCAGACTGAGAAATTTGTCTTCTTCCTGATTCACTCTCAAAGTAAGGAGAACATTGTGGCTAGATCCATGGCCTTGACACATGGCTCCTCCATGGTGGAAGAATACAAAGACAACTTCTCCTTGCCCACTGGGAATATTGATGAGCAAGGTAACCTTAGAAGGGGAAGAATACAAAGACATTATTGATGAGAAAGGTGTGCATGTGGATCCAACAAAGATTCAATTCATTCAGGATTTGTCGACGCTAATGCCTCTAACAGAGCTTCGTAGCTTCTTGGGCTTTGCTAACTTCTATTGAATATTCATGTTGGGGTTCTCTTATATCGCTTGGCCCTTAAGTCAAGTGACCAAGGGCGGAGCAAAAGCAAATATTTTTTGGTCTTAGTCACAACAAAATTCATTTTATGAATTAAAAAACCACCTTTGTTTTTCACCAGTTCTCACCCTGCTAGAACTGTAACAACCATTTGAGATTGAGACAAATGCCTCTGACTATGTTATTGGTGTAGTCCTCATTCAACAAGGATATCCAGTGGCCTATCATAGTGAAAAACTCTCTAATATTGTTTAGAGATACCCCACATATGATAAGGAGATGTATTCCATCATGTATGCTTGCCGGATATGGAAATATTATATTACAGGGAAGGGGATGATCATCCACATGGATCACATGCATCTTCAAGTTATGTAGAAACAAGGGAAGTTACAGAACGACTGCCATAAAAAATGGTCTACATATTTGTAACAATTCCATTTGAACATTAAATAAAAGAAGGGTAGCACCAATCATGTTGTAGACTGCCTTAGTTAGCTCCCAGTTGTGGCATTGATCAAAGTTATCAAATCTCGTAGACATAAGATCTTTGGGTGACCACATTTATATAATAATGGCTCAAAATTTGGTGTCACATACTAGATGTTGATGGTAGGAAAGCAAGTTCTAAACTTCCACCTCTAGGATGCATCGTTGTGCTACCTTGGATACCTTTGAGTTCCTTCAAGTGAGCATGCCAAACTTATTTGGGGGACACATTATAGTTAGGTAGAAAGGAATTTTGGTGTGTAGAAGACAATGACGGTAATGCAAAAGTATTTTTACTAGCCAAAAATTCGACAAGATGTTGGCTGGTATATAAGATCCTGCACTACTTACCCCATTTCCAAACCAACCATTAAGAAGCAAGGATTGTACACCCTTATGCCTACTCCTAACCGACCTTGGGAATCTATCTCTATGGACAATATGTCTAACTTTCCTTCTACCAAGCATGGTAATGACTATGTGTTTGAGGTTGTTGATAGATTTTCTAAGATGGCCATTCTGATTGTTTACAATGTTGTAACTATTTTTGCCTATGCAATTTATTTTTAAATTGTATACTTTTCCAAAAAAAATAAAAAATTTATTCGCACTATGTAATAAAGTTTGGCATATGTTTATAAATGCCACTTTAATTAAATTTTAGGTGCTAATAAAGTTTACTTAGTGTTATTTGTAAAAGGCCGTTGACAATTATATGTTGAGCAATTTTCAACGATGAGGACTGTTTCCACCCAAATCAATGCTTAACGATAAATTTTGGGACCCCCCACACTCCTGAAGTTTAACAGGGGGGGTGAAAAGCTATTTATTTGAAACTACCTAGCATGGGCAGTGGGGGGTCGGGGGGCGTGCAAAACTATTTATTTGAAACCACCCAGCATGAAGTGTTGAGCATTCAACGATTGCGGGACCCCCCTTCATGAATATCGTTTACCGCCACAACCCTTCCCGCAAACCACTTTCCAATCAATTTTTCCCACTATCACCACTTCTGCCAAACAACCACCAAATTAATTCCCCGCTATTTTCCTGATGATTTAACAATTTAACCATTGAAATCATTTGTTCTTTCCTCCCAATGTCTCGATAGTTGTTTGGGGATGCGGCAAGCATTAATATCGATAACGACTATTCAAAATTATTTGATAAACCATTTATCCTCCATCCACCTATCTTTTTCCTTCATTTCAACAATGATTGCAGAGGTGCTCAACGATAGAAAATTTCTGAATTTCACAATCAAGAACTTCAATTAGCCAGCATATCACCAAGTACTGTTACTTCTTTGTTCTCTTTTAATTTGAAATGGCTAGCCAGAAGGGAAAGACAAAATCTCTATTGAAAATCCCATGCTTCCTCCTGTCCTTAATTTGGATGAATTCCCTTTGGTAGATGTTGATTTCAAAATCATAGAAACTAAATGTGAATTTGACTTTTACGAACTCCACAATTGGGTAGGTAAGAAATTTGAAGATGCTAGTGATAAATTCAGCTTTTGGAAATCCATGTTACCATGCTTTATTTTTCCTCAATCTTATCATTTCCCTGAATTTATTACCTAGTGTGAAAATTGTTATCTACCTAGCCAGAGAGAAATTGTAGCTAGAAATGGTGAATATTTGTTCTCCATAACCCTAGAATATATTTGCCACCCCCTGCAAATCAACCCTCCAAGTTCCCTTCATACATTTTCAGTTCATTCACTGAAGGAAATCTACTAGAAACTCACCTTTCAACAGAGAGCTAGTATCTTTGAATCTTTCATGCCAGGGGGTTTTGATTTACCTCTTCATAATCCACCCTATTCTTCAGCAACCTTTCCAGAGATGTCTAGACAAGTAATTTCTATGGCTTGTTGTATTTTATGTTACCAGAGTGATGAATGGGTTGATGAAGTTATATTAGGGTTTTGTTAGTATTTTCACTTGGTAAAAAGACCTTTGTTCTTTTCAACTTTGCCTAGTTTATCTTAGACATTATCCATAAACAATTTTGTAAGTTCAATGTAGAAATATCATTTAAGCATCAATCTGTATTGGTGTATTTATTTTTATATCATCAGTGAGAAAGGTTGAAAATTCCACTTCAAAAGTTTGACTCGTAAGGAAAACCACAGTTTGTTATTCATTGGACCTCATTAGCCAGAAGAAATTTAGAAGTCTATTCTTTCAGTGATTTTGTAGATCAATTCCTACATTTTTCATTGTGTCTCCTTAGCAGTGATGTTGTCCCAATGATATCAAGATAAATTAAAAGGATTTTACATCTGAGTGAACAATCAAAGGTAGGAGACTGGTACTTGTATCATAATTTCACAAAGATTAGAGTTTATGGTTCTGAGTAGTAATCGTACAAATTGCCATTTTTTTTTTCGATAAATATTTTCACTCTAGAATCACTAGGACAAAGTTTGAACATGGATGAGATTAATTTCGTATCTAGAAAGAAAAAGGCCCAATTCAAAATAAAGGTCAAAATTGGTCCATTCATATTAAATACTAGAGCAAATGATAAGGAGGTGGAATGTTTATTGAGCCAAATGAAGTTTAAGTTAAGTTTCAGTTGGACTTATGTTCTTCTAGGAGTAATTTCATCTATTAGGGTTGAGAAAAACTCTTCTCCTTACGCTCATATCTCAAAACCAGAAATTGAACAATATGCAAATCAGGAGGTATGGGAGGAGAACACTTTGCAGGAGGTTGAAGAACAAATTTCTAATCAAACAACCTTGGAAACTCCAAGACTTAAAGAGAAAGAGTTAAAAAGACCAAGTGAAAGTATGTCTCCTACTGGTTCAGGTTCCAAATCAGTAGAATTCAAAGTTTTTAAGAGGAGAAAGACAAATAACACAAAAGAAGAATCATGAGAGGCCAGAAATATAGAGGTAGCTACAACAATTATGTTATCAAGCGAGCTTGTGTTTAATTTGTGGCAAAATGAAGAAATGATTCTTGATACATCGACTTCCCCTCATCCTGGTGAGAAAAGTATTTTTTGCTAGATTCAAAGAAATGAAGAAGAAGAATGAAATGCTAAATAATGTGATCTATTTTGAGTTTTGGAAGCATACGTCTACTACTCGAACCAGACTCTTGTCTACAAGGGACCCTGATAGAGGAAAATTTCAATTGGCATTTATTGAGCCAAGGATCCCAATTCCAAGATCAATAAATCATTACAAAACTTCAGTGTTGTATTTTGACACTAAACAAATTCATCAAATAGATCAAATCGATCTAGACAAACAAGCTGGTGAAATGAGTTATTTTTCCCTAACAAGCTCTGCCATGGCAACTTCAAAACTACAAGCCTCTTTAAACAATGTTCATTCTCAACTTAAGTTGGAAAAGAAGTCATCCTTAGCAAAATATACAATAATAAAAGCTTTAGAGGATATTGTAATCAAATTAGGATTATATCCTAATGATAATGTTTCTAAGGAAGTTATTAGGAACAGGAATGCAGACATTCAAAGACTGGGGAAACAATTGAAATTGCCTACATCAGAGCATCCTCAAGCTCATCAAGTAGGGTAAGTAGAGAAAGAAAAAGAGAATATGTTGCACATGATTGTTGATCAGAACATCCAAATTCAAAAAATGGAAACAAATATGGAAAAACTTCTGAAGAAGAGAGAGAAACAAGTTATTGCAGGAACTTCTATAGCAGAAACATGGCCAGCCAGCCAAGATGCCACTGAATAGTTATATAAAGCTATGGGAGATCTATCACTGAGGAATATTGAAATTGAGAAACTTAAAGCATCACTATAGAGGGCAAAAGATAGTAAACTCAAGGAAGATAATGCATATCTTACAAAAGTACAAAATAATTTCAAGCTCACTAGACAACTTGAAAAATATATGGATGAATCAATTAGTGCAAAAAATCTGTCAGAAGCTAAGGAGAAGATATAGACAAACATTCATTCAACAATTTCAGATGTTTGGACATCAATAGAAATTATTTTTGAACAGGAGAAACTAATACACAAAGAAAAAGCAGTTGTTGTTGAGATCAAAGAGGAGCTAGACAATAAACCTAGAGAAGCAACAAGGATTATCAAAGTTTTGTATTCAAAAACTAAAGAAGAACTTGAAGACATGGGTATTGAAGACAGAACAAATGCAGTCCTTGAAGTAAGAAAAATATTGACAAAGAGAAATTTGATGCTACAACTAGAAAACAAATGCCAAAATCTAGAAGTTCAAATCAAAATGTGTCATAAAAAGTTTTATGTTCCTTAGCAAAAAGGACTTCCATCCTTAAGAGATTTTCTTGGCCAATTGATCTAGTGGAAATATTATCAAAAGAAGTTACACGATACAACAATAAATAACTCAAAATTTGCTAAAGTAAAAGGAGATGTTGGTGGTAAAACTTTTCTTCAAGGTTTAGAAAATGATTTATTCATCTCATATGATGCCTCACCATCTTTTTGTAACTAAGCCCACATTTGAAAAATACACTGAGTTAGTTGAAACATATATGAAAGTAATTAAATTTTCATTTCCAAATGATGATAGGTGGAATACGTTCCATGAACTTATCAAATAAACAAAAAACAGATTTGAAGGCGGGATTTGGGGAAAGCAACAGGAGAAGAATAAGAAAAATAATATTGAAAGGAAGCAGTTGGAAACTAAGTCCTCAAATAGTGTGTTGATTACACTAAATCAGTTTCAAAATTTCCATTTTTGAATTTTATCAATTAGAACTATCCAAATTATTTTGGATAAAGCTTTATTTTCATGTAAAAGATTGTAATAGATTAGATATTTTTGATACAACTCTATAAGTACTTTGTAATTCGAGGTAAGAAGGGTTGATACTTTCCTAGAACCAGAGACATTATTGTACTTTTATGGAAATTTTGAAGATAGCCAAAGGCTTCTGGCTTCAGTTTCTAGAAGCATTTGTGTTCATGAGAGTCTCCTTTGTGTAACCATTTTTGTGATTCTTCATGTATTTGAGGTAATATAGAAGTACTAGGTAAGGCTAGGTCGATTTTTGACCTCCCTGATAGCCATTGAAAAGTTATTATCATCACTGAGATTAGCTAATTGAACAATTTAAATTAGTACCTCTGCATCATTAAATTATTACCTTTTTTCATCTCTCAAATGTATAATTGTTAGCTATAGAAATCTTTCTATACACCTCAACTTAGTTTGATAATATAAATATTTAGGAAGGATATTTAATTATCAAATATCTTATATTTCATCTATCATAAGTATTTAAATATTGCATTTTGTTAGTACTGGAATCAACACTTTGAGAAAATTTTAAAATATATGGGTTATGTACATGTGAATGATTTGATTCATTGATCATCCATTTAAATAAATCCTCATTGAGATGCTTTGGCACAATTCACGAGCCTAGAACTTTCTACAAAGAAACAACATACAACAAGAGTATTAAAACATAATCCATTTCCAAGATCTTCTTCGAATGGATTGGGTACATTTTGGGATCCCACAGACCATCATATCATATCAGGATAACAGGTTCCTAAGCGCATTCTAGTTGAGTCTTTAGTCATTGTTGGACACCAAGCTCGCCAAATCAACTTCCACCCCAAGACTGATGGCCAAAAAAAGGTCGTTAACATGATGATCATGCACATTTTGTGCATGTACAACTCCAAGCATCCACACACATGGAATGAGAGTTTCTCCTATGTTCAACACAACTACAACAAATATCTCCATAGCTCAATTGGCCATAGCACTTTTAGGTGGGCCTAGGATTTCAACCATTAGGTCCCATTGATATCGCACTACTCATTTCAACTACACCAGACGAGATACACATGTGCAATATGGAGCCAATAAAACTACCAACTTTATTTAATTAATTCAACACACCTTCCAACAGGTCCATGATATCTTGCAAAAAGTAAATACTAAGTACAAACAACCTCATGATCAACATTGTGTGCCACACAAGTTTCAAGTGGGAGACATGGTTTGATTGCATTTGCAAAGGAACACCTTATAGGGGATCATATAAAGCTTCATCCACTTTGCTATAGACCTTACACAATCACCAAGGCTATGGGTGACAATGATTTTGAGCTAAGTATTCACCCCTTCCTTGGCCTACACCCAGTGTTCTATGTGGATTGCCTTCGACCATAATTTCCACTATTGTTAAATACATCAGAATCATATAGAAACTAACACCAATAGAGCTCAACCCATATTTCATTTAAGATCACAATTGATTAGATCATGGACACATAAATTAAAAGGACTTGCCAACAGAGGACCTAGTTGTATCGGGTTGTCGAAGTAGGCAAGCTCCTGCACCAAGGAAGGTGGCTCACTATGTGATTTCAACAAAATTTTACCCATATAATGGAGGCACTCAATTCAATGGAGACCATTTCTTCCTAAGGGGGGAGGACTAATCCTAGTGAATATCGAAGGTCACCCACCTATTCCAATGGCTCACAACACAATTTCTAGTTTGGTAGTTTCTTTTATATTTTTTAGGTCCTGAACTTTTGGAGTTTTTTTGACGACCTAAATGATGTTTTTGGGGAAAAATAATTGCTAAGTGCAGACGGAAAAATGTACTTCTTGGTTAGACCTTTCCAATGAGTTATCTTTCACAAAAAAAAAAGATTGTATACCAAATTTATGACCTCGGGATGTTGACGTTCCGACTTACCCCATCAGGACCCATAAACATTTGACACTTCATCTCCTAGGGTTAGTTATTTTATTTTTATGGTTTCTTATTATTTTTTATGATAAAAATTCCTCCGAGCCTCATTAGTTTGATGAAGGTGTGTAGCTATCACATCTCTTCTTAGAGATAAACTACCACCATTTGAGCTAGTATGTTTTCTTTATGCATTTATATAGTTTCAACAATTTCCATTTATTAATAGAAATCAAGTGTCATTGTATCTCAATGTTTTGGTTATATATATATATATATATCATTTCATTCTTTTCATAAATTTGGATCATATAAGGTCATATGAGCCCAACGGTAAAAGGTTGAGAGTGGTTAAAGTAGACATGTCGCTTATTGTCGTGGGGCATGATTCCACCATGTTTATCACACATCGTTTGGTTCCCATGGCTAGCTAAACCAACCATAATTTCTCATGGATTTTCTTTTGTAGAGCACATGTATTCACCACCTTTGGGATGATATAACTAAAATTAGAACATAGGCCAATTAAAATTAAAACAGGTTGGTTAACAACCATACCTTCCCTTTTTATTACTGAAGCTTGATGTTTTGCATACCTATTATCCAATGCAGCATAAATTTGTAGTATGTTGTAAGCCACATCAAGTAAGCTGTGCCCCAATCTGCACCTCTGCACTATATTACGAGGCAGCTGAGGAAAGTGTTCGCTGTCTCTTACACATTGTACAACTTTGTGCCATTCTGTTGTTGTTAAGGACAATTTCTCCATAAATGGTTCTCTCCACGTGTCCAACACTACACATACCCTTTCCTGAACTCGTCAATCTCTTCTTTTACTGGTTTAGTAGGCCAAATTTTGTCATAAATAGTTGATTTTTTTTATACTAATTCTTCACTGGATTGGTGAACTTCACATTTTCCTCTCTCCTTACTTATATCTTGAGGGTTTTGGCATTTTCCCATTGAAATTGGTCTTATCTCTTTGTTTCTAGTATGTTCAAAACTCAAGTTTGTGTTTGACTGTTCATAACAATATTTGGCATTTCGGATAGTGTCCTCAAATGTTCTTAGCTCATAAAACTCAATCCTATCTCGATAAGATCGTAGTAACCCAATGATATATGGCACATACCTCAACAACTCCAAAAATCTATTAGTGTACTCATCAATAATAACTTCCCTAGCTTATGCTTGTGGAATTCTATAATTTTTCTATCATAATACCTCTTAGACAAGTACTTCTCCCATAATTATTTCTCAAAATTTATCCATGATAGTTCCTTCACCCTAATGTCTTTAAAATTCTCAAATCCTCCCACTATATATCAACTTTTCCCTTCAAGATGAAAATGACTACTTTGGCCTTCATGTTTTCATAGTCATGCATTCTGTAGTGTTTTTTCATTCCCAACAACCAAGATTATACCTCTTCAAGCTTCTTTATCTCTCTATGAAGATAAGAGGATTTGACTTCTTGAACTCTTCTGGAATTGTCCTTTTCTCCCTTATATTTTGTTGATGGTGACTTCTAGTTGCAGTGATGATTGATCAGGGCTACTTGTCTTTTCTTCTTAAGCGTTGACTAGGATTTGTCCTCTCATTGTCTCTTCATTTCCTTGCTTATTTTTTTCCTTGGCTTGTTTCCTTCTACCCTATTGGTCTCCAATCCTCAATTTTGGATCTCCAATGGTCTTTTCTTGGATTTGTGCCTGCCTAGATAGATGGCACTGAGATTATGTGGCTTTTGTCTTTGCAGGTCTAATAAGATCTGTAAAATCATTGCATTCACCTTTGCTTGCCTTTCTTTTGCTCTAATGATATTTTCATTGATTGCCTTGCAACTTCTCAATTCAACTCTCAAGATCTTGAGAGTATCCATCCAATAAGGGGATTTTTTGTCTGACTTATTTTCCACTAAATCCTCTTTTTGACCATGAGGGGATCTGTCTGTTTTGTACCATACCATTCTACTACTCATTCTTCCATTTTCTTGCTGGAATCTCTTATCTATATCTCTTTGTGTTGTTATACACATAGCTATTAGTTAATTCAAACATAAATAAACATATTTACACACCACCTTGCATGTTTACAATAAGAATTCTGATCTGCAACTGGTTGTAAAATAAAACCCCACGTTAACATGTAGGTTAGAAAACAAAGTAACATTTGAGAAATATGTCAAGCCAATTGTCATATCCACTGTAAGACTACAATAAGTACACATGAGCATATAGTGATTAAACTATTAGGTTAAGTGTTTACCATGTGTGCATGTGAGTGTGAGCTTCTTCAGGTCCATTGTTGAACCTTCACTTTGATACCACTTTGTAACATGCCCTCCCACCCCCTTGTACTATCTCAGGCTGTTGGACGTGTTACTTATTGAATTGATCTGACCTCCAAGGTATATTATGAATATGGAGTTATAAAAATTCTCCTTTCATAATTTATTTAAGTCTCAAAACACATAGCACCGTCACGTTCAACGCATGTAGAGCTTTCTGGTGATATAAAATTTATCTCTATCCAACTCCCTGATTGAAAATTATGTCCATTTGAAGTTTAGCCAATCATATTAGGCCATGTTAGCATTGCGCTTCCACGTCAACTTAGTTGTTAGTCCGCATCAACATGGTACTACCATGTCATCCCATGCATGGGCCTCAAAACTTCCTACCCTTATGTGCTTTAAGGGCTTTCCCCATTGAATGTATTTCAGCCCATCTCACAATTTTGGTGGGGCTCGTAGACCCACGTCATGTCGGACTGACATGATTATTTTCTCCTAGTAAATTTTCAAAATCAGGTGGTAGGTGGCAAGTGGTGTTAGAGGTTCCATCAATTAACAACCTTGACGGATGGATGTCTTCCCATTAACTATTTTCCCATTTTATGCCACTAAAGTTTGGTAGAGACTAAAGGCCTGGGAGTGCCAACAAGTTTTGGGCAACAAATGTTTGGTGATCTCATCAACTAACGAGTCCAAAAAAGACATTCTCGTTAGCTATAATTATATCTACTACCACTGCCTTTCCAAGGAAGTGTGGAAAGTTGGAAGTTCCAATGGGTGATGAGCAATTCCATCGGTTGACAACCCTAATAAACAAGAAATTTCTTGTCAATTGTACTGTTGTTTCTCGATACTTAGGGGAAATGAGAAAACAAAAATTTACAATGCAGAAGAAGTCTCGATAGCTGAAATATGAGATCTCGTGCACTCTGTCACCAACCATGGTCACATGGTTAATAAGATAAGCCAGGTGTTGGGGCTATATAAAACTGTGATTGTGCATTGCTACTGCAACTCCAGTGAGGAGTTCAGAAAATCACTGACAACATTGGACTGTGTAGATGGGTGTTTGTTGGCTTAATGGGGCCTGACCCGGGTTCAGAAATGTTTAGCCAAACAAATCCTGACACTACCAGCCCTTTCAGAAACAGTCCATGGAGTGCAGACTGAAGTCTCACCCGAGGTACTATGGGAGGGTGCTGGAACTAGGTTTTCACACCCTAGGGATGCCTTGATGTGGTCTAGGTTTTTGTGAAGTGATCCTACATGCTGCGTTGCTTCCGCGCAGCTGTCATCTCAGGGTAACTACCTTAGTCAAGTTCGAATGCAATTTACCCTTTTCTGTGCTTATTATTATTATTATAGATCTTTGGTTACTTATGAAGGTACAACACTATTAGTTATTATTCAACATAAACAGAAATGCACGTAATCATAAATCAGTAACAGATGCATAAACTAGAATCTAGAATAGATACACGATATTTTAGAATCAACTTATCTTTATTAATGCCTTTATCTGGTTACAACCCACTTCCTTCCCTGTGCACACAGCTGCAGGGGTCCGCGCACAGAGCTGCGGACTCTAACCAGGCCTCCATGCACACAGCTGCGAAGCCTCTTTCTCCTATTACAACCCAAACTTGCACTTACAGATTCAGATCTACTATCACGTTTAGACACCCATATTACTTCTATTACCAAAAAGCTGCCTTTTACACTTAGAGCCTTGCTCTTATTTATACCTTCCCATGGTCTGCAGACCATGGGCAGGCCGACACATTCTAGATTAATTTATAATATTTTAGGGTGGACTACCCTTAGACTTGACCCATTACAATTCGTGCTCTGTGTACTTCGTAGAGCTTTTACAATACAATACCCAAAAATGTGGGCTTCAAGCCCCAAAACCGTTACGCGGGGGATCCGCTGCCCAACAAGCCCCCAACACAATCATCGTGACTCATCCCGAGTCACTCGTCGATGCAGCGAGACGTGCTACCAAGGCTTCGCGGTTCACCATCCCTATGAGTGACATACTGTGCTTCGTTGTTCCATCCTTGCTTCTTGCAACACTTCTTCAAGCTCCTGCTCCATTTCCCCTACTAGTTCGCCTAACTGATGATGCTCATTCTGCTCTGCTTGGTTAACACAAAGCGGCTCCTCATAGGATTTTAGATCTAGATGAGATTCCAAAGCCATAAACTCTTTGTGCAAGTGCAACAAGTTTGCAATCTCTGATCCTGTATACTTAATATCTGCTGCACCTTGTGTTTCATTTTTGAAAGAGAGATGTTGTTGTCTGCGAGGTCTCAATCTTCAAGGTTCGTCGTAGGCACGTAGCCCAGGGTTGCACTTGGCCATGATATCCCAAGATTCACCATATCACCCTTAATTTTCATAAATCACTTACTCAACCACAGGTTTCGCGGCAACATCCGGGCCAGTCCTACTATCTGTCTGGGAATTTGCGATATGTCTCTCACCACTCGTGTTGAGCTCGGCACGACGACTTCAACCGTCGACATTACGTTGTCCCAAAGGTCCTGCAAATCATC
Source organism: Pinus tabuliformis (assembly GCA_031772625.1). Classification (NCBI taxonomy): domain Eukaryota; kingdom Viridiplantae; phylum Streptophyta; class Pinopsida; order Pinales; family Pinaceae; genus Pinus; species Pinus tabuliformis. The sequence goes on from CM062809.1 coordinate 22,299,220, forward strand.
GAAGTTGAATGGGTCCATACCTATCAGGTAACTCAATAACTTAAGTCTCACAGTGCCATGGTTTGTTCGGTAGACAAGTAGATGTGATTTATAAGGCAGCCAATATTAAAATTTGACCGTTCCCTGCTTTTCTAGTTCATTAATGTAATATGTCCTGGAGATTGTTTCAAATCTCGTACGACTTCATGTTTTAAATTCCTGTCATCCACTCCTTGTTGCCACAGATTGACCCTCTTGTCATGAACAGTGACCTCAACTGTCACTTTCCCGCTTATCTGCGCAGTAGTGCAGTCCTTTATGCATGATCGCGATTCTTGTAATAAACGCTTCTTACGCGGAACCCTATTTCCACGCAGCTTTCTTGCAGACTCGTTTATAGTCCCGCGCCTTCTTTCAACTACTTGAAGTGCTGAGACTATACTTCAGTCGGTTAGTCAGGCAGCCGACTCACTTGTGTAGATCTTCAGGCAACTGCCATTTACCTTTCCTGGGAAGGGCTCCCCATTAAGCTTGCTGAGCTGGACCGCGCCACCATCTGTGACTTCTTTGACTACATATGGTCCCAACCAATGCATTCAGAGTTTTCTAGGGAACTTCTTAAACTTGCTATCATATAGTAATACCAAATCGTTGAATTTAAGTGTGCGCAACTTAATGTGGCAATCGTGCCACGCTTTCTCGCGCTGTTTTTGTACCTGTTGATGGAAGCCTGCCAGAAATTGTTCTTCCTCTAGTTCTTCCAGTTGCGTGAGCCTATCCTCCAAGGCTTTGCGGTCAACCATGCCTGTCATCGCTGTTATCCGCAAATTGGGTACAATGTATTCCATTGGCATGACGACTTCCGTGCCGTAGACTAACCTGAATGGTGTCTGCCCTGTCAATTTTTTGCATGTGGTTCTGTATGCCCATAACACAATAAGTATGTGTAAATCCCAATCAGTTCGCTGCGTGTTACATACTTTGGTCAACGTAGTCTCTAGAATCTTGTTGAATGATTCTACAGTCCCATTCACTTGCGGATGGTATAGCATGCTTTGCTAATGATACACCTGGAATTCTTCAGTAAGTGCGCTAATAGTTTCATTTAGGAAGTGTGTTTTATGGTCATTCATTAGAATTTTTGGGCATCCAAACCACGTCAAGACGTTTTCAAATAAAAATTTCACAGCTGTAGTAGCCGTGCAGTCCTTAACCGGCTGTGCTTTTGCCCATCTAGTTAAATATTCTGTCGCAGTGATGATATAGCGCACACTTGTCTTCCCTTTAGAGGTGATGGACCCCACAAAGTCTATGGCCCATTTTTTGAATGGCTGTAATGTCATTTGTGGATTGAGTGGCATCTCATCTCTTCGTGATGGTTTCCCAGTCTGCTAACATACGTCACAAGCCCGACAATACGCTTTTGAGCCTTGATGTAGGGTTGGCCACCATAGTCCAGCGTGAAGAATCTTCTGTGTTGTCACTCGTGTCCTCTTGCAACCCCCCTGTGTGCTTCTGCGAGGATCTGTCCTCGTTCAAATTCCAGTACATATCTTTGTAATATTTCGTCATTTCCCATTTTGTAGAGGTTCCCCACGATAACAGTAAAATCTGTTGTGCATTCCACCAATTCTCTTTTCTGCTGAACTGAATACCCTTGCGACATGGTCTCTGTGGTTAAGAAGTGGATTATATCCTCGAAGTGGCCATCCGCGACATGAACTACATAGAGTTGTGCATCAAGTAGTCCTTCCTCCAAATTTGTTGGCTCCTCACTGTTCTCAATTCAGGACAGGTGATTTGGGCTTTCGTTTAGGTGTCTCAGCTTTACGATGACCTCGAAATCATATTCTTGAAATAGTAACAACCATCTACAAATGCGGCCCCCCAACACAGGCTTGTTCACCAGGTATTTCACCCGTGGAGTGATTGGTATACATTTTAAAGTGCCCACTGAGTAGATAGTGGCGGTATTTCTGGAGCACATATACCATTGCCAATCCCTCACGCTCAGTAGTGGAGTAGTTCTTTTCAACTTTAGACAATTGTCGACTTGCAAACGCGATCGGGTGATCAATGCCTTTTGCTCCTTCCTGCATGAGTACAACGCCCAACGCGATACACAACGCATCAACGTGTACATGAAATTCAATGTCCCATTTTGGGAAAACCAAAATGGGGGCGGATGCCATATTTTCCTTCAGAATCTCCAGAATCTTCTTACAGTCATCATTCCAACAATATGTAGCGTCCTTTTTCAACAACTGTTCCATTGGTGTCGTGATTTGTGCGTAGCCCTTAATAAACTTTCGATAGTAGCCAGTGTGTCCCAACGTGGTATGGAGTTGTTTGACACTACGCGGCGCTTGCAGATTGAGTATGACAACAATCTTTGTAGGGTCCACCATCAGGCTTTGTTTGCAGACTACATGGCCGAGAAAGTTGCTAAAAGGGATGAGGAATGTACACTTTTTAAGATTTAGCACAATCTTGTGTCGTCGACACGTATCCAACATCAATCGTAAGCTTGCTACATGTTTCTTGACTAGCCCAAATATAGTCCAATCATCAAAATAAACCTCAAAAAAATTATGAATGAATTCTTTGAACGTGACCACTACTATGCGCGAAAGTATCGTTGGCGCTTTCTTCAACCCGAAGGGCATAACATTGTACTAAAAACATCCCCATTCGGTTGCAAAGGTGGTCTTGCTCCTATCTTCCGATGCGATCTTGATCTGATGGTACCCCGAGAACCCATCCGTGAACGAGTACACTTCCTGTCCACCAACATTCTCTAGGAGTTCATCTATAAACGGGGTCGGGAACGAGTCATGAACGCAGGCATCATTCGGTTTTTGGAGGTCCACGCAGATTTGAATTTCGCCCTTCTGTTTTTTCTCCTGCACTATCACAGGACTCACTCAATCAGACTCTTCCACAGGTTCAATAATTCCTGCTGCAAGCATTTTGTCCTATTCTTCGCGAAATTTTTCCTTATACTTCAGACTCAAAAGGTAAGGATGCTGCTTAACTGGTTTCACATCTGGTTTCAGAGTTATCTTCATCATTCCTAGGTCGCTGAGAATCCCCTTTAACTTTGTTATTTTGGTCGGGAATAAGTCTTGATATTCGCGCAGTAACTCGATGACTTTATCCACCGTGGCATCATCCCAATAGTCCCCCAGGGTCGCGTACTTTGGTTCATCATCTGTACCAATGTTCACCTATTTCGTTTTTAGTGGCGCTGTGATGTCGGGGTCCTGAATTTCGCATCTCCCTTCTGTTTTGCAGAATGTTAATGTTTCAGGGGTCATCATCATCATCCTCTATTTGTATGTTGTAACATTCTAGGGCATGGCTTAGCTTATGTGACCATTTTGGTTGAACTATTTCTTTTGGTTCCTGTGGTATTTTGAAGATAGCAGTGTTCAAAATTTGCAGCGCATCATCAACAGTATCCATCCATTGGTCTTCAAATAAGAATGTTAATAAAAACCCTTCGTGTAAGATATCCCATTCGCCTGTACCATGTTGGAGCTCTGTCTCGATATACCAATTTCTGGGGATGACATCTAGGGTATGATAGAATAAGTGTACCCATTCAGGCTGGGGCTCTTCGCCATAGGCTTTGGTCCATTTTGTGAGGTGCATGCATGGGTCATCGTGTCCATCGTATTTCTCAGTTATTCATAGCTCCAGCTTCCCAAACCTTAGCTGCATCATCCTTTTGAAATCACAACAGTTTTCAAAATTCCCTTCATGTGTTCCCCACCAACACACATGTGTTGTGCGCAATACCCACTTTAATGCATCGAACCTCTGGTGCTCTGGTATTACACCCTCAAACTTGCTCAAGAATTCATCCACCACTATTAGTCCATCATATGTTGGTAGATCTCGAGCCTGGGTGGTTATGCAACACAATGATTTGGTCATCATATTACAATTTAGCATCATCACTTCACTCAACTGATTGTGCCATCGCTCATCTTCTTCGTCAGACTCCGACAAGCAGGATTCTATGTGCTCCCACGGGGTCCCTTCATCTGCAGTCAGATTTAGACAATCCTAGTTTTGCACGGTTATTTTATAGATACAATCTAACTCCTTGTCACTTCCATCATTGCACATGGGTTCTGTGTAATGCTTTCCTTCAGCAGGATCCAGCAGAACTATCACACGTAGGGACTTTTTCTCGAAAATCATTTTCTGCTTCTTTAGGTTGATGACTCCATTCATATCTGTTGCCCAATCTATTCCGAGTAATGCGGGGTAAGGGTTACTGTCATCTACAATCTCTATTACCTTGAAATCTGTCTGCGTGCTCGCACCATCGATATCCATTGTTACTCCTGTCAATCTTCCCATGGGCAAGATCTTTTGTTGGTTCGCCATCCGTAATTGAATAGGAGACCATTGTAGTGCGGGCTTGGCCATGCGTTCCCACTTCTGTTTAGGTGATACATTCACATCCAAACCCAGGTCTAAGATTACTTGATCCATCTCATATTCACCAATTTGTGTTGTCAACTGCATTTCCATCCAGTGCGCAGAGCATGCTTCCCCATTTTTCGAACTACGTGCGGCTCCCCTGACCCTGCGCACCTAGCGATAAACTCTTGTAGTCCTTTAACTACATTATTATCACGCAGCAGTTTCATACATGTCTCTAAAAAGGTAGTTATCATCAAGGGATCTAGGCTCATCTCCAGTTGATCCCTACTACCTGAAGTAGAGACTTCCGCAAAGCTCTTCTTAGCTTCCATAAATGTTTATTTTGCATGGTACAATTCAAACTCAGGTTCCTTTGTTGGAGCCTTACGTACCTAGGTATCCTCTTTAGGTTTCTTCTCCTTATCTTCCCCCGTGGTCATGCCACTTCTAAGCATCATGTTTATGTTGGGTTCCTCTTCATGTGGTTCGGACCTCACCATTTGGATATTTTGTGTCAGAGTGGGCTGCAACACCCCTTTTTCACTCATTTGTGCAATCAGCTTCGGACAATCTATCATTTCATGATCAAACTGTTCATAGTACGACAAGATAGTCTCATCAGGTTGGTACAATCATGAGCATAGTGCCCAGGTCCTCCGCAATTGTAACAAATTAGCTGTCCGTGGCACCTTCCAGGCCCCATTCCCCCATGACCTCGACCTCGCCCTTGGAAGCCACCTCGCGTTATTGCTGTAGCTGGATCAAGGCCTCACGTTTCTATCTACATTCGATAAGCAGGGGTCCTATCCATCATTAGTTCATAGCTCCGACACGTTCGCTCATCATGACCCACAGATCTACGGAAATTACAGTATAGTTGCTGCGAAGTCTAGGTGTACTTTTGCAACAGGTGATAGTTGTCCATTGCATGCTTTCCTCCCACCTGAAAAATCGTGCACCAGAGAGCGGTGGATGCACTCAGTCCTGCTTTCACCTTTGGTCTCAATGGCATCGGTCCCCCTCTTGCCAAATAGTTTGTGAATATAGTACAGTGATCCTTATCGTGACCCTGGCCTTTACATTTTATACACCACACTTCTTCGCACGCCTCTGGCCAGGGCACCCTATCCTGCTTCAAACTCTACATCTCTAAGCATAGGTTTTGTAGTTACACGTGGATTTGTTGGACTCCCAACCTCGAATCCTGTATCATTGTTTCGTGCAACCTCATCGCCATTTCCAATGCCTCTACCTGGGTTGAGAGCTTCTGTTGTGACAGTGCCGTCCTCAGGTGTGGTGTCAAAGACGCCACAAACCATGCGCGGTGCTGCACATCCGTTAGTGTCATATTAGCCTCATGGATCATACTTTTCAACCTTTGATCTAGATCCCAGGGGGTTTCACCTGGAAGCATCGCGATCTCCTTGAATCCTATAATCGACTGCGTCTTCGATTTTGGTCGACTAAACTCTCTGTTCAATGCAATTTGAATTTCTACTATTCTGGCATTCGGGTGATCATTTGAGTGCTTGATATACCAAGTCAGCGCGCGATCCTGTAGCGCACTTACCAATGTGGCCTTCTTAATGTTATCATCTGTAACCCTGTGCGCTTCCCACACTGCTCTTACTACGAACCAAAACTGATCGGGATCTTCATTTCCTACTCCTCTGAATATAGGCAACTTGATCATGCTCGCCATGCTAAACTACTGATTTGGTGGAGGCGGAGTGGGCGAAGTTGGAGGTGAAGAAGGTGATGGGAGTGGTGGTGTTAGCGGAGATGATAACTGCGGAATGCACTGCCTGATCAAACTGACCGCACTCCTCGAAGAAACCCAAGCGTGCTCTTCCCCACTTGCTCGCGGTGGTGAAATTAAAGGACTGTTTCCTAACCCTTTGATCCCTTTGAAGATCCTTCCACTTCATGTCATTCCACTCATTAATGTATGCGCATCACCCATTTTTCACATAACAACATCTTAATCCAGGTATTCAAAGACTTGATGTACTTACCTCGCGGTCCTTTGAGAAAGCATATTTCGGCTTTGCTGTAGCTGACAGTCGTGTCTATCACAAATTTAGTGATAAACCCTCCTATTATTCGATCCAGCCAATGATCTACGGCCCGCGCAATCTTATCTTCAGATGCCTCTAGCCTGTGCACTAGCTCTGGAGTCCACACTATCGGCTGATCAAGCTTGCACCTTCTCGTGCTGTCTGCTAGCCTCGTGATCCAAGCATATAGTTTCGAAGAGAATGTCGCGAAGAAGACCTCGTGGATTTCTGTATATATGAAGCGATCCAACCACCTTCTCTCAGATATCTGCAGAGTTTTGTTTTCCTGTATTACGAACTCGTGCAGCTTCTGATCCAACCAATCTTCAAGTTCTTTCTTCGTAGGGTTCCAACGTCCTAACATCAGACATCCCTTAGGTAGATCCTGGTCCCAACAATGGAACCATTTGTTGGCTTAATGGGGCCTGACCTATGTTTAGAAATGTTTATCCAAACAAATCTCAACACTACCGGCCCTTTCGGCAACAGTCCACGGAGCACGGATTGATGTCTCACCTGAGGTAGTATGGGAGGGTGTTGGAACCAGGTTTCCGTACCCTAGGGATGTCTTGATGTGGTCTAGGTTTTCGTGGAGTGATCCTACGCGCTGCATTGGTTCCACGCAGCTGTCATCTCAGGGTAACTACCTTAGTCAAGTGCGAATGCAATTTACCCTTTTCTGTGCTTATTATTATTATAGATCTTTGGTTACTTATGAAGGTACAACACTATCAGTTATTATTCAACATAAACAAACATGCGCGTAATCATAAATCAGTAACAGATGCATAAACCAGAATCTAGAACAGATACACGATATTTCATAATCAACTTATCTTTATTAATGCCTTTATCCAGTTACAACCCACTTCCCGCCCTACGCACATAGCTGCAGGGGTCCGCGCACACAACTGCGGACTCTAACTAGGCCTCCGCGCACACAGCTGCGGAGCCTCTTTCTCCTATTACAACCCAAACTTGCACTTACAGATTCAGATCTACTATCACGTTCAGACACCTATATTACTTCTATTACCAAAAAGATGCCTTTTACACTTAGAGCCTTGCTCTTATTTATACCTTCCCATGGTATGCGCGACACATTCTAGATTAATTTATAATATTTTAGGGCAAACTACCCTTAGACTTGATCCATTACAATTTGCACTCTACATACTTCGCGGAGCTTTTACAATACAATACCCAAAAATGTGGGCTTCAAGCCCCAAAACTATTATGTGGGGGATCTGCTGCCCAACAGTGTTGATCCAAAATATTGATCCGTAATAAATTATATTGGGTTGCTAAGAAATATTTTGGAGCATCAACTTTGGCATTGAAAAGCCAAATTTCCTAAGAAAGATTCACATTAAGATTTAACCAATGAACCTCATGATTTCACAACAAAATACAAGAGTGCATAAACCATAGGATTGTCACATAACTATTAAAAAAAGTGACTAACAACACTTGACTGAATCCTCATTAACATACATAATATGAGATAGGATACAATCTTAAGTATGGCAAAGATTCATTAAATTCATAAACATGTTAAATAGTTGGAAACACTTATAATCACAAGTTGGTAGCAAATATCTCATTCAACTAGATATATTCATATAAGTAGCCTTGTAGTTCATGAAGAAAACAACCATCACATAGTGTTAGAAGTTCACATAACCATAAGGACATATAAGGAAACTCATTCACCATGAATAGTGTTGACCCATATATTTTCTAATAACATATCAAACATTCATCATCCTTAAGTCATTTAGTCATAAGTAATTATACTTATCTGAATAACTTGAAATGGCTTAGAAATTGAAGGAGGGGCTTCAACTCTCCACCAAACCATAGGCCAACTACACCACAATCTTTCTTGTAGCTAACCAACCTCGACTCGAGTCCAAATTCTAAGTGGATGCTTGCTCATGGAATTCATCCAAGGCTCAGCTGGGGTATTGCTTAGTTCTAGGAGTCTATATCTACTGTCTAGGTGGTTTTTTAGCTATATTTTCAAGGCAAGCACTATAGGATCCCATAGCCCACTGTCTAGGTGGTTTATCAACCTTCCCGAAAATCACCATAATTTTTTAGCTACCATGCCTAGTGGTTTATTAACCTTACAAAAAACATCCGAGTGGTTTATTAGCCCTTTTAGCAAGCATTGAGTGGTTTATTAACTTTTTTAGCAAGCACTGAGTGGTTTATTAACTTTTTTAGCAAGCACTTAGTGGTTTATAAAATTACTTATTAAGCACTCATAGTTCAATCCTCCTTTAAGCCTCCTACTAACCATTTAGGCTTGGAAACCACAATCTATCGACCCAGCACATCAATACAGGGGAAACAACCCAAATTTTCAAAGCACCAAGCTCAAAGGTGGGGTTAATCAATCTTAAGCTCTGATACCACCCGATCTAAAAATGGGGCTCTTAGGATTCTTGTCTAACTTACAAGAACCTCTCCCACTTCCAAAGCTTTAAATTTTCCCAAGTCTTAATGATTAACCAATGCAGAATTAAGAAATGCTTGAAAATATGGGTGTATGCTTGTATTTGTTTTCAGTTGATTATTTACTTTAAAATCTGTTGTTTGTGCTGATATGGGAAGGTACTTAAATTGATATATAAATGCATATAACAGTAGTTAGAGCAGCAATAAAAACAAACACATAAGACAACAATATAATATGGAGTTCACCCTGATATCTTGGGCTACGTCTCCTTGAGCTCTAGTCAACTCGACTAGGCTCCTTGGGATTATGGCAACAGTTCTTTTACAAGTTCCACACTCAACTCCAATGTTTTACACAGGAACATTGGGCTCAGAACACCATCTTATCCCTTGGCTCTTGGAGCTCTTCGGCTTTCTAGCTTTGGCTCTTGGCTCTGGCTCTGGCTCTTGCTCTGGCTCTTGGCTCTAACTCTAGCTCTGGCTCTTTGGCGCGAGCTCTGGTTCTGGCTCTCAGCTCTCGCTTCTGGCACTCACTCTGGCTCTTAGCTCTAGCTGTGGCTCTTTGGCTTTCTGTTTTGGCTTCTCTAAGCTCTTCCTCTTGTCCTTTGCATGCCTCTATGAGTTGCTCGACCTCCAAGCAACTTCAACAACAATATGTTGCTGTCAATTGAGCTCTTTGGCTTTTCACTTGACCTCTGAGTGACTCCAAAGACTCTCTGCGCATTTAACTTTTTATCACTATTCGCTCTCCTCTCTTCTTCTATCCTCTCTGCGCATTCCACTCCCTTTTATCTCTATCAGTCTGTGGCTTTAAGCCATCTCCTTCCTGACTATTCGTTTCCCTTCTTTTGGCTGTTATAGTCACTGCATCACACCTCATAGGGAAACGACCACCTATTCCGTAACGGATAAGTGTCAGGTTCACTGGAAACACTCGATTGTTTGAAATGGATGTTATTTCCGTTTACACCAAGAATGCCCGCAAAACACGAATCTTTGCCAACTCATCGTCCTCGTCAGACTTCAAATCTTTATGCGCCATAGCTTATTTCTCCCTCGAGTCTGGTCATCCATCGGGTGGAACCTCTGTTGTTGATCTGGGACCCCTAGATCCTACGATCTTCGCTTATATCACGCGGATGAGTTGCTCGACTGTTAGTCTGTGATGTAAGCGGTTTTTCTCTCTCCCCACCGGACACGCATCACTCAGTGTATGGAATCGCTGGGTCCTCGGCCAAACCCACTTACCGCCCAAAATGCCTTCGATATTCCACCGGTTTTGGAGTGCGGGACCCGCCTGTCAGTTTCAGTGCTTTTCCCATGGTTTTCTCTGTTTTCCACGTGACCAGGTGCTAGGGATTTTTTCCTTCTCGAGGGTTTTGTCTAGCGATGCGCGATTGGCGCTTTGCGCGAATCGTGCATCAAAAACAGCCTCCGTTTCTGGGTTTGAGCCTCCCAACTGCTATTTTTGCACCATGCACAGTCTCCATGGGCCAATGGTCAAGCGCTTTGACCGAAGGTCCTCGTTGCTCCATGTTGGCTGCAAAATTACCATTATTCAGAGGTTATTTCTGATAATTCTTTATAGAGTTTGGGTAACTTTAAGAGAGTTTAAAGATCCAATTTCGGATCATGCCTTCTCACTAAAATAACTTTTGGTCCACCAAAAGACTGATACACTGATTTGAGCAGTAATGGGAGTAACAACACCCTCTTCTTTCAGCCTCCCTACATCTTCCTTTGCATAGTGCCTCTGAACCATAATCTCTAACCACTTCCCTCCTTGGATGGGTTGGTCATCTTGGGAAGAACTGTTTTCCTCCTTGACTTCATGTAGAACTTGTGAAGTTTACAGAAGGGAGATTGAACTTCTTTACCTTGATCCTTGATCCAAGGTGGCTCAAACAAATGTGAAGTACATCTGCTCCATAAAACTTTCATTTGTACTTGTTTGAAAAGCTGCCAACAACAACGGTTAACAACAATAGGTATACAGACAAAAACTGCATGGGCTAACTCCTGCTTCAACAAAGAAACAGGTTTCACATCTTGTGAACCCTTCCATGTCTTATATTTGCATACAAATGATTAATAGATAAAAGCCAATAAAACATGCCTTTACAACAAATGACCCTTCAAGTCAAGTATGTAGGAAAAAGACCTTTAGGATTCTTTTCCAAAAGATGAAACACTTCATCATTATCTCCATTTTGGAGACCAAGTTAACTTCTTCCAAACCAACATTACATGCATCTCATGCTCATGCATGCATTCCATCTATCAACTTTCGCTTAAGTACATTGTACTTTCGAAGTTGAAATGAACATATTGTTGCAGCAATAAAGTGAGTTTCCTACTCAACTTCTTTCTATTTACCATTTTGGTAAGATCCTGCAACTTGCATTTATTCCACAAAGAAATGAAAACAAAGGCATCAAAGGACATGTAGTCTTAATTGGATAAGAATTCTAACCATTTCTTACCAATCCATTTCAAAGGTCCCTCCTTGGTTTGCACTTCAACATCAATATGTTAATCATCCTGAAACACATCAATCACGGAATCTTTATTTCTATCCCTACCATTTTCTTCTTCCACCTTCTCCTTTAGCTTTGATGGAAGCAATGCTGGATTCAAAGTCCAACACCCTTCAACAAGATGCCCTTGCTTATGGCAGTAAGTGCAACACATGTGCATCCTTTTGATAGCATGTTTTGCCTTGTCCTGTGGACCTTTGGCTGCTTGCTTCTTTTCCTTCAAAAGTTTCCTGTATGTGGCAATCCTCTTCCAGCATCTAGAAACATAATGGTTATCCAAACCACAAAAGGAACATGCAATTCTATTTCCATGCTTTACAAAATCAAAAGGAATGTGTTTAGAACTAGATTTATACTTGCCTCTTTCACATTTATTGCCTTCATGAGTAGGTGAAACAAATGAAGAAGTGGCTCCCTTTGGAACACTGTCACTTTCTTCAGGGCTGTCAGAGTTTCCACAGCTCTCTAGTTCAAGTGTCTGCTTTTGAACACCTGCATCCTGCGAATGATGTTTCGAGCCATTGCATTCCTCCTGAATACAATCTTCACACTTCTGAGGTAGAGGACCTGCAATGAAACTCCTTTTCGGAACTTTTTCAGTGGCCTTCATGGCAGCTTTGGAACTCTCTCCATAAAACTGTCCATAACCAAGACCCAAATACTTAGGCCTTTCCTCAACCATTATGGGTTCAACAATACCTTGTGTATGCTTGCCCAATCCTTTTCTTTCATAGCCCATCTTGGACATTAGCTTGGAACCTATGCCTCTGGTATGTTTTTCGAAAGAACCAATATAAGAATTCTTAGAAGAGTTTGAAGACAAACAAAAATGGTTTGCCTCTTCTTCAAGCTGATACTTGGCCAAGGCTTCTTTTGCAACAAAGAGCTGTGACTCCAACTCATGCATCCTTTTTTCAGGTTCATGCTTGCAATATTGTTGAGGGAAATGTTCCCCTAGGGCTTTTTGGGTTGAAACCCTAGCAGACTGAAAGTTGTATATACAGAGAAACACACATTCACACAGCCATTATGCTATTATAAGCAAATTCTAGGATAAGGGAATTTACCTTAGGTCCTACGTTTGAGAAGGTCCTCAAGGGTCCAAACCCTTCTTCAAGTTCCTCTTGCTCCTTTGTCCTGCAAAATGACCAATTCCAAAGAACACAGCAGTATATGGACAAAAACTTATAAAGAAACCATCTTCATGTTATAAAGAAAGGTAGTTAGTTATGAAATATAAACAACCATTCACATATGAATTCTAACATGAATATCATAAACATAAAGAAGATTCATATTAGGAACCAAGACATGTGTTTCTTTTATTATAGACAAATAAAGTATAGAAAAGGAATAATTTCACCTGAGTCACCTTTAGCAGGCTCCAAGCAAAGCTTCCTTCCAGATCCGTTCCAGCCTCAAGCCTTTAACAAATTCCTTCCATGACTTACTCCATGATGTCATAAGTAGTGGATGAACATCAACACACAAGGAAACAAGGGTTTCCTGTACAAATGGGGGAAGTGCAGAAGGCACAAGGGACTTCAGACCTGGTCAGGGGAAAAATCTCAGCATAATAACCTTTCTCTCTCTTCTCTCCTCCCTTAGGCCTTCCCATTGAGGTCTTTTTATACCTCTCCAAAAGTAGTTTTTTAGTTAGGAGTTGGTTGGGAACAGTTGGGCCACGGGCACTAATAGGTGATCAGCAGGTAAAACCCGCGATCTCCGCCCGAAATTAAGGAGTTTTATATTTTTTTAAGTGTTTTAATACATATACGCGGGTTGGGTATACACAAACCCGCGTATACACGCGTTTAACTCAGGGAATGTCGCGTATAAGGGATAAAACACTGTTTTTAAAATTTTAGGACCAATTCTAGAAGGAGGGGTTGCCATAGGCCATGAGTGCAGCATCACAAACCATAAGAGTGAGATTTGGAGCTATAACAGATGCCCCCTAATATATGAGGTCAGAAGGGGTACATGATGGCCGAAATGTATTATGCAAGTACATGGAAAGGAAATCTGTCAAAAACCAAGGAGGACTTCACCAGAATTCAGCCTGCCAAGCCACAAAAGGAGATCAGAAAGAAACACTGTCTGAGGCGGGCATACCCATGCTCAGAAAAAGTAAAGCATGTCCGCATATCAAGTACAAGCGGATCCACTAAGTATACAAGTATAAATGACTGGAAAATACATAATGGATCATTTGATCATGATGAACAAGTACATGTCTGAATATCACATATAAGACTGTCAATGATGCTAAAAGATGCAACGGATCACTGATATCAAAGACTGATCCCAAAAGGTACCAACTGAACATGATGGAATAGGATGGTACTACACTGCAAACTCAGGTGCCAGCATATAAAATGTCGCCATGACTGATTGCAACATATAAGGTGGAGTGGTACCAACTAGCAGCAACAAGAGCAACTGTCAAGTGAACCAATGAATGCTGATACAACCTAAGGTCTTCACCGACCGCCGTGGTACATTTCTACACCATGGGAATAAATGATTTGAAGTCGACCATGTGAGAAATCGTTTGATTACCGGTCATTGATGTATACCGTTAACAAATGCGAGACTACTCACCGATAATGATAATGAGCGTCAAGGTACCCAGTACAATCTAACAAGTGTGAATAGATGAGCTGGAGTCGAACACCTGTAAGAATTTATCGATCAGGAGACAATGATGGTTTCCCACTGTCGATAGCGAAGGATCTGCCACTAATGACTGCAAACCTCAAGGTACTGCCAAATGGACACTAGATCTTTGCCCCAGAGCAATGAGTCAGAGTCGATAGGGAAAGATCCGCTAGAAGGAAGGCATTAAGGCATCCTTCATCAATCTAGCACGAGTGTAACCCGTAGGCCAATAATGTGGAAGGAATCGGACGAAAGAGATGTAGTAACCCAACCGAAGTACATTTCTGGCGTACACAAGATGTGGCTAGCGCATGACAGAAACCCTCTGAACCAACCAATAATGAAAGCTGACACAGAGGCGCGGTATCCACCAATAGGGTCAAATGGAAACCAATGTACTGCATGAATCCCAATGTGTGATAATGTAAGCTGATGTCGAACACAAGGGAAACCACTCAGTTAAAGACCCATGATATTGATCAATGTTGAACACAAGGTGACCTATCAATAATGAAAATAGGGCCGGGGTGTAGCTCTAGGCCTGTCCTCAGAGGAAGATGTCGTCGTCGATAAGGACAAGACCCTCTAGCAAGAAGTCAATGGGGACCTTCTCAAACCGGCATGAGTAAAGGACCAATATAGTTGATGTGACGATAGACACGACACTGACAACCAGGGATGGCCGACTGAAAAATGAGTCAAGAGACACTGTAGAGAGGCCGACTCAGGCTAATTTCCCTTGAACAAAAGCATGACTCAATGTGACTATGTGGTAGCATATGATGACTCTGTATAAGTTTGTCATGTAGGAGGCACGAACAAACCCTCCATATGATTGGAAGAGATAACCAATCCGGGGAGAACTGAGTCAATAACAAGGTTAAGGCTTACCTAAGTCAAAATAAATCCCGCCCAAATGGAGGAGACTTTGTTTTGAGTGCTTTGTTCAAGGGTGACACGACTGACTCTAGTTACCAACAATAAATGGAAATACTATCCCGTTCCTGCTCTTTTTGGAATATTTAATTTTTTTTGTCTTTTTCTGTTAAGCTGGAAAAAGAATAAAAGAATGCTATGGTATAGTGGAAAGAACGAGTGTCGTTGAAATAGATGATTTAGTTCCTGGGAATGGAACGTTCCTATGCTCAATGCAGGGAGGTGAAAACTGGTTAGTGACACTCAAAGGTGTGTTCCTTCCACGAGTCAAGGTGTGTCAAGTTGCAAAATTCAAAGGTATGCAAGGTTGATTTTGCAGTCGTCATGGTCAAAAGTTGGCTTAAACACGAGTCCAAGTGAAGCTGGCTCTAGGCCAAAAGGTGCAAGTGGTCAACATGCAATGCAGTAGTACAACTCAACACAAAGGAGCCTCTAGGGTATAAGGTTAGAACAAAGCGAAGAAGCTAAGAGGAATGAGTCTTCAACGCATAAGTCATGGCGGGACTACAGAGGACACCCGAGCCTACTCAAATCGGAGCAGCATGGGCAAAAAATGTCAGTGAGGTGCTAACTACGATGCCCATGTAAAGGATGGCTCTACCACCATGTCATTATTTTAAGAATCGACGAGTGAAGATGGCTAGCGAACCATAACACGATGGGGTCGACCCTATGGCAGATGTATCGACAAATGGAGGCTAGTATGCATAATGCAACGGAAAAATGGTGTCCCTAACCTATATGCCAGTGAGAAAACGATACCTGCCATGACGGGTCAGCAGTCATGGAACCATCTCGAAACTGTCAAAAAACGTCCAAAATGTCCTAAAAAATAAACCATTCTCGACATTCCAAGCTCCCAATTTAAAAGTCACATGAGGCCAAACAAAATAAAATTTTGAAAAAATTTTACATTTTCAAAACCTATAAAAGAGATTTTGGACTCACCATTTTTACCATTTGAGTTTGAGAGCAAAGGATTTGGAGCAAAAGGAGAAAACTTCCCATAGCCAGACTCAACCGTTCAAATTCTTCAAAAACCTCCAGGTAACTCTTATACTTAGCTTGCAATTGATTGTGACTGGTTTTAAGATTTTTAATTAATGTTTCACCGTTGAATTTTTTTGCCCAAAATTTCACCGCGGCATATACGCGGGTTAGTAATATGAAACCCGCGTACACACGGGCCCTATACGGGACTGTGTGCATAGGGACCCGTGTATACGCCGTGAACAATTTTTAAACAAAAACTAACGGTTGCAAATCATTTTTTTCTCAAAATCCCAATCACCTGGTGAGAAAGAGAGCATGTAGCGGTGGATTATGAAGTCATGAATGATCCTGAAGCTTTGGATGCCCTATGGGGATGCGGTTTGCTTAAATTCTTCAAATTGCCGAATATGAAAGCAAACACATGTCTACTTGAGATGCTCATTGATTATTGGGACGTCGAGGAGCAAGCCTTTATGATTGATCAGATGCCACTCAGGGTAGAAGTGGAGGATATTTATTTTATCACAGGCCTTTCCCAAAGGGGAGAGGTAGTACATTCCCGGGGCAGGACATGTAGCAGTCTCACGATAGAGGACTACGTACAAATATATTGCCCAAGACATCCCAAGAAGGTTGGGAGCCAGATTTCTATCACACATGTGGCGAGTTTATCACTGAGGATAATCATGTTCACCATAGCTCGAGTGAAGGGATCGTCCTCTCTGCATCAGGCATCACGGCTAACCATGAGCGTGGCAGTTGATTGTCTCACTACTGTGTTCGACTGGTGTACTCCTGTTATAGACATTTTTGTGCCTTACAACTCCAAGCGTGAAATGTCCATAAACCAAGGGCTCCTAAGTCCCTAAAAGTGTTGTCCTAACCCCTAAAGGAACAAGGTCAACAGATTACAGCTTCTCCCAGAAGTTCTCCACCAGAAACTACTCAGAATTGGTCAAAACAGGATCATTTCAGCTGCTCCACTGGCTAAGTGCTTTGCATTGCACCTAAATACACTGTGAGGGTGCGTTGCATTTCAAAACTCCCTTCTGTAGGGTGCGATGGGCGAGAAATGACAAATGGCAGTGTCATTCCGCGAGGTGGAGAGGCAATGGAAGTTTCCAGAATCTTCTCCTGTGACACTTGCCTCACTGAATTCGACCAAAGATGAGTAAGAGGCCCTCAGTCTCCAAGTGGAAGCAAGAACTGACGGAGAGAAGACACTAATCAAATCACAAGCTGACTCATCCTCCTTACACATATCTATATATGGATCCCTCATCCCAGAGATCCAGGGGCTGGAATTTTGCATATTGCAAGGAATTGCTGTTGGTTTCTAGAGACATACATCAGATTGTTGGGTGATTTATGCTTTGTTTGAGGTGGAGAGGGGCTTCTTTGCTGGGAGGTTAATGCTGGGTCGGAACCACTAGTTGTAACTCCTCCTGGATCTTTTCTTGCTTATCAATAAAAATTATTTGAGTTTTCCTCCATGCTTTTGTATCATTGATGCTTGTTACATTTTGTGTGGTTAACTTAAATCTGATCCTAAGTTGTTTATGAATATAGATCCTTGTCTTTGTATAGTGCTCTTCTTCTGTGATCCTACAGGTGCTTTGTGAAGCTGGGCAAGCAAGGGAGCAGGTAGCTGGAGACTATCAAAGAAGAGAGGAATTGGATCAAAGGATTAGCGCAAGACACAGGTTGGTTCTTTCTATTCCTCTCTGTCTATAATTCATAAAGGAAATACAAAAGTAGTTTTTCTCTGTTTGTTTCTAAGGAAGCTGTCACACCTTAGTGGGATAGAGCAGTTCTAAATAGACACTTTTCCCTGTAACAAAATGGCGACTCCACTGGGGAGTGTCTAATTAGTTTGTTTGTGTATCATTCTTTGTTGTTTGTTTCATAAACTTACAAGTAGCTCTCGAACTGCATTTGCCATAACAAATGCAAAGTAGATAACTGCTGCTTCAATCCATTCACTGGATCTGTTTATGATTTAAACAGTTGATTCACAGACTATCTGATTGCCCTTGTGATAGCTCTTAGATCCTCCTTAGATCTACCCCTGATTGTTGCATTACTAATTGCTTTTTACTCGGCCAAAAACCAAGGACTGAACTGCAAACTGTGACCCAGTACCCGGACAGAGTCTTGTTTCTGGCCCAGCGCAGGTACTGTTCAGAGATCCTCAATTTCAGCGCACTTCCTGAAGGGGCAACCTGCGCTGCATTTCAGATTCTTTATGTTATAGGTGCGCTGATCAGACTAGCTCTGTGCAGTTGTGGTTCCTGTGCTTCATTATTTCCAGTTCTATCCCTGAATTTTGCTGCCTGTGATTAGTATATGTCTGTTTGAAGCCTCTTTTCCTTGCTGTTATTCCACCTCCTTTGTACAAAAGAACTGTAGATGTTTTTATGTGTTTGTTGAGTCGTTTATAGTTTTCCATTGCAAAAGTAGAATAGTCGTACTGTCGTCCTTTGATTTGAATCTGTCGCAAGTGTCGATTTCGATCATAGGAGAAAGTTTAGTTGTTGTTGATGGTCGATTATACTGTTACTATTGCTTATGGTTTGAATTTGTGATTTTCTAGTGTCGAGAACAAGTGTTCATTTCAAAATCGTAAGGTGTCGTAATCATCTCTGTTTTTTGATTTCGAAAAAGAGCTTGTTTATATTTGTTGCTTGAAAAGAAATTCAGATTTGTACATCAACTTTCTTTTTAGCATCAATACTAAGAAAGTCGAAAACAAATACATGCATGTGCATTTGCATATAGACAGTCCGTTTGGCTTGATTTAGGAAAGTGCATTTACAGTGTGCTCTTTGCTCTTTGTGAAAAGATTGTGTCTTTCTTTTCCCCTAGTAGCTAGGATTTTCATTGCATAAAAGAGATAAAAGTTTGTTTATCATCTTTAGATTGCATTTTAGGAATTACATCTACATCTCGTGGTGAACCCGAAAGGCAAACTTCATAAACAAGATCAACTTAAAATAAATTCAATGAATCTAACAACGCTTTGGAACTTAACGCACAACATTTAGAGGTCTAGGCTAGAGACGTATTCCGGCGTCGTAAAGCCTGGTAACTGTTGTCCTCACTGATGGTTGGGTGATTCCTCCACTTTGAGACGATAAGTGCTAGTATGGACTTGTGCTCCCACGTACCGTCGAGTATATTTTGGGAGACCCCTATAGGCTTAAATCCTTTATCCTTAGGAAGTCGTGTCTGCCGCCCTATCGATCGCAATGCACTGAACACAACATTCGGGAAGATTGACTGCCATACCATAAAAATTATTCTGCAGTTTTGTGATTGGTTTGGTACTCCCTCTACCTAGATCTCCAGAGTAGTCCCTTTCGTTCCTTTTCAGACTCCTTAATGGAAAAGGTCCATCTGAGCACTTGTCACTTCAGGCTCATTAAAAATTGAAGGCGACTAGAGTCATCTTTTGTTTTTTCTCGACTCTTAAAAATTGAAAAAACAAGTTGTGTCAAAGCGTCTAAAAATTTATTTTAAACGGAATATTCATTACCCCTTTCCTACGTTGATCTTGGGTTGAGAAAATGGAGTCCACCAACCAAGGAATTCCCCTTGGAGGAAATCCTAGTCCCTTCTCCTCTTGGGGAGATGTTGGTGCACCCCATATGGCCACATTGTCGCTTCTAGGACTGACGATTGGTTTGCCTATATGGCTCTTCTCAACCTCTGTCATTCAGAACACCACTATTCCTGAACAATCGAATCAGCAATTAGACGAGTCCAGAGTTACCCACCAACCTTCTACTTCCTCTAATTCTTCCTCTCCTCCTTCCTCTTCGCTTGATGGGGCTGGTAAAGCCAAAAGTCAAGTTCCTAAGGAGAAGAAAGAAAAGAAGAAGAAAGAGAAGAAGAAGAAGGAGCCAAAAGCGAATGGGGGCAAACGAGTGTCGTCTAACAAAAATCCACACACTGCACCGACCAGGCCTAAATCGGCATGTGTCATTTGCAAAGGAGACCATTTTCACAGAGATTGTCCCTGCATCCCTCGGATCTTAAGGGACTGGTCTCCTCGTTTGCACAACCCGGTGTCATCAACCTCTGATGATCATGTTGAAAACACACCGTCAACTAGTGAAAGTGAAGCCCCAGGACAAAAAGGAAAATATAGATTTCCTTGCAAACTGTGTGAAGGTGATCATGCCGTTCACCATTGTCCCTTCTTAGACGAAGCTAAAAGAGTTTTGGATGATCGTCCGGTTTCACCGTTACGACTTCCTCCTGGATATAAAAAACTCTTGTCGAGTCCGTCACTAGTCGAAAATCCGGTTGACCCGCTCAGGTGGTCGGCTGAAGCATCTGTCATTGAAGATGAACCATCTGAATCCATACCAGACGAAAGTCAAAAGGTCGAGGCGGCAGTTGACCCGGTCTTGCCTTCAGAGGTTCCATCTTCAGATGATACAATCACTGAAGAGAACAAGGATGACACCGTCCAAATTCTTTTCATAAGCACAGACTTCAACGAACATGGGGGAAATTTACCTGTTCCTTTACCGCAGGAAGGAAGTTCGTCAAAGTCATACCCGACCGTCTATTCAGTCCCACCTCCAAGCAACCTAGTTGTCTCCTTCAACTGGAATCAACTAGGCAGACCCCGTTTACCAGCTAGTGTACCATTCCAAATTATTGTTCAAATATATAGAATGGTTATGGCTGGTACCATCATAGATGAGGGGGCTTCTGTGAGTATCCTTTCCTCAACTGCTTGGAAAGCGCTTGGTTCGCCACCGCTTTTGCCTGAGATGAGAAATCTGATAGGCTTTGATAAAGGAACCAGTCGACCGTTAGGGATCCTTCCCGATGTGCCCATAACATTGAGAGGGAAAACCGTTCATATGAATGTAATGGTAGTTCAAGGACCCCTGGATTACAATCTACTCCTTGGACGAGACTATATTTATTGCATGAGAGCCATTGTCTCATCACTCTTTAGAGTGATGTGTTTTCTGCACGAAGGAAGAGTGGTCAAGCTCGTGGACCAGCTTTCATTTCCCGGATCACGCATAGCAAATAGTCATATACCATCCTTGAATGGTCTTTTCACGCAAGAAATGTCTCAATTTCCAGTCCGTCCTCCCGATGAGCGCGAGTGATTCGGAGGGACATGACTGAAACCCGGGGGGCATGCACCCTAGTCTGCTTTGGCAGGAAAACTTCGGGTATAGGGTAGGTTTCCGCGGGAGAATATGACTAGTATGTACCCCTGTCCGTGATTGGAAGAGGGGGTTATTCTAGAACAAGATTCTCTTGTCAAAGTTATGTGAGTTGGCGGGCATCGTCGTTCACCTTTGTTTATTTCGGTAGACATCGCCAGAGAAGTGTTTTGTTTACGCCGTAAATAGAACTATCTTTGGTAACCTGTAAGAGGTAGGCCTCTCTTGGTAAAACAAATGTTTTAACGGACTAAAGAAGGGGTAACCTTGAAACTCTGTTTTATACCTGGGGGCATGCAAACCTTTTGGAATGCAAGCGAAGAGCGACTATTTATTTTTTAAATTTTTAGGACCTCTAATCCTTTAAACTCGTAGGATTGGTCATTTCCTAACTTGCATAAAGAAAGGATGTGGGGCAAAACTCTAAAAGTTTCCATTTTTACATGAGACATTCTTATCACAAGATTGGATTAATCGAGCAGTGTTACCGCAAGGTTCATGCTCGTTAAAAAATAAACCCGCATCGAGTAGTTTTAGCACATAGTTCAAGCTCGTTAAAAAATAAACATAAGACATGAGCAAATGTTTCCAACCGCGTTTAAGCTCATTAAAAAATGAACTATACCCCCGGTAAATAATCATCGTGAATGTAGTACTTCAGCCGTTAAAGCCTTGGTCGTGTTTGCACCGTCACCTCCACTTTTCATTGGCCGATCATTCACCTCCATTTGATTGTTTACCCATTTTGAGGAACAGCTGCGAAGAGTGATCTCACTAGCCATCCTTGTGACACTGCCGTGATTGGAAAATTCCAAACCTTACCTGGAATTAGTTGCTACCCGTTTTATCACTCGTTCCTCAAAAGACGAGTCTGCTTTAAGCTCTTTTCAACTGACTCATAAAATATGAAAAGATTGCCGAGCCATTGGCCTCTCCAACTCGTTAAAGGGACAGGAAGTGCTATCCCTCCTCTAGATTTTAATCTTTTTGGACCTGAGGGATTATTACACAAAAAGATCGAGTGCTTGTTTTGTTTGGCTCGTTAAAACTATCGAAAATTCATCCCTTCTGTATTGTTTTATACTTTTTCGGACTTGAGGGATTAGATGACGAAAAAGGAATTTTGGAGTTACCTTTATGTTCCTTTTCAGACTCTCTAAAATTGAAAAGGACCGAGTTATCTTTGTCGTTAAACTCGTTAAAAATATTAATAGCGACAAACTTGTCTTTAGACGAGAATGAGTTTCACTATCGCTAGGCTCGTTAAAACATAGCGATGGGTTTTCCCGAAGGGCAAATTATAGAACAAGCATATGTTATCCTCCTCAAGCTTGACAAAAATAAAGAGGTACTGGTCAACAATGACTGGGGAAAAATTGGGAAGAAAACTCAAAGAAACTTTGTTGTTAGCAAGTCGCTCTTGAACATGACACTTCCACTCCGTGTCCGAGTCGGGTTGGGTTGTTTCATTCACTGGTCACATCACCATGGTCACGCCATACCATCCACATTTGGGGTTAATGCTACCAATCCATCACATCAGTGTCACCGATATGTTCAAGAGAAGTCATCCAGAGAAGTCACCTGTGTCTCACCCACTACCATACATTATACTCCATTCTTTCATGACCGCCACCCTGAACATTATATCATCAGATCGTTTTCACCTCCATCAAAATTATTTGCTCCGTTCCATGTCATTGATGTGGGATTCATTAAGGCCCTCTTGTGACGGATCACTTCTTGTCGACATCAGCTCATTATCCAAGAATTTGATCTAGGAACACCCCATTCAGTACTTTGAAGCTTGCATGCCTCAATGGCAAGTTTCTCACTTCCGGCGACAGGTTTACATCAATGCCCTTCGACCGAAAGATTTTGCGTGGTGTTCGACGCCAAGTCCTTTATTCACACCACGTGAATTGTACTGTAGTACCTTGAGGATCATTATCATTATCGGTGATTCCTCTCGCACTTGTTAACAGTTTACATCATTGACTGGTAATCAAGCGATGTCTTTCCATGTTCGACTTCAAAACATTTCTCACATGGATCGACTTGTACTTCAAGTGAAGATCGGACGAGATTGAAGACCCCGGATCTAGTTTCATCCATTCAGGCTGTGGTATATATTCAGGGAAATAAAGACATCAAATGTACATCATTGCAGCATAGATAATCATCCTACCAAAAGGATGATGGCTCTATCAGAATCATCAGTCTACACTCAGACGATTGTCTGTCCTATGTACATGAAAATGAATTTATAAAGCTGAGCATGGGAATGCCCGCCTCAGCTAGATCATGAAAACAGTATGAAGATAATGTATTGTATTGTATCTTATTACAGGTCTCCTCCCAGCATTGAAAGAACTTCGGATCCTCATAATAAAGCATTTCACCCGACACCAAAAGGTTAACGGCTTCATACTTTAGGGGGCAACTGTTATAGACATTTTTGTGCCTTACAACTCCAAGCATGAAATGTCCATAAACCAAGGGCTCCTAAGTCCCTAAAAGTGTTGTCCTAACCCCTAAAGGAACAAGGTCAATAGATTACAACTTCTCCCAGAAGTTCTCCACCAGAAACTGCTTAGAATTGGTCAAAATAGGATCATTTCAGCTGCTCCACTGGCTAAGTGCGTTGCATTGCACCTAAATACACTGTGAGGGTGCATTGCATTTCAAAACTCCCTTCTGTAGGGTGAAATGGGCGAGAAATGACAAATGGCAGTGTCATTCCGCGAGGTGGAGAGGCAATGGAAGCTTCCAGAATCTTCTCCTGTGACACTTGCCTCATTGAATTCGACCAAAGATGAGTAAGAGGCCCTCAGTCTCCAAGTGGAAGCAAGAACTGACAGAGAGAAGACACTAATCAAATCACAAGCTGACTCATCCTCCTTACACATATCTATATATGGATCCCTCATCCCAGAGATCCAGGGGCTGGAATTTTGCATATTGCAAGGAATTGTTGTTGGTTTCTAGAGACATACATCAGATTGTTGGGTGATTTATGCTTTGTTTGAGGTGAAGAGGGGCTTCTTTGCTGGGAGGTTGATGTTGGGTCAGAACCACTGGTTGTAACTCCTCCTGGATCTTTTCTTGCTTATCAATAAAAATTATTTGAGTTTTCCTCCATGCTTTTGTATCATTGATGCTTGTTACATTTTGTGTGTTTAACTTAAATCTGATCCTAAGTTGTTTATGAATATAGAACCTTGTCTTTGTATAGTGCTCTTCTTTTGTGATCCTACAGGTGCTTTGTGAAGCTGGGCAAGCAAGGGAGCAGGTAGCTGGAGACTATCAAAGAAGAGAGGAATTGGATCAAAGGATTAGCGCAAGACACAGGTTGGTTCTTTCTATTCCTCTCTGTCTATAATTCATAAAGGAAATACAAAAGTAGTTTTTCTCTGTTTGTTTCTAAGGCAGCTGTCACACCTTAGTGGGATAGAGTAGTTCTAAATAGACACTTTTCCCTGTAACAACTCCTCTTCTGGCCAACATGAAGAGCCAGCTCACTTCTATCAAGAGGGGACAGACCAAAAAATTTGGATATGGGACTATCCTGTGCACTTTCTTTTTCGAGAAGGTTCCCGCACTCCACCCCAGGGTAGCAGTTTCCATCAACACCCCACGCGATCCACGCATGGGCCAGTGGGCTGATCTGATGAAACGTCTGGGGGGTGGGGAGGTCCCAAGGACTTCCTTCGATGATGACTTCTTCACCTGGTGGGATCAGCAGATCATCATCGTAGATGACTACCCCTATGTTGGGCTGGATTTCTGAGGAGATCCTAATCTAGCATTACCACCGAACGCAGCATGGGGCGAGATTGGTAAGAATTTTTGATTTTATGATTTTTTTGGATTTTTCAAATATAATGATGAATTTTGAAAAATATTTTTGATGAGATTCAAATGACTGATATGATGATCATGTTCCAGACATTGGGCTGGTACGACTAGATGGGTTCCCGCGGCATGGACGGCGCGGCCGAGGAGCCGAAGAGGCAGCTGCTGATACAGAGCGGACTCTACATAACGTCCAGCGACACTTGGCGAGACTGAGCTACCGAGTACCGATGGCTGCCATAGAGGACCTTCCTGAGGATATGCAACGTCATGTGGTTGGCATGCCACGTGACTGGGTTCGCACTTTTCGGCGTGTGGCCAATGTGATAGTTACCTACTTAGCCGCTCATCCAGAGCTGGGGCATTAGATATGCCGGACATGATTATGGGCATTTGAGTCCCAATTTTTTATATTTTTGGACAAACATATGTACACTCGAGACGCTTTATGATATATATATATATATATATATAGTTCGACTTTTTGATGCTTGATTTTATTGTGATGAATGTTTGATGTGCCAGTCTAATGCTTGATTAGCGATAGAATAAGCTAACCAATTATGAGATATTGGAATGTGCAAATAATTAATATAAGTAAATGATCTTTACAACAACCTCACCCTTAAATACTGGCGATATAAACATGGATCCCTTACCCGATAAATGTTTTTTAATTGTGACACTATCAATTGAGAATCAAGATACACTACCAACGAGTTGATCCCATGAGAGATTTCCTCGGATAATAAATTAATAACGGCAGTATACTTAGCCATATTGTTTGAAGCAGGACCGATGCATACGCCTCTTGATACCATCAATTGACCAGTTGGATAATAGAGTACCCAAGCTGCGGAAGCGAGATTCCGAGTGTGCCGACTAGCACCATCGGTGAACCCAAAATAGACCAAGTCATCCATCAACACCTTCCACAGCAGACCAAAAAGTGTTGATATCAAAAAAACTCTCGATGATATATGTACAAATATACATAAAGTACAAAGAAGCCATTGCCTTGCCAAAACTAAGCAAAGTACTTCCTGAGGAAGAGCCTGTCAAGGGGCTCCGCCAACTCGGTCCTAGGGATGTTTATAGGTACTATGATCGAACCAATCAATATACTTCCTTCGGCGAATAACTATGTTGGAGCCAAAGGAGCCGTACAAACATCGCTAGTCAGACTGGAGGACCTAGATTCGACTTCATGCACAGGGGAATGAAAACATGACCGACGATGTAAGTCTTCCAAAGGTCGATCTACAGCCGTCATCGCTTCGAATATCGCTTCATCCGATGGAAAAACAATATCCGAGCAATCTGATGCAGAGGTGGAATCAAGGGTCGTAATATGAGCCACATTATCATCTAACTCGTTCTCTGAAGAAGGAGTAGGATGATCATCTGCAGAGTTATCGATAGATTCACATCTAGGTTCTACTACAGACATAAGAGATTCTATTCCACCTGCCTTATCGTCATCTGATGTGGTCACAGATGAAGCTAAGGTTCCAGGATCCGAAGAATAAGGAGTTTGAACAAACTCTCTCCATAAAGGATCCCTGGAGGATGAAATTGTATCTATTCTAGCCGTAGGAGGGGGAAGATCAAACGTACCCATTAATGAAGAGTACATCATGACTCTTAGATTCTCAGTAGGCGGATGGGGGTTATCCACTAAGGGAATGGTAGAGTCCGAAGTTGCTCGAGGATCGGCTAGAGAATAATCCAATTGATCAACCTTAACGATTTTCCCTTCATGAGGAAAGAAAACGACATGAAACAGAGTCGAAACAACGGCTTCCATTTCGTATACCCAGTTCCTTCCTAAGAGGAGATTGTAGTCTAGGTTAGCATCTATGACTTCTACTTCAATATTAACGATCTTCCCTCCAACACATATAGGAAAGGCCGGGATAATCCCATATGGCTTATGAGAATGACCGTCAAACGCTGTCAAGAGGGTAGGTGAAGGAACAACCGACGGTGATCCAATGGCCTTCCAGCATGACATAGACATGACACATGTGGAAGCTCCCTCATCTATAACCGTCCGAAAAATATTCGTTTTCTGGTAGGTAGACTTTATCTGGAAATCCATGTGATGAGGAAGTCTCTTTTTGACATTATTCATATCAAAGGTGAGAGCTAAGGAATTACTTGGATCCACTGCCCCCATTGCCGATAGCAAGGCACTTCTTTGAGCAAGACATGACTGGAGAACCTCTAAAGCGGACATAGCACATGGACTCTGAGCCAGATCCTCAACAATGGAGTAATTCTGGGCTGCCCTAATATTAGGGTTGATAGTCGCACGTTTAGCGGAACCTTTCGGTACCCGTGGTATAGTCTCGACAGAGGGTCGCTCAATATGAAGTGGGTTGTTAGTTTCGGGAACTGATTTACCCTTGGAAGTTTCACCTTCACCATAATCGCGTGACCGTGTGGCCACATTAGCGTGAGAACCCATCATGAAAACATTTGATGACTTGTCCCCTTCCTGGTTGCCCCCTGCAGAGGTACCAGGATTTGAACTCGCGCCAGCAAGAAGTTGTTGCCCTTGGGGAAAAGGGTTGGTTAACACAGCCTGAGAACTAGAAGTTCCTTGCTGCCCTAACAAGCGCTGAGCGTCTTCAATCTTAGGTCAGAGATGAGTTAAATGGTCTCCACCGCACAACTTGCATAGAAACTTGACTTTCTTTCTAGACTCATTTCTATCACCACCAGCATTATTGCCAGATTTATTTGTGTCAGCCTTCCAATCCTGATTCTTTTTCTTACCTCGTCCTTTCTTTTTCCCATTGGAATTTTGATTTCCTTTGGGGTTATCAGATTGGACGGCGTTAATCGAAGAAGTTTGGGAAGATGGAGGGTTAGACGATGTGACCTGGTTGTTAGAAGCAGTTTGTAAAGACAACTGCTGCAATTGGTTCAACAAGTTCATGGTAGTTGTGTCTACCGACCCAACGATACCATTTGCATGGGGACCTAGCTTCGACTTAGCTATGTCAACCTTAGACCCAAGAGCATCTGGCAAGTATTTTTGTAGGATCCCAGACTAAGAGTAGATCAATTCTAATTGTTGGGCCCTAAAAATGCCTTGCTCCTCAGAATAGACTCTAGACATGGAGACATCCTTAGAGATCTCGGGTTGTAAAGATTTCAAAAACCATTCAAGATGGTACTCCGGAGGGATTTTGGCTTTAATGAGCCTCTTTCTCCGTCTCCATTCTTGAATATGGTCAAAAATGTGAGGTGCCTTATCCTGATGAAAAGTGGCCAGAAGTTCAGTTCCGGCATCATAACGGACAGGCAACTGGAAATGATTTAAGAAAATATTGGCTAAGTCAGCGAAAGATGTAAAGCTGCCCCCTGGAAACTCTATATACCATTTGGCCGCATTACCAGTCAAGGTGCATTGAAAAAGTCTCAACCTAATCGAGTCATCGATCAGGGAGTTAGATGAGCACCACAAATGGAATGTGGTTACATGGTCGCCTGGGTCCTCACCGCTCTTCCCTTCGAATTTTGGAATGTCCGAAGGGAGTTTGGTTGGGACCGGAGGCCAGGCCGGATTGTACTTGATTGGATCATTTGTTAACTTAGTGAGATCTGGCAAGTTCAACATTGCCAGAAACAGAAGCCTAGGAGGACCTTGGGGATTCCACCCAGAATGGGCGGAACTCCCAAAGTTCTGAAAAGATTGGCCTGGATTTTGGAAGGCACCAGGCTGCCCGAAGTAACCAGTAGAACCGACTGAACCAAAAGGCAAGCTTTTTGATCCAGCAAAATTCGGAGTTTGACCAACTCCGGCCGCAAAGCCTCCATAACCAGCAAAGTTTCCTCCTAAAGGATTATAAGGAGTTGATAATCCCTAATACGGATTCCAAGCTGAAGCTAAGGGAGGAATACTTTGAAACAAACTAACTGTGGAGTACGGCCTATTCCCTTGTTGGCCGAAAGATAGATTCCCAGTTCCCGTGCCACTAACCCCAGGGTTTGTCCAACCTTGGAAAGGATTGTTGCTTTGTCCTATAGAAGAAAAAGGCATGGATCCTATTGTCGGTTTGGAATGTGGTATATGACCACTTCCAAAAGGAAAACCCTAGAATGAAGCTGATCCGCCCATCATGGACGTAGCGGCACTAAACGGAACTGATGGAATACCTTGTGAGTGGGTGCCAAATGGGAAAAATCCAGAACCAAAAGCATTGGTTTGGAAATTTCCACTCGTGGACGGAATGGAGGTAGACCCAACTAAAGATGTGCCAGCAAAAGATCCAAACAAAGAAGCAGATGAGATGGAAATCGTTCCCCCCCCTGTACCGATGTTGGAGTGTGCATAGTTGTAGCACTTGTAGTAGAAGCCATGCTTCCAGTAGTGGTCATCGATGGTAAGCGCGTAGCGTAACCTGGACTTGACGGTCTATGCGTCGGAGTCCCAACGTATTGTAATACGTCTGGATGACTGGATGGTAGGGGAGAATTCGGAGCCGCTAATGACTCTGAGAGTTCTTCTACCTCTATGTTATTCTCTGCTTAAAAGAGAACTCGAGAAAGAACTGGTGTGTCCCTCTCTTGTTCTGCAAAAGTGCCAGGCCTTGCTTGAACACTAATGCTCCCGGGTGGAGGATCAATCCCCGATGCGTCAACTGCCATGGGACGAAACCCACCAGCAGTATTACCTCTGCACCTTCTAGGAGAAGGCTCTAAACTTGGTGGTGAAAGACCACGAAGTCTTCGAGACCGTCTAGGAGATCGGTCAGCCACTTTGAATTTTTTGTTATGATCTAACTAAAGACTCAAAAAATTGAAAGCTAGGCCAACTAAGAGCACAAAGCACACACTATAAAGTCCCTAAAGATAACAACCATTCAAACAACTTCCAAGTATTTCCGCTCCGAGTGATTAGGACCGGACACCAAAATACAATAAAGTGAATTAAGGGGCCTTCCGAAGATAGTTTGGGATGATGAGGGCCCAGTCCTATCAGTGAAGGTATCAGAGGAAGTTACGCTGACCTCCTAACAACAACCTGCGCCGGTGCAAGCTCCCAAGCTTCGCAAGGGTGCCCTCCAGTAGTACTGTCGAGAGTGATGCAGCGTCGACCTCAGGTGCCACGGGATTCTCGTCCGCAGCCATCTATGTAGATCCCTAGGAGTAGCAACTATGGATACCAACTCGTCGCAGAAGCTAGGCGAAACAGTCGTGAGGTAAGTTCGGACAAGTAGGAGAGGGGGTATCTCTCTTCCCTATCTTCACAGACCCTCATGCTTAACTCCCACATCCGGAGCTTTCCTGGTCTTCCTAACGCTATTGGATTTTCACTCGCTATTCAGACTCCTACGTTTGACGTTTAAATGGCCTTGGAGAGTTAACTCTCCACTCGCCTAATCCAAGGCCCTAAAATCCTAAACTTGTTGGTGTAACTGACTTAAACAAAAAGTTTTAGTGAATTTTAGTTAGCGCTTGATTTTAAAATAGGTTGTTCTTTAAGTCACAAGGTAACGGAAGTGAAACTAGTGGTGTTTTTTGACGCAAAAGAAATTAATAAAAACCTAACTACATGCACATGCACTTGTTTTCATTTTTCGATGAAAAGAAATTTCTATAGGGTTCAGAGGAACTTCAAATAAAACAAATTTTTCTTTTCTTTTCGTTAATTCACGCTTCACACTCACAAAAGTTAACAAAGCTATGTATGCCTAAAAAGATATGCAAATCTATCCTAATGCACAAATATATGCTGATGCAAGATTCAAAACTACTCTAAAGACAAGAAATGAAAGTTGCTTGCTTATCAATTTCTATTTTGCCACTTAAAATGTCTAGATGGAATATGAGATGTTACCATTCATTTCGTCTAAACACTAAAAACAAGTTTCAAGACAAACATAAAGCACTTTCATTCACTAAAAGGAAACCAAATGAAAACCAAGTTCAAGAAAGCAAAACGAAGTTTTTCAAAAAGTTTTCTTCAAAGCAACAACAAAAAAGTCTTTTCAAAAATGCTCTCAACAAAACTGAAACTTTGTGATTGAAGAATAGGCAACAAACACTTTTGCAAGTTGACACCACACAATGGACGAAAACTCAACAAAAAGAAATGTGTTTAAGGATGCTCTTATCAATCAAAAGCAGCGATGAAAGCTTTGGCAACAAAAACCAAAAAGATCAAAAAGACAAATTTCAAGAAAGTATCAATCAACAACTTTCATGAAACAAAGAAGTGGATGGTCACAAAAAGCGGTTTTGTCAAGCAAACAAAAAGTCACCAAAAGAAAGATTAACACAAAGACTGAGACCAATCTTTCTGCCCTGATGAATCAGAGCAGCCAAGATTCCAACAAGAAATCTTGCGTGCTTAAACAAGAAAGGATGACGCTTGCAACAACAAAAACAAGACCAATACCCCTTACAGTCAGAGAGAATTTGGAACAAGATGCTTGTTGTAAAACAAACAACTTATACTAGAAAGTGACTGTTTTAGACTGAATCAAACCACTAGACGAACCTTCAGAGATAAAAAGATTTAAAAATATTGAAAATTGCAAGATCTATGCGACTGTATTGGTGTACAGATTGCATGTATACGCAACTGTAACTAAGGAAACCTGCGTATACGCGGGTTCACTTAAATAAACATGCGTATATACGCCTCTGTAACTAAGAAAAATAGCGTATATAAAAGGTTTCAAGAAAAATAAAAAACAAACTGAAGAAACTGGCAAAACTTAAAGTTCAAAAACAGACCAGACAGCAACAGCAAGCAAACAGGTAGCTGAGCCCTGATTGGCTTGAAAACACCCAAACTAGGAACAACAAGAGTGTTGTCCCTAGCGGAGTCGCCAATTCTGTTGAGGGAAATGTTCCCCTAGGATTTTTGGGTTGAAACCCTAGCAAACTGAAAGTTGTCTATACAGAGAAACACACATTCACACAGCCATTATGCTATTATAAGCAAATTCTAGGATAAGGGAACATACCTTAGGTCCTACGTTTGAGAAGGTCCTCAAGGGTCCAAACCCTTCTTCAAGTTCCTCTTGCTCCTTTGTCCTGCAAAATAACCAATTCCAAAGAACACAGCAGTATATGGACAAAAACTTATAAAGAAACCATCTTCATGTTATAAAGAAAGGTAGTTAGTTATGAAATATAAACAACCATTCACATATGAATTCTAACATGAATATCATAAACATAAAGAAGATTCATATTAGGAACCAAGACATGTGTTTCTTTTATTATAGACAAATAAAGTATAGAAAAGGAATAATTTCACCTGAGTCACCTTTAGCAGGCTCCAAGCAAAGCTTCCTTCCAGATCCGTTCTAGCCTCAAGCCTTTAACAAATTCCTTCCATGACTTACTCCATGATGTCATAAGTAGTGGATGAACATCAACACACAAGGAAACAAGGGTTTCCTGTACAAATGGGGGAAGTGCAGAAGGCACAAGGGACTTCAGACCTGGTCAGGGGAAAAATCTCAGCATAATAAACTTTCTCTCTCTTCTCTCCTCCGTTAGGCCTTCCCATTGAGGTCTTTTTATACCTCTCCAAAAGTAGTTTTTTAGTTGGGAGTTGGTTGGGAACAGTTGGGCCACGAGCACTAACAGGAGATCAGCAGGTAAAACCTGCGATCTCCACTCGAAATTAAGGAGTTTTATATTTTTTTAAGTGTTTTAATACATATACGCGGGTTGGGTATACACGCGTTTAACTCAGGGAAATGTCGTGTATAAGGGATAAAACACTATTTTTTTAATTTTAGGACCAGATCTGGAAGGAGGGGTTGCCCTAGGCCATGAGTGCAGCATCACAAACCATAAGAGTGAGATTTGGAGCTATAACAAATATGAAGTTGCCTCTCCATTTCCTGCAATTTGTCAGAAAGCATTTGCTTCTCTTCCTCCACGGAATTCAACTGCTCTTTAAGTATGCTGCTCTTCCTTCCATCCTCATACATTTCTCTCACCATATTCATCATGGTGGACAATTCTTGCTTCATGTCTCCATCAAAGGAACTTGGGAAGCAACAAGAATTTGAGAACTCATTTGTAAAAGTTGTCATTTTCAAAATGCATAAAAAAACTTCAAACAAGATTATTAAAGAGCTTACTCAAGCAACCTTTTGCAACAAACCTCTTGTGCTTCATGGGCTGCTTTGAGGTCCTTTGGGGATAATAAGAATGCCTTCAACCCTTCTTCCTTATTGTCCTTCCTGGATTGAGCTAACAATAGCTTTCCCTTCACCTCTGCAAACCCAAACAATAGTTAGTCTGCAACCAAGCATACAATCAATGAGGCAATCAATCCTTGACTATCCAAACACCTTTTAGATAAGCAATCTTTGCCCTGTCAATCAAGAATTCTGATACAACCTTCTTTGAAGGTGGGGTTAATCAATCTTAAGCTCTGATACCACCTGATCTAAAAATGGGGCTCTTAGGATTCTTGTCTAACTTACAAGAACCTCTCCCACTTCCAAAGCTTTAAATTTTCCCAAGTCTTAATGATTAACCAATGTGGAATTAAGAAATGCTTGAAAATATGGGTGTATGCTTGTATTTGTTTTCAGCTGATTATTTACTTTAAAATCTGTTGTTTGTGCTGATATGGGAAGGTACTTAAATTGATATATAAATGCATATAACAGTAGTTAGAGCAGCAGTAAAAACAAACACATAAGACAACAATATAATATGGAGTTCACCCTGATATCTTGGGCTACTTCTCCTTGAGCTCTAGTTAACTCGACTAGACTCCTTAGGATTATGGCAACAGTTTTTTTATAAGTTCCACACTCAACTCCAATGTTTTACACGGGAACATTGGGCTCAGAACACCATCTTATCCCTTGGCTCTTGGAGCTCTTCTACTTTCTAGCTTTGGCTCTTGGCTCTGGCTCTTGGCTCTAACTCTAGCTTTGGCTCTTTGGTGCGAGCTTTGGTTCTGGCTCTTAGCTCTCACTTCTATCACTTGCTCTGGCTCTTGGCTCTGGCTGTGGCTCTTCAGCTTTCTGCTCTGGCTTCTCTAAGCTCTTTCTCTCGGCCTTTGCATGCCTCTGTGAGTCACTCGACCTCCAGGCAACTTCAAGAACAATATTCTACTGTCAATTGAGCTCTCTGGCTTTTCACTCAACCTCCAAGTGACTCCAAAGTCTCTCTGCGCATTCAACTTTTTCTCACTATTCGCTCTCCTCTCTTCTTCTGTCCTCTCTGCGCATTCCGCTCCCTTTTATCTCTGTCAGTCTGTGGCTTTAAGCCATCTCCTTCCTGACTGTTCGTTTCCCTTCTTTCAGCTGTTGCAGTCACTACATCACACCTCACAGGGAAACGACCACCTATTCCATAACAGATAAGTGTCAAGTTCACCGGAAACACTCGATCGTTTGAAACGACCATTATTTCCATTTACTCCAAGAATGCCCATGAAACACGAATCTCTGCCAACTCATCGTCCTCGTCGGACTTCAAATCTTTATGCAATGTAGCTTATTTCTCCCTCGGGTTCGATCATCCATCAGGTGGAACCTCTGCCGTTGATCTGGGACCCCTAGATCCTACGGTCTTCGCTTATATCGTGCGGTTGAGTTGCTCGATCATTATTCCGCAATGTAAGCGGCTTTTCTCTCTCCCCATCGGAAACGTGTCACTCAGTGTATGGAATTGCTGGGTCCTCAGCCAAACCCGCTTACCGCCCAAAACGCCTCCGATATTCTGCCGATTTTGGAGCGCAGGACCCGCCTATTAGTTTCAGCGCTTTTCCCACGGTTTTCTCTATTTTCCATGTGACCGGGTGCCAGGGCTTTTTCCTTCTCGAGGGGTTTTGCCCAGCGATGCGTGATTAGTGCTTTGCACTAATCGTGCATCAGAAACAGCCTTCATTTCTGGGTTTGAGCCTCCCAACTGCTATTTTTGTGCCATGCACAGTCTCCATGGGCCAACGGTCAAGCGATTTTGACTGAAGGTCCTCGTTGCTCCGTGTTGGCTGCAAAATTACCATTATTCAGAGGTTATTTCTAATAAGCTCGATATCCACAAGATTTTGAACATCGGCATGAGTTTCTTTATAGAGTTTGGGTAACTTTAAGAGAGTTTAAGGATCCAATTTTGGATCAGACCACATATACAAAAACAAGGGGTAGTAAGCATGATTGTTAGACGGAGATTGTTGGATTAATTGTCATTGATGTCAAAGGGTGAATGGGCCAACATTTGTTTGGTGATTTGCATGCAAAAAATCAAGTGAATTTGGGCACAAGGATCCTCTAGATAGGTAGGTCACACCATTTTATTTGATAGGTGGCACACCTTGTGGGTCCTCTTGGTTAGGGAGACATTAATTTTTAAAGGTTGATGCCCTAAAGATGGGTTTAGCACGAGTACCTTTTCCTCAAAGGATTATGACCTTAAATCTTCTTTTCTCCCCTAAAGAAGGTCAAAATTAGAATTTAAATTAGTCTAAAATCATGTGTCCTAATCAACCTTGAAAGGAGAGCCTATGAAATACAAACTTTCATTTTTTTGAAGTGTTAAAAATTCCCTATCATAGGTCGTCTTGATAGAATTTTCTTTTGGAAAATATTTTATATGTTTGTGTGGAAAAGTTCTCATGTCAGTCCCAATATAGGCCCCCTCCAAACACACACACATAGATATATATATTGCCTTAGTCGTGGGTATTTGTTGGAAAAACTTGTTTTCTATGAGGCATTTGATCTTAACTAATCCCGAAGAAGGCTAAGATTCTAAAGTATTTAAGATAATTGTTTTATTCTTCTACTAGATCTTTGTTGTGCAAAATTCAAAGCTCTTAATCTATTTTTTTTTAAGGTTTAAAGTCATTTTCTGGGTAAAAAGAAGATTTGTTCAAGAGGCCCATATTCAACCCACCCACCCCCTGAGGCAAGTCAAGGTTGGAATTTTTTAGTAGATTCTCGACCTATCTGAGGCCTTATGCAGCTTGCTTTGAGGCCTACTACAAGCTAGTTTGGCCTATCTGTGACCCCCACTTGAGACCTAATTTCGGTCTAAGGCGGAGGCATACTACTTGTATAAATTATGCTACGGTGCTAAGGTATTTTCCATAAAAGAAACCAATGACTTGGCCAAGATGACAATGGAAGAATTACATTTCACTCTTACATCTTATGAAATGAGAATAAATACAATATATAAATAGTCAACCAAAGAAGCATATTTTAAAGCCACAATTAAGACAAGAAATAAAGAAATCAAGGTCGAATGAACTCCAAATTATGAATCAAATATAAGAGAAGCAAATTTCAGCAGGAAGCTCAAAAGAGGAAGAGAGAAACACAAAGGTAAGTCACCTCTTAAGTATTTTTATTGTGGCAGGATAGTTCATTATCCTAAGAGATGCTCTTTTAAGGAAAATAGAAGCTTCCATAAGAAAAAATTCTATTCTAAAGAAGATAGTAGTTCTTCAGATGAAAGTGACATAGAAGAAAGAGATGCAAGAGAAGTTCTCTTCGTAACCAAATAAAATCAAGATAATAATTATGGTGATGAATAGGTCAATGATTCAGATGATGAATAACCAAATATGGGAATAGATTCTTTTTCAGGACTCAAAAAATATACAAAGTGACGCAAGGGCTACCCCGCGTATACCCACAGTATGCATATAGAATGCATAAACTAATTTCCCCAGGAATTTTAGACTCTCTGCCGAGTCAAATCTTCAATATATTAATGATTAAGGCCCTCTTTATTAAACTCTTATGCGGAATGATTTCATTACAATAGCCTAGTATTTTATTCAAATCATTCTATCGGGACTTTATAACTCAACCCTTATAAACCTTACACAATCCTTAAGCTCGCATATATACCAACCCCTCCTTTATAACTATGGTAATGTTGGACTTAACACATGGAAACCACATATCATGCTAATTTCATTATAAACCCTTTATAAGGGAAATACACATAAACATACCTTTTCTGCTTAAATACAGTTTTTGCACATATTCTGAGATTTACCTTTATCGCTATCACTAATCGCAATATCCGTGGGTCTCATTACACATGAACCTTGTCTCCTTCGATATGTGATTAACATAACGAACTTCAAAACATATACAAGCTACACCCATATAACACTATCGGGTCCACTCACTTCACATGTCATACTCTCGCGCCGATAAAGCACCATTGAATGTTTGTGATGTGATCACTTTGTTGATCACATCGGCATCGCCTGTTGCACTTCTTTATGGCCCAAGGGTTATTCATTCTCCGAAATGTGATTATGATTCCATTGTTGATCCTCTTCTTAGATCTAACAGTCCTCGTTCCATCGCTTAATTGCAAGTCACAATCGCTAGTTGCTTGGGGTCGGGCTCGTTCACTTAATAAGTTGTGATGTGAATCAAACTCTCTGATCTCTGTGATCTAATCTCAACTGTTGATCTGTTAGATCCAATGGTCCCTGTGCACCGATTCTTCAACTCTTCTCTCCTCTCATACTTGGTTTTTTTTTTTACACTATTTCTTCAGTGTTTATGTGGTTTCCATTTATTCAATGGTTTCGGGTCTTCATCCTTCATTGTTCCCTATGACTCCCTCCTGAGCTTGATTTCTGTGATTATTTAATCATTGACTCTCCAGAGTATCATTTGGGTTTCCAATTGGATTCACAATCCATTATGATTCCATTGAATCATTCCTCTTCTCTCTTCTTTACTTTGTGTATTCGCTCTCCCCTTTGTGTTCGCCGAACTTTGCCTGCGCATTTATATTTCATGCAACTCTCTGATTCACACTGAGTACCATGATTCATTCATAATTCACCATTCTATATTCAATCACACATTTATACAAGGTATTGGAATTAAATATCTATATATATAAATACACATTTATACCATCTCTCTCTCAGGCCCGATCTTCTAATATCAGTGGCCTTTGTTTACAACTCTGCCTATGGGCTTACAATCACACTCTAAGTGTCTAGTCTAGTTGGCTCACTGGCTAACTAACTTATCCAACTTCCCTCTTTTTTATTTTCAATACATTATGAGCAGCTTCTTTACAGTTGAGGAACTATTCCTCAGTTACTTTTGAGTTGCTCAATAATTTCTTCAAACAAGTTCTTAATTAATCCTAACTTGATCTGTTTGCTTAATTTAAAAACTAATAATGGCTGAGTCAACCGTAATGTTAAATGAACCACTAAATAGATTTCCTATCTACTCTTGCTAAGAAATAAATATTATTTTACATGAAATTTTACAATGGCCCCTTCGTGGCTAACGTCTAGACCCTTAGTTCCAACTAGATACTTCGAGCTTGATCTTTGAGAGCCAATGCTCTTGCATCAGACTCCCAAAGTTGAAAACATTCATGATCTCCTGATCATGTGACTTCATGTGTTGATATGAAACCTCTAGGGTCCCAAACTTTGGTTTGTAGTTGTCTAAATGCTTTGCACCTTTGCTATTGTTGTATGTCACCTGTCTTCTCTTTCATCTTCCTCTCCTTGTCAATCAGTTTCAAGTTCTGTTTGATCATTCTTCTTGTTGCTGTCAAACTCCTCCATATGCACTGCTTCATCATTAACTGCCATAACTCTTCAATCTCCATCCCTAACATTTCTTTGGGCTGGTCCATATTCTGCCATTCACTGTTACCTCTTTTTCTCTGGTTTAGGTTGTTGTTGTTGTCCACTAACTCTTCAAATTGCTATTGGTTACTTCCACCGTGTAGTTGTTGGTTCCTTACTTATTCCTCACTTATTCTTGATGCTTCCCTTTCATCCTTACCCTCTTTCACAATTGTCTCTGTCTGCACTGAATTCCAACTTTCCAACATTCTCTCCAGCAATTGAACATCTCTATTCCATGGATTAAATTCTTCCATAGAATCTTCTTCTTTCATTTTTATTTGGCTGCTTATCTGTGCCAAATTTCCTCCAGCATCTGCAACTATACTTTCCCTCGTATAATAATTATTAAAATAGAAAACATAAGGCCTCAATGACTCTTCTTCCTTTGGCAACACATCAGTATGCTGTTATGTTTTCTCCTTCTCTATCAGCATATCAGTCTGCTGATTTGAATTCTCAAAAGAATTCATGAGACTGTCAGTTAGTCTCTCCTCCACATCATCTGTTCCAAGGATGTCTCCTTGCTTGGGTTCATAATAGTGAACTTCTTCTTCTGCAATTTCCTTGTAATCTTCATCAGGTTCTTTCTTCCCTATTGGTGCTTTCAACCATTTCTCCGGTAGTTCCAATTTTGGCTCCCATTCACTGATCCTTTGATGAGAGTTTAGTCCTTCTTCTTTAATATATTTTTCCTCTTCAAGACCTCCACTTGGTTGCTTGATATCCTTCTCCACTTCTTCTTTCTTTTTGCCATCATCATAAGCCAAAATTTATTTACTCTTACCCCTTACAATATGCTGAAAAGCAACACTTCTCCCCAACTGTGTATAGACTTTTATATGCGACCTAGCTATCCCATCTTCTTTCACAATAGAGTTTAGATTCTGCATGTCTTCTTCCTCCTTGATGACAATGTTAGAAAATTGTCCTTCCTCACATGTTCCACCTATAAACATACACAAGTTATCAAATTTAACACCATAATACCTCTTGGTCTCACTTGAAGTTTCAGTCTTCAAGTCTTTTCTTCCTTCAGTCAAGCATTCATCATTTGCTCTTTCCTCCTCTATAGCCTATGCCACCTTATCTTTCTTCTCATATGAAAACCACACCTCTGGTCTTCCTCTTTCCTCTGTAACAATTCCATCAGTACCTCAAGATGGACTATTATCTCAACCTTCTCCCTCTCATATTCTTCATTAGTCAACTGCTTCCATATGCCATTTTCCTTGGCATCTTCTTTCTTCACTTTTCTTCTACTGTGGTCTTTCTCAGAACCTCTGTTATGACTATTTGTAGTCATATTCTTCCCCATCTTCATGAGTTTCTCACACTCACTATGAGCTACACTAAGCCTCTACAACAACAAGTCTTCCCTGCTGCCACTCACCTCACCAAGCTTTCCTCTGAACTTGGCCTTTTGGCAAGCACTGGTTCTCTATCTCTGGAACCTCTTTGAGCACTTTTCTCTACTCCTTCTAGGCTTCAACTCATCTGCCTCTTCTACGAACACAACTTTCCTCTTGTACTTCAATCACAATTGAAATACTAGGTTTTGACCACCTCTTTTTTCACTCAGAAACTCTTACCAACTTTCTTCATCCTTTAGAAATTCTACCCACATCCTTTGTGGAATTGCCTTTGTGAGCTGCAACACTACCTCTGCAGTAACAAGTCTCCTTCTTGCTACATATGCCTCACTAAGTTTCTTTCCTCTGAGCTTAGTCTGTTAGCATTTCTCTGGTTCTTTCCTCTGAAACCAATTTGAGCACTCCTTGCTCTAGGTTGCTGCAATCTTCTCACTTTCCTTTGCTATCACCTGTGTATCAATGTTATTTAAAACAAATACCATTCCCAAGCTTTCAAACGCTTGTTGCTGCCAAATTTCTATGGCCACTTTAAAATGCTTCTACTCAGCTTCCTTCTGAGAACACTCTTATCCTCTCTATCCAACTTTCAATTGGATTCTTCAGGTTCACTGCCACTGCATGGCTTCACAAACAGTCTCCATCCATTCTTCATATTTGAATGAATCTCTACTTTCCTCAAGGAACAAACATCACTGTGTTTTCCTTATGCTTCTGCAATCTCTTCTTAAGAGTATCACTTACTCTTATCTTATCTCATGCCTTCTACTTATCAGATTCAAATAACCTGATCTCCACCTGCCTGCATGATTTCACAAGGCAGTCTGCTTCCACTCTTCAACATTCGAATGGATCTTCATTCTTCTCGAGAAATCAACCGTCGCTTTGTTATATTTTACTGTCTGACTTTCCTTTCTGCATTTGCCTCCACCTTTTCAAATTTATAATCTGATTTCTTCTCCTCTACAGACCTCCTGCCTGTCTTCTTTCTTCAAAAAAACATAACCTGCTAAGTTTCCTCAAAAACTTTAACTTGGCTCTGATACCAAATGACACAAGGGCTACCCCGTGTATACCCACAATATGCATATAGAATTCATAAACTAATTTCCCCAAGTATTTCAGACTCTCTGCCGAGTCACATCTTCAATATATTAATGATTAAGGCCCTCTTTATTAAACTCTTATGCGGAATTATTTCATTACAATAGCCCAGTCTTTCCCTTTATTCAAATCCTTCTATCGGGACTTTATAACTCAACCCTTATAAACCTTACACAATCCTTAAGCTCGCATATATACCAACCCCCACTTTATAACTATGGTAATGTTGGACTTAACACATGGAAACCACATATCACGCTTATTTCATTATAAACCCTTTATAAGGGAAATACACATAAACATACCTTTTCTACTTAAATACGGTCTTTGCACATATTCTGAGATTTACCTTTATCGCTATCGCTAATCGCAATATCCGCGGGTCTCATTACACATGAACCTTGTCTCCTCCGATATGCGATTAACATAATGGACTTCAAAACATATACAAGTTGTGCCCATATAACCCTATCGGGTCTGCTCACTTCGCATGTCATATACTCCCGTGCCAATAAAGCACCATTGAATGTTTGCGATGCGATCACTTCGCTGATCGCATCGGCATCGCCTGTTGCACTTCTTTATGGCCCAAGGGTTATTCCTTCTCCGAAATGTGATTAAGATTCCACCGTTGATCCTCTTCTTAGATCTAACAGTCCTCATTCCATCGCTTAATCGCAAGTCACAATCGCTAGTCGCTTGGGGTCGGGCTCATTCACTTAATAAGTTGTGATGTGATTCAAACTCTCTGATCTCTGTGATCTAATCTCAACCATTGATCTGTTAGATCCAACGATCCCTATGCACCAATTCTTCAACTCTTCTCTCCTCTCATACTTGGTTTTTTTTACGTTATTTCTTTAGTGTTTCTGTGGTTTCCAGTTATTCAATGGTTTTGGGTCTTCATCCTCCGTTGTTCCCCTGTGACTCCCTCCTGAGCTTGACTTCTGTGATTCTTTAATCACTGACTCTCCAGAGTATCATTTGGGTTTCCAATTGGATTCACGATCCATTATGATTCCATTGAATCATTCCTCTTCTCTCTTCTTTACTTTGTGTATTCGCTCTCCCCTTTGTGTTCGCCGAACTTCGCCTGCGCATTTATAGTTCATGCAAATCTCTGATTCACACAGAGTACCACGATTCATTCATAATTCACCATTCGATATTCAATCACACATTTATACAAAGTATTGGAATTAAATCTCTGTATATATAAATACACATTTATACCATCTCTCTCTCAGGCCTGATCTTCTAATATCAGTGGCCTCTGTTTACAACTCTGCCCATGGGCTTACAATCACACTCTAACTAGCTAGTCTGGCTGGCTCGTTGGCTAACTAACTTATCCAACTTCCCTCTTTTTTTATTTTCAATACATTATTAGTAGTTTCTTTACAGTTGAGGAACTGTTCCTCAGTTACTTTTCAGTTGCTCAACAGTTTCTTCAAACAAGTTCCTAACTAATCCTAACTTGATCTATTTGCCTAATTTAAAACCTAATAATGGATGAGTCAGCCTTAATGTTAAATGAACCACTAAATAGATTCCCAGTCTACGCTTGCTAAGAAATAAATATTGTTTTACATGAATTTTACAATGGCCCCTTCTTGGCTAACGTCTAGACCCTTAGGTCCGACTAGATACTTCGAGCTTTATTTTTGAGAGCCAATGGTCCTGCATCACAAAGATTGAATAGTATGATGAAGAACTTCAAGAAATGTTGAAGAAAAGTGAAAATGAAAATGCCAAGCTTAGAAATAAAAGTAGATATTTGAAAATCCTCCTTGAAAAACACGATGAAGAAATTATCTTCTTAAGGTTCAAGTTGAAGAAGCAAATAGAGTTGAGGAAATAATAAAGACTCACATGATGAAGAAAGAAGAAGATTGTAAGAAGTTGGAAGAGGAAATTGTGA
Source organism: Pinus tabuliformis (assembly GCA_031772625.1). Lineage (NCBI taxonomy): Eukaryota > Viridiplantae > Streptophyta > Pinopsida > Pinales > Pinaceae > Pinus > Pinus tabuliformis. The sequence continues at coordinate 22,342,358 of CM062809.1, forward strand.
CATTGAGGGTTGAAGTTCATAATATTAACAAGAAATTGAATAACTCACTAGTGTTGGATAACATTCTCAGTTGTCAAAATTCTCTAGGTGATAAAACATGTCTTGGTTATGAAGGCATATCTTCAAGAAAGGAGGGCACAAGCTTCAATCCTTTAAAGGAGAAAATTAAAGGAGAATCTAGAAATATTGCTACTTCAAGAAGTTTTGTTGATGTTCCCAAGAACATCCATCACAAAGATGATCAACAATGGATTGAACCTCCTCCAAGGCAAAACAACTTCAAAATATCATCCTACTCTCCTAGGTATGAAAATATATTTCTTGGTCATTGTTACTCTTGCAGAAATTTTGGGCATAAAGAAATTCATTGTAAAATCAATACAAGATACAATTATGCAAGGAGCAGGAATGATTATGGATTTAGACCTAGAAATTTCCATGGAAACTACAATCCATTTGAACCACTAATGAACCAAAACATTGTATGTTACAAGTGCAATAATCTTGGTCACAAGGAACATGATTGTAGGCTTGTGAAAGAGAATGCTCCAATCATGCAGATAAAGAAGTCAACTATGACATGGGAGAAGAAAAAGAAGGAAAATTGTAATCTAGCGTTGATCACTGAAGATAAAGAAGGTGAATGGTACATAGAGAGTGGATGTTTGACCCGTCATGATTGGATATGAAAACAACTTTGTCACCCTAAAAGAAAAAAGTGGTAGTGTTGTGCTTGGAGATAACTCTTCTTTCAAGATACTTGGAAAAGGTGTAGCAAACCTTGGAAGTGAACATGTGAAGGCACACAATGTTTTTCTAGTTCAGGATTTGAAGAAAAATCTTCTCGGTGTTGGAAATATGTGTGATCAAGGGTATAATCTCTTATTTGAATCTCAGAAGTGCAAAAGAAAAGAAGACTTAGGAAGATTGGTTGCAACAACCACAAGAAGACCAAACAACATATGCATTCTAGACCAAGTAGAGTAGAACAAAATCAAAGCCAAGCAAACGATACATAAGCCCAACAAAGAAGGGAAGGATAAGAATACAAAAATCCTATTGAGTTCCATATGTTCAAGGGGAGCATCCCTAAAGACATAAGTCACCCTTTGCCAATTATGTCAAAGGGGGAGAGAAAAGGAAGTGTAGCATGGAGATGAAGGAAATGAAGCATGGTGACAGGGGGAGGATGAGTGTTGAAAAATATGACAAAAGGGGATATTGTTGGAAGAATTTTCATTGATGTCAAAGGGTGAATGGGCCAACATTTGTTTGGTTCTTTGCATACACAAATCAAGTGAATTTGGGTACAATGATCCTCTAGATAGGTAGGCCTTGCCACGACATTTTTTTTTATAGTTGGCACACCTTGTGGGTCCTCTTTGTTGAAGAATGTAACTAGGTTTGGTCTTCATAAATTGTATTTGAGTCACAATGAAATGTATTTATAAAAAGAATGAAAAATAAATTTATTATTTTTGTTATTATTATGACTTATTAAAGCATGGGTTTCATGCTTGGGTCATCATGTTTTAGGTCAAAGTCCCCATCAAGGACTTATAAGATTTATTTTGAGTCATTAGAGTCATTGTCAATTAAAAGAGACCCTTCTTGGGATTTTGAATAATGTAAAATGAATTAAAATTTATTCAAATAAGCTATTTCTCGCCTCCATACCAAGTCGGCCTCAAGGAGATCAAGTTGGCCTCAAACTGGGTAATTAGACCTCACTAGAAGCCTATATGTTGGAGTAGTTCGAATTCATTTGGAGCACTCACTCACTCAAGTTCGATATCCCAAAAGAAAATATGGAAAAGTTCGAAGTTGGAAAAGGAGGCTAAAAGGAGTGTGAAGTTGGAGAAGAAGGAAGAAAAGGTTAAGATCGAAATTTTGGGCTATCTCTCTCAATCTCTCTCTCTCTCTCTCTCTCTCTCTCTCTCTCGTGTGGATTCCTATAGGAGATTGAAGTCTCTTTTTTCAAGTAAAAGTTGTTGTTGTTGTTGCTGCTACCAGTTGCTGGGTCGAAATTGGCATTGTAAGTTGTTGGGTCAAAATTGTTGCTAGGTTGAAGTTATTGCTAAAGGGTTATCATCTGCAAGAAGGAAGAAAATGAGAAAAATGTGTTTGAAGTCTAAGGCTTGGACTTGGAATCTCACTTGAAGGAGGCTTCCAACATCAAGGCTTCATTGGTTTTAATTCTCCCCTTTTTCATCTATTAATAATACAATATATGTTTTATTTCCATAAATGTGTCAATTATTGTCCATTTATTGTAATTCTCCTTGATCTATTACATAATTTGTATTAGAAAATGTTATGCTTTACATAGTTTTGTTGTCTCCACTTGATCTTTCTTGCAAGCACTCATCTACACCAGTGAAGACGAGATTGTGATCTTGGAAGCCAAAGAGTCAAGGTTGACATTAAGGGTATTAGCATCAGAGAGAGGTAGGAGATCTATCCTCCTTTGTATTTTCTAGTATGAATTAGGAAATATTTCATGTAGTTGTCTTATGTAGTTGCTAGATCCTCACATAGGACTAGAGGGATTGTTTTTGTCCACAAAAAGGATTGTCTGCACAACACTTATTTACCCATCCCAATGGATATGGGTTTGGATGATCATGAACTTCCAGCCCCAAATTCTTGACTAGCTCCACTGCAATGATTTTTTCCTATGACCCCGAGTCAAATAGAGCATCAATCTTTGTCTTCTTGACCTATATCTTTATATGGAAGAGTTTGATCATTTCTTTCTCTTCTTGTTGCTGAAGGCTACTCAGATTCACATCCTTCTATACTGGCATACAAGCGATATTCTCATACACATCTAAGCTACTTTCAACTTGGTTGCTTGAATAAGTGGCTATGAGATTATTATTCTCGTTATCTTTCTTCTCGTTCTTCAAGGTTAGCTCTGGATGCAACTTCTAACGTTTTTACTCCGTATGGCCATTGATGTTGCAGTGGTTGTAGTGGTTTATAGGATCTTTGCACTAGTGTGTTGTTCTTGTTGTCTTCTTATTTTTCCCCCTTTCTGCTTCTTCTTCCCCTCCTTAGAATCTTCTTGTTCCTCCTTCCGCTTCGATCCACTTGATTGTGCTCTCTTCAGGCCTATGTTCTCTAGGTATTATGCTTGTACACAAGCCTCATCTACCAATTTAGGCTTGAACAACATCACTTGCCCGCGTAGATGGCGGTGCAGACCCCCCAAATACTTGAGGAGTACATCTGGGTTCTTTGGAGAGATACCTAACATTATAGCCATCTTCTTGAATTCTGTGGTGTACTCTTGCACGCTTTGGCCCGAATTTTACCTAAAGTAATGCCATCGGATCCACTGGTCCTCCACATACCTAATGGGATAAAACTGTGACTTAATGAGGGTGTTGAAATCCTCCCACTTAGTCACTAGAGGTTCTCCCAACAACTCAGGGTTTCCGTGTGGATCTCCCATTAAGTCAATTCATGGTGTTGAAAATAGCAACAAGAAATGCTAAAAATAGAAGTGCTAAAAATAGCACTGCTATAAATAGCATTTCGGGATACATTCCAATTTTAGTTAGTCCCTGAACTAAAATTGTGAATTAAAATTTGAATTTGATCTTAGCAGCTGTTTGAAAAATAATTAATTAGTTCATCTTGAGTTAATTAGTTGTAGGAAATAAAACATGAAGTCTATGTGGAGACATGCAATAGTTTCTCCATTGATTGAGGAAGTTATCCCTTGATTAAGGAGATTAGGATGAGTTGTAATTAGTTAGCTCAGTTATCTGAGTTAAGTCTAGTTAGATTAGTTCCAACAGTTTGTGGAACTGATTGTGAGTTCAGTTAGTTAATGCATGCATGCATGTAATTGCTGCACTTTAGATAATTGACTATTCTCTCATAAATAATTCATGCATTTCAGTTCAGTTAGAGACCCAGTCGAGATCAAGTGATGAGACAATGTACTATCAGTTGCAGGAATATTCCATTGAGGATATCTCTTGCATGCAGAAGGAATTCATTCCTTGGAGATTGCGCAATTACTTTTGAGTTTGATGAGTTGTGTGAGAGGCCAATTCACACTGGCAGCATCGGACCCCAAGAGAAACTGCGCAAGGAAATAGAAGGCTCGGAGGCTGAGGGAAGGCATATGTCGTGTCTATTTAGTCTATGAGCTGTATTGTAGGATTCTACTGAGATCTGGATAACTTGTGAGCTAAACCTTTGTGTAATCCTTACATATTTCCACTTGTATGATATGACAGAGATCGGGGTTTTTAGCTGAGGCTTTCCCCAGAGTATTCTTCTGTGTTCATGTGTGATTGCTTTCTCATTCTCAGTTATATGTATTCTATTTGATCTTGCTCATAATTGATTAAGCTTCCGCAAGTTTTTCTGTAGAAGTAGATCTAGTATTTTGCTTTAGTATATTGCATAATCTGTTGATCTATAGTGGGAAATTCTACATGGTATTAGAGAAAATGTGATCAAAGAGAAGAACGGTATGCAAAGAAGGGAGAAGTTTGAAGGTTGAAGTTCCTAATCATAGAATTCGAATTCTTATCACATCTCAAATTTCACCAATGGCATTCAATGGTTTAAGACTTGAGTATGCCCTTGATGGCAGCTCAAATTATATAGCCTGGAAGGATTGCATGGAAGAAGTATTAGAGGACAACGGTTTAAAGGACTTCATTGATCAAGAAGTCCCCAAGCCAGCAGTAGCTAATGCTACAGAATTGGCGGAATGGAAGAAATGTGTGGCTAGAGTGAGGAGAATCTTTTTGGAGGGGGTTCGAGACCACATAGTCTCGAGTCTCCATGGGAAGGAGACACCATTTTCAATGTGGAAAACATTGAAAGATCTATACCAGAACAGCAGTGATCAGAGGAAGCTGGCACTGAAAGACAAGCTTCGGAAAATCAAGTGTGAAAAGGGTGACATGATCTCTACATATCTGAACAAGCTCACCACCTATAGGGATGAGCTTGGAAGTGTAGGGATCACGACAGTCGATGATGACATGGTGATTCTTGCTCTCCTTGGTCTTCCTAAGAGCTGGCATAGCTACCAAGACTTGATAAATGGAAGAGAGAAACTTCTAGATTGGGAACGACTTTGATCGGATTTGATGCAGGAGGAGATAAGAAGAAGCACCAGAGATGGATCTTCATCAAAACAAGATGATGAAGAAAATCTAGCCTTAGCAAGTAAGGCGAGGAAAGGGAAAGGGAAGGCGTCCCATTCCAAATCCAGTTCTTGCCATGGTGCGAAGAAGTTTAACAAATCGAAAGTGCGATGCTTTCATTGTCATGAGGTGGGACATTATGCTACGAATTGTCCACAGAAGAAATCCAACAAGGGATCCTCAAAGGGATCAGATGGTGAGGCACTGGCCTCATAGTTCGAATTGGATTTCTCTCTCATCACATGCATGGTTTCATCCATGGTGGGATGTGTTGTTTGGTACTTGGACAGTGGAGCTTCATTCCACATGACCAGCGACAAGAATCTTTTCAGTACCTTGGAGGAGAAGGATCTCTAGATGTAGATCAAGATGGGTGATGATGGAAAATACCATGTTTCAGGTGAAGGTACGATTGTGTTTCAGAGGGATCATGGAGCTCCTCTCACCCTGACTGATGTAAAGTATGTACCAGGTATGAAGAACAATCTTGTGTTCATCGCTATGCTAGAAGACAAAGGATATGATGTAGTCTTTAGTAAAGGAAAGGTATTCTTGAGGCATATCAGCATTGGACAGACCAAGAGGATTGGGATTCAAGTAAATAATCTCTACAAGCTGGAGGTAGATGACTGTGCTACATTGAGTCCCAAAGTAGAGTTGGTGCAGAGCCAAGATGTTGGCGAGCTATGGCATAGAAGATTGGGCCACTTGCACCATGGAGCCTGGAAGATCATGCAACAGATTTCTACTGGACTTCCCAAGGGAAAACTGGAGCAGACGGATACATGCAAAGGTTGTACCTTGGGAAAGTACGCGAAATCTTCCTTTCAGGATTGAGACAATAGAGCTGGAGCAATTCTGGAGCGAGTTCACACAGATGTGTGTGGACCATTCTCTACAGCCTCCAATGCTAAACAAAGGTACTATGTTATTTTTATTGATGATTTTTCTCGTAGATGTTGGATCTACTTTATGCAGAAGAAGGATCAGACCTTCTCAAGGTTTTGTGAGTTTAAAGCCTTGGCAAAGAAAGAACCTGGAAAGAAAATAAGGACCTTATGTAGCGACAACGGTGGAGAGTATGTCTCCCAACAGTTTAAGGACTTTTACGTAGCAGAAGGAATTAAACAGGAGTTGATGGCACCCCATAACCCACATAAAAATGGGGTGGCCGAAAGGAAGAATAGATCGATTGTGGGAGCAGCTCGAGCGATGTTGCATGACCAAAGCCTACTACTTCATTTATGGGCTGAGGCATGCAATACAACAGTATAATTGCATAACAGAAGCCCGCATCGTATATTGGGAATGAAGACACCTATGGAGGCCTTTTTGGGGAAGTGACTAGATGTGAGTCACTTCAGGATCTTTGGATCATTGGTTTATTGCCATGTGACCAAAAATGCTCAGAAGAAGCTAGATCCAACAGCTGAGTTGGGGATACTTGTGGGGTACATTGATACACCCCACAACTATCGGGTGTTCCTGTCTACCAGTTAGAGGATAGTGGTACGCAGAGATATGAAGTTCAATGAGCAGAAAGCCATGCGAGTATCACTTGAAAGGGAGCTCAAGTTGCATGCAGAGGAGGAATTTTCAGTTCCTAAGGAGGAGGAGCCTTAAATTGATGCGGAGTAGCTGCATGTAGAGGATCCGGGAGTGGAGACATCCACTTATGCCAAGTCTTCCAGAGATGGGCAGAAACACTCAAGGGAAGTTGACAGGTTGATGCTGGATGTGCGAGAGAATGTGGGAGAACCATCTTCTCAGCACAGACAGAGGAGGTCGCCCGAGTGGTACATTGGTTACATGGCCCTGGTTGGGGAGTGTGTAGAGTTTGAACCTTCTTCATTCGAGGAGGCAATGCAACAACCAGTTTGGGTTGATGCAATGGTGGAGGAGTATGACTCCATCGTTTAGAACTTTGTTTGGGATGTTGTTGCAAGACCTTAGGACAAATCAGTGGTGAGTTCCAGATGGCTTTACAAGGTAAAGTAGGTAGTTGATGGCAGTGTTGAGAAACATAAGGCAAGGTTTGTTTCCCATGGTTTTTCATGGGTCGAGGGGATTGACTACGAAGAGACTTTTGCTCCTGTAGCAAGGTACTCATCTATCAGATCAATGTTGGCACTATCAGCTCAGATGGGTTGGAAGACCCATTAGATGGATGTGAAGACTGCGTCCCTCAATGGGAAGATTGAGGAAGAGGTGTACATTGAGTAGTCGGAAGGTTTTGAGACCTTCGATCATGAGTCGCATGTGTGCTGAATCAAGAGGGATTTGTATGGGCTGAAGCAAGCACCTCGTGCTTGGTACACTAGGATCGACAACTATTTCACTGGGTTGGGATTCACCAAGAGTGAAGCAGATGCGAACCTTTACCACATCATGGTAGAAGGTAAGCCATTGATCATTCTTCTTTATGTCGATGATCTGATTTTGACAGGTGATGATCATTTGATCAAGTCTTGCAAGGAGGACCTTGCAAGAGAGTTTGAGATGAAAGACATGCATCTTATGCACTACTTTCTAGGCATGGAAGTGTGGCAGAAGGATGGGGAAGTGTTTGTGTCTCAAGGCAAGTATGCCAATGAGATACTTAGGTGGTTCCACATGGAGAAGTGCAAACCCATGCAGACTCCTCTAGCTGGTAACTGGAGGAAGGAGGATGCTACTTCAGGTGAGGTAGTAAATGCCACTGTTTATCGGTAGCTTGTGGGTTCACTGATGTATCTAGTGAACACACAACCAAACTTATGCTTTGTGGTGAACCAGTTGAGTCAAGCTATGGTTCAGCCTACCAAGTTGTTTTATAAGGCAGTGAAGCATGTGCTGAGATACCTCAGAGGCACATCTCAGTATGGATTGTGGTACAGACAAGCAGAGGGAGTGAAGCTTCAGGGCTTCACAGATGCAAATTAGGTAGGGAGTCCATTAGACCAAAAGAGCACTGCTGGAGGAATCTTCAACCTTGGTTCAGCTGCAGTTTCTTGGTACAGCAGGAAACAAAGGTCAGTTGCACTTAGCTCAGCAGAGGCTGAATACATGGCTGCCAGTCAGGCAGCATGTGGGGCCATTTGGATGTGGAAGATTCTAGTGGGATTGTTTGGTCAAAGGATGGATCCAACTATCATCTACTGTGATAATCAGATTTGTATCAAACTCTCTGAGAATCTAGTATTTCATGACAGGTCCAAGCACATTGATATCCAGTATCATCATCTTCAAGACTGTGTAGTGAAGAAGATCATGTTGTTGCTGTATGTTTTGATTGAGGAACAGGATGCAGATATTTTGACTAAGGCATTGTCAAAATGCAAGTTCGAGTTCCACAGAGATAGGATTGGGGTGACTGATAATCCCTTTCTTGTTGAGAGGGAGTGTTGAAAATAGCAACAAGAAATGCTAAAAATAACACTGCTATAAATATCATTTCACGATACATTCCAATTTTAGTTAGTCCCTGAACTAAAATTGAGAATTAAAATTCGAATTTGATCTTAGCAACTGTTTGAGAAATAATTAATTAATTCATCTTGAGTTAATTGGTTGTAGGAAATCAAACATGAAGTCTATGTGAAGACATGCAATTGTTTCTCCATTGATTGAGGAAGTTATCCCTTGATTAAGGAGATCAAGATGAGTTGTACTTTGAGTTGTAATTAGTTAGCTCATTTATCTGAGTTAAGTCTAGTTAGATTAGTTCCAACAATTTGTGGAACTGATTGTGAGTTCAGTTGGTTAATGCATGCATGCATGTAACTACCGCACTTCAGATAACTGAATATTCTCTCATATATACCTCATGCATGTCAGTTCAGTCAAAGACCTAGTTGAGATCAGGTGATGGGACAATGTACTATCAGTTGCAGGAATATTCCATTGAGGATATCTCTTGCATGCAGAAGGAATTCATTCCTTGGAGATTGCGTGGTTACTTTTGAGTTTGATGAGTTGTGTGAGAGGCCAATTAACACAGCTGGCAACATTGGACCCCAAGAGAAACTGCGCAAGGAAATAGGAGGCTTGGAGGACTGAGGGAAGGCATATGTTGTGTCTATTCAGTCCGTGAGACGTATTGTAGGATTGTACTGAGAGATGGATAGCTTGTGAGCTAAAGCTTTGTGTAATCCTGACATATTTCCACTTGTATGATATTATAGAGATCATGGTTTTTAGCTAAGGCTTTCCCCAGAGTATTATTCTGTGTTCATGTGTGATTGCTTTCTCATTCTCAATTATATGTGTTTTGTTTGATCTTTCTCATAATTGATTAAGCTTCTGCAAGTTTGTTTGTAGTAGTAGATCTAGTATTTTGCTTTAGTATATTGCATAATCTATTGATCTACAGTGGGAAATTCTACACATGGGCCTCTAATTTCAGTCGTGCAAATGAGATCTTTTTCCCTTCCTCGATCTGATGGAGATTGAAATAAACTTCTAGTTGCTGCAACTAGTGGTTTAGCTTCATAGTGTTGATCTCCCCATGGTATGACTTGAAATCGACTTTTGCTTCCATTTTAAATAGGGATTGTGATTGGTTTACGACACTCGAACTAGGTTAATATTTTTCAGGTCCTTTCTTCGACTGGTTCTCTGTTTCTACTTGATCTTTTGATCCCTATTCTTATTTTTCCTCTACATTCAAACCCCCATCTTCTCCAAATATCCTCAGCTTACTATTCAAGGCCATCCCATCATGAGGAGGCTTACATTGTGGTTGATATCTGTGACTTGTTGTTACAACCACATAAAACTCACCTTTGCAAGATCACGAGGTTCGTTTACAGATTCATCAGCCATGATTAGGATTTTATGATTTTCAACCCCGTTGATCTATATCCCTATAATCTCCAAAAATACCCAAAGAAGCCTTCTCTAATACCAAATGATCTGTAAACTGTTGTGGATATTCCAATGGATAGTTTTTCACAACAAATCTAACAATATTATATTAAAATATGAGATTCTACACTATTACAATTTGATTAAAGTTTAAGATCTGTAGATTTAATTGTACTTAGTGTATGCATGTGAATGGAAATTATGCATAAAAGTAGAGAATGACAAAATAAGCTCACTCACACACATAAGACATAATATATGCTCTCTTGGAAACCCTTTCGTGAGAAAACCCAACTGGAAGGTAAGGTCGCTTCTCTCTCTTTTTCTGTCTGGAAATATGATTGCAGGTACAAAGAAGTAAATCTTGTGGCCCATGGGCTACTACAATGAAAAAATCATCTCTGTGTTCTCTACATCCTATCTCTCCTGGCTATCTTTGCTCAGCTATGGAACAAAATGCTCTTGAAATAATGGAATGCCTCTTCCTCCTAATGGCCTGGCTATAACATAGCTTGATAGCCTACTAGTGGTTAATTTTGACTACATCAAGTCTTAACTAGAGTTACAATATATACTCTTCTAAAGTATTTTACATCATAATCACGTGGCTAGCCATTTTTCCATGAATAACGGGGGCTAACGTGACATGCTCCCAAATTATAGGTGTGAAAACAGGAAGGTCAACTTCTAAGTGGCATAACTTTTTCATACAGACTCTGATTGACACACTTCTTGCTCAGTTGGAAATATCTTTGTGTGTAGAATAGTGTGAAATGGTTATGCACCAAAGTAGCATAGTTTTACCCCTAAAAAGCATCATTTGATGCCTCAAAATTCTCCTAGAAGGTTTCAGACCTCGTTTTGCCAAACTAGGTCTTGCTAGTAAAAATGGTCCCGTGAGTTGATTCCTCTAATTTTTCCACCCTAAATGCTTCAATATGGATGAAAAACAATACAAATATCTAATCCATATGACATCAAATCCTCTATTTAATTGGGAGGTATTTTAGATCATCGACCCAGTCATCTTCATGTCAATCCCATGGGTAACTCTATTTCCTATAATTTTCACTTCAATCCCTCATGGATTCAAGAGGAGGAATATTGTTCTCTCATCCAATCATCATGGAAACACTTGACTCATCAAGAGGAAATATCATATATGGAAAAATTCAAGGATAATCTCCTATCCATTAAGAAGATATCTCACGCTTTGGTGAAGGATTACAAAGGAATACTATAAAGGTAGTTATTGGAGGTAGAAAAAAAACTCAATGAGATCCACACCACATCCTGCATAGGATTGGTCTCATCAAAAACCTCTAGGAGTTGCAAGCTCTTGAAGAAAGAAGACACTCACTTTTACTACTAGAAGAAGAAACATGGAACCTCAAAAGCAGAGTTGTATGGCTCAAATCAGGAGATAACAATACCAAATTATTTTACCAATATGAAAATTATAGGAAAGAAAGGAACACTATTTGGGAGATTAAATCAGAAGACAAAGCATCCTTACAATCTTTTGAGGAAAAAGTAGAGGTAGGTGAATGAAATTTTCAATTTCTCTATTAGGATTCCATAGGTTGTCCCATCCAATATATTCTCCAAGTGGTCTCTCCCTTTCCTTCTAGTATTTTTGAAGAAATGAATTCCTTTCTAATAGAGGAAGTGTCAGAAGCTAAGATTTTAGAAGCATTAAAATCCATGCAAAAATCCAAAATCCCTGGTCCAAGCAAATTTCTAGTTGAATTTTATTTGGGCTTTTACGAACTTCTAAAGGGTGATCTACAAAATGTGGTTAAGGAATCAAAAGATCAAGACAAGTTTTTGGGATCAATAAATGATACATTCCTATGCCTTATCCCTAAGGAATATGATGGAAAATATTTTGTAGATTATCGATCTATAACCTATAATTGTAATATACTCTACAAACTTATTTCAAAGATCATCACTTGAAGGCTCAAGCCCATTATGAGCTCCTATATCTCATAGGAACAATTTGGATTTCTACATAATAGGAACATCTTAGATGCAGTTGCAATTGCGTAAGAGGACACACACAAATAAAAATCACAAAATCTAGTGTTATTCTCCTGAAATTGGACCTTTTAGAAGCCTTTGATAGGGTGAACTAGAATTTTATTTGGCTTTCTTCTCATCCAGATGGGAATGGATCTTTTTGCAGTTAAGTGGATAATGAGTTGTATTCAATATGTCTCCTTTGTTTCCCTTATCAATTGGGCTCCTTCTGGAATTTTTTAATGCCACCTTAGTGATCCACCAAGGATGCCTCATCTCTCCATTACTTCTTCTACTTGTGACTAAATATCTTAGCAAGTTTATGGATTTATATGTCTTCAGGTGACATCAAGGGCACAAATTTCTCTAACTATGTGTAGGTTAAACACCTTCTTTTTCTAGATGATTTTCTTTTATGTAAACATGACATAAGAAAGAATATCACATCATTGAAATCCATCATGGATTCATTCTATAAATATATTGGTATTCTTATCAACTCCCAAAATTTTGTTTTGATTTGCAATGAAATGTGATTTCTCACTCCTTGGAAATATAAACTTTCTCTTTCCCAACAAAGTCTTTGGAGGAGGGCCTCAAATATATCTGGTTCATCATGAAACCTAATAAATATAGGAAGCTTGAATGTGCATGGCTCATTAAGAAAGTTGAGGCTAGAATATCTGCTTGGACCTATCGCTTTATCTCTTATGGAGGATGTCTCATTCTTCTAAAATAAGTCCAAGAAAGTGTACATGTATATTGGTTATCAATTGCATTGGTCCCAAAGAGAATTATAATAGAATTCATTATCCTAGCACTGCTTTGGTTAGATGCACTAGACTCATGGCTCTAAAATAATTTTAGTGTTGGGGCCTCAAAAAATTTATTCTTATTTGATAAAGCTTTAGTTGGTAGAAACTTATGGAGGATGATTACAGGTGATTCACTCTGGACCAAGGCCACTATGAGAAAACACCTCAAAGGCTTAATGATCATAGAATGGATTATATTTCTTAACAAACCCTCCATGGATTCAATTGTATGGAAAGAAATAGTGGCTTCTTTCCCCTTGATTGGGAAGTGGATTGCTTGGAAATAGGTGACAGATCCCAAGCTTGCGTTAGAAGGGATTTGTTGTATAGGGATGGTGATGAATTTGTGCTTTCTCATCCTTTGTTACAATGGCTAGAGGGTTGTAAATATTATTCTTCTATCAAATGCAGTGACTAGGATCCTGCGGCCAGAGGATCAAGTGCCTAGAAATTCACTCAAAATATAAGCTTGGTTGGTGAGCTTGTTAGGAAATGGGAGCAATATATCCTACTTCTTACAAAAATTTTTATTACTTTCAATCCGGATACACTTAATACTCTTTGTTGATCTAAAAATCCAAGTACAGGTGCTTACATGACTATGCAGAGATATAAGGTGTGGGTGGAATATCATTTTGACGGTTCAAAACTCTGGTGGTGGAAGGCCATTTGGAAAGCCAGTGCCTCACTTAAAGAAAAAAATTCCACCTTGATTTCTCTCAGCAACAATCTTCTTACTTGGGAGGTCCTTTTAGCTTGTGGTTGGCATGGGCCCAACAAATGTACATTATGCCACATGCATGAAGATTATGCACTACATTTATTTGTCAAGTGTCCCTTTGTAACATAGGTATACTCTCTAATTTAGTCAACTTCTAATCCTAAATCCCATTGGCTTACAATTTTTCTTGTAGACTCTGTTATATGGTGGCTCCTTGGTAAAATAATACACTCATATTAAAGCCTCCCAGGCATCCCGATCAACAATATTTGGAGGGCCCGTAATACAAATTTGTTCCAAGAGAGGATGGTGAACCCTGCATTCGGTGCATCCAAAATCCTTTCTCCTGCTAAGGATTTCAGGTCCAAGTAGAAAAGGGCACCACAACAAATTCTCTGTATGCCTAAAATTTACTATGACATCCCATGGGAGTTTTTTAACAAATCCAGCCAAGGCCATCCACCTCGTTGTGGGGTTGGTGTGGTCATTTATTTCAACCAAACATATTTTCTCTATTGCAGACTCTCTCTAGGTAAAGGACCCAACAATAAGGCATAATTTTATGGGCTTTTCCTTCTCTTACAAATTGCCAAAATGAAAAACATACCTATGATCCAAGTCCTCGGTGATTCCAAGCTGGTCATAGATTTGAAAAATGGAAGGGTATTTTTCCAAAACATTGCTTTAGATATGATATTACTAGGAATACAACAACTTGCTTCCACTTTTGAATGGATTGCATACAATGATATCCTGCGAGAACTCAATGAAGAGGTCGATGATCTATTAAAAGAAGCCCTTCAACTTCCTCTGAGATTTTCTAGCATATATGAATTTAGTGACAGGCAGGAAATTGAAGCAATGGAGTTCCATTTATAACACCAATGCCCCCCCTGCTTGTTTTTTTAGATGATCACAATTTTGTATGTATTTTGTATAGCCTTTGTCCAATTTTGACAATAGGAACCATTGAAAAGAATATGTTATATAGATGAAAAAACCACATTGATGTTCACAATTTTGATTTGTTCAGGATCCAAGAGTAGCTGTGTCATATTGGAAACATTATATATATTCTCCTAAATGAATATATAAGCTTTTTCTCTGAAAAAAAAAAGTTATCATAGATGAAAATTAATTAGTTGATATGAAATTTAATATCATCAAAATTTAAATTTATATCTCATAAAAACAAAATTTGAGAGTAAAAACCAATTATAAAAGTTTTTGTTTCCAAAAAAAAATATCCCACATATAAACTCTTTAATTTATAATTGATCCAAAAAATATCTATGACTTGTTTGTAAATCTATTGCAAGTGTGAATGAAATAATTGAATTAAGAAGTTTTTATAAGCACTTAAAGTTTGAAAATGAAGAATAAATCATAGAGACATAGAGGGAGACATAAAAGAAATTTGATAACAGAGTTCACCCAATGTTTGAGCTACATCTCCGGGTCTTGCTTCCAATCGAGTGATTGCTTCTATTAAACTCTGATTTTGATGTTACATACACTTCAAGTCCAATCTACTACAAAAGTGTTGCTAACGTAGTGATTTTCAGAACCCACTTTCCCCTTATTGCAACCAAAATTAGACTTAAATTCTACCTATATTTCAATTATAAAAAGTAAATTCATCTTAAAAGTGCTAAGGTTTCACCATTCTAACACCAATTGGCTTTGTGACACAATGGCAAAACATCTTGTTTATAATAGACCAGACTCGGAGTCAAGCCTACAAGATGTTTGGATTTTAGATCCGTTGCAATAATGTCATATCAAAATAAATGCATTGTCGACTTTCCGAACACAACCTAGAACATTGGTATAGTGGTTGGATCGTTTTGTTATAATCAAGTAGGTCTCATAGTCAATCCTATGGTCAATCCAAATTCAGACAAGTGATAAGCTCAACAGTTTATATTTGGTTTGTTTGGTTCCATAACAAACATCAACCCATAGCTTGTTGTTATCGGGCTGACTCATATCCTAGAGTTCCCGAGATCAAACCCCACCAGCTCCAACCATCAGACCCTATAAAATTTAAATGGTGGATTTGGAATATGGCTTTCAATTGTTACAATTACACTGTTGATAATCCATTTGCTTTTACAATTACACCACCTACTCTTTGGTCATAGAATCTTCTTGGTTAATCCACGTATACATACCCTATTAGCCTTGCCACGTCAGCTGTTGAATCAGATTCCATGTCACCTTGCCATGTAGATGCCATGCCTTGCCACGTAGAATCTTCTTGGTTAATCCATGTATACATAACCTATTACAGTTGTTGAATTGACTGCCATGTCACCTTGCCATGTAGATGCCATGCCATTCGCCTATGCCACGGGTCACCCTCAGATTGGGCTATGTATACATAACCTATTAGCCTTTCCATGTCAGTTGTTGAATCGTATGCCATGTCACCTTGCCAGTAGATGCCATGCCATCCGCCTATGCCACGCGTCACCCTCAGATTGGGCTACCTATATGCGACATTAGCATATTCATCCTGTTGCATTAATGACACGTTGATTATCATCCGGTCAACTTATCACCCACTAATTAGCCCATTTATACTGCCACCTATTATGACCGTATTACCACGCATCCTCCTATGATTCTACCATGGGGCACCTTTACTGAGTTTGTGCAATAACTTATTCACATTGAATCCGTTTGAACCCATTCAAACAATGTTGAAAAACTAACTCTCACAAAACTCTTCGAAATGGCATACATTGCATTAATATTTAAAAACTTTAACTTTTATAATCATGACAATCTAGCTTAACCAATAATATATATATTAATCACTTTAAAAATATAATTAATACATTAAACTTTCCAATACTAAAATGTTTGATAAATTTCCTTTAGTAACCTTGTATCCTTGGAACATGGAAATGAATCTAGTTAATTAGAGAAACATGTATACATAATGTTATATTTTTAATAAGTAAATTTACAACAAATATAATTTTAAATTATAACACTTTGATTTATATTTTTTTATTTGTACTTATGATCATGCTGCAGGGTTTTTACTATGGTTTGTCTTCGAGTTATCGTGTGAATCTATTACTTTCAATGATACCGCATTGATGCAATGGGTACACCTGAATGTTGTAGTCCTGTTTCTTTATTTGTATTCTTTCTTTGTCTCGCGTCAACAGGCAGTATCGTCTGCATGTTCAACAAATCTCTGTCCCCATTAAAAAATCTACCATTAAACCTGCACAGCTGAATCTAGCTAGTAAAGGTTGAACACATAGCTTTGTAGAGCAAAAACACTAAAAGAATCGAAAGAACAAAAAGAATGATTAATTTAGAAAATAGGTTACAATGCTCATGATATAGCATTACTGGGTGAAGATCCCAAGGTAATGCGCCATAGTGGTGATCAATGAGAGGACTCAACACCTACAACAAGTTCCAGAGAGAACTAGCCAGTTGCGGAGTGAAAGGAGGAGCAAATCAGGGAGTAAATCATGCAGAAGAACTAGCTAGTTGCAGAGTGAAAGGAGGAGAAAATCAGGGAGTAAATCATGTAGAAGAACTAGCCAGTTGCAGAGTGAAAGGAGGAGCAAATCAGGGAGTAAATCATGCAGAAAGGATCTTGCATGTAGTCCCATGCTCTAACTAAGTGTCCGCATGTGCCAGTAATGAAGGTCCTAGGTGTGTAGTATCTCCAACACCCCCCCTGAACACCACTATGGGGAAAACTAGAAAATGGGCCTTGGCAACTAAGGCCAAAGGTCACCCAAAATACAATTCAACTTTTACTAAAATTGAGGAAAGAGGGAAAACCTCGTGGGAACCCCCCCCCCCAAAAAAAAATACATTGTGATCAAAAGAAAAGAGGAAGAAAAGACAGTTGCTAAGAAACTGTGTCCTTCACTCCAAGACGATCATGCAGAGAGTGAAACTTCTGCTCAGTGAATGTCTTGGTGAAGATGTCTGCAGTTTGTTCTGCTGAAGGACAGAACTACAAATCAATGACCCGATCATGTACTAAGTCTCTGATGTAGTGCATATGGATCTCTATGTGATTCGTCTATTGTTGTTGTACTGGATCCTTGTAAAATTTGAGAGTGCTCTGGTTGTCACATGAGATGACAATGGGCTGGTGGAATTGGATGCCCAACTTAGTGAGGAAGTGTTGTAGCCACAGAGCCTGAATGGTGATGTTGACTACTCCTCTGTACTCGGCCTCAGCTGAAGAGAGAGCAATAACAGCCTGCTTCTTGCTCGACCAACAGATAGGCCCAGACCCTAGACTGAGTGAATATTCAGAGGTGGACTTGCAATCAATGCTGTCGCCCGCCCAATCAGAATCTATGAAGCCAAGGAGATTCAATGCAGTGCCTGTTACATAGTGAATCCTGAAGGTGATGGTGCCCTACACATATCAGAGGATGCACTTGGCAGCATTCTGGTGTAGCTCATGCGACTCCTGCATATATTTGGAAACTGCCCCTACTGCATATGAGAGATCTGGTCTGGAGTGAGTGAGGTACAATAAGCTCCCCACTAGATGTTGATAGAGAGTACTGTCAACTAATGGAGTGTCACCTCCATCCTCAAGGCAGATCCCATATAGAAAAGGAGTCGGTGCTGGCTTGTAGTCAGTCATGTGAAATCTCTCGAGGAGATCTTGTGCATACTTAGCCTGAGAGAGTTTGATGCTTATAGCATCCTGGCTGATCTCAAGACCAAGAAAGAAGTGTAATGGACCCATGTCTGTCATCGAGAACCTATCATGCAATGCCCTCTTGACTGCAACAATGGCTGAAGCTGAGCTGTCAGTGATCAGGAGATCATCCACATACAAAACTAAGATAAGAAGAGAATCATGTGCCGTGAGCATGTAAACATTTGAATCAGACTTACATCTTTTGAAGTTTTGTGATAAGATAAAAGAATCCATCTTCGCATACCAAGCTCTCGGGGCCTGCTTAAGGCTGTAGAGAGATTTCTTTAGGCTGCAGACCAAAGATGAATCCTGAATGAAACCATGTGGCTGCTCCATGTAGATCTTCTCAGATAGGTCTCCGTGAAGAAATGCATTCTTCACATCCATCTGATCTACTTCCCACCCCTGGGTAGCTGCAATGGTAAATGTAAGGCATATGGAATCCATCTTTGCTACTGGAGCAAAGGTCTGGTCATAATCAATGCCATGCACTTGCTGGAAGCCTTTGGCTACTAGCTTGGCTTTCTGTCTGGTGATTTGCCCATCTGCAGCACTCTTGGTCCTGTAGACCCATTTGCTTCGGACAAGTTTCCTTCTTGAAGGAAGGGGTACCATATCCCAGGTCTGGTTCCCGAGGAGGGAGTTATACTCCTCCTCCAAGGCGAACTCCCAAGAGGGATGCCCAACAACCTTAGCATAAGACTGCGGATAAGAAGACTGAACCAAACGACAATGTCAGGATGGCGTTGGTTCAGTGGTAGTGAGGGCAAGAGGAGGCTCAATAGACTCTGAGCTAGTCCTCCGCGAATCAAAATTATCCCCCACAAGACCATTTCTAGTAGCTGGGTGGTCTTGTGCATGTATCTCACTTAGGCTCCTTGTTCTCTGATTTATGACAGGGGAAGTTGATTCACTATTGGAAGCCAGATCTGGGCTTGGATGTGGATCATCATATGCATGCACTGGATTTGTATCTGAAGACTTTATCTCAGCATCTGTATGCTTTACCTTGGCATCTGCATGCTCTATATTTGCATCTGAGTGTACTAAGTCATCATCTCGGACATGAGGTAGATAAAAGGTGTCTGCATGTGGTAATTGAGGTGCATGGGAGAGACTTTAATCAAATTTGACACTTCGCTCAATGATGAGCTTGTTCGTAGAGGAAATTAGGAGCTGGTATCCCTTCACACCATCAGGGTATCCAACAAAGATGCACTCAATGCTTTGCGGATCAAGAGATTTACTCTTTTCAGAGGGGATCCAGGCCTATGCTCGGGAGCTTAAAACACGGAAGAGGGTGACCTTTGGTTTAGTGTCGCTCCAAGCCTCAAAGGGGGTCTGATCCTTGACAGACCTATGAGGAGATCTGTTCTGGATGTAGTTAGCACAATTAAGTGCTTTAGCCCATAGCTTATGAGGTAGTGACTTAGCATGTAGCATGCATGAAT
This sequence comes from Pinus tabuliformis, assembly GCA_031772625.1. Lineage (NCBI taxonomy): Eukaryota > Viridiplantae > Streptophyta > Pinopsida > Pinales > Pinaceae > Pinus > Pinus tabuliformis. The sequence continues at coordinate 22,362,091 of CM062809.1, forward strand.
CCATCTCTTTGAGAGATCGGTTCTTTCTCTCAGCAACTCCGTTCTGCTGTAGAGTGTATGGAACTGTGTGTTGCAACTGTATACCAGACTCAAGGCAAAGGTTCTAAAGTGATGTGTTAACATATTCCCCCCCATTGTTTGTACAGAGGGTTTTGATCTTTCTCTCTGACTGTGTCTCAACTAGTGCTTTGAAATCGTCAAAGTGCACAAAAACTTTAGATTTGGCCCTAAGAAGATACACCCAAGTATACCATGAGAAATCATCAATAAATGTAAGCACATACCTTGCTTTGTTGATGGAAGGATGAGGAAAAGGCCCCATGAGATCACTATGTATCAGATCTAGAGGAGAGGATGCTCTGTGAGTCTTACCAGTGTCAAAATTTTATCTAGGATGTTTGCCAAGGACACATCCTTTACAAATTCCTTTGAAGAAACTGATATTTGGCAAGCCTTCCACCATCTCATGCTTGCTTAGCTGCTGCATATACCTATAATTTAAGTGACCAAACCTCTTGTGCCAAAGCCTACTACTATCATTGGCATGTGTAAGCAATAAGGAGGATTCAGATTCAATAAATTCAGAAAATGTATAGAGTCTAGCTCCATTGTTTACCTTGCTAGTTGAAATTTTGGAGCTGCTATGTAGGTCATATATGTTCACTGCATTTGGAGTGAATTCCACTCTCTTTCCAGTGCTGGAATGAGTGATCTGATAAATTGCAAGTAGGTTTACCGAAAGTTTTGGAACATGAAGCACATCTTCAAAGCTTCCGTGTAAAATTTCCACTCTACCTTTTGCAGTGACCTCAATAGGTGAGTCATCTCCCATGAGGATGGGAGGTCCTTTGCATGCATCCAAAGATGAATAGACTTCCTTTGCAGCAGCCATATGATGTGATGCACCAGAATCTATAATCCATGAATTAGGGAAAGAGTTAATTGCAACTAAAGCATGAAAATTGTTACCTTTCCTGTGTGGCGGAGCCTCAGTTTTCTTTTTGGTGCCCTGAGGGATGTGGTCCCTAAGGTTGTGCTTTTGAAGGATTTCTGCCATTTGGTCAATTTGTTTCTTCATGTAGGAGGATTCCGGAAGGAATCTTTGGTGATAGTAGGTGAATTTGTCTCCTTTCTTCCCTTTCTCATTTCTAGAGCCGGAGGAGTCATTGAAGGGCTTGGTGTGCCCTTCCTTCTTTGGATGGGAATGCGCTTTTCCCTTGTCTTTTTGCTGCTGATTTTTCTAATTTGAATAAGATTTGTGATTTTTATTTTGGCTACCATCATGCACAGCAAGTGCATGCGCTTTTGGATGTTTGATTTTTCCCATGCCAATGAGTTTATCTTGTTCAAAAGTGAGGGACTCCATGAACTCTTTGAGAGAAGGCATAGTGTATGATTTACCTGTTGCGAGCCTTACTGAATGAAATGTAGACACAAAGATGGAGTATTCTGGTTCGAGCTTTGACATAATAGAGAGAACTTGGTGACTATCCTCCTTGGATTTGTCAATTCCACAACTCTTGAGTTGTAGCAATAGATCATTATATTTGGTGAAGAAGTCTTGAACTCTGTCATAGTTCCATGGATCCAATGAGAGCAACTTCACTTCGAGCAGATGCCCTTTCATCTCATCCTATTTCCCATAGAGTTCTTCAACCTTTTTCCAAATCTCATTGGGAGTATTGCAGGCAGATAGATGAAATTGCAACTTTGGGGAGATGCACATGCATATGGATCCATGGGCCTCATACATGTGGTTAAGGTACTTGGATTTCTTTATGGCTGAAGTGGGTTCCACTTCTACAGCCATGGTAATCATGTACAACCCTTTCTGACGAAGGTAGCGAGCCATTTGGTCCTTCCATTCATGATAATTGTATGATGTTAGGATCGATGCTTTGGGAAACTCCATTTTTCTGTCGATCTTCGATCTCCAAGATGTAATGCCTGCAAAATAAAGTACTGGTGCACCTTTTATCTAGCAACCTGTGGGCTATGATACCATGTAAATGTGTTAGAAAACTTGCACAAATGAATCTAGCTAGTAAAGGTTGAACACACAGTTTTGCAGAGAAAAAACACTGAAAGAATCGAAAGAACAAAAAGAATGATTGATTCAGAAAATATGTTACAATGCTCATGATATAGCATTACTGGGTGAAGACCCTAAGGTAATGTGCCATAGTGGTGATCAATGAGAGGACTCAACACCTACAGCAAGTTCCGGAGAGAACTAGCCAGTTGCAGAGTGAAAGGAGGAGCAAATCAGGGAGTAAATCATGCAGAAGAACTAGCCAGTTGCGGAGTGAAGGGAGGAGAAAATCAGGGAGTAAATAATGTAGAAGAACTAGCCAGTTGCGAAGTGAAAGGAGGAGAAAATCTGGGAGTAAATCATGCATAAAGGATCTTGCATGTAGTCCCATGCTCTAACTAAGTGTTCGCATGTGCTAGTAATGAAGGTCCTAGGTGTGTAGTATCTCCAACATTTACCGTATATTACAATATACATGGTACAGAGTCAAACCCAATGCTATATATTACTGCAAATTGAAGAGTTTTTGTTGGGTTCACGCAATGAACAAGTTATTTTGATATAAAGTTTAATAGTTTTTTAATTATTTATTAATATAAATATTTATCAGAAGTTTTTGAATATTTTAAAATTTTAATAAATATAAATAAAATCAATTATTTGACTTCATTTATATTTATAAAATTTTCAAAATATTTTAAAATCTAAAATATATAATATTTTTTAATAATTGGGTCAACATGCTAATTCTATAGCTTAGTACGAGGGGATGTGTAAGTTTGTCCATTTATCTCTGAAGTTGACATGTATTCTAATTAGAAAAATAATGTTAACTATATAAAACAAAAATGAATATGTTTTAAAATAATTTAAAGTAAAAAAAATAAAAAAATGTGTAAGTAAGATGTTTAAACTTTATACTTTTCAAAAATATTTCAATAAGAGATTTAAATAAACTAGTTAAGATCTATGTTAATTAATTGAGTGTTGAAAATAGCAACAAGAAATGCTAAAGATAGAAGTGCTAAAAATAGCAGTTCGGGTACGAGTGCTGGATTGAGCAACAGGGAATAAAAAATGGAAGTTCTAAAAATAGCAGTGCTATTTTTAGCAGTTTGGGATGGATTCCAATTTTAGTGAGTCCGTGGACTAAAATAGGAAGTAAAATTCGAATTTGAACTTAATAGTTGTTTAAAAATAGATTAATTAATTCAACATGAGTTAATTAGTTGTGAAAAGTCAAACATGAAGTCTATGTGAGGACATGCAACAGTTTCTCTATTAATTGAGGAGTTTATCCATCACTTAAAGAGATAAGGATGAGTTCTAATTTGAGATGTAATTAGTTGGCTCAGTTAACTAGTCAAGTCCAATTAGATTGATTTAAATAGTTTGTTTAAACTAATGTGAGTTCAGTTAGTTAATGCATGTTTGCATATAACTGCTGCACTTCAAATAACTGAATATTCTCTCATGAATAAGTCATGCATGTGGCTTTAGACAGAGATCTAGTTGAGATCAGAGGAGGGGCAATATACTATTAGTTGGATGGATTTTTCCTATAAAGGAAGCTCATCCATGGAGAAGGATTTATCTCTTTCAAAATTGTGCAGTTGGATCAAAGGTTAGTGAGTGTGTGAAGAGGCCAATTCACACAAGTGACAGCACTGGACCCCAAGGAAAATTGCGCAAAGAAATAGGAGGCTTGGAGGGCAGAGGAGAAGGTTTGTGAGAAGCCTTTGACTGTCTTTGAGCAGCAAAGGGATTGCAGAGATAGCAGGATAGCTTGTGAGCTGATTTTTTTTGTAATCCGGACTATATTTTCACTTGTATGATAATACAAAGTTGGGATTTTAGGCTGAGGCTTTTCCCGAGTTATTTCTTCCGTGTTATGTGTGATTGATTTCTTCTTATCACTGATATGTGTTCAATTGATCTTGCTCGATTAAGCTTCCACATAATTGTTTGTAGAAGTGGATCAAGTATTTGGCTTTAGTATATTGCATTATCAGTTGATCTACAGTGGGAACTTCTACATTGAGCTAATAAAATGTATCTTTGTAAAATATTTTAATGTCAATTATGTATATATTATATATCATTTCAAAAAATATGTATATATCATGAAAAATTAAGTTGATATGGCTAAAATGTTTATTTGGTCTTATATATATTCTATATAGCATTTATTTTAAAATACAATTTAAACAATGGAAAATTACACATTATATTTTGCACTTTAAAAAAGTTTGCACCTGAATAAATTTGATCCCTGTGAACTCATGTTAAATCAGTGCTTAAAATAGATCTATAATGGTTTAAAAAGTCCCAAAAAAATATTTATATAAATTATGTTTATATCTATTTAATAACACGAATTCAAGACACTTGAAATATACATGATATCTATCATGACATAATGATGAAGATAAATATAATTATTTGATCATTGCTTTGGCTTGTTTGAAAATGTAACATCATTTCAGGTTCTCTGCTGACTTGTTTGTGTATCTGGCGCTTTTATATATTGAGTAAATAGGACTATCAATTATTTATTTATATACCTATATATAATTTTATCAATTTTTTTGAAAAAATGATTGATAAATATTTTTTTATATAAATTAAAGGTTAGAATTTGCAATTTATATAAATTTATTGAATATTAAAATTTGCACTCCACCATTTAATTTGTTTGTATTTGATAATCTAATTGTCAATTTTACTCCGTTCTTATTATATTCTAATTTCTGGACTTCATCTTTAAATGTTAAAATCTGCAATCCACGTAAACTCAAATATAAAACTGCTATCTATGATAAAAGCTTAATCTAAACCCACAGGCAACCGCCCAGGTTCATAAATCACCTGCCGACCATCGCTGTCTATCTTTTTGTTTTTCTTGCCCTCTGTCCGAGAGGAGCAAAGCATGGCAACGAAAGATCTGGCAGCAGCTGCACTTGTGTACAAAGAAATACCTATCCTTCTCCTCGTTATTTATATTACTCATTATTCTGTGCATATTTTTTATTTTCTTGTCCTCTGTCCGAGAGGAGAAAAGAAAGAATGCTCTGGCAGCAGCTGCACTTGTGTACAAAGAAAGCCCATCCTGGGTATCTTTTGCTGCTGACTTTTGAAACTGAAGCACTTCACTCGGCCGACATCACATGGACATTTTCCACCTTGGTATATCTGTCTGTCTGCATCAGGGTTTTTCTTAGTTCTTGGAATTCAGTGATATATGGAAAGTCAAAGTTTTAAATTATTTGTGATATTTATATGATATAGATTGATTCAGAAATGGGATATTTTTTATAAAGTCCTACCACCGCCATCATAGTTTATTATTTCCTTTCCTTGGCACTAACCATTTGAATTTTAAAGGAAATGTTTGTTTTTATTTTTGTTATTTTAAGGTGGTAATTTGTGAATTCTGATTATTTCAAAAATTCATTTTGAATGGATAAATAAATTCTAACCCTATGAAAAATTTGAGACACTTAGATGACAGTTCTTAAAAAAACTCCACACTGTTATTTTTTTCTCAAAGGCTTCCACCACCTTGCTTGAGCAGTGATGATTCTGCAAATTGTCATCTTCTTCTTGGTGCCTACTGTGAATCTTGCAGCAATATTAACAACCACAGAGACGTGAATCCTGCAGGAATATTAAGAACCACAGAGAAGATGAGAGGAGGACGTGAGAAGAACAGTAGTAGACATTATGTATGTTCATGGGCATTCAAGTTTAAAAAAGTAATGATGTGCGTGTTTTATGGGGCTCAGTTTCAGAAGCCCTCTAGCCGTAGGGTAGCAATTTCCAAGGGATCGTGTCATAGAAGGTGGATGGACTGTTGTGGATCAGGCTTCTGCAATATCAGAGGTGTTGTGCATGGCAACACAAGGGTGATGAATAGATCAAGAGATATTTCCCCACAAGCAGCAGCTACTAGTACTTCATCACAGCAATCAAGCTGCACCTGCATCCAATCCAGCCTATACCAGAATGAATTGTCGATGTCCAATGTTCATCAGGAATGCGGTAATATGTTATTGAAAAAAAAACCAATGTTATAATATATTATTTTGTTATTTTTAGTGAAATTATTGAATAATTCGCACAATAAAATGTTATCTCCTCGAAATATCTTATTCCTAGACACTAAGGGAAATCATAATGTATCAGAGAGTCAGTCGCTTAACGTAAGCTCCCGCCGTTCAAAGTCTGCTCATTTCATGATGCTGCAGCAGCAGCAGACAGGTGGGATGTTGACCAGGGATTCATCATCCATGAGCATCAGCCGGAAATGGTACGAATGTCACATGATCGTTGATCCCCTTGAAGCCTTCGCCTTCGCTGCAAGTATATGCGCTTGCCCCTCATGTGGACAAATATTTAGCAACACTGAAGATCTTGAAGAGCATCAGGCGATCAAACATGCAGGTGATATTTCCAGCACACTAATGAACTTCATGCAGCTTGTGTGATGTAAATACAATTAGTACAAATAGAAGCTTGACATATCTACATTAGGGATAATTTGTAGAAAAATAAAAATCGAAACAAAATTGTCTCTAAGATTTGAGTACAAATCTAACTGTTGGTGTGTGTTACAGTCCGATCCAAATCAGTTTTTGTCACAGAAGTGTTAAACATATGGTATAAATTCTTGGGAACAAAACCATTTTTTTATATAGATGATAAGGTATAGTATCTAGGCACTGCGTGAATAATTACCCAAAAAGGAATGATATGGGCAGTTTTAAATATCATTTTATGTAAAGGATGTTACATGTCTAACTGGGTGCTTCTGCTTTACTTAGATTGTTCTGCAAGTTCATACAAAAAAATGTTTTTTTATTAGGTCATATATATATATATATACTCTCTTCTCTATTTTTTTTTCAATTTCTTTTATTTTTACAGTCAAATGACAATTAAGGGTGGATAATTAGCCATTAGTGTTTAACTATTTTCCTATACCAGCCAATTACTCCAGTGAATTGAAAAGTCAATAAATATATATATAGATATATACTTCCTCCCTGTGTATGCTTTCAATCTCTCTTATTTTTAAAGTAAAATGACAATCTTATTTTTACAGTAAAATGACAATTACATGCTTCTCTTTCCAGACACATCAGGCCTAGTTACAATTACACTGGATAAGTAGCCATTAAGTGTTTTCATATCCCCATTCAATTACTATGCAAGGAGAATTCCAGTGAATTGAAAATTATATTTTTTTATTAATTTATATATATTTTCTCTTTAGTTACAATTACTTTGTATATAACTCTTAAAGAGTTATTAAGTATATTTTTGTTATTATATTTTGCATGAAGTTTAAACTTTTTAATTCATTTCATTTGGTCACTGTACTATTCCTTTCTCGAGAGCTGTAATGTTTAACAGGTACCATAAATATTCGTGCCCATTATTATGTATGATATAAGAGTTATTAAGTATATTTTTGTTATTATATTTTGCATGAAGTTTAAACTTTTTAATTCATTTCATTTTGTCACTGTACTATTCCTTTTTCTAGAGCTGTAATGTTTAACAGGTACCATAAATATTCGTGCCCGTTATTATGTATCATATAAATTATTCTAATGCTCCGTATATTTTTGTTATTATATTTTGCATGAAGTTTAAACTTTTTAATTCATTTCATTTTGTCACTGTACTATTCCTTCTCTAGAGCTGTAATGTTTAACAGGTACCATAAATATTCGTGCCCGTTATTATGTATGATATAAATTATTCTAATGCTTCTGTTTCTAATGGAAACACATATTTTTCTTTAACATTATTATAATTTTATTAGTTGTGTTTAGAATTATATAAATTAATATAATACTTCTGTTTTTAATGGACTTTTTTTTAATAGTATTGAGTTTAGATGTTTATTGAGTCAATAAATTATTTTATAATTTATTATAAGGTGTAATTTTATAATTTATTATAATGTGTAATTTTGTCTATTTTTATCAAAATTGAAATTTTATTTGTATGTGTCAAAATAAGTTCTCTTAAAATTTAAAAAAAATAAAAATTATACAAAACATTTAAATAATATTTGTTCGTAAAAAAAATTTCCAAATCAAATTATATCCTTAGATCTTTCTCAACTCATATTGCATCTTTATTTAAAATAAATATGTTAATTATAACTTTAGCCATTATGATTAAGAACATATCTTTCTCTTTAACATTATTCTAACTTTACAAGTGTTTATTATATTAAGCAGTATCAGTGCTCTTTACCTGTTGTTGTTATTATGTTAAGCAGTATCAGTGCTTGGCGAAGAAGATTCAGCCCGCACTGTGGTTGAGATCATATTCCAATCGAGCTGGTTGAAAAAAGAAAGTCCAATCTGCAAAATCGAGAGGATACTGAAGATACACAACAGCCAGAGAACCATTAGCAAATTCGAAGAGTACAGAGACATGGTGAAAACAAAAGAAGGTAAGAAGCTGCTAAAGAAGGATCCTCGATGCATGGCAGATGGAAACGAACTCCGGGGCTTTTACTGTACTAGGCTTGCTTGTTCGTTGGGAACAAATGCAGAGAATTCTAGTTTATGTAACCAGCCTTCATGCAATACCTGCAATGTCATAAGAAATGGTTTCTGTCCTACTCGGCCAAACTCTGAGATTGCAGAAAAGGGCAAGGGCTTCTGGGTTTACACCACTGCAAGCAGTGCGAAAGCTCATGACTCCATACAGTTTTTGGAAGAAGAGTTGGAAATGGGAAAAGGAAAGAGAAAGAGAGCAATGTTGGTATGCAGAATGATTGCAGGCCGCGTACAAAAATCCCATGATGATGCCGATTTCTTAGCTGGTGGATTTGATTCCATTGCAGGGCACTACTCCAATCTCGAAGAGTTGTTTTTATACCATCCTAGTGCGGTCCTCCCATGCTTTCTTGTTATTTACCATACTTTGTAATACTGTTTTCATCATTTGTAAATAGACTTTTACAAGGCATCATTCTCGTAATATTGCTTTCATCCTTTTTAAATTAACTTTGAAGGTTTATGTTTATTCAAGTTTTTGTGATTGATATTATAAATAATTAGAAATGTTTTTAAGGAGAAATTATATTGGAATTGTATTGTTTAAGGATTTCGAACCTAGTGTGATTTATGTCAGGGTTTTTGGATTTGTTAGGAAGATTATGTTTTGTTGTATTTTATTGCTATAAGTTTTAGCTTTTTTATTATTTTTATAATTGAATTTGTTTAAAATTTTGTAAAAAATTGTTCGAATTATAAATTTGAGTTTTGAATTTCTTATCATAATACTTTAAAAGAAATTCAAAAACTAGATTTATTTATAAGTAAAAAAATAAAAAAAATTCACAACTTAACAAAATAAAATTTAAATTATTTTACCAAATTCTAATAAAAAAACTCCAAAAATAACTTAATAGTTAAACACCAATTTGATTTTGTATTTTTATGGTAAGTGCCCACATCTTATGAATTCATAATTTAGTGCGGGACCAAAAAACTCTACTTCCGACCTGGAATCAATACGTGATGACTCGCATAAAACATAAACAATACCATGTTAGATAAGCTAAATTGTAAATTAGGCTCACATCTAGCACGTATCTCGGCTTAATCTAGTTATGCAAGAACATAAAAACTTTCAAGAATTTTATTCTTTCTGCTTTAGCCACCCGTCGATTTATTTTGGCTGCTAATTTTAAAGTCAAATTTTATTTTTAACAGATAAGGTGGTTTTTTTTTTTTGCTGGGAAAATTAGTTAGTTGAGTGTGGCCATGTTTAAAAATTTAAACTTCAATAAATATGGGTGGTATGCTAATTTTCAGTTACATAGGAATGGTATTGATGTTATTATTAGTTATTTTTGAATGAAATCAATTGATATAATTAAATATTAATATTTTAAAGAAGTTTATGAAGATTTTATATAATAAGATAAGTTTTAAGTTAAATAAAGAGAGTCTAAAAAGTTACATATTACATGTGGAAGCTTCTATAGGAATAAAATTTCAGTACTTTGTAACACCTTAAAGGAAGTGAATTATTAGGAAGAAGAAACTAAGGAACTATATATTGAATAGTCTAAGGAAAAGGAATTGAGAGCTTAGGTTGACTTATATTGCTACCTATATCATTGAGAGAAACATGAATCATTAAGGGGACTGTGTGAGATCAACAAATTTATTATGGTGCGTATGTATTAACATGGTATTATGATGACAATTAATTGTGGGATACATGGAAGCATAATAATACTATCATTGTATAGTGAGTGCAAGTTAATGATGGTTTCTTGTGAAGAGTTAGTGACAATGAAAACCTGGAAACACCAACATGTTAACTTGTACTCATAATTAGAGATATTCATGGTGTAAAAAGATGAAATATGGGAAAATGATTTGCTTTCGCAATATATACTTTTACTTATAGAAATTGTGTCTAACTATGTGAATTTTACTTTTTACTTTTGCTAACATTGGTATGTTATTTTTCATTCAAAATATAATGCATGTGTTTGTGTTATTGCACCCTTTGAGTATCCAAATGATGAAATATTACTATGAAAACTTGTAGAGTTGTAGAAAACATATTTTTCTTGTGCATAACTATTTTTACAAAATTTATAATATTAATTTTATATTTTTTTTTAGATTATGAAAGTCATTGTATCCTTGAAATTACAAGGTCTTCCATTAGTGCAACCTAAAAGGGTCTTAAAAATAGTAAAAACTATGAATTTTTTTTTTTTAGAATTTACACAATGGACTCTATATGGGCGTTTAGTTTCATGCACAACAGGTTTGTCTAGATTATAGAAAAATAACATCAAAAATAGAGTTAAATATGTTTTCCTTTTCGAAAAATGATGTTCTAGCTTACATCAAAGATAGAGATACATATGTTTTTTTTTTTAAATTGATTGTTTTCATGTATTTGCAGTACACACCACTAGGTTCGATCCTGAACCTCATTTGAAGAAACCAAGTCCCCTTCCATGTTGGATTCCTGGCAAGAAAAATTTAAATTCAAAATAATGTGTGAGCATTAATAGCGTGACACGTGTGCATTTCTAGCTCTAGGAACAGGCATGGGTTCATGTAACTAGTGACTTTAACACATGGGAAATGGTGGAGGTGGGTTTATAGGGGGTAGGGAGGGTGAGTGAGGGAGAAATAGAGGGTCCAAGAGAGACACAGAGAGAAATAAGGAGAGAGACAAGAATGTGTTGGTGGGAAATGGTTGAGGTGGGTTTGGGGGGGTGAGGAGAGGAAGGGATAGAGGGGCCAAGGGGAGAGAGAGAGAGAGTAGGGGTGGGGAAGAATGAGTTGGTGAGTGAGGGAAGAGAGTGAATGAGAGGGATAACGAAAGAGGTTGGGGAAGGGAAAGGGAGGTAATTATTGTGGTTGACACAAGGAGGAATAGAGAGACCAATTCGAAGGGGAAAGTTGTGTCGAATGATGGATTGAGAGAGAGTGTGAGAGAGAGAGACTATGTCAGTGAGTGAGTGTTGGGGAAAGAGAGAAAAAGAGAGAGTGGAGGGGTAAGAGACAAGAAGAGTGAGAGATAGTGACATGACACGGGGAGTAAGAGAATTCGAGAGGGGGAGATAGGGAGGTAGGGAGGGGTAGATAGAGAAGGATAAAAAGAGAGAGGGGGGGGGTGCCGTTGTTGTGAAGAAAGGACTATGTGAGGGAGGGAGGGATAAAGAAGTATAGGAAGGGGGAAGGAGGGAGAGGGGGTCAAGGGAGAGAGAGCATGGAGAGTGAGAGATATATAGATAACTATGGAGAGATAGAGAGAGAGTTGGAAGTCGGGGGTTATTTTGAAGCATGAATTGAGTTAGGGAGGGAGGGATAGAGAAATAAAAGTAGGGAGAGGGAGGGAGGCACAAAGAGAGAGAGGAGGGAGAGTAATAGGAAAGAGGAGGAAGAGAGAGACAAGTAAATGTGGAGAGAGAGCAGGGGGTGAGACAAAGAGATAGACAAGAATATAGGCAGGGAAAGAGATAGAGCTGGGAGGAGAGAGAGGGAAGAAGAGAGAGACAACAAGAGAGGTGTTACATGTTTAATTGGGTGCTTATTTTTTACTTAGATTCTTCTGCTCATTCATACATAATAAGATATTTTTCTTTACTAATTCATATATCATATATTTTTCATTATCAATTTCCTATTTTCTAAAGAAACAAATATATAAATTTATTTCATGTTCATATATTTTTATCTCTCTAATTCAATTTCCAGACAATGAGAATCACAATCAAATGATAATTATATGTTTTTTTTAAATACATATTTTCCTAAGTTACAATTTCACTATATTAATGTCAAAAGTGTTTATATTTTTTCATATCTCATTCAATTGCTAGGCTATGAGAATTACAGTCATTGAAATATATATATATATATATATATATATATATTTTCTTTCTAGATACACACACACACACTTTGAATAAATAATTATTAAATGGATTTTCAATTCATAAAATCTCATTTTTTATCAAGAAACTGTTATAGTTTTTATTATTATAATTTGCATGAAGTTTAAAATGCTTAATGGTTTAATGCACAAATCTTCTTCTCTCTATTTTTTTAATTAATTTAATCTTGTAACTATACTATTCCTTTCTCCAGAGCTGCAACATTTACTCAGTACCATAAATATTTGTGTCCATCATTATGTATCATATAGATTCATATGATGCTTCTCATTTTCATGGTAACATATTTTTCTCTTTGAACATTATTGTAACTTTGCATGTTGTTTATTATATTAAACAGTGTGAGTTTTAAGTGAAGAAGACTCATCCCACAATGCGGATGAGATCATATTCCAATCAAGTAGGTTGAAAAAGGAAAGTAGTATCTGCAAAATTGAGAGGATATTGAAGATATATAACAAGAAGAGAACCATTAGCAAATTCGAGGAATATAGGGACATGGTGAAAGCAGAATCAGGCAACAAGTTACTAAAGAAGGATCCTCGATGCATAGCACATGGAAACAAACTCTAACACTTTCATTGTACTACATTTTTCTGTTCGTTGGGAATAAATGTGGAGTGTTCTAGTTTATGTAATCTACTTTCATGCAAAACCTGTAATCTCATAAGAAATGGTTTCTCTCCTACTCCAAAATTGTAGATGGTAGTAAAGGACAGTTTAACCCACTACCAGCAGTGTGAGGGCTCATGACTCCATATAATTATTGGAATAAGGGGAGTTGGCATCCAAGGAAAAGGGAAAAGGAAATAGAAAGAGAGTAATGTTGTTATACAGGATGATTGCAAGCTGCGTACAAAAATGACTTCACAGCAGCTGGATTTGATTTCATGATGATAATGACTTCATAGCAGGTGGATTTGATTCCATTGTATGTCAATACTCCAATCTTCAAGAGTTGTTTGTCTATAATCCTAGTGCAGTGTTCCCATGCTTTGTTATCATTTACCAGACTCTGTAAACTAAAGACATCATTCTTGTAATATTTTTTTCATCATTTGTAAATTAAACATCTCCTTAAGTTTGGGGTTTCTGGATTTACTGTTTAGTTATCGAGGAAGATAAAACCCTTCAATAATTTTAATCTTCTTCATTATCCATCTGTGTATTTATTGAGATTGTTAAAAGAATTCAAATTGGCTCTTTTTTTCTTTCTAGTTAGATTGAGTTTAGATTATTGTTGGTGTCAAATATTGAATGGAGGATTGTTTTGGGTTCTAAAGCTCCTTGGGATAATTATAATTTTCCACATGTAGCTCCCAACCTTAACCTCTCCCCATCATATTTGAAACAATAATTTGATGGAGACTACAAGTTAACTGAAATGTAACTATAGGTAATTCTCATAGGTTGACTATAAATTGAAATGCTTCTTAATTCTCAAAGGAAGAGGTAAGGGGATAGTTTGTTCTACTATATCTAATTAAAGAAGATTAATAAGTAGATAAATTTATTTATTTCTAAATAAAAAATTTCATTTTATAATGGTTTAATTTGTTTCTTAAGAATTTTTTCTATGAAAATTTAAATTTAAAGTTTTCATTTCATTTTGAAATTACTTATAATATCCCTAAATTTAAAAAAAAATAAAGGTTAAACTTTATTCCAAAAGAAAGAAATCACTAAAGAAACTAAGTTTGTCCATTGAATAATTTATTCCACTTTCTTACCTATGAAATTTGTGTGTGTTACTAATCTAAACTTGATCCAAGATATTTTAAAGTGACTTGGCTTCTAGAAATTTTCAAGCATGAATGATAAAAATTAAACCAGCCTAACAATTAAAATCAAGCATGAATACTTAAATGAAGATGCACATTAAAACAAAATATAGAAGATCGAGACAAGAAAAAAATAAGGACAAAACTAAATGATAACAGAGTTCATCCAGTGTGGACTACGTCTCTGAGTATTTCTTCCAAGAGAGTGGCCTATTTTATTAATATAGTGCTAAGCCTCAAATACTTTATTACAACACCAAAATACTTCCAAAACTTTTGCAACAAAACAAAGCATTCTGCTACTAAATTGAGCTCTTTGCTACCAAAACTCCATTAGATGCTACAAAATCAAGCCACTCACTTCGTTTATAAAAATTATATAGGCTAAAAACTAAGCTTTAAACACTCCAAGCACTAACAAAATGTTAGCACAAAAAAGACTTCAAAACTGAGTTTGAAAATTTTCGGCTCTACAAAGCTCTCTACAATAACTCCCATCGTAATGGAAATTTATTATATATATATATATATATATATATTATTTGGTGGACTGACAGTCATTCCCATGGGTTGTTGAAATATGTGCATGGTTGTTTATAACAAATTACAACCCCATATATATATATATATGGCATGTTGTTAGAACAACCAAAACATTGTTATAACCATACTCGACAGTGTTATAATAACCATACATTAAATATGGTTAAAAACCATAAAATATATCGACGCTCAATTAATATATAACAAACCATGCTATATATAAATTGTTTCACATTCCATACAACTAAGCGTGGCATGACAATTGAACTTCTACTAGCATGTTGTTGTCCACATATAAAACATATGTTATATTTTTTATAACAAATAAAACCATATCCCATCAACATATTCATTTTCAACATTGCCAAAACAAATTACAAAGTGGCCCAATTTCATGTGAACATGTGGTATCCATTGTTGGCGGGTTGTCGGAGTTGTTAATGTGCTGGAAAAGTCGCCAAATTTGGTGGGCTCTGCACACCATTTTTCTACCATAATCATGAATCCATCGTCATATCACATGTTATAATTGAGCCTTGCCAGTTAATTTGTTGTATTATTATTTCACAAATTGCGGGTTAAAACCCAGTCGATGCCAACTGTTAACAATTTTTTGACCGTTGGCCAAAGACCGTGTGGCACCCTGCCATAGGGCCACGTGTTGCCCATCCAATAGGCAACGTTTTGATATCGTATCCTGCCACATCATATGCCATATGTCAAGCTCTGATTCACCCATGTCATCAGTTTGTATAGGCCACATTTTAGCTCCAGGGTATGTCATGTGTTACCTTTGACTTTGACTTTTTTTTCCATGTTGTCAGAAAACTTCAAAATGCGATAATTTTCGCATACGGAATTGGATCGATGTGATTCAAGTTGCATTGAAATCATCTTGTTGGTCTCTTTGACATGGCAATATTTCCATTAAATTTTGGAGACTATGAATTTTAAGCCTTTTTGGATCCTCCTAAATCAGTCCTTCCCATTGAGAGACTTTTGAACCTCCAAAAGGTTCTTATTCAAATACTAAGTGAGGGAAACACCTCCCCATTTGTCCAATATTCATCCACCTTGTTCTGATTATTTGGATCATCACAAAAAGTTTCATATAATTATGACAATTGAAGCCATACTTTTAGCCATTTGCACTTTACCACATCCTTTTACATGTGTTACTTCAGTCATTGTCCATGTACAACACACTAGAAAAATCAACAAATACAAATATGCTAATAACATGTTTGATCCTCTTGACTGGTTCCCATGACAAATTACCATGCTCCAGTACACCTGCTTTTTCCACCTTTCTAGGTATGAGTGAAGAGGTTTTTCTCACATACATGAGCCTCTTTAGTTGCCCTGTGTTTACCAACAAGGAATCAAGTTAAATCTTCTCGTCCTTCTTTAGACGAAGTTGTAGATGCAGTTTCCAACATTTAGCTTCCTGCTGTCCACCTTTCTTGTAGTAAGTGAAAAGGATATTTAACATCCAACCTTTCTTGCCCTTCTCTTTTTTCTGATGTGGAGATGGGTCTTCATGTCATGTCCCTTTCCTGGATGACATAAATTTCCTGTAGAAATCCATCATTTTCCAACACTTAGCAACACTATGGTTATTTAGCTCACAAAATGTGCATGGTTTCTTATACCACATATTTACATTTCTAATCTTCTTATAATCAAAAGGAACTTTGGAATAATTAGCTTTATTGTACCTTCAATGGTTGTATTTGGTGCACGAACGCCAGGGAGAATATGCCTCTATTCTTTTCTTGGACATCTTGTGTGCTTTACCATTTCCAAGAATTAATGTACCTTCGCTTCTCATTTATTATTCTTGTAATGGTTTATCCTTTGGAGAATTCATTGCTTCCACTGCCTTGGAGAATTCCCCTTCACCATACCCAAATCATGCATAAGTATTGATTCCACCTTTAAAGGTTCAACTATACCTTGGCCACAAATTCCAAGGCACTTTCCCTCATAACACATATTGGTTAACAACCTCAATCTAACACCTTGAGATTGTTTCTCAAAATCACCAAGAGAATGAGGAGGAGATTGAGAAAAATGAGGAGCCATTTTGAGTCTTTATCTTCAAAGTTCTTCGACAAGCTTCCTCTTCCAAAATTCTTTCATTCCAAATACATTTAGTCAACCATGGCCTTCATCACCATGAAAGCTTCACAAAACTCTATCTTGGAACCACAACGATTTTTCTCTCCCTCATGTGATGACATTTCTCTTCTTCGATTAAAGCTTCTCAATCCAATTTCCATATTGCTTTTAATAAGTGTTCCTTCACCTTGCTTGAATTTACTCCCGATTATCATGCACACTCACAAACCACCATCAAATCTTGCTTTGATACCACTTGATTTGAACTTGATCCATGATCTTTTAAAGAAACTTAGCTTGTAAAAATGTTCAAGTGTGAATAATAAAACTTAAACTAGCATAATAATTAAAATTAAGCATGAATACCTTAAATGAGGCTGCAAATTAAAACAAAATATATAAGATCTAGACAAGAAGAAAAAAGGGACAAAACAAATTGATAACAGAGTTCATCCAGTCTGGACTATGTTCTCCAGGTCCTATTTCCAAGAGAGTGGCCTCTTTTATCAATATGATGTTAAGCCTCAAATAATTTATTACATCACCAAAATACCTATAAAATCCTGCTATAAAATGAATCTTTTTCCTACTAAACTGAGCTCTTTACTACCAAAATCCTTTAGTTTCTACAAAGTCAAGCTCTCACTTGCTTCATTTACAAAAAATATGCAAGCTCAAAATTGAGCATTAAACCTCTCGGCACTATCAAAATGTCACCACTCAAAGAATTAAAAACTAAGTTTGAAAGCTCTCTGCAATAGCCCTCGTAACAATGGAAAGCTTTTACATATATATATAGTATTTGGTGGATTAATAGTCGAGCCCACAGATTGGTGGAATATTTGCATGGATGTTTATAAAAAATTAAAACCATATATATATATATATATATATATAGATATATATATATATATATATATATATATATATATATATATGGTTGTAATTTGGAATAACCAAAACATTGTTACAACCATACTCGGCGGTGTTATAATAACCATACATTATATATGGTTAACAAACCATATAATATATTGATTCTTAATTAAGATAGAATGAACTATGCTATATATAAGTTGTCGTACATTCCATATGACTAACCATGGCATGACAATTGGGCTTCAATTGGCATGTTGTCAGTTCACATATAAAACATATGTTATAGCAAATAAAACCATATCCCATTGGCATATTGATTTTCAACAAAGCCAAAGCAAATTACAAAGTGTCCCAACTGCATGTGAATGTGCGATATCCATTGTTAGTTGTTTTTCAATTTTTTAATGTGTTGGTGGAGCTACGAGATTTGGCGGGCTCTACACACACCTTTTCCACCATAACCATTAATTTTTCGTCATATCACATGTTCCAATTGTATCTTGTCGATTAATTTTTGTGTTGTTGTTTCACAAGTCGCAAGTTCAAGCCCTGTCGATGCCAAATATTACTAATTTTTTGACCACTAACCAGGACCACGTGGCGCCCTTCCATAGGGCCACGTGGCACCCATTCATTAGGCCACATGTCACCCAACTAGTGGGCCATGTGTCACTATTTTACCTTGCCACGTGTCAAGCTCCTATTCACCCATGTCATCAGTACATACAAGCCACGTGTCAACTCTAGGGTATGTCGCGTGTCACCTTTGACTTTGATTTTTTTCCTTTTGTTTCAAAGATTCAAACTATGATAACTTTCGCATATGGACTGGATCGACACAATTCAACTTGTGTTGGAATTGTCTTGTCGAGCTCTTCGACATGGCAATATTTCCACCAAATTTTGGAGACTCTAAATTTTAGGATCTTTTGGATCTTGATCTTAGATCAATCCTACCCACTGAGAAACTTTTGGACCTGCAAAGTGTTCTTATTTAGATACCGAGTGAAGGAAACACCACCCCAATTGTCTAATATCCATCCCCTCTATCAAAATGTCACCACTCAAAGACTTAAAAACCAAGTTCGAAAACTCTTGTCTCTACAAAGCTCTTTGCAATAACCTCTATTGTAGTGGAAAGGTTTTACATATATATAGTATTTGGTGGACTAACAATTGATCCCATGGGCTACTGGAATATGTGCATGGTTGTTTATATATATATATATAGTTGTTTATAAAAAATTACAAATATATATATATATATATAGCATGTCGTTGGAACAACCGAAACATTGTTATAACCATACTAGACAATGTTATAATAACCATACATTAAATATGCTTAACAAACCATATAATATATCGACACTGAATTAATATACAATGAACCATTTTATATATAAATTTTCCCACATTCCATATGACTAATTATGGCATGACAATTGGGCTTCGGTTGGCATGCTGTCAGTTCACATATAAAACATATGTTATATTTGTTATAACAATTAAAACCATATATTGTTCGAATATTCATTTTCAACAATGCCAAAAACAAATTACAAAGCGGCCCAATTACATGTGAATGTGTGGTATCCATTGTTGGTGGGTTGTCAAAGTTGTTAATGCATCGGCAAAGTTGCAAGATTTGGCAGGCTCTGCACACCTCTTTTACACCTTAACCATTAATTTGCCATCATATCACATATTCCAATTGTGGCTTTTCGTAAAGTTGTTGTGTTGTTGTTTCACAACTCATGGGTTCAAACCCCCTCGATGCTAACTATTAACAAAAATTTTACCGCTAGCCCAAGATTATGTGGCGCTCTGCCATAGGGCCATTATATATACTAATATAATGCTTTTGTTTTCTAATGGAAACATATCTTATCTTCCTCTTTAACAAACATATCTTTCCCTTTAACATTATTATAACTTTACAAGTTGTGTTTATTATATTAAGCAATATCAATGCGCTTTACATGTTGTGGTTATTATTATATTAAGCAGTATCATTGCTTGGTGAAGAAGATTCAACCCGCATTGTGGTTGAGATCATATTCCAATCAAGATGGTTGAAAAAGGAAAGTCCAATATGCAAAATCGAGAGGATATTGAAGATACACACCCGCCAAAGAACCATTAGAAAATTCGAAGAGTACAGAAAAATGGTGAAAGAAAAAGAAGGTAACAAGCTGCTCAAGAAGGATCCTCAATGCATAACAGATGGAAACGAACTTCGGGGCTTTTACTGTACTACGCTTGCTTGCTCGTTGGGAAAAAATGCAAATAATTCTAGTTTATGTAACGTGACTTCATGCAATACCTGCAATGTCATAATAAATGGTTTTTGTCCTGCTCCAAACTCTGAGATGGTAGGAAAGGGCAAGGGCTTATGGGTTTACACTACTGCAAGTGAGAAATCTCATGACTCCATACAGGGTTTGGAAGAAGTGTTGGAAATGGGAAAGGGAAAGAGAAAGAGAGCAATGTTGCTCTGCAAAATGATTGCAAGTCACATATAAAAATCCCATGATGATGTCCATTTCATGACAGGTGGATTTGATTCCATTGTAGGCCATTACTCCAATCTCGAACAATTGTTTTTATACCATTCTTGTGTGGTCCAGGTGTGGTCCTCCCATGCTTTGTTGTTATTTACAAAACTTTGTAATACTACTTTCATCATTTGTAAATAGACTTTGTATAAAGCATCATTTTCGTAATATTGCTTTCATCAATTGTAAATTAACTTTCAAGGTTTATTTTAATTCAAGTTTTTGTGATTCATATTATAAATAATTAGAAAATTTTCGGAAGAAATTATATTGAAATTGTATTGTTTCAAGGTTTATTTTAATTCAAGTTCCTGTGATTCATATCATAAATAATTAGAAAATTTTTAGAAAAAATTATATTGAAATGTATTGTTTAAGGGTTTCGAACCCTCTAGTGTAATTTATCTGAGGATTTTTGTATTTGCTAGGAAAATTATGTTTTACTGTATTTTATTGGTATACATTTTAGCTTTTTTTTACCATTTTTGTGATTGATTTTGTTTAAAATTTAGTAAAAAATTATTTAAATTATAAATTTGAGTTTTAAATTTCTTATCATAATACTTGAAAAGATTTTCAAAATCTAAATTTATTTATATATTAAAAACACATTAAAAAATAAATAAATAAATAAATAATCACAACCAATCAAAATAAAATTATTTCACCAACTTCTAATCAAAAACTCCAAAAATAACATAATATTAAACACCATTTTGATTTTGTATTTTTATGATAAGTACCTGCATCTTATGAATTCATAATTTACCGCGGGACCGAAAAACTCTACTTCCAACCTGGAATCAATACCTGATGACTCGCATAAAACATAAACAATACCACGTTGATAAGCTGAATTGTAAATTAATGCATGGACCAATTAGGCTCACATCTAACACGTATCTCGGCTTAACCATCTACTTATGACGTTAAAATATTTCAAGAATTTTAATCTTTCTGCTTTAGCCATCCGCCAATTTATTTTGGCTGCTAATTTTAAAGTCATTTTTTTATTTTTAACAACTAAGGTTGTTTTGTTTTTTTTTTTTTTTATTATTATGTTTTTTTAAATTGGTTAGTTGAGTGTGGCCATGTTTAAGAATTTGAAGTTCAATAAATATGGGTGGTATGCTAATTTTCAGTTACATAGGAATGGTATTGATGTTATTTTTAGTTATTTTTGAGTGAAATCAATTGATACAATTTTAATATTTTAAAGAAGTTTATGAAGATTTTATATAATAAGATAAGTTTTAATATTTTAAAGAAGTTTATGAAGATTTTATATAATAAGATAAGTTTTAAGTTAAATAAGGAGAATCTAAAAAGTTACACGTGGAAACTTTTACCGAGAACAAAATTGCAGAACTCCGTAACACCTTAAAGAAAGTGAATCATTAGGAAGAAGAAACTAAGCAACTACATATTGAATAGTCCAAGGAAAACGAATTATTGCTACCTGTAAACATGAATCATTAAGGGGACTATGTGAGATCAACAAATTTATTATGTGCTTATGTATCAACATGGTACCATAATAAGGGGACTATATGAGATCAACAAATTTATTATGTGCTTATGTATCAACATGGTACCATAATGACAACTAGTGAGACACATGGAAGTATAATAATACTAGATGGACTCTATCATTGTATGGTGGGTGCAATCTAATGATGGTCTCTTGTGAAGAGTTAGTGACAATGAAAACCTGGGAACACCAACATGTTAACTTGTACTCATAATTAGAGATACTTATGGTGTAAAAAGATGAAATATAGGAAAATGATTTGCTTTCCCAATATATATTTTTACTTATAGAAATTGTGTCTAACTATGTGAATTTTGAGTTTTCCTAACATTGGTATGTTATTTTCAATTTTTTCCTCACATTTGTATGTCATTTTTCATTTTTTTCCTAACAATGGTATGTTATTTTTCATTCAAAATATAATGCATGTGTTTGTGTTATTGCACCCTTTGTGTATCCAAATAATGAAATATTACTATAAAAACTTGTAGAGTTGTAGAAAACATATTTTTCTTGTGCACAACTATTTTTTACAAAATTTATAATATTAATTTTATATATTTTTTTAGATTATGAAAGTCATTGTATCCTTGAAATTACAAGGTCTTCCATTAGTGCAACTTAAAAGGGTCTTAACAATAGTAAAAACTATGATTTTTTTTTAAATTATATATTTAGAATTTACACAATGGACTCTATATGGATGTTTAGTTTCATGGACAAGAAGTTTGTATAGATTATAGAAAAATAACATAAAAAATAGAGTTACATATGTTTTCCTTTTCAAAAGATGATGGTCTAGCTTACATCAAAGATAGAGATACAAATTAGAAGGGGAAAGTTGTGTCGAATGATGGATTGAGAGAGTGTGAGAGAGAGAGACTATGTCAGTTAGTGAGTGTGGGGGCAAGAGAGAAAAAGAGAGAGTGGAGGGGTAAGAGACAGGAAGAGTGAGAGATAGTGACATGACACGAGGAGTAAGAGAATTCGAGAGGTGGGGGGGAGGGAGGGAGGTAGGGAGGGGTAGATAGAGAAGGATAAAGAGAGAGGGTGGAGGGGGGGTGGTTGTTGTGAAGAAAGGACTATGTGAGGGAGGGAGGGATAAAGAAGTATAGGATGGGGGAAGGAGGGAGAGGGTGTCGAGGGAGAGAGAGCATGGAGAGTGAGAGACATATAGATAACTATGGAGAAATAGAGAGAGAGATAGTTGGAAGCCAGGGGTCATTTTGAAGCATGAATTGAGTTAGGGAGCAAGAGATAGAGAAATAGAGGAAGGGAGAGGGAGGGAGGGACAAAGAGAGAGAGGATGGAGAGTAATAGGAAGGAGGAGGAAGAGGGAGACAAGTAAATATGAAGAGAGAGCGGGGGTGAGACAAAGAGACGGACAAGAAGATAGGCAAGGAAAGAGATGGAGCTGGGAGGAGAGAGAGGAGTAAATTTGTGTGAGGGGGAAAGATGGGGAGAGAGAGGGAATAAGAGAGAGACAACAAGAGAGGTGTTACATGTTTAATTGGGTGCTTATGTTTTACTTAGATTCTTCTGCTCATTCATACATAATAAGTGATTTTGCTTTACTAATTCATATAGGTCACATATTTTTCATTATCAATTTCTTATTGTCTAAAAAAACAAATATATAAATTTATTTTGTGTTCATATATTTTCATCTCTTTGATTCAATTTCTAGACAATGAGAATCACAATCAAATGATAACTATATGTTTTTTTTTTTAAATACATATTTTCCTAAGTTACAATTTCACTATATAAATGTCAAAAGTGTTTATATTTTTTCATATCCCATTCAATTGATAGGCTATGAGAATTAAATTCATTGCTATATATATATATATATATATATATATATATATATATATATATATATATATATATATATATACACACACACACTTTGAATAAATAATTATTAAATGGATTTG
Source organism: Pinus tabuliformis (assembly GCA_031772625.1). Classification (NCBI taxonomy): domain Eukaryota; kingdom Viridiplantae; phylum Streptophyta; class Pinopsida; order Pinales; family Pinaceae; genus Pinus; species Pinus tabuliformis. Next base: position 22,385,938 of record CM062809.1, read on the forward strand.
GAATTCATAAAATCTCATTTTTTTAATCAAGAAACTGTTATAGTTTTTATTATTATAATTTGCATGAAGTTTAAAATGCTTAATGGTTTAATGCACAAACCTTCTTCTCTCTGTTTTTTAAATTAATTTAATCTTGTAACTATATTATTCCTTTCTCCAGAGCTGCAACATTTGTTGGGTACCATAAATATTTGTGTTTGTCATTATGTATGATATAGATTCATATGATGCTTCTCATTTTCATGGTAACATATATTTCTCTTTGAACATTATTGTAACTTTGCATTTTGTGTATTATATTAAGCATTGTGAGTTTTAAGTGAAGAAGATTCGTCCCACAATGCGAATGAGATCATATTCCAATCAATTAAGTTGAAAAAGGAAAGTCTTATCTGCAAAATTGAGAGGATGCTGAAGATACATAACAAGCAGAGAACCATTAGAAAATTTGAGGATTATAGGGACATGGTGAAAACAAAAGTAAGCAACAAGTTACTAAAGAAGGATCCTCGATGCATAGCGCATGGCAACGAACTCTGGCACTTTCATTGTACTACATTTGTTTGTTCGTTGGGAATAAATGTGGAGTGTTCTAGTTTATGTAATCTACTTTCATGCAAAACCTGCAATGTCATAAGAAATGGTTTCTCTCCTACTCCAAAATCGTAGATGGCAGTAAAGGACAGTTTAACCCACTGCAAGCAGTGTGAAGGTTCACGACTCCATATAATTATTGGAAGAAGAGGAGTTGGCATTCAAGAAAAAGGGAAAAGGAAATAGAAAGAGAGTAATGTTGCTATACAGGACGATTGCAAGCCGCGTACAAAAATGACTTCACAACAACTAGATTTGATTTCATGATGATAATGACTTCATAGCAGGTGGACTTGATTCCATTGTATGTCAATACTCTGATATTCAAGAGTTGTTTGCCTATAATCCTAGTGCAGTAATCCCATGCTTTGTTATCATTTACCAGACTTTGTAAACTAAAGGCATCATTCTTGTAATATTTTTTCATCTTTTGTAAATTAACCATCTCCTTAAGTTTGGGGTTTCTGGATTTGCTATTTAGTTATCGAGGAAGATAAAACCCTTCAAGAATTTTAATCATGTTTTTTAGCCATCTGTGTATTTATTGAGATTGTTAAAATAATTCAAATTGGTTCTTTTTTTTTCTTTCTAGTTAGATTGAGTTTAGATTAGGGTTAGTGTCAAAGATTGAATGGAAGAAGGATTTTCCTATCTGTAGGATGTTGTCATCAAGATTGTTTGGGGTTCTAAAGCTCCTTGGGATAATTATAATTTTCCACATGTAGCTCCCAACCTTAACCTCTCCCCATCATATTTGAAACAGTAATTTGATGGAGACTACAAGTTAACTGAATTGTAACTATAGGTAATTCTCATAGGTTGACTATAAATTGAAATGCTTCTTAATTCTCATAGGTTGACTATAAATTTAAATGCTTCTTAATTCTCAAAGGAAGAGGTAAGCGAATAGTTTGTTCTACTATATCTAATTAAAGTAAATTAATAAGTAGATAAATTTAATTTTTTTTAAATAAAAAATCTCGTTTTATAATATTTTAATTTGTTTCTTAAGATTTTTTCTATGAAAATTTAAATTTAAAGTTCTCATTTCATTTTGAAATTACTTATAATATCCCTAAATTTAAAAAAAAATAAAGGTTAAACTTTATTCCAAAAGAAAGAAATCACTAAAGAAATTAAGTTTGTCCATTGAATAATTTATTCCACTTTCTTACCTATGAAATTTGTGTTTGTTACTAATCTAAACTTGATCCGGGATATTTTAAAGTGACTTGGCTTGTAGAAATGTTCAAGCGTGAATGATAAAAATTAAACCAACCTAACAATTAAAATAAAGCATGAATACTTAAATGAAGATGCACATTAAAAAAAAATATGGAAGATCAATTCAAGAAGAAAATAAGGACAAAACTAAATGATAATGGAGTTCATCCAGTGTGGACTGTGTATCTAGGTATTTCCTCCAAGAGAGTGGCCTATTTTATTAATATAGTGCTAAGCCTCAAATACTTTATTACATCACCAAAATACTTCCAAAACTTCTGCTACAAAATAGAGCTTTCTACTACTAAATTGAGCTCTTTGCTACCAAAACTCCTTTGGATGATACTAAATCAAGCTCTCACTCACTTCGTTTATAAAAAATATACAGGCTCAAACTGAGCTTTAAACACTCTGAGCACTAACAAAACGTTAGCACAAAAAAGACTTAAAAATTGAGTTTAAAAGCTTTCGGCTCTACAAAGCTCTCTGCAATAACTCCCATCACAATGGAAAATTATTATTATTATTATTATTATTATTATTATTATTATTATTATTATTATTATTATTATTATTATTATTATTATTATTATTATTATATTATTTGGTGGACTGACAGTTATTTCCATGGGTTGTTGGAATATGTGCATGGTTGTTTATAACAAATTACAACCACACACACACACACACACACACACATATTATAACCATACTCGACAGTGTTATGATGACCATACATTAAATATGGTTAAAAAATCATATAATATATCGGCGCTCAATTAATATATAACAAACCATGCTATATATAAATTGTTTCACATTCCATATAACTAAGTGTGGCATGACAATTGAACTTCTGCTAGCATGTTGTTGTCCACATATAAAACATATGTTATATTTTTTATAACAAATAAAACCATATCCCATAGACATATTCATTTTCAATAGTGGCAAAACAAATTACAAAGTGGTCCAATTTCATGTGAACGTGTGGTATCCATTGTTGGTTGGTTGTCGGAGTTGTTAATTCATTGGAAAATTCGCCAAATTTGGTGGGTTCTGCACACCCTTTTTCTACCATAATCATGAATCCATTGTCATATCACATGTTCCAATTGAGCCTTGTTAGTTAATTTGTTGTCTTGTTATTTCACAAATCGTGGGTTAAAACCCTGTTGATGCCAACTGTTAACAATTTTTTGACCGTTGTCCAAAGACAACGTGGCACTCTGCCATAGGGCCACGTGTCACCCATCCAATAGGCCACGTTTTGATATCGTACCCTGCCACATCATATGCCACATGTCAAGCTCTGATTCACCCATGTCATCAGTCTGTATAGACCACATTTTAGCTCGGGGGTATGTCATGTGTCACCTTTGACTTTGACTTTTTTTTCCCTATTGTCACAAAACTTCAAAATGCGATAATTTTTGCATACGCAATTGGATCAATGCGATTCAAGTTGCATTGAAATCATCTTGTTGGGATCTTCGACATGGAAACATTTCCATTAATTTTGAAGACTATGAATTTCAAGCCTTTTTGGATCCTCCTAAATTAGTCCTCCCCATTGAGAGACTTTTAGACCTCCAAAAGGTTCTTTTTCAAATACTAACTGAGGGAAACACCTCCCCTTTTGTCCAATATTCGTCCACCTTGTTCTGATTATCTAGCTCATCACAAAAAATTTCATAATAATTACGACAATTGAATCCATACTTTTAGTCATTTGCACTTTACCACATCCTTTTACATGTGTTACTTCAGTCATTGTCCATGTACATTAACACACTAGAAAAATCAAAAAATACAAATATGCTAATAACAATGAACTAACATGTTTAATCCTCTTGACTGTTTCCCATGAAAGATTTCCATGCTCAAGAACACCTGCCTTTTCCACCTTTGTAGGTATGGGTGAAGAGGTTTTTCTCACATACATGAGCATCTTTAGTTGCCCTATGTTTACCAACGAGGAATCAATTTCAATCTTCTCGTCATTCTTTAGACGAAGCTCCAAATGGAGTTTCCAACATTTAGCTTCCCGATGTCCACCTTTCTTGTAGTAAGTGAAAAGGATATTTAATATCCAACCTTTCTTGCCCTCCTCTTTCTTCTGATGTGGAGATGGGTCTTCATGTCGTGTCCCTTTCCTGGATAACATAAATTTCCTGTACAAATCCATCCTTTTCCAACACTTAGAAACGCTATGGCTATTTAGCTCACAAAATGTGCATGTTTCTTATACCACAAATTTACATTTCCAATCTTCTTATAATCAAAAGGAACTTTGGAATAATTATCATTATTGTACCTTCAATGGTTATATTTGGTGCACGAACGCCAGGGAGAATATTCCTCTATTATTTTCTTGGACATCTTGTGTGCTTTACCATTTCCAAAAATTAATGTACCTTCGATTCTCATAGGTTATTCTTGTAATGGTTGTTATTCTTGTAATGGTTTACCCTTTGGAGAATTCACTGCTTCCACCGCCTTGGAGAATTCCCCTTCACCATACCCCAATCCTGCATAACAAAGTATTGCTTCCACCTTTAAAGGTTCAACTATACCTTGGCCACAAATTCCAAGGCCCTTTCCCTCATAACGCATATGGTTAACAACCTCATTCTAACATCTTGAGATTGTTTCTCCAAATCACCAAGAGAATGAGGAGGATATTGAGAAAAATGAGGAGCCATTTTGAGTCTTTATCTTCAAATTTCTTCGACAAGCTTCCTTTTCAAAAATTCTTTCATTCCCAATACATTTAGTCAACCATGGCCTTCATCGCCATGAAAGATTCACAAAACTCTATCTCGGAACCACAACGATTTTTCTCTCCCTCATGTGATGATATTTCTCTTCTTCGATTAAAGCTTCTGAATCCAATTTCCATATTGCCTTTAATAAGTGTTCCTTCACCTTGCTTGAATTTACTCCTAATTATCATGCACACTTACAAACCACCATCAAATCTTGCTTTGATACCACTTGATTTTAACTTGATCCATGATCTTTTAAAGCGACTTGGCTTGTAAAAATGTTCAAGTGTGAATGATAAAAGTTAAACCAGCATAACAATTAAAATTAAGTATGAATACCTTAAATGATGCTGCAAATTAAAACAAAATATATAAGATCGAGACAAGAAGAAAAAAAGGACAAAACAAATTGATAACAGAGTTCTTCTAGTGTGGACTATGTCTGCGGGTCCTATCTCCAAGAGAGTGACCTCTTTTATCAATATGATGCTAAGCCTCAAATAATATATTACATCACCAAAATACCTATAAAATCTTGCTACAAAATGAACCTTTTTTCTACTAAACTGAGCTCTTTGCTACCAAAACTCCTTTGGTTTCTACAAAATCAAGCTCTCACTCGCTTCGTTTAAAAAAAATGTGCAGGCTCAAAATTGAGCATTAAACCTCTTGGCACTATCAAAATGTCACCACTCAAAGACTTAAAAACCAAGTTTGAAAGCTCTCAGGTCTACAAAGATCTCTGCAATAGCCCTCGCAACAACGTAAAGTTTTTACATATATATAGTATTTGGTGGACTAATAGTCGAGCCCACAGATTGGTGGAATATTTGCATGGTTGTTCATAAAAAAGTACAACCATATATATATCTATATATATATATATATATATGGTTGTAATTTGGAACAACCAAAACATTGTTACAACCATACATTATATATGGTTAACAAACCATATAATATATCGATGCTCAATTAAGATACAGTGAACTATGCTATATATAAACTGTCACACATTGAATATGACTAACCATGGCTTGACAATTGGGCTTCAGTTGGCATGTTGTCAATTCACATATAAAACATATGTTATAGCAAATAAAACCATATCCCATCGACATATTCATTTTCAACAATGCCAAAACAAATTACAAAGCATCCCAATTGCATGTGAATGTGTGGTATCCATTGTTGGTTGTTTGTCAAATTTTTTAATGTGTTGGTGGAGCTATGAGATTTGGCGGGATCTACACACACCTTTTCCACCATAATCATTAATTTTTTGACATATCACATGTTCCAATTGTGGCTTGTCGATTAATTTTTGTGTTGTTTTTTCAAAAGTCACGATTTCAAACCTTGTCGACGCCAACTGTTACTAATTGTTTGACCACTAACCAGGACCACATGGCACCCTTCCATAGGGCCACGTGGCACCCATTCATTAGGCCACATGTCACCCAACCAGTGGGCCATGTGTCACTATTTTATCCTGCCACATAATGTGCCACATGTCAAGCTTGTATTCACCCATGTCATCAGTATGTACAAGCCATGTGTCAGCTCCAGGGTATGCCACATGTCACCTTTGACTTTGATTTTTTTCCTTTTTTTTGAAAACTTCAAACTATGATAACTTTCGCATATGGACTGGATCAACGCAATTCAAATTGCATTGGAATTGTCTCGTCGAGCTCTTCGACATTGCAATATTTCCACAAAATTTTGGAGACTCTAAATTTTAGGTTTTTTTGGATCTTGATCTTAGATCAATCCTCCCCACTGAGAAACTTTTGGACCTCCAAAGTGTTCTTATTTAGATACCGGGTGAGGGAAACACCACCCCAATTGTCTAATATCCATCCCCTCTATCAAAATGTCACCACTCAAAGACTTAAAAACGAAGTTTGAAAACTCTTGTCTCTACAAAGCTCTATGCAATAGCCTCCGTTGTAGTGGATTTTTTACATATATATAGTATTTGGTGGACTGACAATCGATCCCATGGGCTACTGGAATATGTGCATGGTTGTTTATAAAAAATTACAACTATATATATATATATATAGTAAACATATATATATACATACATATATATATATATATATATATATATATATATATATATATATATAGAGAGAGAGAGAGAGAGAGAGAGAGAGAGAGAGAGATGTATGTATATACATATATATATGGCATGTCATTGGAACAACCAAAACATTGTTATAACCATACTCGACAGTGTTATAATAATCATACATTAAATATGGTTAACAAACCATATAATATATCGACACTGAATTAATAGACAATGAACTATGTTATATATAAAATTTCTCACATTCCATATGACTAACTATGGCATGACAATTGGGCTACAGTTGGCATGTTGTCAGTCCACATATAAAACATATGTTATATTTGTTATATCAAATAAAACCATATATTGTTGGCATATTCATTTTCAACAATGCCAAAACAAATTACAAAGTGGCCCAATTACAAAGTGGCCCAATTGCATGTGAATGTGTGGTATCCATTGTTGGTGGGTTGTCGGAGTTGTTAATGCATTGACGAAGCCGCTAGATTTGGTAGGTTCTGTACATCTCTTTTACACCATAACCGTTAATTTGCCATCATATCACATGTTCCAATTGTGGCTTTTCTGCAAAGTTGTTGTGTTGTTGTTTCACAAGTCGTGGGTTCAAACCTCCTTGATGCCAACTATTAACTAAAATTTTACCGCTAGCCCAATATTATGTGACGCTCTGCCATAGGGCCATTATATATACTAATATAATGCTTTTGTTTCTAATGGAAACATATCTTCCTCTTTAACATTATTATAACTTTACCAGTTGTGCATAGAAACATATCTTTCTCTTTAACATTATTATAACTTTACAAGTTTTGTTTATTATATTGAGCAATATCAATGCTCTTTACATGTTGTGGTTATTATTATATTAAGCAGTATCATCGCTTGGTGAAGAAGATTAAACCCGCATTTTGGTTGAGATCATATTCCAATCAAGCTGGTTGAAAAAGGAAAGTCCAATCTACAAAATCGAGAGGATTTTTAAGAGACACAACAACGAAAGAACCATTAGAAAATTCGAAGAGTACAGAGACATGGTGAAAGAAAAAGAAGGTAACAAGCTACTAAAGAAGGATCCTCGATGCATAACATATGGAAACGAACTCCGGGGCTTTTACTGTACTACGCTTGCATGTTCGTTGGGAACAAATGCAAATAATTCTAGTATGTAACTTGCCTTCGTGCAATACCTGCAATGTCATAATAAATTGTTTCTATCCTACTCCAAACTCTAAGATGGCAAGAAAGGGAAAGGGCTTCTGGGTTTACACCACTGCAAGCAGTGCGGAATCTCATGACTCCATATAGTGTTTGGAAGAAGAGTTGGAAATGGGAAAGGGAAAGAGAAAGAGAAAGAGAGCAATGTTGGTATGCAGAATGATTGCAGGCCGCATACAAAAATCCCATGATGATGTTGATTTCATAACATGTGGATTTGATTCCATTGTAGGCCATTACTCGAATCTCGAAGAGTTATTTTTATACCATCCTAGTGTGGTCCTCACATGATTTTTTGTTATTTACCAGACTTTGTAATACTGCTTTCATCATTTGTAAATAGACTTTGTAAATTAAAGCATCGGTCTGGTAATACTGCTTTCATCATTTGTAAATTAACTTTCAATTTTATCCTAATTCAAGTTTCTGTGGTCCATATCATGAATAATTAGAATTATTTCAGAAGAAATCATATTGGAATTGTATTGCCTATGTGTTTCAAACCCTATAGTGTGGTTCATCTTAGGGTTTTTGGATTTGCTAAGAAGATTATGTTTTGTTGTATTCTATTGGTATACTTTTTAGATTTTTTTTGCACACTTTTTTGATTGAATTCATTTAAAATTTGGTAAAAGTTTGTTTAAATTATAAGTTTGAGCTTTGAATTTATTTATCATTTGAGTATTTGAAGGGTTTTTCAAAATTAAATTTATATATATGTGTGTTAAAAACACATTTTAAATAACAAAAAAATCATAACCTAACACAATAAAATTATTTCACTAAATTCTAATAAAAAATTTCAAAAAAACTAAATAGCTAAACACCATTTTGATTTTGTATCTTTATCGTAAATGACCATATTATATATATATATATATATATATATATATATATATCTCTCTATATCTCTTTGGAACAACCAAAAAATTGTTACAACCATACTCGACGGTGTTATAATAACCATACATTAAATCTGGTTAACAAACCATATATAATATACTGACACTCAATTAATATACAATGAACTGTGATATATATGATTTTTCACACATTCCATACGACCAACGATAGCATGACAATTGGGCTTCATTTGGCATGTTGTCAGTTCACATATAAAACACATGTCATATTTGTTATAGCAAATAAAACCATATCCCATCGACATATTTATTTTCAACAACACAAAAACAAATTACAAAGTGGCCCAATTGCATGTGAATGTGTGGTATCCATTTTTGGTTGTTTGTCGAATATTTTAATGTGTTGGTGGAGCTGCAAGATTTGGTGGGTTCTACGCACACCTTTTCCACCATAACCATTAATTTTTCGTCATATCACATGTTCCAATTGTGGCTTGTCGATTAATTGTTGTGTTTTTGTTTCACAGGTCATGAGTTCAAACCCTGTCGATGCCAACTGTTAATAATTTTCTGACCACTAACCAGGACCATGTGGTTCCCTTCCATAGGGCCACGTGGCACCCATTCATTAGGCCACATGTCACCCAACCAGTGGGCCATGTGTCGCTATTGTACCCTACCACATCATTTGCCACATGTCAAGCTCTTATTCACCTATGTCATCAGTAAGTACAACCCACGTGTCAGCTCCATGGTATGCTATGCATCACCTTTGACTTTGATTTTTTTCCCTTTGTTGCAAAACTTCAAATTGCGATGAATTTTGCGTATGGACTGGTTAGACGCAATTCAAATTGCATTGGAATTGTCTCGTTGAGCTCTTTGACATGGTGACATTTCCATCAAATTTTGGTGACTCTAAATTTTAGGCTTTTTTGGATCCTGATCTTGGATCAATCCTCCCCACTAAGAAACTTTTGTACCTCCAAAAGGTTCTTATTCAGATACTGAGTGAAGGAAACACCTCCCCACTTTTCTAGTATCCATCCCCACTGTCAAAATGTCAGCACTTAAAGACTTAAAAACCAAGTTCGAAAACTCTCAGCTCTATAAAGATCTTTGTAATAACCCCCATTGCAATGGAAATCTTTTACATATATATAGTATTTGGTGGAATGACAATCGATCCCATGGGCTACTTGAATATGTGCATGGTTGTTTATAACAAATTACAACTATATATATATAGATGGCATGTCGTTGGAACAACCAAAACATTGTCATAACCATACTTGGCGGTGTTATAATAACCATACATTAAATATGGTTTAACAAACCATATAATATACCGACATTCAATTAACAAAGAATGAACCATGTTATATATAAATTGTTGTACATTCCATATGACTAACTATGGCATGAAAATTGGCTTCGGTTGGCATATTATCGGTCCACGTATAAAACATATGTTATATTTTTTATAACAAATAAAACCATATCGTGTTGGCATATTAATATTCAACACACCAAAACAAATTACAAAGTGCCCTATTTGCATGTGAATGTGTGGTATCCATTGTTAGCGGTTTGTTGAAGTTGTTAATGCATAGGCAAAACTGCGAAATTTAGGGGGCTCTGCACACCTGTTTTCCACCATAACCATTAATTTTCCATCATATCACATGTTCCAATTGTGGCTTGTTGGTAAATTTGTTGTGTTATTATTTGACAAGCCACGGGTTCAAACTCCCTCGATGCCAACTATTAACAATTTTTTAACTGCTAGCCCAAGACCATGTGGCGCTTTGCCATAGGGCCACGTGGCACCCATTCATTAGGCCACATGTTGCCCATCTAGTGGGCCACATGTCAATATCGTCCCTGCCACATGTTGAGATCTGATTCACCCACATCATTAGTTCATACAGGCCACGTGTTAGCACCAGGGAATGGCACGTATCACCTTTGACTTTGACTTGTTTTTAACTTATTGTCGCAAAAAGTGAAACTGTGATAACTTTCACATATAGACTCTGTTATCACTCAGTTTGTCCCTAAAGCTTCTTAAAGGGATACGGCCGAGGTAACCACAAACCAATCTTTGGACTGTAGGTTCTAGCCCACCTACAATCAGAGAGGGCTCTCTCTTAATGATTTAGCTTTGTTGATGATGATTTTAGGCTAGTTATTGAGTACAAGGGGTTTTGTTTGAGTTTTGGTGGGAAGGATGAAGCTTTCAAGTAGAGAGGTAATGCATAGTATGATAAGTTCAAACCATTGGGCATGGAGTTATGGAGTAGGACTGCTGGTGCGTTTTCTTGGTCACAAGAGGAATATGGAGCAAGATAGCTACACACGAAACAACTTTCAAGCTAAATGGAGACGGATTGAAGGCTAAGGAAAGACAGGTAATTAAGAATCTCTCTTTCAGCTTAACAGTGGGTAGGTGAGTGAACTATATCTAGGAGCAGCCAAGAATTCCTAAATAAAATTCATACATGAATGAAACGGAGCAAATACGAGCCATGAGGAATTCATATTTATGCCTGAATCAGAAGAAAACATAAGGAAACAGCAAAAATTGAGCATAGAGTGCAGTTAAACAAGTTCTAAGCTAATTTTTTTATCTGCTATTTAGATGGCGACATATGTATGATATGAGCATATATCAGTAGAAAACAGAGGTAGAAATCACTTATTGAGTCGTGTTGCAGCACAAGAATTCCATATTCATTCTTCAACACATTAATAGCACAGTAGACAGTCCATCCTCCAAGCTTTTCAGCAGTCTTTGATTAATGAAAACATCAAGTATACAGAGCGAGTCTCTAGTGGAGCAAATCAACCAACCAACCCTTTAAACAATGAATTAGGGTGGTTTATATAGGGAAAATATCTAAAAATATCCATTACAGCAGATCTTAAACAGATCTGAGGGAAATGAGTTCTTTAATCTAATCTTGTCGTGGAATTAATGCAAGAAGATATCTAAGTGCTGCGCTGGGGCAGCTGCCTCAAAAATGAGTCGAAATCTATCCTTATGGCTCTGTGCGGTTCATTTAGCCATAACTGTGCTTTGGGCTTTGATCCCCTGCTCTTGAGTGGCTTTGATGTGCATTAACTGTGATCTGAGAGCCCTTAAATGGCTTTACCGCTTTCTTTGACTTTGCTTGGGGGCCTTTAATGTTCGCCCGCTTCGATCTGATACTCTTTGCCACTTCACTGATATTCTTTAATTTAATCAAGGCTTCATCTTTCCTCTGATACTCTTTGACACTTGAATCGGGCCATTTTCTCTCCCTCGACGTGTTTGAAACTGTCAAATCGCCCCTTTTTCTGCCTTTTCAAGGCAAGAATGGCTACTGCAAATGATTTCCGTGGCTCTTGGAATGCTACCGGTGCTGGCCGATTTGAATACGAACATAAATGAAGAAATCCTGTCAAAACTGCGAATTTTCGGGCCTGCTGGTGGTCGAGCGATATGATGCTTTCCATTTTGGTCATTTTTTCTTAGCGATGCGCGATTAGCGCTAAGCGCTAATCGCGCATCAAAAACTACCTCAGTTTTTCATTCCGGGCTCTCTTTGCTGCGATTTGCGCCCTTCGCGCCTTCCTTTAGTGATGACGTCAGCAGTGGGTCCCAGTACGGCAGTGATGTGGCAGGGTGATGTGGCAGGGTGACGTGGCAGTACGACGGGGATTAACTCGGAGATCGGCAATCGGCCGGGACAGGGGGCAATGGCTTTTATATATGTGATGCGATGGGAGCGATCGCCGATTTCGGAAAGGCGACAAGGCATGCGGCTGTGCGATAATGGGAAGTATTGCGGAAATGAATGGATCGCGATGCGATATGCTTTCGGATGCGATAGTAATATCGCATCGGCGGATGAGAGGGGGGGCATATGTATATAGGTACAAAAACTTGTGACTGCCGATCGCGAAATCGCATCGGCGAAATGATATCGGGGAGCTATGAAGGGGGCGGGCCGATGAATGAATGTTGCGACCTCAGATCGCGAAATCGCATCGGAGGGGAGGAAGATTCATCGGAGGAGGGTTAATGCGATCGGAAGAGGCTTTTTAAAGCTTTGGAAGAGTTCTTGATGCATCGGAATGAGTTCGATAGCATTTGAAGGGGGTTTTTGTGTTTTGGAAGGAGTCCAAACACCTTAGGAAGACGGTTTTTTGAGCAAAATGAGGGTTCTTACTAAGTTTCAAGTAAACTTAGTAATTCCCAAGCAATTTTTATGGTTATATTTCAACCAGAGGAAGGGATAAGTATATAGGGGAGTTATTAACATAGCGTTAGTCGGGGGAGGGGAGATAGATAGGGAGTTACATAATAAAGTTAGTAGTTAATATGAAATGTGATGAGAGAGCGCTAAGTATGTAAATCTTAGGCTATTAAGGGAGAGAATGACTTGTATAAGAAATATAAGCATCTTTAAGCAAAGCAGATCTTTACTTAGGCAATGATATGGCAAATGATGAAACTTAAGAGATATCAAGCAGATCTTGACCTCTTTGGGGAGGTTAGTGAATGATTTGGGGAATAAGAAGAAGGGGGAGTTAGTCATGCCTCACTTGAAGTCCTCCAAGGGAAAATTGCATTGCATTTGTGATCTAAATAGATATGACACTGGCAAAGATAAAATGGGTCTCAGGCCATGATTCTGCAACCACCAAAACTACCTACCCGGCCTACTCACCTAGCATTTTCTCTTCTTTTGGTTTGGGTGCACTTGAACTAGCATACCCAGCTTTTCATTCTTTTCTTCTTGTTGTCCTCCTATCTACATCTACACTTATTTCGTCCAGGGGCTCAGATTAAGCGGTTGAGCACCCTTGTTTCACTACCTATCTACAAATCTGCCAAGATTAAGCTGTTTGGACAGATAATTATTCTCTATATTCTACAACAGGAAATTGAAACCTAGGGAGACCAAGATTAAGCTGTTTGGCCCTCCCTTAACTGAAAAACTCATCAAAAATGGATCAACTCATCAAAATGGAACATAGCAGTGGCACTTAGACTAGCACACTCTCATGGGCAATTCTCTGGCCTCTGTAGCAAATATGGAACGTTGCAGCATGCAAAGTATGACATATTTGGCATGTAAAAATGTCGATCATGAAAGATGAATACCTGCTGCAGCAGGAGGCTAACAGACTCAGATCAACATGATTCAAGTTGCATTGTAATCGTCTCATCGATCTCTTTGACATGGAAATATTTCCATTAAATTTTGGAGAGTTTTAATTTTAGGCCTTTTCAGATCCTCCAGGATCAATTACCAAATACTAAAATGTGATAAAATATTTAAAATGTATTTTTTCAATGAAAAATATTTATCTCAACTATTTCAAGCATAAAATTAGAATACTCATTGTGGTAATTTTCAAATACTCAAAAATCAGAAACCTTCAATATGCATTTTTTTGAAATAATTTTTGTTTTTCATAAGCATATCACAATTTTCCTTAAGATCCCCTATTAAGGATTCACAAAAACATTTCAGCCATAAGGTTTAGAATTTAAAACATGACTTAGATCACCATAAACAAAGAACATAAAATAAGACTCATTTTAGCTACAACATCAATAGAGTCATCTTTCATATGTTGAAACTTGAGTCCTTTCTCTGAACAACATGTTTTATTATGAATTTAGTATTTACTCAAATTATCATCATTTTGGAATTTTGAAATATCTACAATTGTTTTTCTTTCAAAAGAAGCCACAATGCATAAAATTCAGTTAGATTATTGTTACTTTTCATTAGGATATTGCAATGAAAAGTAATGTGTACAGTCAAGAAAAAGGATGGTTCGTAATAACCTACATATACCTTGGCAATCCCAATTAAATAAGCACCAAGCCTTCTACTATGGTGGTTCTTTCAATATTCTTTGATATTTTTCTTTTAAGAATTTCCATCTCTCCTCTAAAAAGAACCTAATTTTGTGAGCTACTTATGCAAGTGTCATATGAATACCTTGAAAATTCATGCAATTCTTTTAAATCCAAATACCCCACATTATAAAGCATAATAGAGCCTTGTAAAATTTCATAGATTTGTAAAGAATTAGAATTCAACTAAAGACATTTGATCCCATTTACTTCTCTTCCCTTAGATTTGTAACACTTCATTCCAAGCATCTTGAAAAAAGCATGTGTCTAAAAGGTGATCCATTAATTCTTTAGTGCATTTGCACACTATGCATTGCCCTAGCCCCTACCAACTCATTTTGGAAACATTATACCTTGCTAATATTTGATTAGCCAAATCTCACCAAAGGAAGATTTTGGTTTTTCAAGGGGATTTATAATTTCCAAACCATCCTCCACCACCATACTCTTTCACCTACCTCATATTCTTCCATTTTCACTAAGTAGCCAATTTTTGTTTTATAACCATTTGTACTTGTTGACATGGAAAAATATTCCTTCTACCAATATCAGGGTTTCTCCTTGATTAAGGGACTCAATTAGACCTCACTATCTAAACTAGGGAACCCATCTATATTTTGGCCTTGCAATTATTATTGGTTTGAGTTTTACTAATTATGGCCCAAATTTCCTTTTAACATCTAATATGCAAAATGGAAATTGATTTTATATGCAAAATGAAATGACCTACTTATGGAATAACAACTTTTTGACATGGAACCAATTGCTCCTCCCTCATCCCTTTCAATGAAAAATCATTTGCTAAATAATAATGTAGATATAGCTAACTACTTACTAACCTAGAAAGTCTTGTAATTAAATACACTTTTACAATGTTGTATCCATAGGCCATATAAAAAACAATTGAAAGATAAATATAAATAAAAATGTGGCAAACTGATATAATAGTATGTATATTAATAAAACATTCTTATTACTTACTCCAATCCTAATAACAACAAATAATAGAAAAAAATCACACACATATCTTATTATAATCACAATATTGCTCTCACCCCATAGTGACTCATCTCATTAGTTCTCTAAAGAAGTTTACAAGAACACAAGAAGAGAAGCCCCTTCCTTATGGTTCTCATTCTATTTATAACTTAGTTATCAAAGTCAATGTCAAGAAGTTCAAGGGGTTCCTAAACTCTCTTGACCATTGGTATCTTGTGTAATTACCTTCCCTCTATCCTCTTCCCATATGGAAATTTAAGTTGCGTTTCAAATGGTTTCTTGTATCCCTTTAATTGATGATTTAACATAATATGGAGTTCTTGTTTTTACAACTTTCCTTTTCCCTTTTAACTTTTAGAAAGAATTAAAGAGTCATGTGTTTGCATGTAATGTCACTTTAGTAGTGTTGGACATTGGATAAACCAGTGCTCCCCGTATGTTTCTTGACATGGAGTAACTGCCTCTCGTGGATTTTGGCAACGCAATCATTGACTAACACCTGTGAATTTTAGTTTAACGAAAATCGTGATTCCCAATAAGTGGTATCAGAGCATAGGTCACGAATTCGATACACACCCCAGCACGCATTGGGAGGGAGATTGTTGGGCATTGGATAAACCAATGCTCCCTATGTGTTTTGTGACATGGACTAATTACCTATTGTGGATCTGTTAACTCTGGCGATGCGTCCATTTACTAAAACCTGCGGGTTTTGGTGTAACAACAATCGTGATTCCAATAAGTAGCCTACTTGATTCTCGTAGGCTATATTCAAGAAAATGGGATCACTTACTTTAATTGGTTAATTGTCATTTGGGTGAAAAGAAACTTATAAAAGTGACATTGAATAATTAAATAAAAAATGGTTATAAAACAGAAAAGCCATGATATTTATATGATTATATTCTAACCCATGGTATTTTGATGACAAATGGTATTCTATGATAAAGTTATAAAAAATTAGAGCTCACTTTTGGGGTGTGCATTGATTATTTGTTTTGATAATTGTTTTGAGAGCTCTTGTAGCTTGAGAGTATGGGTGAGAATCCATGTGAGGAGGGTTAGTTTTAGTGGTGAGAGATCCACCCTAGTTGATCCGTCCAGACTGGTTTCGATGGTGAATATATCTACCCTAACTAGTCAATAGGAGGAGCCACCCAAACTTCCTCACTAGTGCTTCACTTTGGACAAAGAGGGTCCATTCAGATCCATCATTATATTTTGACATGGAGACAAAAAGGGAAGGACCAATCAGGGTCTTCATAAGCACTTAAATATTGAATACAGGGTTATTAATTAAAGGTCTGGTGTAGCGGCTACAACCACCCTCCAAAATTTTGCCTTAGCTTCGTTTTGGAGCCTCCCTACCAATCATCCTTAGCAGCATGTCTTGCATTGTCAAGTACATAGGCTTCAGTTTAGTTTCAGTAGCATGTCAGCCTGTGCATGCCATCTTGTTTGTCTCCCTCCCACAGGCTGACATTCAAGACTCAAACTATTTGCTGGCTAAGACACTCCCCCAGAAAATTGCGCAATTTTGGAGGGGAACCAGCCTTACCTCCATAAATTTCACAAATCAGTTGGGCTCCAAAATTGCGTAGAGTAGTTAGGCAATCCTCCTTTAGAAAACTACACAATATGGCTTGGCAGTACAACTCAAGCTAGAAATTACGCAATCTGGGAGATAGTCACCTACTGACCCCAAAAATTGCGCAATCCCTCAGGTACAGCCAGCCCAGCTCAGCTCAGAAACTATGCAAATTTTCATCCCAGGCTCGCAGACCGATGCATGTACCTTCAGGGTTGACTGGTTCCCTCTGGGACCGAGCAAAATTGGTTTGCATGCATGGGCTAATTTTCTCGAAATAACGAAAGGAAGCATGCAAAAGGCCTCCCTAGATTTAGGGATCTATTTTGAGCAACTGGAGATTACATGCAAATATCGTTTTATAAGCCTTTTTCCAAGTGTCGCTTTTTCCTAGATTTGTGGCATGCACATCATAATCTCAATCTTATCAAAACTTATGAACCGGGCACTACAGATCTCATTCCTCGGATCAATCTTGGAGCTCTGACATCCCACATCACATCCAGGAGTCTTCGACACTTTCAACTTAGTTGTTTCAGGGTAAGTCTACTTTTGATGTCTTTCACTGTGTTTTTATCGCTTTTTGTGTTTCACTTCATGTAAGTGTTATCTGCTTGATTTCAATGAATGCTTGATGCCTTTTTAATATATGTTAGCTTGTAGAAGCATCATTTCAGTTTTCATTTGCATCTCACTATTGTCGCATGCATGACAATATTTTTGCACCGACGTCGTCGTTGTAGTAACCCGCTTCACACATATGCATGTTTTCCTGTTTTCTGAATCCTACCCTTACTGTTTTCATGCATGATCATTCACTCCTATTTACACTCGGTTTCACCATGCATTCAGACTTCTCATGTTTTCGGTCACCCGTCGGCAGGTCTAGGTTGCCTTGGCCCAAACCTTACCTTGCCCGGTTAGCATTGCGCCTTTCTGAAAGTGAAGGCTCTACCTTCCCTCCAGAAATTTCACAAGTTTGGCCCAACACTGAAATCCAGGCTTACATTGCACAATTCTGGGAGGCGATGCCTTGCTAGCTCTAGAAATTACGCAATGCAGTTTGGTGGTTTTCATGTCACTACTGACTGAAATTACGCATTGAGCAGTTTCAGTCCTTAGAAGGCTAGGTTGTACTATGCATTGCAAAGTTCCAGCAGTCAGTTAGCCTCCCGACAACCCGTATTCTGCCTTGCGCAATTTTGGCAATAAGTCTCCTAGCGTCCCGATGAAAATTGTGCAATCTTCACAGACAATGAAACAGGTATGTTGCATGTCGGTAGTCTAGTTTGTTTTCGTTTTCAACTAACAGATTGCTTGGCATGAGTGTTTCTATGTCTCCAGGTATCGCAGGTGTTCGTCTGCCTCTCAGTAGCACAAGTACAATGGCTTCGAGGAGAGCAGAGTAAAAGACACGTTGAACAGCAATCGATCAAGTGTCTATGAACTTGCCTATCTATGAAGACATCAAGTTTTTCATAGACAGGGATATCAATATGAAATGGCAGCGGCATCATAGCGAGTACCACCATCAGCAGCATCAGAAGGTAGTAGACCTGCATGCGACAAATGCAAGAGGAAGATTGTTGAGAGTGCCAAGACGGAGCAAGGTTGCAAGCTCAAGCAGATCAACTTGTGATGAAAGCAGCTTTGGATATTGAGGCTATGATGCGATGGAGCGACAAGAGGATCGCGCGACGGTAGAGAGAGAAACAAAGGAGGAGTTGCAGGTGTTAGGTTCCTATACCAATATGAGTCATAATTTTGAATTACTAATATTAATCCTTGTAATATTGTACATACCTTTGCTTTCTACAAATGTTTTCCATATTATAAAAAATTAAAAAATGTAAAGAGGGTATGTCCTAAAAGAATAATCAAAGGAAAAAAAGAAAGAAAAAGATCAAAAAAGATGAAAATATATGCCCCAAAAAGACAAAAAGAGACCATGAAAGTGTGCAAGTCAAAATGCCACTACTATTTACCTTTTATGTATAATAAATGATTGTGTGCAGCTTGTCACTCATGCCACAGTCAATGATAGTCAAAATATTTAAACTTGGTTATTTCATGCTTTGAATTTTATTTGTTTATAGATAGAGAATAAAATATGACCAAACAGTGTAATCTTGGCAGATAATTAGATAGGTAGAGTAAATAAAGGAGCTCATCAGTTTAATCTGAGCCCTTGGATGTTATAAGGTTAGAATTAGATAGTTTATTTTGTAAAGAAAAAAAAAAAGCTTGAGAAGGGTTTGCTAGCTTAAATGCACTCTAATAAAGTGAAGAAAAAATGGTAGGATAAGTAGATGGGTAAGTAGAAGAAAGGTTGCAAAAGTATGATGATTGATTAGACAAAAAAATATTTATCATCTTTTATCATATGTTTCAAATATGAATGGACAATCAAGCATGCAAATGGATCTCAAAGTCAATTAATTAACTTCCCCCATTCATTTCACCTCTTTACTTAACTAATTTCCCATAATAAAGTTCAAAGTACTTAAAACCTTTAAGTCAAAGAGGCTCAGAGAATTTCTTTGACTTTTGGAGGGACCGGACCCTCGGCTCAATGACTTATCGATATCAAATAATAGATTTCCCTCATAAAAGTTCATCCCCTCTTGAGTTCATTTATTTTCCTGATAATACTCCTTTTCCTAAGGTTAAAATACTTTTTGCCTAGGAAAAGCAATTTTTCCCCATATAAAACACTTTTCATACCAAAAACCCACAAAATGGCTTTACCCTAAGTGTTAATGTAAATATGTGAAAAACATGTAATTCACAAAAAAGCATTTTGCTTAGTGTTTTCCCCCTTTTCCACCCATTTTTCATATTAATTACTAACTTTATTATATTAAATCCCAATAAAAACCCCAATTTCCCGTATGTATTTAACTCCTATGTATAAATTAACCTACACCCTAGTTTAATTATAAACTATGATTTTCACCTAAAACCCAACCCAAAACCTTTAACTGGTCGATTTGCGATCAAGTTAATAAACCCCCCTATAATCCTCCATTAATTACCCTGATAGCTTAATCTCACTTTAAGCCATTATTAAACCCTGATACCCTCATAATTAAGTGCCCACCAGACCCCCCACTAGCCTCTGCGCAGCTTCTCTACCCGATCATCGTGCGATCGTCCCCCTCCTCATCCAATGGCTCCCATCCATATCGGGCCAACCCGACGTCTGTCCTTTACCCACCCAATAAAGTGGTTTTCCCCTTGGCCCCCAATGCTACGTGTCATTCGATGAGTGGAATCGGACAGCCCCTCCCAAATACCACCAAGCACCCAAAAGCGTGAAATGAACCGCTTATTTCCCTCCCGCTACACAACAAATTAGCCACTATTCACCCTTTGCCCGCCAAAAAATAACTTTTTGCGTATAAAAGATGAAAGCCCAAAAATTGTTTGTTTTCGCTGAATTTTCATCTGCAAGCCTCTGTACGCATGCACGACACTTGCAAACGTCGAAGCCATCAACCCACATACAATTTCACTCTAAAGACACCACAGAAAACCCAGTCGACCTTGCAACCTATACAAAGCCCCTTCGACTACTTGTAGTTGCCAACCACCCTGCTTAGAGCCAATTCACCCTAGTTCTAGGTATTTAAACCAGAATTCACCAAATACCCTGTCAATTTCAAAGTAACCAGTTGTTGAGTGTTTTTAGTTAAGTTAAAAATTAATTAAAAATACTCAAGAGCTCAAGCCTACTCCTTGCTGAACATCGTTGCCCTAAATACTGCAAATTACCCCCCTCCATACTCAAATCCACAAGAACTGAGAATGGCTGCCCCAATTGCTATGGATGTGAGACCCATCTCTACACCCCATTTAGACCTGGACCACCTTCCCCTAGCTGATAAAGATTTTCAAATAAAGGATACCACTATCATAGGGCTCCTGCTCAAAGTACATTTCCAAAGTAGGGACAAGTTCCTGAACCATGCTAATGAAATTGACCTTTGGGAGTCAAATTTGCCCAAGTAGCTGTTCCCCCAAGTCCACATTTTTCCTAAAATTGTGCATATGTGCTATTCTTACTATGTCCCCAGTCACAAAACCATCATGTCTCATGACCAGAAGGTCCTTTTCAACATCACTGCTGAGTCCATCAATGAGATGCTACAACTCCAACTGTTAGAAAATTATATATTACATAGCAATGGAACACATAAAATATTGCAGAAATATAAACATAGAAAACACATAAATCAAGAGAGACATAGATATACGTGGTTCACCCAGTTTGGGCTACATCCACGGAGAAACAACCAGTCCTTCTTTTTATATTATCCAGTAAATTGAAGAGATACAACCTACAACAGATCCATTGTTACTCCCTCTTCGCTCTCAATATCCTCTCTCTTCCTCACTCAGAATGCAGATCTACATAGATGCAATACAATTCCCTCATATATAGCGAGTAGTTGCCTTCTAGGGCAAAAAACCATAAATTAAACATAACTTCTATCGTCAAATCTCTGCCTAATGAACGGCCCAGATTGACTACAAAATTACAAAATTTTACAAGGAAATTTTACATCTATTCTTAGCTTCGAGGGCGCTGCCCCCGATCCCCCCACTAGGGGGAGGCTCCCAAAAGGTCGTAGTCGCCCCCCCCGGACCCCCCTTGCAGCAAATATTTTATGGGTGACAGCTGGGGTCCAATGCAGTGATACCTTTGAATACAGAAGATAATCAGGCTCCACACCCAACAATCTCCCACTTGGAGACTGATTATAGCAACTTCACCACTACTTCATTTGCTGGACAATGACTCCACTTTGGACCTGGCTATTTCTCATCTTCTTCATCATTCTTGAAGACCAATTGAAACTGATCAGATTCTCAGTTTCTCCTTGGTTACAACTTTTGTTAACATATCTGCAGGACTCTGGCTAGTGTGTATCTTTTCCAGCTTCAACTGTCCATCTTCCAACGCTGACTGTATGAAATGGTACTTGAGTTGTATATGTTTAGTATTGGAATGAAATGCAGAGTTCTTTGCAATATGTATGGCACTCTGGCTATCACTGTATAACTTTCCCAACTCCTGCTTCTTACCCAATTCATCCAGAAACCTTTGTAACTAAATCATTTCTTTATTAGCCTCTGTAGCAGCAACATCCTCTGCTTCTGTTGTTGAGATTGCAACAACATTTTATAGTTTTGAGACCCAACTAATAGTTGTTCCACCTATAGTAAACACATACCCTGTTGTGCTCCTCCTATTATCTCTATCACCTACCATATCTACATCAACATATCCCTGTAGAGCAATGTTTGAACCACCAAAGCATAATGCTTGATTTGTGGTACCTCTCAAATACTTGAGAATCCACTTCACCGCCATCCAATGTTCTTTTCTTGGATTGTTCATGTATCTGCTTACAACTCCCATTGCATGTGCAATATCAGGCCTTGTGTAGACCATTGCATACATTAAGCTTCCAACTGCTGAAGCATATGGAACTTTAGACATATGAGCCATTTCTTCTTGAGTCTTGGGACACTCCTCCTTACTTAATTCGAAATGGCTAGCCAAAGGTATACTAATTGGTTTTGCATTCTGTATATTAAACCTTTTCAACACCTTTTCAATGTACTCACTTTGAGACAATGTTAATTTGCGATTCTTCCTGTCTCTAGTTATTCTCATACCAAGGATTTGTTTTACAGCACCCAAATCCTTCATTGCAAATGAGTTTGCCAATTTTCTTTTGAGCACATTTATTTCCTGCATGTTAGAACCTACAACAAGCATGTCATCTACATACAATAACAATATAATATAGTTGTCATCATTTTTCCTTTTGAGATAAACACAATGATCATAGTGACATCTAGTATAACCTTGTTCAGACCTAAACCTGTCAAATTTTAGATACCATTGCCTTGGAGCCTGTTTTAATCCATACAAGCTCTTCTTCAACCTGCACACTAGTTTCTCCTTCCCTTTTACCTCATATCCTTGTGGCTGCTGCATATATATCTCTTCCTCCAAATCCCCATGGAGAAAGGTTGTCTTTACATCTAACTGCTTAAGATGCAAATCTTCAGCTGCTATTAGACTTAAAATAGTTCTGATTGAAGTCATTTTAGCAACAGGAGAAAATATCTCATCAAATTCTATACTCTTTTTCTGTGCAAACCCTTTCACCAAAATCCTAGCTTTATACCATTTTCTACCTCCATCTTCTTCCTTCAACTTGTAAACCCATTTATTCTGTAATGTTGTTTTACCTGAAGGCAACCTGACTAAGTCCCAAGTCTAGTTATGTGCTAACGAGTCTATCTCTTCTTTCATGGCTTGCTCCCACTTCTTCCTAGTTTCTACCTACACTGCTTCTTCATAACATTCTAATTCACCAGAATCAGTCAACAATACATAATATAATGAAGGAGAGAATCATTCAGGGGGTCTACTTATCCTGGTAGATATTCTGACACCACTTTCAGGTGTTTGAGGTGCTTGTTGCTGTTGTGGTTGTTTTTCTGGTTGTTGATCATTATGATTTTCAGGCACCATCGCTTTTCATGTGATCTCGTCAAGCACTATGTATTCTCTGTTTTCTTTTTCCTCTTTCTTTTCCTGCAGCTAATCCTTATACAAAACCTTTTCATTGAATATGACATCTCTACTCCTAATGATTTTGTGTTTTTCATAATCATAAAAACGATAAACAAAATCATTAACACCATATACAATAAAGGTATATTTCTTTGATTTTGCCTCAAGCTTTGTTCTATTTTCTTTATTAATGTGGACAAAGGCTTCACAACCAAAAGTCTTTAAAAAAGAGTAGTTTACCTTTTTACCTGTCCATGCCTCCTCTAGAATACCACCATCCAAGGAACTTGAAGGCCCTCTATTTATTAGATAAACAACAGTATCTATAGCATCTACCCAAAATTGTAAAGGCAATCCTGCATGCAATCTCATGCACCTTGCACACTCCATGATTGTCCTGTTCATCCTTTCTAACACACCATTTTCTTGTGGTGTTCCTGGAACTGTCTTCTCTCTACGAATTCCATTCTCTAAACAGTACCTATAAAACTCTTTGCTGCAATATTCACCTCCATTTTCTGATCTAAGACACTTCAACATTTTTCCTATCTCATTTTCAACCAAATCTTTCCATTTCTTGAAAGTATCAAATACATCAGATTTATTTCGAATACAATAAATCCAGGATTTTCTAGTTGCATCATTAATAAAAGTAACATAATAACGACAGCCACCAAGAGATGATAGCTAAGAAGGTCCCCATACATCTGTATGCACAAGCTCTAGTTTTTCGCTCTTCTTTTCTTTCCCAACTCTAAGGAATCTGACTTTCTTCTGTTTTCCATAAACACAATTCTCACATAATTTTAAATCAACATGCTTCAAACTTGGAAACAAATTTATTGAGTGAAGAATCTGCATCCCCTTCTTACTCATGTGCCTGAGCCTATGATGCCACAGTGTTGTATCTTCTCCTGTAGAGGTTAAAGCATTAACAGAATTAGCAATACCTTTGCATAAATACAATGTACCAACCTTTCCTCCTTTCGCTATTACCAGGGATCCTTTAGTGACCTTCCAGGTTTTATCTGTGAAAGTAGTTACGCAACCTTCACCTCCCAACTGCCCTGTTGAAAACATATTTTTCTTCAGATTTGGAACATGCCTTACATCTTTCAATAGCCACTAATTTCCATTTTGTTGTTTTGTGAAAACTGTACCCATTCCAATTATTTTACAGGGTTTATCATCACCCAATCGAACCTGTCCAAAATCTCCTTGAACATAATCATAAAAATGTTTCCTATCAGGTGTGGCATGGAATGCACCCAGGCATCAATAATATTTTCTAATTAAAGAATCAAAGCATCTTGCAACACATCACCTGTTACATTTGCTTCATGATTAGTTTCTTGTTGCACGTCTCCTTCTTTTCCCTTTCAAGACTTGCAGTGTTTCTTCAGGTGTCCTTTCTTCCCACATTTCCAGCACACTATCCCTGATCTGGACTTGGATCTGGCCTTTCTTGACTTACTATGATATCCAGGGCTCTTTCCTCTTTCCATTTTCTCCCCCTAGTCTTTGCAGTCAAAGCATTACCTGATGTCTCACCGGAGCTTTTCCATCGCATTTCCTCGCTAAGGATTGCACCGACAACATCATCAAACTTTAAAGTACTAGATCCAAGGGCAGAGTTACTAATGGCATAACTAAACCATTCCAACCTTCTAGCAATGAGCACAAAAATAACAGAGCCCTAACTTCATCATCAAAGGTTACCCCTATAGAACTTAACTGACTGGCAACTGTATTAAAC
Source organism: Pinus tabuliformis (assembly GCA_031772625.1). Classification (NCBI taxonomy): domain Eukaryota; kingdom Viridiplantae; phylum Streptophyta; class Pinopsida; order Pinales; family Pinaceae; genus Pinus; species Pinus tabuliformis. Next base: position 22,411,558 of record CM062809.1, read on the forward strand.
TCATTTAAATGATCAGCAATAGATCCACCTTTTGACATCTTCATATTAAATAAACGCTTCATAAGAAATACCTTATTTGAGGCCGAGGGTTTTTCATATAGTTTGGCCAATGTCGAAATTAAACCCTCTGTTGTCGTTTCCTTTGAAATATTAAACGCTACCAACGCCGTTAGGCACAGCCGTGTTGTTCCAAGTGCTTTTCTGTCGAGAATATCCCATTTTGTGTTTTTCATACTCGTCGGCTTCTTTGTCTTTCCGCTCAATGGTTGGTATAGATCTCTCTGGTACAAATAATCTTCCATCTGCATCTTCCACAAATTGTAGTTTTGGCTGTTAAATTTTTCATCCCTAAACCTACCATCTTCCGCCATTGCTCCCACTTGAACCAGGAACCCTTCCCTCCTGCGAGTTTATCAGCCAAATAGACCTTCGGCTCTAATACCAGTTGTTAGAAAATTATATATTACAGAGCAATGGAACACATAAATATTGCAGAAATATAAACACAGAAAACACATAAAACAAGAGAGACATAGATATATGTGGTTCACCCAGTTTGGGCTATGTCCACGAAGAAATAGCCAGTCCTTCTTTTTATATTATCTAGTAAATTGAAGAGATACAACCTACAACAGATCCGCTGTAACTCCCTCTTCGCTCTCAAATTCCTCTCTCTTCCTCACTTAGAATACAAATCTACATAGATGCAATACAATTCCCTCATATATAGCGAGGGGTTGTTTTCTAGGGCAAAAAAACCCTAAATTAAACATAACTTCTACTATCAGATCTTTGCCTAATGAACAACCTATATTGACTACGAAATTACAACATTTTACAAGGCAATTTTACATCTATTCTTAGCTTCATGGGCATTGCCCCCAATCCCCCCGCTAGGGGGGTGCTCCCAAAAGGTCGCATCCGCCCCCCCTTGGACCCCCCCTGAAGCGAATATTTTACGGGTGGAAACTGGGGTCCAATGCACCAATACCTTTGAATACAAAAGATAATCAGGCTCCACACCCAACACCAACCAGAGCCAAACCTAACACCCCTCTCAATTAGAGACCTACTGGACTTATATCCCAAACTCGGCCTTGCAAAATTGGCCCAATTACTCCAAACCTTCATCAGAGAAGAGAAGCACATCCCTAAAGACCCCCCTGCATATGTAGCTACTATGTTTTCCCCATGGGGCCAAAACATTGTAGCCATGATATCTTGTGTTTTGGGTTAATCCAGAAGTGAGTACATTGATAAAATTATCCTGGCTTTCATGTCCATCTATACCCCTGGACAGCCTCCTACAACCATTTATTACTTTGCCACATTCATAGCTGACAGAATGCATGAGCAGTTTCTTAGAATGAGCAATGGGAGAGTTTTAAAATACTCCTCTATTTTGTACCATCTTTTCCTATATTATCAGTCAAATAAGTTTCCATTCACTCTTCAAACGCTTAAAACCAAGGGTCAACCCAAGTCAATCATTTTTTGGACTCCATTAGTCCACGAGTATTGGTCTCCATACTCCTATTCAGAATTTATTGATTTATTTGTACATCCAGTTATGAAAATGATGACTGGTAACCCTCCTCCAAGAATCAGTCAGAAATAAAGAGAGTCCTTCAACTATCAAAGCAAACCAAAGTGGGCAACTGGTACCTTTACCAGAACCACACAAAAATCAGGATATATGGTTGCATGCTTGCACCATATAAGTTGCCAAGATACCTCCCTATGAGGTTATTTTCATTAGAATACTATACGAAAATCATCAATGTAGATGAGGTAAACTTAGTCAATGCCAAGAAGAAGGAAAATTTCAAAATAAAAGACCAACTAGGCCCCTTCATATGCAACTCTAGAGAGGCTGGCAAAGAGGTAGATTTGATATTATAGAATATGAAGTTCCATAGAAGTTTTGTCTAGAGATATGATCCTCTGGAATTCATCACAAAGAAGAGACAATGTTCAAGCTAGGACCTTTCATCCACTATCCCATACCTGAAGCAGAGGCATATGCAAATCAAACAGAATGGGTGGAAGGTACCCTAGTAGACAAGGACAACACCAGAATAGATGTAGAGAATGCTCTAATTGATTTAGAAAAGCATCTTGGTGACAATTCTTTTCTGCAAGTACCAGAGGAACCAAAGACTGCTATGAGTACTCCTCCAATCATGCAAACTCCTTAGAATAAGGAGAAGATCCCAAAAAGAAACAGAGAAGGGGCTTCCACTTCAGGAAAGGCCACCTTTGATTTACAGCAGGAATCAAACAAGAGGCAAAAGCTAAATCCAGCCTCTGAGCAAGAATACACTGAAGGCTCAGCTGAGGTCACAAATACAAAAGTAGAAATAAGTAGGCCTTCCACTCTATCTGGAGGCATACCAGAGCCTTCCACCTCACAAACTTAGATGTTGGAAAGGCAGCTCAGTGTTGAAGTGTCTTCCTTTAGAATGCCTACTGACAAGGACAAAGATATCAAAGAAAGATATAAAAAGGCTAGGAATGAGAGGCTTAAGGCCCAAACATATGCACAGTACCTAAATCTCACCTCTACCAATCAAACAAGGCTAATGTCAGCCTTTGACATTAAAGAGGGGAAGTTACAGATGTCATTTATTAAGCCTAGAGCCCAGTAGCCAAGGACAACATTAGATTTTAAGAAAGTGGATTTTGAAGTATTAGCAAGGGATATTCATCCCATAGACCAGATTGAACTACACAAATAGGCTAGAAAGATGATATACTCCACCCTGACAAGTAAATCCATGGCTTCCCATCAACTACAGAACTCTTTGAACAACATTTCAGCACAATTTCAGTTAGAGAAGGCCTCCTCAGAGGCCAAGGATACAAGGATCAAGTCCTTAGAGGACGTAGTGATTGGATTGGGACATGATCCCAAGCATATAAAGGCTATAGAACAACTGATTAAGAAGAAAAATGATGATATTGCTGCACTTAAGAGGCAATTGAAAATACCCCAGCTGCATCATCCTCAAACTCTAGAAGTCTTAGAGAATCAAACCAGACATGAAGAATTGATGGACTTGGTCCTAAAGCTAAATGATCAACTTAAGGAGACAGAAAAGGAGTTGGATGCTTTAATTCAATCGAAGCAAAGCGACTTGGCAACAACTCCCAAAGATGTCATCCCAACAGTATCGACAGCAGTTCCTTCTACACTCGCAGCATCACTGACACCCACTGTTCCACCTACCACAACATTGTCAGTAACAACAGAATCTACAACAACAACAAGTACACAGTGAGAGAAAGCAGCAGAATTAGTCAAAGCCATGGAAGAGATGTCTATCCAGGCTACAGAGATGAAGAGACTAAAGGAAAAGGTGGCAATTTTGAAAACTGATTGCAAACTTGCCCAACTCCAGCAAAAAGAAGAGACACAAAAGGAACTGAGAATGGGTGAGAGAATCAAAATCCTAGAGAAGGATTTAACATTGGAGAAACCACTTGGAAAAATTAAGGAAATGCTGTGGGCTAATATCATTGAATTTGTCAATGATATTTGGCCATCAATTCAAGTCATTTTTGAACAAACAAAGTTGGTAAAGATAGCTACAGAAGCTATCTAGAAAGTAAAAGAGGAATTGGGAGATAAGCCTGAGGATGCAAATAGACTCATCCACTTCCTCAACAAAAAAAATAAATATGAGCTTCATGAGCTAAACATCGAAGATAGGATTGAGACCATTTTGGAGATAAGGAAGGTCCTTTCCAAGAGGAACCTTATGCTTAATTTAGAAGAAAAATGCCACAATATGCAAGTAGCCATTGATAGGTTCATGGCTAAATTCTAGATTTTGAGAGGAAAAGGTCTACCTAGTCCTATGGTTATCAACAACCAACTCATGACACAGTTGGACTATAGTGATAGACTCAGGAAGTTGGCCAAGGAACAAGCCAGCTCTTCATCCATAAAAGCATTGCCAACAGGCAAAGTGTTATATGATACATTTGAAAATTTGTTTTTTCTGGAGCATGAGGTCAAACATTTATTCCTCACCAAGCCCAATTTTGCCAAGTATACTGAAGCTGATGAGATCTATAGAAGGATGATTAAGATAAAATTACTAGAAGCAAAATGATGGGAGAATGTAACTGATATACTATGATTAATTTTATAGTAGACAATTACTGCATAGTGAAATTAAAGGCAACCAGATGAAATAGGTAAAAACAACACTACAGGGTCAAAGAGTATCAGGATTAAAGAGTATCAATGGAAAGATGAAAGTAAAGAAGACTCTAGCGTGAACACTCCACAATTGCAAGGCAACATAAAAGGCTACACTTCAACCATAAAAGCCAGCAAAACCATAATAAAAGGGACAGCATGAAGCAGTTCATGAGCTGTCTCTATCTTCTTACAAGAAGATATTTGTATTTCCTAAATTTAATCTCAAAACAGATTGAGATATTTTGAGATGTTTTGTAATAATTTTTTGTATAAATACTTCACCATTTGAAGTATGTAGGGTAAATTCCAAGAATTTTTATAGAGTTATTGTTCTTTAGTTTGAAATTCTACTGTGTCAATGACTGGATCAGCTAGCTGGATCAAGGAATAAAGATAATATATTTCACTGGATTCTTGTGCAAAGCGAAGTTCAAATAAGTATTTTCTTAAGTTCAGCGTTATTTCCTTTGAGATTTTCATAATCTTATTTGTATCTCTAAAAATCTAAATGCTATAACATGGAATGATATTTCAGAAATTCCTTAACTGCACTTTGTCTTGACTGTTATGCATATTGAATGTTTTCTTCACAAATCTAAGTTAAGGAATTCTTGATTGCTCCTTAGTTTAGGTTATCCCTTGTGATCTATAGCAAAGGATTCTTAATTTCCCTTTGTTCATGATTATCCCCTATTCTTCATTTTAGCCTCGGTCTGAGGATTCTTAAGTGCTCTCTCACCCTGGTTAGGATCATTTCACCCATTCGACCTACAAATTTGTTCTTTACTTTGCTAGCCTGCCCTGTGAACATTCCCTTTAATGAACTGATCCAGTTTTTCTATCCATTTGTTGACTCCATAGCCCAATGGCTTAAATACCTTGGCTCTATCCATTTGTTCCAAGAATTCCACCACCAAACCTTAAAATCAAAACCAAAACCCCCATGAACATTGAGAGCTAGCCTAAAATCCTAGTAAACAAAGCTAAATTACATAGAGAGAACCCTCTCTGGACTTAGGTTGGCTAGAGCCTAAGCCTAAAAGATTGGTTTGTTGTTACCTCAGTTGCTTCCTTCTTCTAATAACTTCTAAGGAGAATTTTGTGTGATAACATAGTGGCGACTCCATTGGGGATCAAATCCTAAGTCCTAATAAAAACTTTAAGAAATTGTTAAAATTAAACTTTGACCTCTTAAAGTAATTCATTAGAAGTTATTTAAAAATAAAATAAATAAATAAAATAAATAAATAAATAAATAAAAATAAAATAAAAAATAAAAAATAAAAATCTCGCACAAAACAATTAGAAAATTTTTGAAATTCTGGCTTTGAGGAGAGCTCATTATACTAGGGCTAACCCAGATCCAAACCCTGCCCCGGTATTTGATAATCCTAACCTAATTTCAAGGAAATCCAAAAAAGAAGAAAGTTCAGTTAGTTACATACCTTCGGTTAAAGCCAATTCATGTCCTGATGAGTGGTTGTTTTAAGAAGATCTACCCTTTGATGAGCAATTTGATTTGTCATTATTTAAATCAAAGTATGAAAGTGAAATTTACGATACTGTCCTAGATCCTGAGTTCATTGCAGACCTTGAAATCCAAAAAGCCAACAAATCCATTGATGAGTACATTTTGAATTCACCACAATCATCTCTTAGTACAGCCAATATCCCTGAGCTTTCTGAACAATCACACACTACTCTTACTTCACCATTATTCACTTCACCATTATTCCCTTCAACTTCTGAAGTCCATTCCCCACCACCATTCATACCCTCACTCCCTTATCAACCTAGCACTACTCATTCGCCATTTACTAGTCCTAGTTCATCCTCCACTACTGTATCGTCTTCCAGTACCTCAACTCCACATATTAGCCCCTCCTAGCTTATAGCCATGGCAAATAGGTATGCTCCTCTTGTTCTACCTACCCCACTTGGTGCCATGCCAGCAGACTACCAGAGTAAAATCGTACAATTTTATGGCATAGGACACTACACTAGTAGTACAAGATTATTGCACTAGATTTAACAATATATACAATGCAATTCCAGTTAACCTTAGACCCCCACCTAATTTAGCATTAATAAAGTTTCCTGATGGTTTTGACACGGACATGGCATACCAGCTCAGGGAACAAAACCCCCCAACCTTAGAGGAAATGCAGAGTGTAGCAGTTAGTGTAGAAGCTAATTTATTAGCTAAAAGAGCTAGAGTTAGGAATGAAAGAAGAGGAACAGAAAAATATGAATCTTCACCCTCTGATCTCAAAATAGATAGTTTAGTGAAAGGCATTGAAAAATTAATCGATAGAATAGAGAATATGGAGAGGAAACCTCAATGGGATAACCAACAAGCCCCTCTAGTTAGAAACCCAAACTTCAGAAAAAACCAAAACCAAAACCAAAACATTGGTAAGAATGGACCTGATCAGAATATTAGGCCTCCTTTTCAAGAGAATTATGCAGAAACATCCCAGCTTGATGATCCAGAACAAGATACCCAGATTAATCTGATGGGATTAGATGATGAGGATATTGTTTTCCTAACACAAGATGAGCAAGAACTGCATATGTTGCAACAATTGCAAATCTAGTCCAAAGAGTCATTTGATTATAAACAAGGGTATGATTCTGTCATTTTTGAAGTGCATAAACAATATAACCTAAGGAGTAAAAAGAACTTTGATACCCCTGATCAAACCAAGAAAACAGTGCCAAATCAACCTAAGAAAATCAAAGAAGCCCCGGTTTCTAAAATCCTCTAGATTCTCCCTAGACAAAACTAGAATCCTTCTGGCCCCACCATTGTTGATATCACCCCTGATCAACCTTCTGATGATCAGCCCTCCACTTCAATTCCCCCTAAAAAACCAGTGGACACACCTCAAAACACCAGACTTGAAAACCAACAGAAAGAGGTCCCCAATAAAGGAAAAGAAGATCATCCCACTCAAATTCCTGTTGTAAAAATTCCAAACCCTCAAACAGAGAAAGCCCCTTTGCCTTTTAATCTAGGAGCAGAGGTAGCCAAACTAAAAATTTCAGTTCCTTTGACAGAACTGATCAAGAATGAAACGTACAAAACACAGATAAACCAGACCTTAACATCACTGAGAATGAGGATTCAATCAACTTGTTTGATGACCAACCAGAACTTATATTTGGTCCTAATGTTAATGGCAAACCACTAGAAGGAGGAATACCACCTTTCTACATTAGCCTTGGCATCCATGACAAAATTCTTCACAATGTAATGTTGGATTCTGGGGCCTCCCACAATTTAATGCCCAAATCAGTAATGGAAAAATTGAACCTAGACATTACAAGACCCTACAAGGACTTATTCTCATTTGACTCAAGTCAAGTAAAGTGTCTAGGATTGATCAAAGACCTATGTGTTACCTTAGTTCAATATCCTGCCAAGAGCATCCTGATGGATATTGTGGTTGTTGACATCCCACCGAAGTATGGCATGCTTTTATCTAGATCATGGGGAGCCAAACTTCAGGGATCTTTACAACTCGATATGTCATATGCGACAATCTCTATATTTGGACAACCCAAGAAGTTGTACTGAGAAACGTTAATGAAATATATGGTTAGTAGCGAGGATCAACATCAAAAATTTCCTATCAACTATGTACATTCAGACATTGATTCCTTTATCCTGTATAATGCTAAAAAAACACAAGAAGTTCTTTTATACAGTGTTGATATAGAACCAAAAGAAATTGCAGTTTCAAAACAAGAGGAAACTATCCAAACTTTAGAACTTTCCACTAAACAAGGTAGTCAAAATAAGGAAAAGTTTGTTGCACCAGATGATGAAAATTATGAACATGAGATATTATGGCATCTTGAATTTGATGGATCAGTAAATAAGTTTGGAGCAGGAGCAGGAGTTTGGATATACAATTTGGAGAATAATCACTCAAAAGGCCATGCATACACACTGAATTTTAAATGCACTAACAATATGGCAGAATATGAAGCACTAATTTTAGGCCTTAAATTAGTTAGGAATTTAGGAGCCAAAAGAGTCTCTGTCATGGGAGACTCTGAACTAGTTATAAAACAAATAGATGTTGTATATATGACCAAAGACCCTAGATTAAGTTATTATAGAGGAACCATTGTAGAAATACTAAACACTTTTTTAGAAACCAAGCTTGATGTAATTCCTAGGAAACATAATATACACGCTCATAGTTTAGCAATGTTTGCCAACACTTGCAAGTTACCTTTTCAACCTAACCATCAGTAGACAGCTGAAGTTAGGCACAGATCTTCAATCCCTGATAATTTGAAGAACTGGAAAATATTTGCTAGTGACAGACAGATAAACAATTTTTTAATCCTAGAAGAAGAGTTTGTAAATAGCAATATAGATATTGACAAATCAATAGACCTTTTTTTTAATCTATTAGACTAACCTAAGTACCCACGGGGGATTTGAACCGGTGACCTATCGCAAGGAGTGCCTTAACAGCGCACCCATTCACCGTCAATCCAAAGCCCCACGGGCCAAATCAATAGACCTTAACACTAAAGATAAAATAGAAATAAATGAGATAGAAGGTGAGGAAATAGATAGCTTTCATCCCACTAAATTTGCAAAATTAGATGTAGAAATCCCAAAGCAAGTTGAGATTGATGAAATAATTGATGAAGATACTGAAGTAATCAATCTCAAAGACAATTTCTTACCTAAGGGATTAATTCCTTTGGAATATTTGTTTGATTCTAATGATGTACCTAGGAAGCCTAAAATGGAACCTTTGAAATCTGATATAGAGGAGTGTAATATAGGCACTAAGGAACATCCAAAATTAATTAAACTTTCGAAATCATTACCTCTCACTGAAAGAGTAAAATACATTGAGTTATTAAAATAATTCCAAGATGTTTTTGCTTGGAGTTATGAGGATCACAAGTCCTATGACACCAACATCATACAACACACAATCCCTATTAAAGACAATCAAAAACCTTTTAGACAAAAACTTAGAAGGATAAATCATGTCCTTTTACCTTCAATTGAAAAGGAAATCCAGATAATGTATGATGCTAAGATTATTGCACCCATCAAATTTTCTGATTGGGTTTCTAACTTAGTGCCAACTAGAAAGAAAACTGGCGAAATCAGACTCTATGTGGACCTTAGGAACCTCAACAAAGTATCACTCAAAGACAATTACCCTCTCCCCAAAATGGATCATATTTTACAAAGGGTAGTTGGATCAACCAGAATCTCATTATTGGATGGGTTTTCTGGTTACAATCAGATCTTAGTTCATCCTGATGACCAAGCCAAGACTGCTTTCACTACTCCTTGGGGCACATTCATGTATGTGAAAATTCCTTTTGGACTAATGAATGCAGGAGCCACTTTCCAAAGGGCTATGGATATAGCCTTTGCCAAAGAAATTCATGACTTCCTCGTGATATATCTAGATGACATTACTGTGTTTTCAAAATCTGATAGTCATCATTTAAATCATCTAAGGTAGGTTTTTATTATGTAGGAAATATGGAATTTCTTTGAACCCCAAGGAGTCTTTGTTTGGGTTAGAAGAAGGAAAGTTATTAGGTCATATAATCTCAAAATATGGCATCCGAATAGACCTTGCAAGAATAGAAACCATCTTACAGATACAACATCCAAGGAATATTAGAGAATTACAAGCTTTCTTAGGAAAAATTAACTTTCTTAGGAGATTTATTTCTAATCTAGCTGAATTAATTAGATCACTGAAAAATATGTTGAAAAATATTCAACCATGAAATGTACTGTTGAGGCTAAGAAATCTTTTGAAGACATTAAATCAGGCTTAACTCAAACTCTAGTTTTGATCAGCCCAAAATTTGACAGAGATTTCATCATATTTTCCTTTGCCTCTGAACACACAATCGATGCAATTTTACTGCAGAAAAATGACCAGGGCTACGAATAGCCTATTGCTTTCTTTAGCAAAGCCCTGAGAGATGCCCCCTTAAAATATAACATAATGGAAAAGAAAGCCCTTTGGTCAAAGTTATCAAGGATTTTAGGTTTTGCATTTTTTATTCTCATATAGTAACCTATGTTCCTAATTCAGTAGTCAAGGACATTCTAATTCAGGATGATCCAGATGGAAAGAGGGTAAAATGGATTGCTACTATTCTAAAATATGATATAGAAATCAAGCCAACTAAGTTAATAAAGGGCCAAGGTTTAGCCAAGCTCATGGTTGAATCGAACTATAAAACCTTGGATATAAACTTTATTGCAAAAATAGATGATGAAGAGGAGATGACGACTCCACCAATCAACCAGGAATTTATTGAATCACCATGGTATGCTGATATCATTTATGTTTTATTGAACTTACAAGCTCCTCCTAAATTATCTAAGACCAAAAGCAGATTTTTAAAGATGAAATCCTTAAAATTTTGTATACTAGACAATGCTTTATTTTGGAGAAATCATGAAGGCATTCTTCTCAACTATTTATTAAAGGATGAATCTGACAAAGTATTACAAGAATTTCATGCAGGGGACTGTGGAGGACACCTTTACTAGAAAACCACTGCTGATAAAATTCTCAGAGCTAGTTTTTACTGGCCTACCTTGTTTTCTGATGTAAAGAAATTTGTGACCTCCTGTCACAAATGTCAAATTTTCGAGGGAAAGAAAAAGCTTTTACCCTTACCCCTTAAGCCAATCTCTGCTAAAACACCTTTCCAACAATGGGGTTTGGACTTCATTGGTGAAATCCACCCACCTTCCTCTGCCCAACACAAATGGATCCTCACTGCTACAGACTATTTCACAAAATGGATAGAGGCCATACCTTCAAGGCAAGCCACTGACATTGTTATCATAACCTTCCTTGAAACCAATATTCTATCAAGATTTGGATGTCCAACTAAGCTCATTACTAATAATGCAGCAGACTTTAAATCCAAAATAATGGTATATTTCCACAACAAGTATCATATAACCCTGGGCCATTCCACAGCCTATTATCCTCAAGGGAATGGACTGGCAGAATCCTCAAATAAAAGTCTGGTGAACATCATCAAAAAGTTGTTAGAGGATAATAAGAAAACATGGAACAAAAAGCTAGTCAATGCCTTATGGGCAGATAGACTAACCACAAAGAAATCAATTGGTACTTCGCCCTATCAACTGGTCTATGTGATGAAAGGTGTTTTTCCTTCCTCTTTGGGAACGCCAGTGATGAATTTACTTCAAGAATTGCAGGTTGAACCAAACAGTATCCAAAGAAGAATCAACCAAAAAATTCATCTTCAACAAACCAGGGAGGAAATATACATCAGATCTTAGGTGGTGCAGGAAAGGATTAAAAAGATTTTTGACAAAAGAACCAAGGCTGAAGATTTCTACCTTGGTGACAAGGTCCTAAAATGGGATTCAAGGAGGGAAGATAAAGGTAAACATGGGAAATTTGATTTCCTATAGAAAGGCCCATATATCATTTATGCTTTGAGAGGTAATAATGCTTTCTTCCTCAGAGAAATGGATGGTACAGAAGCAGAAGGTGGGCTAGTGAATGGTCGAATGCTCAAACACTATTTTGAACCTAACTACTGATTTTTATTCCCATTGTACATATTTCATTTTCCCTCAAACAGTCTAGTGTGGATTGGTTAGTGATTTTTAAAAGTTGAAGCCCGAAGAGAAGGCCCTAAGCTTTAAAGATTTACTGTCATAAATATCAATAATGCAGAGACAAAGAGGAGAGAAATTGCAAAGTAACATCAACAATTCAAAGGCCACAAATCTACAAAGTTCTTGACATTTCACCAGGAAATGCCATCCCCAAGTGGAGCCACTGTTAGGTTCCTATACCAATAGGAGTCATAATTTTGAATTACTGAGATTAAGCCTTGTAATATTGTACATACCTTTGCTTTTTGCAAATGTTTTCCATATTATAAAAAATTAAAAAATGTAAAGAGGGTATGTCCTAAAAGAATAATCAAAGGACAAAAAGAATGAAAAAGGTCAAAAAAGATGAAAATATATGAACCCCAAAAAGACAAAAAGAGACCATGAAAGTGTGCAAGTCAAAATGCCACTACTATTTACCTTTTATGTATAATAAATGATTGTGTGCAGCTTGTAACTCATGCCACAGTCCATGATAGTCAAAATATTTAAACTTGGCTATTTCATGCTTTGAATTTTATTGTTTATAGATAGAGAATAAAATCTGACCAAACAGTGTAATCTTGGCAGATAATTAGATAGGTAGAGTAAATAAAAGGAGCTCATCAGTTTAATCTGAGCCCTTGGATGTTATAAGGTTAGAATTAGATAGTTTATTTTGTAAAGAAAAGAAAAAGATTGATAAGGGTTTGCTAGCTTAAATGCACCCTAATAAAGTGAAGAAAAAATGGTAGGATAAGTAGATGGGTAAGCAGAAGAAAGATTGCAGAAGTATGATGATTTATTAGACAAAAAGCATATTTATCATCTTTTATCATATGTTCCAAATATGAATGGAAAATCAAGCATGCAAATGGATTTCAAAGTCAATTAATTAACTTCCCCCATTCATTTCACCTCTTTACTTAACTAATTTCCCATAATAAAGTTCAAAGTACTTAAAACCTTTAAGTCAAAGAGGCTCAGAGCATTTATCTGACTTTTGGAGGAACCGAACCCTCCGCTCAATGACTTATGGATATCAAATACTAGATTTCCCTCATAAAAGTTCATTCCCTCTTTAGTTCATTTATTTTCCTGATAATACTCCTTTTCCTAAGGTTAAAACACTTTTTGCCTAGGAAAAGCAATTTTCCCCCATATAAAACACTTTTCATACCAAAAACCCACAAAAATGCTTTACCCTAAGTATTAATGTAAATATGTGAAAAACATGTAATTCACAAAAAAGCATTTTGCTTAGTGTTTTTCCATTTTCCGTCCATTTTTCATATTAATTACTAACTTTATTATATTAAATCCCGATAAAAACCCCAATTTCCCGTATGTATTTAACTCCTATGTATAAATTAACGTACACCCTAGTTTAAGTATAAACTATGATTTTCACCTCACCTAAAACCCAACCCAAAACCTTTAACTAGTCGATCTGCGATCAAGTTAATAAACCCCCCCTTTAATCCTCCGTTAATTTCCCTGATAGCCTAATCCCACTTTAAGCCATTATTAAACCCTGATACCACCGTAATTAAGTGGTCGCTGGGCCCCCCACTAGCCTCCGCACACCTTATCCTCCTGATCACCATGCGATCGTCCCCCTCCTCATCTGACGACTCTCATCCATATCGGGCCAACCCGATGTCCGTCCTTTACCCACCCGATAAAGTGGTTTTCCCCCTGGCCCCCAATGCTACGTGTCATTCGATGAGTGGAATCAAGTGGCCCCTCCCAAATACCACCAAGTGCCCAAAAGCAATGTGAAATGAACCGCTTACCGCCCTCCCGCTATGTGACAAATTAACCACTATTCACCCCGTACTCGCCAAAAAATAGATTTTTCCGTATAAAAGCCGAAAGCCCCAAAATTGTTTGTTTTCGCTAAATTTTCATCTACAAACCTCTATACGCATGCACGACACCAGCAAACGTCGAAGCCATCAACCCACGTATAATTTCACTCCAAAGAAGTCACAGACAACCCAGTTGGCCTTGCAACCTATACAAAGCCCCTTCGACCACTTGCAATCGCCAACCACCCTGCTCAGAACCAATTCACTCCAGTGTCAGGTATTTAAACCAGAATTCACCAAATACCCTATCAATTTCAAAAGTAACTAGTTGCTGAGTGTTTTTAGTTAAGTTAAAAATTAATTAAAAATACTCAAGAGCTCAAGCCTACTCCTCGCTGAACACTGTTTCCCTAAATACTGCAAATTACCCCCCTCCATACTCAATTCACAAGAACTGAGAATGGCTGCCCCAATTGCTATGGATGTGAGACCCATCTCCACACCCCATTTAGACCTGGACCACCTTCCCCTAGCTGATAAAGATTTCTAAATAAAGGATACCACTATCATAGAGCTCCTGCTCAAAGTACATTTCCAAAGTAGGGACAAGTTCCTAAACCATTCTGATGAAATTGGCCTTTGGGAGTCAAATTTGCCAAAGTACCAGTTCCCCCAAGTCCGCATTTTTCCTAAAATTGTGCATATGTGCTATGCTTGCTATATCCCCAGTCACAGAACCATCATGTCTCATGACTAGAAGGACCTTTTCACCATCACTGCTGAGTCCATCAATGAGATGCTACAGCTCCAACCAGGGCCAAACCTAACACCCCTCTCAACTGGAGACCTACTGGACTTATATCCAAAACTCAGCCCTGCAAAATTGGCCCAATTACTCCAAACCTTCATTAGAGAAGAAAAGCACATCCCTAAAGACCCCCCTCTATATGTAGCTATTATGTTTTCCACATGGGGCTGAAACATTATAGCCATGATATCTTGTGTTTTGGGTTACTCCACAAGTGAGTACGTTGATAAAATTATCCCAGATTTCATGTCCATCTATACCCCTGGATAGCCTCCTACAACCATTTATGACTTTTCCACACTCATAGATGACAGAATGCATGAGCAGTTTCTTAGAATGAGCAATGAGAGAGTTTTCAAATACTCCTCTATTTTGTACCATATTTTCCTATATTATTAGTTAGATAAGTTCCCATTCACTCTTCAGAAGCTTGACACCAAGGGTCAACCCAGGTCAGTCATTTTTTGGACCCCATTAGTCCACGAGTATCGGTCTCCATACTCCTATTCAAACTTTATTGATTTATTTGTGCATTCAGTTATGACAATGTTGACTAGTAACCCTCCTCCAGGAATCAGTCCAGAAATAAAGAGAGTCCTTCAACTATCAAAGCAGACCAAAGTGGGTGACTGGTAACTTTACCAGAACCACATAGAAATCAGGATATATGGTTGCATGTTTGCACCATATAAGATGCCAAGATACCTCCCCATGAGGTTATTTGCATTAGAATACTATAGGAAAATCATCAATGTAGATGAGTTAAACTTCGTCAATGCCAAGAAGAAGGCCAATTTCAAAATAAAAGACCAACTAGGCCCCTTCATATGCAACTCTAGAGAGGTTGGCAAAGAGGCGGATTTGATATTACAGAATATGAAGTTCCAGAGATTTTTTGTCTGGAGATATGATCCTATGGAATTCATCACAAAGAAGAGACAAAAGGTCAAGCTAGGACCTTTCATCCACCATCCCATAGCTGAAATAAAAGCATATGAAAATCAAACAGAATGGGTGGAAGGTACCCTAGTAGACCAGTATAGCACCAGAATAGATGTAGAGAATGCTCTAATTGATTTAGAAAAGCAGCTTGATGATAGCTCTTTTTTGCAGGTACCAGAGGAACCAGAGACTGCTATGAGTACTCCTCCAATCATGCAGACTCCTTAGAATGAGAAGAAGATCCCAAAAAGAAACAGAGAAGGGGCTTCCACTTCAGGAATGGCCACCTCTAATTTATAGCAGTAATCAAACAAGAGGCAAAAGCTAAATCCACCCTCTGAGAAAGAATACACTGAAGACTCAGTTGAGGTCACAAATACAAAAGAAAAAATAAGTAGGCTTGCCACTCCATCTGGAGGCATACCAGAGCCTTCCACTTCACAAACTTAGATTTTGGAAAGGCAACTCAATGTTGAATTGTCTTCCTTTAGAATGCCCACTAACAAGGACCAAGATATCAAAGAAAGATATAAAGAAATCAAGGAATGAGAGGCTTAAGGCCCAAATGTATGCACAGTACTTGAAGCTCATCCCTACCAATCAAACAAGGCTAATGTCAGCTTTTGACATTAAAGAGGGGAAGCTACAAATGTCATTTATTAAGCCTATAGCCCAGCAGCCAAGGACAACATCAGATTTTAAGAAAGTGGATTTTGAAGTATTAGCAAGGGATATTCATCCCATAAACCAGATTGAACTACACAAACATGTTGGAGAGATGATATACTCCACCTTGACAGGTAAAGCCATGGCTTCCCATCAGCTACAAAACTTTATGAACAACATTTCAACACAATTTCAGTTAGAGAAGGTCTCCTCACAGGCCAAGGATACAAGGATGAAGTCCTTAGAGGACTTAGTGATTGAATTGGGACATGATCCCAAGCATATAAAAGCTGATTAAGAAGAAAAATGATGATATTGTGTTAGGCCCCTATACTACTAGTGTAACCCCTTATTGTTATTAGTAAAACCCACTTATTATATTGATGTACCCATGTAGTGCCCATATTGTTACTATTGTTCCACATAGAAGCCCACTATTGTTATTATTGTGCCCTTACATTATTATTGTTATGTCAGCTCTGATTATGTTATGACCCCTTAGACTCCTATATATAGAAAGGAGGTATTTTCATTTGTATCATCCAAGAATTGTTCATTTATGTAATGTAAAGGAGGTTTCCCCCACGAAGAGGCTAAATTCTAAGGCATTGATCTATCTTTTCTATCTTTTCTTGGTTTCATAACATTTGGTATCAGAGCTTTGGATTCTAGGGTTTCGCTGCTCCAAATAGTTCATCGTGGAATTTTTGCTATAACTTTGTTTCTGCAACGTTTCAGAAGCTAAAAAAAACCCATTTGAGAAGACATTGCGCTGAACCTCAGATCCGAATTTAAGATCTTTTCGCTATATATTTGCGGAGATATGATCTGAGGAAGTTGGTCTTTTTGCAGACTCCTAAATTACATTCCAAACAGGTGACCTGGGGAAAATCATCATAACTTTCTCTCTAAGCATCAGATTTAAATTTCATAAGAAGGTACATAAAGTGGATGGACTGTAGTTTCTTGTAGATATTTTTTAGAGCCAAAGGTCGAAATAGTGACACGTGGCACTTCATACAATTTCGCTCTTCTGGAAAGGTCTATAATCAGGTCATCTTGGGAGATTGTGCATAACTCTTTCTTGGAGAATCCAATTTGGATCAGACTGGTGGCATTGGAAAGAGGACACAGAGGGCTACCACAGGTCACAATTTCAAAACTTAAAGATCTGAAAGTACAGAGTTACAGTCGTTTTAAGATCAAGCTCCTAAAATCAATAAAAAGCAAGATGAGGAAGTTTGATGGCAAGGATCCGGTAAATTGGATACTTTAGATGGAGCAATATTTTGATCTACATGGTGTACCACTATTACAAAAGGTATGTATTGCATCTTCATATTTAGAACCAGATTAATTTTTATGGTATGAAGGGCTTTGTTCTCGTAAACAACTTGTTACGTGGTCAATTTTCATGGAGGAAATGATAGCACATTATGAGGATACAAAGAGCAACACCTTCTTTAGAGCAACACCACAACAATTGGAAAGATTAAAAGGGCTTTGTGACATAGTGGAAAGCAAAATTATGGAAACCAAGAAGCATACCCCTCACAACTATAAATATGGAAGTGTTGTTTCTCCTAGCCTTCCACAACCTACAAGGGTTACACCACAACAATTGGAAGAAAAAAAAGAAAAAGGGCTTTGTTACAATTGTGATAGAAAATGCACTAAAGGTCATAAGTGTGCTGAGAAGAAATTATTTTACATAGCATATGAAGAGGAGGAAGAAAAGGATCAAGAAACATCAAAAGAAGAAGATATATGCTAAGACCCCGCCCCAGAGAAAGAAGAAATGAATCAGACCATATCTTGTAAAGCATTGGAAAGAATTACCACTCCTCAAACTCTCAAGATAGAAGGACATATCAAGAAGAAAAAGGTGCAAGAAGTGAAAGATCACATCGAGAAAGAAGAAATGAATCCAACCATCTCTTGTAATTCATTGGTCGAAATTACCACTCCTCAAACTATCAAGATAGAAGGACATATCAAGAAGAAAAATGTTCAAGAAGTGAAAGATCAAATCGAGCATCAAGAAATGAATCCGACCATATCTTGTAAAGGATTGGAAGAAATTACCACTCCTCAAACTCTAGAGATAGAAGGACATATCAAGAAGAAAAAGGTTCAAGTAGTGAAAGATCACATCGAGCATCAACAACAAGTTCTCCAAATTTTAAAGGATAACGCCACTTCGGTGCAAAATCAAACGAAACAAAGGGTAGATCAACATCGTAGTGAGAAATGTTTTGATGTAGGTGATTGGGTATTTTTACTGCTACATCTCAAGCAAGCTATTTATGAGAAGGAAATGTTGGCAATACTACATGCACCTAAAAAATGGCGACCTTACCGAATGGGAAGACTCTTCAAGGATGAGGATGTGGAAGCATTGTTTTGTGCTATTTCTATTATCCAACCAGATTGGATAAATGAAGCAAGGGATGAATGGAAGAAGGATGAAGAAGTATGGCCACTTATTCCAAAGTTGCAAAAGATCCCAATTCAAACAATATTGCCAAAAATTGAAGAGGAAGGAAAAATCATATTGGAACCTGGAGCAGTCATAGAAACAAGAACCCGACAGCTACGAAATCAATCAATTTCAAAGTATCTCATCAAGTGGAAGAACTTACCCGCTGAAGATTCCACATGGGAGGACAAGAATTTTATACGGAAGCATCAAGAACTACTCAAGCGTTGAGGACAACGCTTTTTGAAGGAGAGGGGCATGTTAGGCCCCTATACTACTAGTGTAACCCCTTATTGTTATTAGTACAACCCACTTATTATAATGATGTACCCATGTAGTGCCCATATTATTACTATTGTGCCCCATAGAAGCCCACTATTGTCTAGAAGGCGTTGATCTATCTTTTCTTGAACTGGTTTCTTTTGTTGGGCAAGTTTGCAATTAGTTTCGGATTGAAATTTCGAAAGAAGTTATAGAAAGAGGACGGATTGTAGTTTCTTGTAGATATTTTTTAGAGCCAAAGGTCAAAACAGTGACACGTGGCACTTCATACAAGTTCGCTCTTCTAGAAAGGTCTATAATTAGGTCATCTTGGGATATTGTGCAGAACTCTTTCTTGGAGAATCTAATTTGGATTAGACTGGTGGCATTGGAAAGAGGACACAGAGGGCTACCGTAGGTCACAATTTCATAACTTAAAGATCTGAAAGTACATAGTTACAGTCGTTTCAAGATCGAGCTCCTAAAATCAAGAAAAAGAGAGATGAGGAAGTTTGATAGCAAGGATCTGGTAAATTGGATACTTCAGATGGAGCAATATTTTGATCTACATGGTGTACCACTGTTACAAAAGGTATTTATTGCATCTTCATATTTAGAACCAGATCAATTTTTATGTTATGAAGGGCTTTGTTCTCGTAAACAACTTGTTACGTGGTCAATTTTCAAGGAGGAAATGGTAGCACATTATGAGGATACAAAGAGAAACACCTTTAGAGCAACACCACAAAAATTGGAAAGAGTAAAAGGGCTTTGTGACATAGTGGAAAGAAAAATTATGGAAACCAGGAAGCATACCCCTCACAACTATAAAGATGGAAGTGTTGTTTCTCCTAGCCTTCCACAACCTACAAGGGTTACACCACAACAATTGGAAGAAAAAAGAGAAAAAGGGCTTTGTTACAATTGTGATAGCAAATGCACTAAAGGTCATAAGTGTGCTGATAAGAAATTATTTTACATAGAATATGAAGAGGAGGAAGAAAATGATCAAGAAACATCAAAAGAAGAGGATATACGCCACGACCCCACCTCAGAGAAAGAAGAAATGAATCAGACCATATCTTGTAAAGCATTGGCAAGAATTACCACTCCTCAAACTCTCAAGATAGAAGGACATGTCAAGAAGAAAAAGGTGCAAGAAGTGAAAGATCACATTGAAAAAGAAGAAATGAATCCAACCATATCTTGTAATTCATTGGTCGAAATTACCGCTCCTCAAACTATCAAGATAGAATGACATATCAAGAAGAAAAATGTTCAAGAAGTGAAAGATCACATCGAGCATCAAGAAATGAATCCGACCATATCTTGTAAAGATTGGAAGAAATTAACACTCCTCAAACTCTAGAGATAGAAGGACATATCAAGAAGAAAAAGGTTCAAGCAGAGAAAGATCACATCGAGTATCACATACAAGTTCTCCAACTTTTAAAGGATAACGCCACTTCGGTGCAAAATCAAATGAAACAACAGGTAGATCAACATCATAGTGAAAAATGTTTTGATGTAGGTGATTGGGTATTTTTACTGCTACATCTCAAGCAAGCTATTTATGAGAAGGAAATGTTGGCAATACTACATGCACTTAAAAAATGGCGACCTTACCGAATGGGAAGACTCTTCAAGGATGAGGATGTGGAAGCATTGTTTTGTGCCATTTCTATTATCCAACCAGATTGGATAAATGAAGCAAGGGATGAATGGAAGAAGGACGAAGAAGTATGGCCACTTATTCAATAGTTGCAAAATATCCCAATTCAAACAATATTGCCAGAAATTGAAGAGGAAGGAAAAATCATATTGGAACCTAGAGCAGTCACAGAAACAAGAACCCGACAACTACGAAATTGATCAATTTCAGAGTATCTCATCAAGTTGAAGAACTTACCCGCTGAAGATTCCACATGGGAGGACAAGAATTTTATACAGAAGAATCAAGAACTACTCAAGCGTTGAGGACAACACTTTTTGAAGGAGAGGGGCATGTTAGGCCCCTATACTACTAGTGTAACCCCTTATTGTTATTAGTACAACCCACTTATTATATTGATGTACCCATGCAGTGCCCATATTGTTACTATTGTGCCACATAGAAGCCCACTATTGTTATTATTATGCCCTTACATTATTATTGTTATGTCGGCTCTGATTATGTTATGACCCCTTAGACTCCTATATATAGAAAGGAGGTATTTCATTTGTATCATCCAAGAATTGTTCATTTATGTAATGTAAAGGAGGTTGCCCCCTCAAAGAGGCTGAATTCTAAGGCGTTGATCTATCTTTTCTATCTTTTCTTGAGCTGGTTTCATAACATATTGCTGCACTTAAGAGGCAATTGAAAATACCCCAGCTGCATCATCCTCTAACTCTAGAAGTCTTAGAGAATCAAACCAAACATGAGGAATTGATGGACTTGGTCTTGAAGCTGAATTATCAACTTAAGGAGACAGAAAAGGAGTTGGACGCTTTAATTCAATCGAAGCAAAGCGACTTGGCCACAACTCCCAAAGATTTCATCCCAAAAGCATCGGCAGTAGTTCCTTCTACACTGGCAGCATCATTGGCACCCACTGTTCCACCTGCCACAACATTGCAAGTAACAGCATAATATACAACAACAATAGGTACACAGGGAGAGAAATCAGTAGAATTAGTCAAAGCCATGGAAGAGATGTCTATCCAGGCTACAGAGATGAATAGACTAAAGGAAAAGATGGCAAGTTTGGAAACTAATTGCAAACTTGCCCAACTCCAACAAAAAGAAGAGACACAAAAGGCACTGAGAATGGGTGAGAGAATTAAAATCCTAGAGAAGGATTTAACACTGGAGAAACCACTTGGACAAATTAAGGAAAGGCTGTGGGCCAATATCATTGACTCTGTCAATGATATTTGGCCATCAACTCAAGTCATTTTTGAACGAACAGAGTTGGTAAAGATAGCTACAGAAGCTATCAAGAAAGTAAAAAAGGAATTGGGAGATAAGCCTAAGGATGCAAATAGACTCATCCACTTCCTCAACAAAAAAAAAAATATGAGCTTCATGAGCTAAACATCGAAGATAGGACTGATACCATTTTGGAGATAACGTTCCAAGAGGAACCTTATGCTTAATTTAGAAGAAAAATGCCACAATATGCAAGTAGCCATTGATAGGTTCATGGCTCAATTCTAGATTTTGAGAGGAAAAGGTTTGCCCAGTCCCATGGTTATCAACGACCAACTCATGACACAGTTGGACTATAGTGATAGACTCGGGAAGTTGACCAAGTAACAAACCAGCTTTTCATCCATAAAAGCATTGCCAACAGGCAAAGTGTTATATGATACATTTGAAAATTTGTTTTTTCTAGAGCATGAGGTCAAACATTTATTCCTCACCAAGCCCAAGTTTTCCAAGTATACTGAAGCTGATAAGATCTATAGAAGGATTATGAAGATAAAATTACCATGAGAAAAATGGTGGGAGAATGTAACTAATTCACTGTGATTAGTTTTACAGTAGATAGTTACTGCACAGTGAAACTAAAGGCAACCAGATGAAACAGGAAAAAA
Source organism: Pinus tabuliformis (assembly GCA_031772625.1). Lineage (NCBI taxonomy): Eukaryota > Viridiplantae > Streptophyta > Pinopsida > Pinales > Pinaceae > Pinus > Pinus tabuliformis. Next base: position 22,433,971 of record CM062809.1, read on the forward strand.
CAACACTACACGGTCAAAGAGTATCATGATTAAAGAGTATTAATGGAAATATGAAAGTAAAGAAGACTCTAGCGTGAACACTCCACAACTGCAAGGCAGCATAAAGGGCTACACTTCAACCATAAAAGCCAGCACAACCATAATAAAAGGGACAGAATGAAACAGTGCATTAGCTGTCTCTATCTTCTTGCAAGAAGATATTTGTATTTCCTGAATTTAATCTCAAAATAGTTTGAGATATTTTGAGATGTTTTGTAATAATTTTTTGTATAAATACTTCACCATTCGAAGTATGTAGGGTGGATTCCAAGCATTTCTATAGAGTTATTGTTCTTTAGTTTGAAATTCTATTGTGTCAATGACTGGATCAGCTAGCTGGATCAAGGAATAAAGATTAGATATTTCACTGGATTCTTATGCAAAGTGAAGTTCAAAGAAGTATTTTCTTAAGTTCAGTGTTATTTCCTTTGAGTTTTTCATAATCTTATTTTTATCTCTAAAAATCTGAATGTTATAACATGGAATGATATTTCAGAAATTGCTTAACTGCACTCTGTCTTCACTCTTATGTATATTGAATGTTTTCTTCACAAATCTAAGTTAAGGAATTCTTGATTGCTCCTTAGTTTAGGTTATCCCTTGTGAACTATAGCAAAGGATTCTTAACTGACCTTTGTTCATGATTATCCCCTATTCTTTATTTTATCCTCGGTATGAGGATTCTTAAGTGCTTTCTCACCCTAGTTAGGATCATTTCACCCATTCGGCCTACAGATTTGTTCTTCACTTTGCTAGCCTGCCCTGTGAACATTCCCTTTAATGAACTGATTCGGTTTTCCTATCCATTTTTTGACTCCATAGCCCAATGGCTTAAAGACATTGACTCTATCCATCTATTCCAAGAATTCCACCACCATACCTTAAAATCAAAACCAAAACCCCCATGAACATTAAGAACTAGCCTAAAATCCAAGTAAAACAAAGCTAAATTACATAGAGAGATCCCTCTCTAGACTTAGGTTGGCTAGAGCCTAAGCCTAAAAGATTGATTTGTGGTTACCTTGGTTGCTTCCTTCTTCTAATAACTTCTAAGGAAAATTCTGAGTGATAACAGCAGGTGTTGAAGCGACAACTCAAGGAAGAACAGGAGGTGCATAGACGAGAGACGAAGTTGTAGCAAGAACAAGTACAGTAGGAGGCGCAACATCCACAGAATGATGAAATTGCACCCATACAGGTTATAGACCCAGCCCACAAGCTGGAACAGAGCAGACAGGTGAGCAGTGTCGCCGATCGCATGCAAGGGTGTTCAGGAGCCTTGATGTCATTATGCGCATACATGCAATCCCACCTATTGGCACACTCATTGAAGCGAAGACAAGAAGAAAGTCTGACTGGAGCTGAACATGTATTTCGACAAGTTGATGCACATGGTCTCCAACACACACTTGGAGATTAGCACAGACACTATGCATTAGTATGTTGTTGGTCCAGTTGCACTCAAGATGATGATGCACATGTTATCAAACAATTTGGACAGAGGAGCCATATCAATGTACCTGGATGCAACACAGGCAAGAGTTCGCTTTTAGTAGGATGTCACCTTTGAGCACGTGGACACCATCACAAAAGACCAAGCTTGGCATCAGTTCGCCACCATCGACCATCATGAGGATGTCTAAGAGTTGGTATTCCCACAGTTGTCTGAGTCTTAGTGATGTCTTTCATGGCTTGCTCAATTCATTTTGTCTCACATGGGAACATGTGCAGATTGTATGTAGCATCTTGTAAAGTGGAAGTCCAAGTGTCGATAGTGGAATGTAACAGTCATAGAGTAGTTGAAGAGTCATGAGGGTAGGTGAACGGTCACAAAGGGGAATGTCAAGGGTCACCCCACCCTTTTCTATTTATAGTACCTCATAACTCATTGTAGAGCCTTTTGGTCAGCCAAGCTTCCGATAGGAGTATCTTAGAGAAAGATTGGAGAGTATTGTAATGAGCCTTGGCTTCTCCATAGTGCAGAGCTAGTACATCTCTTTGGAGGAGTAGGTCATAGTGACTGTAACATTCTGTTATCAGGGCTAGTGGTTGGTCATGGTTGTACTATATTATTGGAACTTTCACTTCTTAATATAACATAACCAGCACGTTTCATTTGTATGTGGTTATTGTATTTCAGTGATCTAGGTTACTCTAATGATATATGTATATGTTTGCTTACGCATGTATGTATAGACTCTTTCTGTATATGTATGTATGAATATTACTGAGATGTGTTGTTGATTTAACCATCACTTTGGATTATTGGTTTGCTTGCCTTCCAGTTCGTGATGCATCTTTTCTCGTGTGTTCCTTTCCAAGTTGTGTTTTCCCATAGGTTTCCAAGGGGCGCACTCTCTCCACATTCCATGTGTTAAAACCGTTCATGCACCTTCCTTGGCTTGTTGCGCATTTCACACCCTTTCTACCAATAAGGAAATCCTACTTACCTCTGCGCGCAAGCATGGTCAAGGAGATACCATATGACCCACTGCTGGGACTCCTACACCAGATGGTCTAAGGTCTAGTTGGGACTTCTTATCAGGGAGATCCCCTAACATGTTGGCGGGTACAACACCATCAAAATTTTGGCGCTAGAAGGAGGGCCAAATGACAAGCTGAGTCCTCACAACCTATTTTGAATTTTCGTACTTCTATCATGGATACTATCAAACTTATGCCTCCGCGATGTTTTTCGCATGTCGAACCTCTCGACATCACGAGGGAGTTTGTTGATCTCTTGTCTGAATTCACGTATGATGGTGAAGGTGAAGTAGCCTAGCTTGAGTACTGAGAAGGCTTCTATGCATTCCTTGCAGATGAGTTCTATGCAGAAGACGCTAGTGTGCTGCTTGCATACACACTTCGTGAATCCCCACTATGGTGGTGTTGGATATTTCCACCCTGCATCATGCACTCACATGAGCAGTTCTATGATGTCATCAAATCCACTTTCCATCATTTTGATCCAGAATCTCTTGACAAAAAATTGTTAGAACAATGAAAGTCCCCATAAGAATCACATATGGAATTTTGGGACCACTTCCGTGTGTTGCAATTTCAAGCTCCGAAAAGTTAGATGAAATTCCAATATCTCATGGACATATTTGAATATTGTCTTACCAAATCTGTCAATCCCAAGAAGAAGTTCAAGCTCAAACCTTGCTCAGTATACTTCGGTGATGTAGTTGTGTAATCACAGATGGGCACAATCGCTATCATAAGTGATTGTCCGTCGTCCCCTCATCAAACAACTCCACCACTGCAGAGTGATGTGGGAGAACATGAACACACGTCCATTCAATTGTCACATCCTTCCAACATCACTTCTCTCAATTTTCACGTATTTGGTTGTGAAGCCCATGGGTTGTCACTTGCATGTCTTACCTCAACTTGGCTCAGGTAAACTTGACTTGGGTAAACTTGACTCAGGATAGAGTCAAAGTTGACCAGGTTAAACAGTGATGGTTTTGGGGCACATGGTATTGTGCACCCATAGTATTCTACCTGTGGTATTATATGTAATGGAGCTTATAAAAGGCTGGAAGGACATCATTGTAATGCAAGACCTGGAGGTGAGCAGTGAGGGCTCACTTGGTCGGATTGGCCAAGGTTTTGGCCAATGCTAATGAGATCTTATTAGGTTGGGTTTTTCCCCGGATTTGGGGTTTTCCGGGATAAACATTTGTTTTTATGTGTTTACGGTTGTTGCTGGTTATTTTTATATTTGTTTCTCTCAGTAATTCTCCGTAATTAATTTGTGTTCTTGGGTAAATTTCTTAACAACTGGTATCAGAGCCAGATATTGGCTTCAAAGGGATTCTTTGATGCCAAGGGTTTATAGTTCCTGATGAGATCAATGCAGCCTTTCTTTTACAGATCTGGGTCTAAAAATAATGGTGGAACAATCTTACACAGAAGAACCTCAAGGAGAATGTGCAGAAGATAGTGCTGGCCAGGGATCGCAATGCATTTGTGATATTTACCGGTGCTGGAATCTACGAGGGCTCACAGTTGGAGCAGTTTGATAGAAGTTTTTGAGCACATCAAATTGAAAGAGGATGGATCAAAATCGTAGCAGCAATAAACCAAAAAAAAAAATTAATGAAGTCAAAATGATTGCATGTAAGTGGGCATACTACTGTAAGACCTGGTAAGGCATGGGTACCCCTCGGTGATCACCGGTAAAGTCTGGGTTAGACCTAGGTGATAGGGGGGATGTCGAATTAACAATACCCCGAGTAAAAAATCTAAGGGGGGTAAGAGCTAGAGTGAGCGAGATTGTCTCACTTAGCAGGTTTGGCTGGAGTTAGTCAAGGAACCCCAAGTCAAGTTTAAGGGGGGAATTGTTAGGTAAACTTGACTCAGGATAGATTCAAAGTTGACCAGGTTAAACAGTGATGGTTTTGGGCACATGGTATTGTGCACCCATAGTATTCTACCTGTGGTATTATATGTAATGGAGCTTATAAAAGGCTAGAAGGACTTCATTGTAATGCAAGACCTGGAGGTGAGCGGTGAAGGCTCACTTGGTCGAATTGGCCAGGGTTTTGGCCAATGCTAATAAGATCTTATCAGGTTGGGTTTTTCCCCGGATTGGGGTTTTCTCGAATAAACATTTGTGTTTATGTGTTTATGGTTGTTGCTGGCTATTTTTATATTTATTCCTCTCAGTAATTATTTATGTTATGCAGTAAATTTCCTAACATGTATTTGTGTTCTACTAATCCTTCAGATTGCACTGTCTTGTGTTCTTCCATTCTAGACTCTACACTTGTCATGAACGAGGATCAAGCAATCAATGGAGTTGGTGTTGCACAAACAACCTACATTGTCATTCATGAAGATTATGACTGGGAGCTTGAGAATCAACCTGCAATGAAGGATGATTCCCTTCTTTGTGTGCCTCCATCATTTTTCCCTGACATCTTTGATCATTCTGCCATCCCTGATTTCAAGTGTGTATATCTGTCTATGGATGCACCCATTTTTTATCATTCATAGAACACACCGGATGTGATTCCATCATTTGAAAACGGAAAGGACAAATCATTCATTGAACATCCACTTGATTTTTCATCTGCTTTTTCCAGAAATGTAGAGGGTGAACATTCTTGCTTTTCATCTACCCTCTATGTGATTCATCAAATCCTGAGGATGTCGACAGACATCTTGGATTTTCTAGTCTTGGTTCTTGTGATCTCTCTACTTCTTCATCCGATCATGATGTTGATTCAATCATTTCTAATCTGTCTAAGACACTAGTCTATGATTATCTATCTATCAACAAAGTCGAAACCCCACAAACTGTCGAGGCACTTCAACCCGATTTGATGGTTATGTCAGGCCCTTGCTATCCTGAGGTTGGTTTCACTTCTGATCAGGAAATTGTTCAAACACCCAAGGCTCCTCATCCCTCATTTGTATACGCTAAAGATCAATCTAACACTCAGATGTCTCTTCCTCCACTCGAACTACACGATCCCATCGCTCATGCATTAAAGGAATCTTACACAACAAGCACACTTTCACAACGTAAGTGGTCTACCTTTCTCACGTTTGCTTGCATGTCATAGTCAAGAGAATGTGTATGCTTAACATCTACACGCAGTAGAGCACAACACCATGGCAAGTCCACAAAGTACATGTCATGCGCTTTCACTCACTTCTTTTTTGTGGATGCAATTAAGCCCGGAATGTGTTTGTCTTCATTGTTATATCTTTCACGTTTTTTGGTTCATGCTATTATGTTATTCACGAATAATGCCTTCACCAATATGGGTTGACCAATGCACTGGTGGTTGCATTGGAAGTATCACTTCATGTGAGTGGATCCATGCACTGTTAGCTTAGGAGTAGGAGTAGTGTTTGCTTTTGGTTTGTTTGCTTGCATGCATGTTTGATTCTTACTTTTCATATTTGTTTGCTTTCCTTCTTGTTTTCTTACTCGCTTTTCATATGCATTTACTTATTCTTTTGCTTTGTTTTCTTGTTTACGTTCGTAGGTTAGTTTTGCATGAAACCATGTGCGACTCTTGAAACAAGCTTGGTAAAGTACAAAAGGACTTGTGCAGTTATCAATACTTGGTTATCTGTCATTCTTCCTCTGTATGAAGAACTTGTTGTATTCAGTCCATGATACATCAATGGAAAATACATCCTAATCTAAGTGAGCCTTGGTAACTAGTGTGACCTACTCTTGTCGGTTTTTTTGGGTTAACCCTTTTCAGCTCAGTCAAGTAGAGTAAGGTCGGGGAGAAAACCTTAACAAGCATGTCAAAGGTATATACAAACTACTTCTCTGAAGGAGCAACATCTTCTGCTCTCAATAAGTTGAGATCCTTCTTCCACCTCTAAAATGAATAAGTTCTATGAACAATTATGAAAATGAAAATGTGAAAAAAATTTGAAAAATGAAAATGAATAAGCAAAAAAAGAGAAAGGCTTCCTATGCAAAGAGGTGATACAAGTAACTACGTTGGGGTACTGACCAGGATCGTTGGCAGTGGAGCGATGCTTGTGTTCATGCGTGACTCTGTCGGGGTACTGTCCAGACCTGCTGGCAGCGAAGCAACATCAGAGATGAGACTAAAACTCTAACAATCACATCGCTTGTGCACCAATATACCCCTCATCCCTAATCGAAACAAATGTGTTGACTTGGCTTGGAATGTGTGCCGACCAACCAAGAGCTTGGTAGATGCTACATCTTACAATAAAGCAAGTGTGGAAACCAAGACGAACATAGAATTGAACAATACTTCTGGAGGTGTTAGACTTTCTTTTCACGAACAAGGTCCATTTGGAGAGTTGGAGTTCTACCAGTGTGTCGCTAAGTGGTGTAGCAGCTACAATCACCCTTCAAATTTTTTTCCTTAACTTTGTTTTGGAGCCTCCCTACCAACTGTCCTTAGCAGCATGTTTTGCACTATCAAGTACATAGGCTTTAGCTGAGTTTCAATAGCTTGTTGGCTTGTGCATATCAACTTGTTTGTCTCCCTCCCACAGGTTGGCATTCCAGACATAGACTATTTGCTGCCTGAGACACTCCCCCGAAAAATTGTGCAATTCTGGAGGGGAACCAACCTTCCCTCCAAAAATTGCACAAATCAGTTGGGCAGCCTACTGGGCTCTAGAATTGTGCAAAGCAGTCAAGCAGTCCTCCTTCATAAAACTATGCAATCTGGCCTAGCACTGTAGCTCAGCCTAGAAATTACGCAATTCTGGGAGACAGTCACCTCCTGACCCCAGAAATTACACAGTCCCTCAGGGAGAGCTAGCCCAGCTCAGCTCAGAAACTGTGCAAATTTTCATCCTAGTCTCATAGACCGATGGATGTACCTTCAGGGTTGACCGAATCCCTCCGGGACCAAGCAAAATTGGTTTGCATGCATGGGCTACTTTTCCCAAAATAGGGAAAGGCAACACGCAAAAGTCCTCCCTAGATTTATGGATCTATTTTTAGCAACTGGAGGTTACATGCAAAGATCGTTTTAGAAGCCTCTCGCTAAGTGTCGCTTTTTCCTAGATTTGTGGCATGTGCGTCATAATCTCAATCTTATCAAAAATTATGAACTGGATGTTGTAAAGCTCATTCCTCACATCGATCTTGCAGCTCTAACATCCCACATCACATCCAAGAGTCTTTCGCACTTTCAGCTTAGTTGTTTCAAGGTAAGTCTTCTTCTCATGTCTTGCGCTATGTTTCTGTCACTTTTTGTGTTTTTCTTTGTGTATGTGTTTTATGCTTAATTTCAATGAACGCTTGTTGTCATTTTAATATATGTTAGTTTGTAGAATCATTGTTTCAGTTTTCATTTGCATCTCACTGTTGTCGCATGCATGACATTGTTTTTGCACCAACAATCGTCATTGCAGTGACCCGCTTCATACATGCATGTTTTCCCTTTTTTAAATCCCACACTTACTATCTGCATGCATGATCATTCGCTCCTATTTACACTCGGTTTCACCATGCATTCAGAATTCCCATGTTTTCGATCGCCCGTCGGCGGGTCTAGGCTGCCTTGGCCCAGATCTTGCCTTGCCTGGCTAGCATTGTGCATTTCTGGAAGTGAAGGCTCTGCCTTCCCCCCCAGAAATTACACAAGTCTAGCCTAACACTGACCTCCACGCCTACATTCTACAATTTTGGGAGGCAGTGCCTTATTGGCCCCATAAATTGCGCAATGCAGTTTGCTGGTTTGCATGTCACTGCTGACTAAAATTGTGCATTGCATAGTTTCAGCCATTAGCAGGCCATACTGGACTGTGAATTGTGCAGTTCCAGTAGTCAGTCAGTCTCCTAGTGGCTCATATTGTGCCTTACGTAGTTTTGGCAGTCAGTCTCCTAGCCTCCCGATGAAAATTGTGCAATCTTCACAGACAGTCACACATGTATGTTGCATGTCAGTCGTCTAGTTTGTTTTGGTTTTCAACTGACAGTTTTCTTATCATGAGTGTTGCTATGTCTCCAGGTATCATAGGTGTTTGTCTCCAGGTATCATAGGTGTTTGTCTGCCTCTCAGCAGCACAGGTACAATGGCTTCTAGGAGAGCAGAGTCAAAGACACCATTGAAGAGTGCAATTGGGGATGCAGTCGATCAAGTGTCTATGAACTTTCCTATCTATGAAGACGTTAAATTTTTCATAGACAAGGATATCAATATGAAATTGCAATGGCATCATAGTGAGCAGCATCATCGGTAGCAATAGAAGGTAGCATACCTGCATGCAACAAATGCAAGAGGAAGGTTGTTGACAATGTTGAGGTGGAGCAAGGTTGCAAGTTCAAGCATATCCACTTGTGATGAAAGAAGCTTTGAAGATTGAGGCTATGAGACAATGACGCGAAAAGAGGATTGCACGAAGTCAGAGAGAGAAACAAAGGAGTTTCAGGTGCTGAAGCGACAACTCAAGGAAGAACAGGAGCTGCATAGATGAGAGACGGAGTTGCAGCAGGAATAGGTACAACAGGAGGCACAACCTTTACAAAGTAATGAAACTGCACCCATACAGGGTATAGACCCAGCCCAGTAGCTGGTATGAAGCAGATAGGGTGAGCAGTTCCATCGATCGCATGCAAGGGTGTTCATGAGCATGCATGTCATTATGCGCACACATGCGATCAGACCCATTGGCACACCCACCAAGGCGAAGACAAGAAGAAAGTCCGACTAGAGATGAACATGTATTTCGACAAGTTGATGTGCATGGTCACCAACACACACTTGGAGATCAGCACAAACACTATGCGTTAGTATGTTGCTGGTCCAACTGCACTCAAGACGATGATGCACATGTTATCAGACAAGTTGGAAAGAGGAGCCATATCAGTGTACCTGGATGCAACGCAGACAAGAGTTCACTTTCAGCAAGATGTCACCTTTGAGTGCGTGGACACCATCACAGATGACCAAGCTTAGCATCAGTTCACCACCATCAACCATCATGAGGATTTCGAAGAGTTGGTACTCCCACAGTTGTTCGAGTCTTAGTGATTTCTTGCATGGCTTTCTCAAGCCATTTTGTCTCACATGGGTACATGTGCAGATTGTATGTAACAACTTGTAAAGTGGAAGTCCAAGTGTCGATAGTGGAATGTAACAGACATAGAGTAGTGAAAGATTCATGAGGGTAGGTGAACAGTCACAAAGGGGAATGTCAAGTGTCACCCAACCCTTTGATATTTATAGTACCTCATAACTCACTGTAGAGGCTTTTGGTCAGCCAAACTTCCAATGGGAGTATCTTAGAGAAAGCTTTGAGAGTATTGTAATGAGGCTTGGCTTCTACACAGTGCAAAGCTAGTACATCTCTTTGGAGGAGCAGGTGGTTGTGACTATAACATTCTGTTATCGGGACTAGTGGTTGGTCATGGTTGTACTGTCTGATTGTAACTTTCACTTCTTAATATAATAGAGCCATCACATTTCATGCATATGTTGTTATTGTATTTCAATTATTTGGGTTACTCTAATGGTATACGTCTCTGTTTTCTTATGCATGTATGTAGAGACTCTTTCTATATATGTATGTATGAGTCTTACTGAGATGTGTTGTTGGTTTAACCATCACTTTGGATTGTTGGTTCCCCGGCCTTCCATTTCATGACACATCTTTTCTCATGTGTTCCCTTCCAAGCTACGTGTTCCCACAGGTTTCCAACAGGCGCACTCACTCCACCATCCATGTGTTAGAACCATTCATGCACCTTCCTTGGCTTGTTGTGCATGTCACACCCTTGCTACCAACAAGGACATCCTACTTACCTCTGCGTATAACTGATGTCAAGGCGATACCATACGACCCACTGTTGGGACTCCTACACCAAATGGTTTGAGGTCTAGTTGGGACTTCATACCAGGGAGATCCACTGACATGTTGGCGGTTCTTGCACCGTCAACAAGGTCAAATACTATTATTTGAAGGGTACCCCTATGCTTCAAATATTGATCATTGGCATAGTTTAAATCTTCTAGAATAGGCCAGGTCACCTACAACTAATCATGCCATTTCCTAAGCTACTAAAAGTTTCCTAATTTTACTAACTAGATTGTAATACGATATTTTATATTAATAAATTAGTTGGTTGAGATATTACTATTTATCATTGTAGAGTGTTATTGTTTTATATGCTAGATAAATGTTTTATTCATGAATGCATGTAAATTGTTTGACAAAAATATCTCTATCACAAAGGTTTATCTTGCCTTTTATTCGAAGTGTTTGACGAAATGTCAGCATGAAAAGTGTTTGTCAAATTCATGAAGAAATTATTAGAATGTTACAAAAAGGGACATTAAAAAGGTATCAGAGCTTGTTTTCCTACCATCCTAAGGGATTTTTAGAGAAAAATGCCTTCAAATAAGTTGCAACATGAATTAGTTTCCTCAGTGGAAAAGGTGTATGCATGGTTATGGAAACTATTCGAAGACTATAACAAGAACCTAAAAAAGGTGGTAGATTAGGTTTGAGCATTGGCATCCCAAATGTCAGTGGATACCAACAAAAAAATATTATAGTGCAAGAAATTTTGAAGATCAGAAAGTAGAGATTGAAGTAGGCCCAAAGGTAAATAATGGTTTAGATAAAGATGCAGAGGAAAAATTTGTCGAGAATGATATGCCTTGTGACATATGAAAGGTTTGTGGCTATATCGATAAACATAACAGTGATGGAAACATTGTTTCAGAATTGTCAAAAGTACCATTAAAGGGGAATGATGTGAAAAGTATGAAAAGGTTGAAGTAGATGTGGAGGTATCTGATCTTCCTTTAGAGCGATGTATGCGGATTGTTCCCCTTAATCAAGATACATGAGGTTTTTTTTTTTGTTTTTTCAGGAGGTTTCTCATTTCTCTATTGAGCAACTCTAATCAAATGAAGCACAAAGGAAGCACGTGAGAGGAGAAATCAAATAGGGGTACTCTGTAAAAATCAGGGATATCTATTAAAAATAGGGGTCGTTTTTAATATAAATATGTATTGAGAAGAGGGTTCAACAAAAGTATTTTGGGGGGTTTTATCAATATTTAATCAAATTAGAGGTATTCTTTAGTATCCCATATGTAGATGCTATGACACAGGTTGACTAAGTGGAAAGCCCATGGCACAATATCTATCATCCTCCTCATTATTATTCTTGCATACATAATGTATTTAGATTAGAATGTATAATATTATTTTTAACATTGATATAAAGTTGTCATTGCCACAAGATATATAAGTTGCAAATATACTAAACTTCATTTCATAGTTAAGGTTTCCATTTAACATAAAATATTTGATTAACAACTTAACACAGTATTTGATTTCACTTCCTTAGTTCATTGGCCTTTCATGGTTTATGACCTTGCTCACTTTGATAATGATTTTGTTGACACATTAGTTGAAATTCTATGTTATCAATTTTCTTGGCCATTCCAAAATTGAAATTGAATTTTTGGGCCACTGACAATGTGCCTAGATTTTTATTTTGCAAATCTTAAATAAATTTTAAGGAATTTTAAACAACTTCTAAGAAAAATGTTGTAGATATCAACATGACATTTCCAATAGTATAAGACAATCCTAAAACAAAGTTTCATATCAAAATTTATGGAGACAATGCTAGAAGTTTCATTTCACTAATTGCAAAAAATACAAAATCACATATTTTCAAAAGATGGCATCATAATAAGAATATAAAATCACATTTTACAATAGATTGCAACTTTTAAAAAGATCACAACACAACAAAATGTAAAATCACATATTTACAAAAGAACACAAGTCTCAAAAAGATGTGATCATAAGCTTCAAAAATATGCAAACACAAGCTTCAAAAAAATGCATTTTGCATTTTGTAGAAGTTTGTAGGTCATTCAAAGATTTAAAATAATTATCATCACATGATTGAAAAGGCTAAACCTTGACAAATTAAAAACCATGGTTATCATAGCCTTGTAAAACATATCCCTCACAACTTTCAAAAAGATCATTGTATTTATTAAATAAGAAAAGTGCACAAGGTTATGAAACAAATCCCCTTTTTTAACACACCAAAACTTCACCTAACTATAAAAGAGGACCAGTTTAGGTTTTGCAAAGTGTTCAAAAGTTTTCAAATGACTATGTTTTGGGAAACTATGAAAAGTTATAAAATTGGGTTTAAAAAAAGAGGAATTTAATGACATTGAACTCTATGGAAAAGGAAGAATGGCATGACAAACTCAAGAGTCTTAACTAAAAGTGGATACATATTGTTATGTATGGAGATAATTTTTAGAAAATAAGGCCCATGTTATCGTGTGAACATTATTGTTGTAAGAAGGCTTACTAGAAGGTTCCACTTTCTACAATGTTCACTGTCTAAAAATTTCTAGGAGGTAGATAGTATTATAAATAAGTATAAGCAATGTAATATAGGTATGATGAAGAATATTTTAATTCAAAAAATCGAGTGTTGCTTGAAGAGTGCATTCCTTCCATAGGCAATAATATATAGTGTTACCATACCTCAAGGGTTTGTTTAAAGAGTGCATTCCTTCCATAAGGAATAGTATATAGTGTTACCCTATCTCAAGGGTTTTATACAAATTTCTTAAGGTAATTTTTTGTGAATGATTCATTCTAAGGATTTATCCTAGATTATATTTGTATATCTATTTAGGTAGACAACATTTGCAAAACCTCTTTCTTCGTCCATAATAAGGGGAACAATTTTTTTATTTTTGCAAAAATTTTCAAGGAAAAAAAGAGGAGGACAAACTTCAAATTAATTTGAGAAACTTCTTGGAGAGAATTTGTAAAAACCAATTACATGTCTCAAATCTTCTCAAAAAAGCAACCAAGATTAAAAATAAATAAATAAATAATAATAATAATTGTCTAAAATTGAGTCCAAGAAGTGGAGATATCATTGATTTAAAAACAAATGGTATTTTAGGATTTTTTGGGATGGTTGTGGAATGTCAAGGTCAAATATATTTCAAGGGAGAAACCATATTTCAACCAAAACAAGTCTAGTAGATGCAGAGTGGATGTGTCATTTCGTAATTGTGGTAGAAAATGAAATAAGTATATCCATAGTTATTTCCATTTTAATTTAGTTTCCTCAAGGAACATCAAGGAAAAGCAAGTGATTTTCTTTAGAACCTTAGTTCTATTTCCAAGATGTAGTTTACTGGAAAACAGTATGGTCCTATCATTGAAAAATTCATAGAGTCCTACATGCCCTTATTGAGAGCAAGTTGGAAAGTTATATTACCCCTTGGTTCAAGAAAGATGCTACCATATGGTGGAAATCATTGGATCTTGCTAAGATGAGGGAACGTTTGATTGAAACATTTGAAAAAGTAATTTTAGAGAAGTGGTCTCGTGTCGAGAGTAAGGGTTATATGGAAAATATATATTACATGTTCATGTATGTATTCATGAAGAGCAATTTATTGGTTTTATAAAATCTAGTTTCTCACATAATTTCATCAATCCTTCTTTTCTTTTTCTTTTTTTTCTTTTTTTCTTTTTTTCTTTTTAACTACAAGAAATCACAAAAAATATTCAAAGCACACAAGTTAACATTGACAATGTCAAATATTTAAACAATTGAAGCCCTCCATTGATAAATATTTGTTACATGATAATTTTAATGCTATGCATATGAATGGTGTTGATGTTATTCTCAACTATGCTAAGATGAAATCAATTGTTACAATTAATATTAATATCCAAAATAAGTTTATGAATATTTGGTATGAGAATAAGAAGATCACACTATAGGATATGCCTCTGATTAAACAAAGAGGGAATAAAGGGCCACATGCATAAGTATCTACAAGGAACACAATTGCAATGCTTCATGGCACCTCAAAGGGCGAGTTCAAGGTTGAACTAGAAGAAGAGTGTATAGAAGTAATTAAACAAAATATAAAGGAATGGAATCAATAGGAATATGAAGTTAATGAACCAAATGTTGAAGATTCTAAGAAAGAGGAATAAAGAGCTAAGGTTGATGTATATTTCCATCCTCACCTCTAAGAGAAACATCAATCATTAAGGCAATTGTGCGAGCATCAACAAGATCATTATGGACCAACATGGAATTAGAATGACAACTAGTTGTGAGACACATGCAAGCATAATAACACCACATGGAGATATCATTGTAACACAACAAGGAGCAACAAGGTTCAAGATAAATGTAGCAAGGGAGCAGTTGAGCCCCATGTTCACATGTAACTAGGATGGATGGATGCTCATACTTGGTATTGGTTGGCTACATTTCTTAGCCAATCATATTGTATGATTTCTTCACATGTTTCGAGGATGAACTATGTGAAGAGGAATGGAATGTAGTATACCCAAGGAGGATAATATAGGGGTATATATCAAAGTACTAAATGTGAATAATAATATATTTTTGGATATGTATTGTTATGTATGGAGGCCATTTCTAGTAAATAAGACCAATTTAGTAGTGTGAACACAATTGTTGTATGAAGGCTTACTAGAAGGTTTCACTTTCTAAAATGTTCTTTCTCTAAAATATTTCCAAGAAGTAGATAGTATTACAAATAAATAAAAGAAATGTAATATAAGTATGCTAAAGAATATTGTAAATGAGGAAAGCAAGTGCTGCTTGCCAGAGTGAATTCCTTCCATAAGAAATAATATATGGCATTACCCTTCCACAAGGGTTTTATCTATATCTGTTTCTTTCAATCATTTTCAATGATTTCTTGTTGAAGTTAAGGATTTATTCTAGATTTTATTTTCATATCTATCATGTAGTTGTGATGAACCATAAACCTAAAATATCATCAGAATCCAACAATTGTAGTCCAATTCAAAGGGGAATTATAGTTTAGGTTTTAAATTTGTATAGTTAATTGATGCAAATAGATTCTTAGTAATACAAGAAAAGATGAAATGGTACACACACACACAATAAAATAAATATTTTACCTCAAAAACCAAATTGGGAAAACTAGAAATGTTTTTAGGTTATTCATATTTATAGGCTTACAGTAGAATATTTATATCCCACAACATTTATAAATTTTTAGTCCATTTACCCTAGAATAGAATGAAAACATATTTCCTTAAATGAAACTACAAAATCATGGGAGAAACCACCACGCACCATAAAACTACCAAAAATGAGAACTGTGTGCCAAAAATTGTCAAAAACTAGATGCAAGATACCCGAGATATTTTTTCAAGGGTTCTACCCCCTGAACCCCCCAAGTAGGGGGGAATCACACCCAACCCTAACATTTCTGGTGCAACATACAATGCATGAAGGTAGTCATGTAAAGAATATTTGTGGTGTAGGTAAATCTCCTCTACGGACAGAGGTGATCCCTCTAGCCCAAGAATGGGTCTAGCCGCAAATAGAACAAACTAATGAAAACTTCCTTAAACTATAATCGAATAATAGGGCCTACCTATTAGAACACTAATTCGCTTGATGGTGACCTCGCTCCTTTTCTCCAGCTTATTTTCTTTCTTCTCCTTCAAATACCTGAAATAAATACACAAGAGACAACAACAAACATAATAGAATACAATCGCATTCAATTTACTTAAACAGTAAGGAAATCTTAAGCCATCAAATGTAATATGACACTCAATGTAGGAAATAAAGCATTAGTTTTATTGATATAAATCTCAGAAAGAGATACAACCAAAGCCTTGACGTTGTAGGTCTCCTCTGACGTATCTGAGTTCCAACACCACTTCTAGCATCTCATGGTTAGCCTCAATAATGGAAGTTTAAGGCTTCTCCCCTTTAGTTCCAAACCAAACCAAACACACTATTCTCCCTTTACACACATAAACTAGAAGGTAAAAAGCTATAGATATCTTGCTGGTTATTCAAGCTCTAAAAAGACTGGTTCAGCTTGGAAAAGGAGGAGTTTATATAGCTTTGATGGAGGGGAGATGGTTCCTCTTATGATGGGAGAAGGATTATCTCTTTGGTTTGTTCCATCTTTATAGGGGAAAGGAGCCCAAACAGACTCCCTCAGCTCTATCCAACTCAACCATTTACCAGACTTCTGTTCACGAAGCTTCTAGAGCTGGAAGCTTGGACTCCATTTTAAAAAAATTGCTAAGAGAGTATCAGCGCAAGTGATGAAGGGCTCACTTGCGCCGTTCAGCACTAGGTTTGGTTTCAAACTCTGCAAATCAGCGTGGGGAAGGAACTAAGTACTAGCGCCATTCTTGAAAATATTGAAGGAAGATTCTTGGGAAATGATGCAAGAGGGGAATGTTCTGCACATGAATAGGGATGCAAAGGCATGCTCTTCATGATGGGAAAGCATATAGAGTTCACTATAGAGGTCCTCCAAGATCGAGGAATGGGGAGTACAGGGATAGTGACAAAATGATGTGTAACAGATGCCCCCTAAAGCGTGAAGGCCGAACTAGAGTGAGGGGTGAAATGCTTTACAAGTAGATGCGTGGAACTGGAGACAGTCATCGAAAAACCTGCAAGCAAGCATAGATACATATACATCACTGAAAACTCTGATAAATGATACATGAATCGTGGTATGGACACATCCATCCAAAGGAATATCATGTAAATGGATCCAAGGTATGGGCACAACCATCCATTAAAGAGGATCATATCGAACCCAAGGTATGGTCACAACCATCCAATAATGAGAAGGATCACATATAACAACTCATGTTATGGTCGTAGCCATCCATCTGAAAGAGACATGTATATCAAAATGATCATGTCACATCTTCTTGCAACTTGGAGTTTAGTAATCTAAGCCTAGGGTCTTGTGCTACAACATGACCCGGTCAAAGAACAAATTCTAACATGTGAACAGATGTGTCTAAGTCGAGCATGCTAGAAAATCGCTTGATTACCAATCAATGATGTGAACCGTTAACAAGCGCGAGAGAAATGACCAATAATGACGATGGCGCTCAAGGTACTAGTAGCATATTCCATGGAATGTGAATAAGGAAGTGAAGTTAAACACCCATGGAATCACCTGATCAAAAGCCAATGATGTGAACTTGTCATCGAGTGCGAAGAACTTGCTATTAGGGCATGCAAGCTCTAAGGTACTAGAAAGGAGTCTCTCGGCCAACTTCCTGGATAATGAGGTGAATTCGACAAGGAGTGACCTTGTTGAAGGAGGGCCATGATGTATCCCACATCATCGACCTGAGACAAAGGGATGTAATGATTATGGATGATACAGAGAATTAGGAATGAGTGTAACTGCAGAAGGATAACTTTTAAACACATCAGTGACACGACTCCGGAGTTTGGCAGCTTTTGGATCCATAGGATCAGAGGTCATGATGATGTGGTAGAGATCAAATGGAAAGGAAAAAATGAACGGCCCAACCCAGGAAAGCCAACAATGAAGTTTGGACATCCCAAGCCGACATGAAGCAGAAAGTGTCATGTTAAAGAGTGAGCTGCTAACGCAACTGATAGAATTTCCCATTCTCCCCCACCATTTCTAGCAGGCACTCCAATTATTTTTTATCGCAAGTTTGAAGGGGATAGCATGTGCTTGCACTGTAAGTCCATCTTTCGAATGAATCCGACCTAGTAAGACTAATGAGCCCAAGGAAGGAGAAGCCCATGTTCGTCATGGTGATGAATCCAAAGTCAGTTAAGTTTAACGAGTCCGACAAAGGTATAACTTGGTATCTTGTTCATGTTTAGAGAGTTTAAAAAAGACACAGAAAAGAAAACTCCAAAAGGTCCCTTTTCATACATTTGTGTCTCTCAAGCCCGAAAATGTAGAAAACAATACTCGAGAGAACCGCTTAACCATGTCAATCAAGGATGACTCCCTACTTTTATTTACTTTAACAAATCTAAAAGGGAAGAAATACTCAACAATATTTTCAATTTTTACGAGTTAGGAAAGTGCTTAAAGGTGACTCGTCCTAGAGGAATGAGTGGTATAAAGGGTAGCAACTGGTTTCGATTATGATGGAACTTGCTCAAAACACTAAAAGGTCAAGAGGTTAGATAGCAAAAGCACTCATTGTTGTGGTTCCTCGGGAAAGGAAAAATAATCAAGTGAAAGTATATGATTGGCCAAAGAGATGGTGGCAATGGAATGGAACAACCAAGGCTCATCTAGCAAAAATTAGTTGATAAAAATGGCAATCACAAGATGTAAATTGGGTATGGGTTCATTTTTACACAAGCTTGAAATGAAAAACTATGCTTGAGTTTGGTTTCATTTTTACACAAGCTTGAAACAAAGACAAACTATGCTTGAGTTAAGTTTACATGCCCCCAGCATAATGATTCAATTCGAGGTACATGCCCCCAAGCTTCATTTCATTCAACGAGGTGGATGGAATGAAGGTTCACTCTTGAGATCCAGGAAAGACTCGACTGGGATTTTACGAGAGCTTAATCAAAGACTCGATTTGGAAAAGGGAGTTGTTTCATTTTTTAATGAATTTGACACAGTAAAAGAACTATCCTTGGACATCTATTTCATTTTTTTAAACGAGGTTGCGATAGGAAGAAATTGTCCTCAGACTCCTTGATTCATTTTTTAACAAGCTTGACACAAGACAAGGAACTATGCTCCAAGGTCCTTGTTTCATTTTTTAACGAGCTTGACACAAGACAAGGAACTTTGCTCCGACACTTTGTTTCATTTTTTTAATGAGGTTGATAAAGGAACAAATTATCCTCGAAATCTGTTTCATTTTTTAACGAGATTGACATAGAAAAAGAACTATCCTCGTAATCTAATCATGGACCATACGAGAACATGGCCCCCAAGAGGTCCTCACTGGACGGCAGAACTAGGCTTTAGCTGGAACACATGTCAACTGGTACAAATGATAGATCAGGTTCCAATGCCCCTAGTACATAATGTATTATACCATCTGTGTGATCATCAGTAGATGTGGAGACAGAATGGGTAGCCACATAATTGACCTATGGTGGGGAGGTTACTTCTTGCAAACAAGAACCAATAGGGGATGATGGTTGCATAGGAGGCACCTGGTGACCAATGAATGACAATTGATCAATGGTCACTATTCTCCCTTCGTGTGGAAAACAAACCACATGGAAAATCGAAGAAACAAGAGCTCCCATGACATAAACATAGTCACATCCAAGGAGAATATTGAAATCTAAGGGACCTTGGACTACCATCATGTCTATATAGACGGTCTTTCCTCCCAAAGTAATAGGGAACTTCAGAAGGATCCCTAAGGGCTGACTGGTTCCTCCATTGAAAGCCAACAGATTCTGGGTGACAGGCACAAGCTATGGGGAACCCAAAGCTTTCCAAGTAGTAGAAGACATGATGCTAACAGATGTGCCTTCATCTAGTATAGTGCCATGTACTACCATATTATAGGCTTGTACTGTGATCTGGAAAGGCACATAAGATGGAAGGTGGAAAGCAGTCAATTGACTCCAATTAAAAGAAATTATAGAACTACTTGGTGGGGGTATCATATGATTTCCCTCATGCCCTGCAGGAGAAGGAGAAGGACTCTTCTGAACAACTAGGACGGGAGGTTCACTCATTGATTCATGAGAATCTGAGGAGATGAGAAGAACATGAGCAGTATGATCATCACTACTCTCTTCGGGAATAGAGTGAAGAAATGAAGGCGGAGCCAAGTCGACACTCTTTTCAACCAATGGTTGGTCGGGAACAAACACAAGAAAGTCATGCTCAGGAAGAGTAGGATGGGCAAGAGATGAATCCAAGTCAACCTCTTTACCAACTAGGAGAGGGTTAGAAGAAAGCCTTTGATAACCAACACGAAGTTGGGGTTGAGGAGTTGTAAGGTTTTCCAAAAATTTGGAAGCTTTGTCCATATGAGGACAAAGGTGAAGAAGATGCTCTCCTTCACATAACCTACAAGGGAATTTAATTTTTCCCTTCTTCTTACCATTGCTAGCCAAGGGTGTTGCATCAACATGATCTCCAAAGGTCGATGGGGATGGTTGATCCAGATTTTGAGACCATACCTCTAAGACTCTGGGAATACTAGGACAGTCTCGAAGGAGATGGTCACCCTTACATAGCCTGCAAGAGAATTTGACCTTCTGTGGAAGATCGAAAGGTTTTTCTGCGAGAGGTGCATTTGGAGTAACATTTGCACAGTTGGCCTCTCGCTTATCTGACTTCTTCTTCTTCATCTTCTTCTTCTTCTTCTTAGCCCCCTGGTTATTGGATTTCAAACTTTCACTAGGTGAAGTAGAAGAGGAAGGTGAAGAAATAGGGGAAGAAGGTGAGAGGTCAACCTTAGAATCAATGTGATGTGGTTCAAATGAAGGAGATGGTTGGGTAGGAGTTGGGACACTCGGGACCACCGAGGTCAAAAATAACTAGATAGGTAAACCAATGGTTAGCCCAAGGGGGGGACAGTGTTGCCATATAAGGAGCACCAGTATTTCCAAAAGAAGGAAAAGGACCAGGATTCCCATTTGAGGGGAACCCTTGATTGGTAGACTCTATAAATGTTGTCATTGGAATTGACCCTGAAGAATCACTAAGGAAGATAAATTTAACTAGGAATATTTTTTGGGTAGTTAATTTTAAGACACTGAAACAAAACTTTGGCTTTTCATATTTTAAGAGTCGAGAAAAGGGTGAAAGGTGACTCTAATCTCTTTCGGATTTTACGAGCTCAAAAGGACAAGTGCTCGATCATCTTTGAAATTTAAAGATTCAAAAAAACCAAAATCACTACTCAGGATAATCTAGGCAAAAGGGATTCCCAGGTAACCGTGAACTGCAGGATACCTCCCGACAAACCAAGAAGTATGGGCAGGCAATCTCCCTGAATGTTGTGTTTAGTGTATCATGTTTACAAGGTGGAAAACTCGGCTTCCTACAGATAAAGGATTGCAAACATAGTGGGATCTCCAATTTTATACGCGACGGTACGGGAATCACAAGCCTGTACTAGCGCCATCTAACACCTAAGTGAATGACATTTGCTAGGTTTAAAGACGCTGGAACACATCTCTAGCCTAGACCACTAAATGTGAGCGTTAAGTTTCTTAGGTTAATTCAAAAAAAATTAACGGTTGATCTTGAACTAGGTTTCAATTCCAAGGCCCTACCGCTGTCATGTGAAAACTCCTATATGTAGGGATATGAGAAAAGAAATTTTTGTCTTCAATGGAAGTTAACGCTAATTGAGGGATAGAGAGCGCACAATCAATGCAACAATCAAAGAATGAAATCTTTCCCTAATACATGTTCTAAATGCACTTAATCTTCCCTTAACAACATAAGAAGTTTCATTTCATTTCCAATGCTTATGATGATGCAATTATAGCTTCTCAATAACGCTACTAATGCAATATTTTCGCTTAAGTAAACTAGAATGATGTTCTTCTTTTTATAAAATCCAAAATGAATCTTTCATATAAAGCATTTTAATGAAAATTTTCACAATTTTGAAAAAAAACAAGCATCGATCAAATCCAAAGCATGATAAATGAAACTAAAAGCAACTTCTTCCCTGAATCACACAAACCAAACACATAAATTCTTCAACTGATAAACCAAGAAATGTAATCTATGCTCGAAAAGTGAAAAGAGACACACGAAATATGAGAACAAATGAGACTCTTTCACTCATTCAATTGAAAATGAAGCAATGAAGATGTTGCGACTGAAAGATGGATTAAACGAAGCAGCAAATCAGAAACTTGAAATAATGAGTGAATTAACAAATGAATGGTAATTGATCTAGATTCCCTAGGGTCATAGAAACCGTACAAAAAACTCAAAAAATCAAGCAATGAAACTTTAAGTCAATCAATCAATCAAAGCTAGCAAACAAAGCATCCTACTCACTTCTGGGTGGAAGAAGAGAGTCTGAGCGTCAAGACATATTGGCACTAGAATGGGAAAAAACTATGATTTTTTCTTAACTTAGAGACTGGCACACTTTTTGGGTTGAAACTAGCGCTGATCAGCATGACTAGCTGGGCTACAACTAGCTGTGATAGGCTGATTGGCACGACTATTTGTCTAAAAAGAGCGTTGACCGAGGGATTCAAAGAAAAAATAAAAAATAACATCACACAGGGCCAGACTTAACACATCATAGGGTGGGCTAACCAACAACTTGACTTGATGAGAAAACAAATAGCTGAATGGACGATGACCTAGATTCCCTAGGGACACAAACCATCCAAAAAACTCAAAAAATCAAGTAGGGAAAAATCAAACCAAACAAGCTAATAAAACTTTCTAGCCAAGGAGAACAAAGGAAAAGAGGCTAAGAGGTAGAAATTAAGAGGGCAAGACACACTGGTTATGATTCAGGAGAAACCCTGATCTTCACTTACAGGAATCAGCGCGATTGCCTAACTGACAACAAGCGCCACAAGGGGGTATGACGCAACTGTTTAAGAGAAATTCGTGATGGTCGGCACAACTGTCAGAAAATAAAATGCGTTGATCGAGGATTTCAAGGAAAAAATAAAAAATCTCAAATCTCAAAACCAGACTTGTCACTCTAAATTTTAGAACCAAAGCAGTAAACTAGGCAAAGCACAGAAAACCAAAGGGAAAGGGTGATACAAAAAAATTTCACACAAACCACGAAATGAAAAACAATCAAAAGAGAGGGATGGCTCCCCAGCGGAGTCGCTAATTTGTGGTGTAGGTAAATCTCCTCTGCAGATAGAGGTGATCCCTCTAGCCCAAGAGTGGGTCTAGCGACAAATAGAACAACCTAATGAAAACTTCCTTAAACTACAATTGAATAAGAGAGCCTACCTCTTAGAACGCTAATCCGCTTGATGGTGACCTCGCTCCTTTTCTCCAGCTTCTTTTTGTTCTTCTCCTTCAAATACCTGAAACAAATACACAAAAGACAAACAAACGTAATAACACACAATCTCATTCAATTTACTTAAAAATTCAAGGAATCTTAAGCCATCAAATGTAATATGACACTCAATGTAGGAAATAAATCATTAGTTGTATTGATATAAAGCTTAAGAGTAGATACAACCAAACCCTTGACATTGCAGGTCTCCTCCAATGTATCTGGGTTCCAACACCACTCTTAACATCTCATGTTTAGCCTCAACAATGGAAGTATAAGGATTCTTCACTTTAGTTCCAAACCAAAACAAACACACTATTATTCCTTTACACACATAAATTAGAAGGAAAAAAGCTATAGATATCTTGTTGGTTATTCAAGCTCCAAACAAGACTATTAGATCTTGGAAAAGGAGGAGTTTATATAGCTTTGATGGAGGGGAGATGGTTGGTGGGCTCTAGTATTGTAGCAATAATGCTACAACTCCTGGAGCTTCCTTCTCTAATTTTATCAACCCGGTAGTTCGTAACAAACTTGGAAGCGACAGTGTTGTATGCACAAGTACTAGCTCTTGTCGCAGCTGTCACTTGGTCAGCTGGCACAAGTCCGCTAGGGCTCAAGCCAACTTCTATATGTTCTCAGAAGAAGCTTTTTAAGTGATGAACGAAAGCTATCTCAAAGGAGATTAACCTACTTTGCAAGAATGAACTGAAAGCCAACAAAACATGGAAACCCTAGTAAACCCTAATTTTACCAGCTTAATCCTTACGATGCAATGGTGGGAATGCAACTTCTAAAAGTGATGCCATTACTTCTATTGAGATGAGATGCATGTGTCTAAACTACTTTCATCTGAAGAGAACAAGTTTTTGTATTTTTGCTCAAGTGGTTGGAGTTACTATGACTGTGCTTCTTACTGGGTCTTGACTGTGCAGGGGTAGATCAAGGGGAGGAAGGCTTGGAAAAGGTTAGGAGGACTCTGAGAGGGTCTAAGGGGTCCCTAACATCATTCCACAGGAGTTCACAAAGTTCAGATGGCTGGCAACCGTGTTTGCAAGCTTCTACAGGATGTCTGCAGGGGGTCCTACAGGAAGTTCAGGATTTCTACAGGAAGTCTGCTAATTTCTACAGGATGTTCTGCAATAGGATTTTTGGGTGATGGATGAGTGGATGAGCTGTATGGGTGGATAGGGAGGATGAGAGGTGAGCTTGTGATGGCTTATGGACAGAGAGATGAGATGGAGAGGGGGTGTGTAAAGCTGGTTGGTCTAGAGGAGGGTAGAGGCAATGGAAGGCCGAAAAGATAAAACAACGTGGATAATAGAAGAGTTGGGAGGCAAATGATCTAACTGGGAGATAAGTAGATGGCCTAGGTACGGCTTAGAAGGATAAGGAAACGATGGAGTGGTGCTGTGCAGTGTAAATGAAACAAATCACCCCTGTCTTGCGTATAACCGAAATGTCATCAACCTACTCTAACTGTTTTATTAGAAACCAAAGAATAGAAATGTCGTTTTTAAGGGAAAATCGTGCATGATGCTGAAACAAAGAGTTATTGCTCAATATCTAAATGCATGGACACTTCTACAAAGCGGAAATATTACGTTAAAGCTTGCATGAACATGTGAAACTGTGTTTTTGGTAGTTGGCACGGTCTACACTCCCAATCTCTAAACAGAGGTGGAAGTGAGTGTGCAATCAACCCTTTTTTGGAGCTCTGATTAACTCTAATCTCCTTACTCTAATCTAAACTACTGAAAGCAACTTTGTTCATAACACTAACCTATGTAACCACACCAAGAAATCCGAATCAGCAAACTGTGTTTCCAAGTGCATGTAAAGGAAAAGAAATATAATGCTGAAAGAAAGAAAGGTAACAATACAAAGAAAGGAGGCCTATTGCTCTCAGGTTGGGCCCAACCCTGAGAGCTATAGCTCCTCTAAGAACTCAGAACTGAACTCGAATCTGCCTGCCTTTTATTAAAAGATCATAGTCATAAGTCTAACAACATGCCAAAAATGGCTTACAAAAAGCAAAACAGAGCTATAGCTCGTAATTTAGAATCTACAACAAAGGTTCAAAAGTTCCCATCGAAGGCTACAGCCTCAATATTTATACATTATGAGGGCCAAGCTGGCCTCCTAAATTAGTGGGGCTTGGCTGACCAACTAAAAGTAAACTGCTGTTCCCTTAGAATCCGTTGGCTGCCTTCTAGCTCGGTGGTGATAGCTGTTGGAGCTCGGAGTTGGGGTGGAGATCACGAGGAAGGTCATTCAAGGCTGTGGACAACCTTCCTACAAAACGGCAATGCCACCTTGGCTGTCTCCTTGCCTTCATCTGCGTGGTTTTTCTCCATTTAATGTCAAAAAACCTGAAATAAACATGTATTAGCCACCTAGGAATAGTGACTGCCCTCCTTCCTACAAATAACATGAATATACTAAAAAATGATGCATAAGTGATGAAAAATGAAGGGTTGAGCAAGGGTAAGTAGGCCAAATGAGCCCAAAGTGTTACCAAATTTGGGGCTCATCATCACCCCCTAGCTAAAATATTTGCTCATCCTTGAGCAACTAGTTCAGCTCCTCATCCTTCATTGCCTTTACTGCCACCCTTACATCCCAAGCCTCTGTAGTAGTGTCCTCCTTGCTGATATGGAACCCAGCCTTTCTGTTGACCTCTTCCCACTGTTCATTATCATCTTTCTCTGTGCTGCCTTCCATCAACCCTAGCAGCAATGGTGGGCTTAGCTTGAGGCCAATCCAGCTGGCCTGGAGGTTTTGCATGGATTTCTTATAGAGGGCCACCCGGACTAGAACTTCCCTCATCCGAGTTGGGGTATGATACTCTCTGATTTTCAGACTGTGGGCCAATGTATTCCATCGGCAGGTGCAAGCTTGGACAGAGTTGTCTCCTAACAGTCTCTCCATGTCCTCAAAATGCGCTATGGCCTGGGCCTGTTGATCCATATATCTCAATGAAGCTTGAGGATCAGTGGACAAGTGTTGGTGTGCCGAGATTAGTGCAACTGGATCCCCTGGTTCTGCTCTAATTAGCAATGGCTCATTCAGGTCTCAGTTCATGACCGCTTTGGCTTCTGCTGCTCTTTTCTCCTCATGGTTCAACCATGAGGCAAATGCCATTAATTGCATATCTCCTAAGGCCGTATTGGGATCCTATGAAATTACATTAGGCAGGGCCAAATTATGGAGGTAGAACTCCGCTAATTTGGCCTTATCCTCTGATGAGCTGGTACTGCATAATTCAGTGAATTGCTGCGGGTCTTGGAGCTGAGAGATACCCCTTTGCGCCAAGGTATTGATTTGAAATTGCAGCCATTGGTCTTTCAGGTACAGGCCATAAGATTTGGCCGGCTGTCTGCATTGTATAGCATCCATGGCCCAACTGGCCATGCAGGCCAATTGTGCCTCTTTCTGCTGCAGCTGTTGTCTGAGAGCTTACACCTCAATTTGTGCTTGTTGTTCTGCTTCCTGTAGATGCAAGGTTGGCTCCCCAAGACCGGTGTGCAGTTCCTTTTTGCCTTGCTGTTCTGCTGTGGTGTCCCCGGAGGATGTACCCGTTCCTGTCCTCAGCTCCTGTAGCTGCATTCTAAGCTTTTCGTTTTCTTCCTGTAGGAACACTCGTTGGCAATTTGCCACGTGTTTAGCCATGGCCAATTCACTTCTGGCCTCCTTAAGTTGCTCTTCCAAGGGACCTATGTCCGCCACACCCTTTGACTTGGCTATTTTCATCCACGTGTGTGTACGTACTCTCTCTTCCTCCAATGCAAAGAACAGTGGCACAGTGAATTTCTGAGGTATAATTTTGCCAGCCTCTAAGAAGTTGTAATATGAACTTAGACTTGGCTGAGGGCTAGGCTCTGGAATCTGCTCTTTTTCTACTTCTTTTGGTGGCTCTACTTCACCCTCCCTCTGTGGTGATGAGGGTGCTTCTCCTTCCATCCTCTCGGTCTCCTTAAGACGGGCTAAGGTTTCCTGTAGAGCATCCTCAGCATCCTGTAGCCGAGCTTTTGAAGCCAATTGGTCTAACCTTTCTTTCCAAGTAGTTTTCTTCGGGCTCCCCCTCTCATAGGTGACTGATATACTTGAGGGGGACCTCTCCTTGGGCGAAGTAGGGGCATCATCTATAGTGATTGGGCTGCTGGACGGAGGCTGTGGCTTGCCCGTCTTTATTCTCACACTTCTTCGAGCTTTAAAATATAGAGGGGCCTCCCTCTTTCTCTTTTCCTTGGGCTTAGGAGGTTTACTGAGGGCGGCCATCACAGCTACTGCCTCCCTTGCAAGAATGTCAGCTTTCTTCTCCTTGGGTTTCGCTTTCTCAGGGCTTCCTGTAGAAGACCCTTTTCCAGTTGATTTCGGGCTTCCTGTAGAAGCCGGTCTCGTTTTTCCTGTAGGAACAGGTGGCACCACTTTAGGTTGCTTTGCTGAGGGTGTTTTACTTTTTGACTTGGTTGCGGCTGCTGTCGAGGTGCCTTTGCTGACGTGGACCTGCTCAGCCTTGTCCACTCTGTTTTGTAATCTTTTCTCTCTGGCCGTCAACATGGGGGTGTCATCCTTCTCTTTGGCACCCTTTTTCTCTTGTTTCTTCTTTTGCTCTTTCTTCTGCTCCGTGGTCGTGGTCTTCTGGCCTTTTTCTTTCTTCCCTGCGGGCACTGACTCCTTCTCCTCACTGCTAGATGAACCGAGCTCTTCGGTCAACATCTTTATATCACCATCCTTGGTCAAATTTCTGAAGGCTTCCCATGAGAGAGGAACCTTGTATGTGTGGAGCGCATCCTCCACAAGGAGTTTAATGAGTCCATGGTGGGCTACTTGGTCTGGTGTGCCTTCTTTCAACTTGGTGGCACATTCAATCATAGACTGTAGTAGAAAGTAGGGGATACTTAGTTTGTTTTCTACAGGTAGGTCCATCTGATGCCTTAATTCCGTGAGTAACTGAAAATGGTACCCATATACAATGCTAAACCGACCTTCGCAGGTGATGTACTTCATAATCTGAAGGCTAACTTCACTCCAAAGTGGCAGTAAGTTGGTTCTACGAACCCCGTTTTTATCTTCTGAGAATTCCTCCTCTGGTGGAAAGAATTCTTTCTTAGCCTTCTGGCCCAATTTCCTCTCTTCTTTATCCCATGGTAATCCCATTGGGAGCCCAGTAACTCGACTGATGAATTGTGGGGTGAGTCTGAGACTCAAACCCCTGAAGTTGACGGTGGCCAATGTTTTGGATTTCGGCTTCAGAGCTTGCAAAAGCTCCTCTGCCACCTCATCGTCATAGCCCTGCAATTTGTCGCAGAACGACATCCATTGCGCTTGCGTGAACAGCTCCACCACCTCAGGATTTTCTCTTAGCTTTGTTGAGTCGGTTGGTTCCCTTCTGATGAACCCACTCAGCATGGCGAAAAACTGCTGCGTTAGTTGGAGGTGGCGAGTGCGGAAGAAAGTTGGCCTTTTTAATCTGCCACCTTTTGACGTGAGGAACCCAATTTCCTGTAGAAGCAGCTTTCCTGTAGAAGCAGCGCACGAATTCTGGAGGATACTGCAGTGGGTCTGCGCTCTCTGTGCTGCTTAACAGGCGTTCGAACGGCCGAAGACTTGGAGTGTCGAGCTTCAGAGGGATCTGGATGCTCACTCGACTTCCAAATGGCGAATGATAAATGCGTGGGGTGGCAATCTAGCCGATTAGATTTGAATCCGGCGGAATCCATGGCGCGGGGGTGAGTTGTCCCTGCCGGACCGTTGGATGACGTCGTCTACTCATTCTTCTGCAAGTTCCCTTACTGCCGCATCATTCCCCGCAGATCCGCCGCCGTCATTTCTGTTACAACTCGTTTCTCCCCGACTGGACGGTTCTCACGTGTCCACTACCCGTTCTTTTTCCACGGCCACCATTCTACACATCCGACTAGACCAGCTGACTGGTCGACGTGGCCAGTCGAATGGCCATACGACCGCTCAACCCATTCACTTCACACTTGCAAACATTTCAAAGTAAAATTCATGCAATTCGACGGAAGAAAGGGCGAGGCACTTACCTGTGCGGTCGCGACATGGTTCTTCGGGCTTTTGGACGATGATGAGTAGATTTGTTTGCTGCTACTTGATTTCACAGGCCCGGAGGTTCCTCTTCACATGCCGCTAACGATGAAGCTTATGACTCGGCTGCATGTGCCTGCGTTTTCATTGCATGTTGCAGGCGCTTGAATGGTGTACACTCTAGTTGGCTTAACTGCTTCGGGACTCCTGCAGGATGTCCTGTAGCAGTTTTTCCTCCTCGGGTGCATGCTGCACGATGAAGACAATGACCTCACGATCACGCTCATAGGGCTCTTGGATAGCTGGGATGGGTATGGCATGGCATCTCAGCGTCTTTTTTCATTTAAAAATTGCTTTCTCTTGATAGCTCAATGATCTGCTTTGATTGTGAAGGTATCTTCATTGCATGTCGACAGGGGTGGTAGAAGGAGGTGACAGCAGTGTGTGAGGGAGAAAATGGTAGCTTGCATGCGTCCATACCAGACCTTGGTCGTTAGATCTCCTCATACAATCAGTTCTGGGCCGTCCAAAACTTCTACAGGAAGTTTCCTGTAGAAATACAGAGCTTCCTGTAGAAAGTCTGTAACTTCCTGTAGAAGACTAAGCTGTGATGAAATTGTGCCCATACCTTGGAGAAGATGAGTATTCTTGGAGGAGGTGCTGGTGAGGTCTCCTGGCAGCATGATAAGGATCCTTGACTTTGAGTTGAGAGACCTCCTCTCCTTCATAGAACACCTGCAACCTGCATGCATTTCCACATTATAAACTTGTTGTCCCTGTCTTTTTTTTTCTTATTGTTTTTTTCTTTTTTCTCTTTTCTTCTTTTTTTTTTTTTTTTTTTTTTTGAAAGATAGCAGGGGCGCCTCAATGAGGTTTTCACCCTTGCCATCTGCCTTAAGCGCCTCAGAGAGGTTTTCACTCAAGGATTTTTTTTTCAAATCCCCTTTTTTTTTTTTTGAAAGACAATAGGGGCGCCTCAATGAGGTTTTCACCCCTACCACCTGCCTTGGGAGCCTCAGAAAGGTTTTCACCCAAGGATCTTTATTTTTTTTTTATTTTTTATTTTTTTTAGATCTTTCAGGGTATGCCCAAAGCAGAGGCAGAACCCTTTTCTATGACCAGCACTGATTTCTCCACAGTTTTGATGAACTCTTGTCTTGAGAGAGGTTTCCTGTAGATCTTCAGTCGATGCCCATTGACAAGCATGGGGATGGCCTCCTCATCAATGGTCCGAATAAGAACAGATCCATTGTCATGACATTTTTCCACTGCATATGGTCCCAGCCATCTGGTTCTCAGCTTCCCCTTGAAATCTTTGTGCCTGGAGTCATACAACAGTGCCCAATCTCCTGGCTGGAATTGCTTGTCATTGAGGTGTTGGTCATGCCACACCTTTCTCTGAAGTTGAACCACTTCTGAGTGAAGGAGGGCCTACATTCGGTGCTCGTCCAGTCCATTCAGCTGCAATAACCTTTCTTGTTGTGCATGGCTGAGATCTAGGTCCAGCTGAGCTGCCATCCTCAAAGTGTTGTATTCAAATTCAATGGACAGCAAAGCTTTCTTCCCATAGACCAGCTCATAAGGTGTGAAGCCGGTTGTGGTCTTCCAGGTGGTGTTGTAAGCCCATGTGGCCTCAACCAGGCGATCTGCCCAATCTTTCCTACTGCTGCTCACCACCTTAGTCAAAATCCCTTCCAATGCTCTGTTGGTGACTTCCACTTGCCCATTTGCCTGTGGATGATAGGGGGTGGAAGTCCTATGCTTGATTTTGTGATGAGCTAGTAGGTCTTCAATTAAGTTGGATGTGAACTGGCTTCCTTGATCGGTGACTAGCTCTCTTGGGTAGCCAAATTTGTAGAAGATGTTTTCTCTTAAGAACTCAGCCACCTTTTCTTCTGTTGCTGCTTTGATTGCCTTAGTTTCTGCCCACTTTGTCAGGTAGTCAGTGCACACAATGATGTAAGACCTTTGCCTCGAAGGAGGGTTGATTGGACCCACAAAGTCCATACCCCACTTCTCAAATGGCTCAAGAGTCACTTGAGGTTGGAGAGGCATCTCATCCCTTTGAGTCGGTTTCCCCATTCTTTGGCATCGGTCACATTGGCTGATATACCTTCTGACATCTTGATGAAGTGTGGGCCAATAGTAGCCTGCTTGCAGGATTTTGAAGGCAGTCCTCTTTGCTGTAAAATGTCCTCCACAAGGCCCATCATGACAGGTGAGGAGGATATCAAAGACTTCCTCCTCCCTTACACAACGCCTTAAGATCTGATCAGGGCCAAGCTTGAACAGGTTGCCCCCGATCCAAGTAAATGAGGCACTTTTTCTGATGATTCTGCTCTTCTCTCTTGAGGATAGGTGCGAAGGGAACTGTGTTGAAACAAGGTAGTTTGTTATATCAGCAAACCATGGAGAGAGTACTGAAATAGCAAACAGATGTTCATCGGGCATCTGGTCATCCACTGTTCCATCCTCATCTGCAGATAAATCCAATCTAGATAAAAAGTCAGCAACAACATTTTCTTTACCTGGTTTGTCAACGATAGTCAAATCAAATTGCTGCAACAAAAGTAACCATCTAATAATACGAGCATTCACATCTGGTTTATTCATTAAATATCTAATTGCAGCATGATCAGTATGTACAAATGTTTGATAGCCTGTGATATAATGTCGGAACTTGTTCAATGCATGGACCACAGCCAAGAATTCTTTCTCGGTTACAGTGTAATTCAGTTCTGCTTTGGACAAGTTTTTGCTGACAAAGTAAATGGCATACGGAAGTTTTTGTTCAACTTGTCCTAAGGCTGCCCCTATGGCTTTGTTCGAGGCATCAGTGTGGATGTGGAAAGGTAGGGCCCAGTTTGGACCTCTCAAGATTGGGGCAGACACCAACTTGTCCTTTAATTCATTCAAGGCCCTCTGACAATCGTCAGTCCATTTAAACTCCACATCTTTTGCCAACAAGCTAAACAATGGTGAGGCTAGCTTGCTGAAGTCTTTAATGAATCTTTTGTAATACCCTGCTAATCCTAAGAAACTCCGAACATCCCTTACCTTTTGGGGAGGTGGAACCCTCTTGATGAGAGCAATTTTGTTAGGATCCACTTGTAACCCTTGGCAAGAAATGGTATGGCCTAGCACGGTCCCTTCAGTCATCAAGAATTCACATTTTTCAGGACTAAGGGACAGGTTCATCTCAATGCATTTGGTTAGGACTTTTCCCAGATTGGACAATGCTTCCTTGAAGTTGGACCCATAAGGAGTGAAGTCATCCATATAGATTTCCACTGCATCATGGACCAGCTCCGAGAAGATGCTCAAGACGGCTCTCTGGAAGGTAGCAGGAGCATTGCATAGACCAAAGGGAAGAACTCGGTAGGCAAAGGTACCCCAAGGACAAGTGAAGGTGGTCTTATCTTGGTCTTCTGGGCTGATTTGGATTTGGTTGTACCCGCTAAACCCATCCAGGAAAGATAAAAACTTCTTTCCTGCCAATCCATCCAACACTTGATCTATGAAAGGTAGAGGGAAATGGTCTTTCTTGGTAGCTTTGTTCAGTTCTCGGTAGTCCACACAGATTCTCCACTTCCCATTTTTCTTGGGAACCAACACCAGAGGGGACACCCATTCGCTATCTGATATGGGGTAAATGAATCCGGCATCCAACAGTTTTTGCAATTCTTCCTTGACAATGTCCTTAAGGGCTGGATTCATCCTCCTCTGGGGTTGCCTAACCGGTTTACAATCCTCTTTGATGTAGATGTGATGGGTACAGACCGAAGGATGGACTCCTTTCATCTCCTTATAGCTCCAAGCAAAAGCATCTAGATGACTGGCCAACAGACTACACAGCTCCTTTTCCTGAGAAGGAGATAGGGAGGAGCTGATCTTTAACGTCCTCTCAGGGCCGAACTCCACATTCTTGACTCTGGGAGTGACAGGGTTGGTTGCACAAAGGTCCACTAAGGTGCTGGCTTGGGCATCCTCCACCAATTCCTCTAAGGTCAGTGCACTGGGAGGTGGATTCTGGATCAAGGTCTCATTCAAGTCATCCTCGGTTGGGGGGTCTCTTCTAGTGGTGTCTAGGGTGCACAAAGGTGCTGAGTACACCTCGTCCTCTTCTCCTTCCTCCAACCAAAGTGGTAATTCATGCTCTAATGAGGGTTGGGCAGGAGGGTATAGGACTAACTGCTTGGACATAGGACCATTTTTTATGGTCATGTTTCCTGCACGGCAACTTATGTAAGCAACTGCAGTGGCTAACCAAGGCCTTCCCAAAATAATAGGATATCTAGTGAGCTTTGCCTTTGGTTGCAGCACCAATAAATCTGCAGGATATTCCCAAGAGTCAACAGAGACCAAGACATCCTCCACAATCCCTTCGGGAGTCACGGTGGAGCGATCTGCTAGTTGTAGGACTGTCGAGGTCTTCCTCAAGGAACCCTGAAGGTTGAGTTTGAGCATGGTATCCCTGGTCATCACATTAATGGCAACCCCCAGATCAATCAAGGTGTGAGGTATGATGGTGCCATTGATGTGGACATCTACTACAGGACTCCCAGGATCTAGGTACTTTGGGCAGATGACTTGTCCCAACATAAGGTCAGACAGTTGTCCTATGACATTGATGGTTGAAGCATCCCTCTTTCGCCTGCTTGGGTGTTTGAAACACTTTTCCTTAACCAGTTTGTTGTATATTGGCACATCCTTGATGGCTTGGAGAAGTGGTATTTTCACACACAACTGCTTGAGCTCTCCCAGAAGCTCATCCTCCTCTGGGTTGGGTTGTGTGGTGGCTGTTAGTCTCTCAGGAAAGGGTGGAATAGCCTTTGGTTCACTTTCCTATTTGTCTTCCTCGTCCTCTGGGGGAGGAGGTTGGCGATCCGGAAGAGTCTTTCCAGATCGCAGATTGATCTCCTGGATCTCCACAGCATAGGTAGGGCATGATGTTTCCCTAGTGTATACCTGTTGGGCCTGTCTGTTGTTGGGGTTCGGGTTCGGTTGAGCAGGCATTTGAGGTTGCCTTGGAGGAGCAGGAGGTAATGGTTGAGGTTGAACTGGTGGTGGAGGCAAAATGGCGGGAGGAGTGTTGTACTGGGGCCTCCACCCCGATTGAGGTGCATTCCACTGAGGCTGTGGCTGGGCATGTGAGTGATATGAATGAGTAGTGGGTTGAGGATGGTACTGAGGTGGATAAGACCATGGAGGGGGTATAGACCAGGAAGGATGAGCAGGGGGACCCCAGGAAGGCATAGGAGTAGATTGGTTGGGGCTGTAATAAGCTTGGGCTGCCCCTTGCATCCCCTGCTGGTAAGGTCTAGGTCCTTGTGGCCTCCTTTGGTTGAGGAAATAGAGAGGTTCGGTGGGGGCTTCTGTCCCTTGATACATGGATTTAAGCCCAGGTAAGGTTGGACATTGATTTGTGGGATGGTCCTCCTCACAAACGAAACATACTTCAACCGAATGCAATGGGCATTCGTTCTTAGGGTGTCTCCTTGTACACCTAGGGCAGAAGATAGCCAAGGCCCTCTCAGCTTCTTCCTTCTTCTGCTGGATCCTGAATGTATCAAGTTGCATGGCAATGGTCTGTCTCACCTCACTTTTGAGATCCTCTAATTGATTTGCAAACTCATGTTTGGAGAAAGGAATACCAGCTGAGAGGAGGTTTCCTCTACCTCGTTTCCGGGCTGCCCTAGAGTGGTTTCTAAACACAGTCTTTATGTCCTCATAAGGCAGTTGGTAAATATCTCCTCCAACTAACATGTGAAGGGTATCTAAGAGGTCTTCAAGGACTCCTCGGAGCAGGACCAACTTGAGGGATTCAGGGTCAAGTGTGAACCTGGCCCGTTTATAGCTAAGTTGGAACCTTTCCTCATAATCCTCTAAGGACTCATCATTTCCCATGGTCATCCGAAAGATTTCTCCCTTGGTTTTCTTGGACCTACAGTAGTCCCGGTATTTAGTGTTGAAAGCTTGCTGCATCTGAGCCCAAGTGGTGATACTGTTCCCAGGTAAGCCCATGAACCAACGTAATGCTGCATCCTTAAGAGTTGAAGGGAAGAGTTTCAGCTTCTTCTCATCTTCAGTATAGTCATAGGTTCGACAAAGGACAGCAAACTCAAACAGGAAGGTATCAGGATCTTCAGTAGTCAGTCCATGGAAGTGAGGTAAAGCGGAGGGGCTAATGTTCTTCATTTTCATGTCTCCATTGGTCCCTCGGATGGGGAAGGCACCTTCTATTCTCTCATCTTCTCCTCTATTGTCAGCCATAGCTTCAGATGGGATGGTCTCTAATTCTTCTTCTGCTATAGGATCTTCGTATATCTCAGGAGGTTCACCTATAGGTTCTTCTGGATCACTGTCACCGAAGAAGAGAGAAGGGTGACTCAGTGATGTAGTGGGGGTGTTGGGTAAGAATTTGCCTATTTTATCTCGGTTCCTACGAGGCATGAAATGGAAAGACTTTTGATTGCTTTTGTTTTTTTTCTCTGGTACCTGCAAAAACTGAAACAGATTGATCTACAACTAACTATCTTGCTGAAATGAAAATGCAGAATTGAAATGAAAGCAGGAAAGAACTAATCTACTTTGCTCAAATGGAATTGCAGGAATGGAAATGCTAGTCTATGCTTGCAGAATTGAAATGCTAATCTATGCTTGCAAAATTGAAATTGCGGAATGGAAATGTTAATCTATGAAAGCAGGAAATGTCTATGCTATTGTTGCAGAATGGAAATGAAATAAACTACTTGGCAGAAGGCGAGAGTAGGAAAATAGAAGAAAAGCAACAATTACTAATACTCTGACGCTTCCCCGGAAACGGCGCCAAAAAGATGGTGGGCTCCAGTATTGTAGCAATAATGCTACAACTCCTGGAGCTTCCTTCTCTAATTTTATCAACCCGGTAGTTCGTAACAAACTTGGAAGCGACGGTGCTGTATGCACAAGTACTAGCTCTTGTCGCAGCTGTCACTTGGTCAGCTGGCACAAGTCCGCTAGGGCTCAAGCCAACTTCTATATGTTCTCAGAAGAAGCTTTTTAAGTGATGAACGAAAGCTATCTCAAAGGAGATTAACCTACTTTGCAAGAATGAACTAAAAGCCAACAAAACATGGAAACCCTAGTAAACCCTAATTTTACCAGCTTAATCCTTACGATGCAATGGTGGGAATGCAACTTCTAAAAGTGATGCCATTACTTCTATTGAGATGAGATGCATGTGTCTAAACTACTTTCATCTGAAGAGAACAAGTTTTTGTATTTTTGCTCAAGTGGTTGGAGTTATTATGACTGTGCTTCTTACTGGGTCTTGACTGTGCAGGGGTAGATCAAGGGGAGGAAGGCTTGGAAAAGGTCAGGAGGACTCTGAGAGGGTCTAAGGGGTCCCTAACATCATTCCACATGAGTTCACAAAGTTCAGATGCCTGGCAACCGTGTTTGCAAGCTTCTACAGGATGTCTGCAGGGGGTCCTACAGGAAGTTCAGGATTTCTACAGGAAGTCTGCTAATTTCTACAGGATGTTCTGCAATAGGATTTTTGGGTGATGGATGAGTGGATGAGCTGTATGGGTGGATAGGGAGGATGAGAGGGGAGCTTGTGATGGCTTATGGATAGAGAGATGAGATGGAGAGGGGGTGTGTAAAGCTGGTTGGTCTAGAGGAGGGTAGAGGCAATGGAAGGCCGAAAAGATAAAACAACGTGGATAATAGAAGAGTTGGGAGGCAAATGATCTAACTGGGAGATAAGTAGATGGCCTAGGTACGGCTTAGAAGGATAAGGAAACGATGGAGTGGTGCTGCGCATTGTAAATGAAACAAATCACCCCTGTCTTGCGTATAACCGAAATGTCATCAACCTACTCTAACTGTTTTATTAGAAACCAAAGAACAGCAGTGTCGTTTTTAAGGGAAAATCGTGCATGATGCTGAAACAAAGAGTTATTGCTCAAGATCTAAATGCATGGACACTTCTACAAAACGGAAATATTACGTTAAAGCTTGCATGAACATGTGAAACTGTGTTTTTGGTAGTTGGCACGGTCTGCACTCCCAATCTCTAAACAGAGGTGGAAGTGAGTGTGCAATCAACCCTTTTTTGGAGCTCTGATTAACTCTAATCTCCTTACTCTAATCTAAACTACTGAAAGCAACTTTGTTCATAACACTAACCTATGTAACCACACCAAGAAATCTGAATCAACAAACTGTGTTTCCAAGTGCATGTAAAGGAAAAGAAATATAATGCTGAAAGAAAGAAAGGTAACAATACAAAGAAAGGAGGCCTATTGCTCTCAGGTTGGGCCCAACCCTGAGAGCTATAGCTCCTCTAAGAACTCAGAACTG
Source organism: Pinus tabuliformis (assembly GCA_031772625.1). Taxonomy (NCBI): domain Eukaryota; kingdom Viridiplantae; phylum Streptophyta; class Pinopsida; order Pinales; family Pinaceae; genus Pinus; species Pinus tabuliformis. The sequence goes on from CM062809.1 coordinate 22,471,716, forward strand.
AACTCGAATCTGCCTGCCTTTTATTAAAAGATCATAGTCATAAGTCTAACAACATGCCAAAAATGGCTTACAAAAAGCAAAACAAAGCTATAGCTCGTAATTCAGAATCTGCAACAAAGGTTCAAAAGTTCCCATCGAAGGCTACAGCCTTAATATTTATACATTATGAGGGCCAAGCTGGCCTCCTAAATTAGTGGGGCTTGGCTGACCAACTAAAAGTAAACTGTTGTTCCCTTAGAATCCGTTGGCTGCCTTCTAGCTCGGTGGTGATAGCTGTTGGAGCTCGGAGTTAGGGTGGAGATCACGAGGAAGGTCATTCAAGGATGTGGACAACCTTCCTACAAAACCGCAATGCCACCTTGGCTGTCTCCTTGCCTTCATCTGCGTGGTTTTGCTCCATTTAATGTCAAAAAACCTGAAATAAACATGTATTAGCCACCTAGGAATAGTGACTGCCCTCCTTCCTACAAATAACATGAATATACTAAAAAATGATGCATAAGTGATGAAAAATGAAGGGTTGAGCAAGGGTAAGTAGGCCAAATGAGCCCAAAATGTTACCAAATTTGGGGCTCATCAATGGTTCCTCTTATGATGGAAGAGGTCTTATCTCTTTTGTTTGTTCCATCTTTATAGGGTAAAGGATCCCAAACAAATTCCCTCGGCTCTATCCAACTCAACCATTTACCAGACTTTCGTTCACGAAGCTTCTAGAGTTGGAAGCTTCGACTCCATTTTTAAAAACTCTAAAAGAGAGGATCGGCGTGAGTGATGAAGGGCTCACTTGTGCCATTCGGTGCTAGGTATGGTTTCAAACTACGCAAATCGGCACAGGGAAGGAACTGAGCACTAGCGTCGGTCTTGAAAACTAGGATTGAAGGAAGATTCTTGGGAAGTGATGCAAGAGGGGAATGTGATGCACATGAATAGGGATGGAAAGGCATGCTCTTCATGATGGGAAAGCATATAGATTTCACTATAGAGGTCCTCCAGGATCGAGGAACAGGGAGTACAAAAACAGTGACAAAATGTTGTATAACAATATTAAACATACCCAACAGTATCCCACTTGTTATTTTCTTTGCATATAGGGGATCAAGAGAGTACTTAATCAACAATCCATGGAAATAATGCCCATTGTTTCTCTACACAAAGAGAACTTTTCAATTCTCACATATTTTTTGAACGAAATTACAACATTCTTAAAAGTGTCCAGCTTCACTAGCTACACCTTCTTGTCTTCAATCATATCTCTCACAAGGTGATATTAAACATCAATATGGTTTGTCTTATAATGATATGATGGGTTATTTAGTAGGAATATTGCAATATAACTATCATAATCTATCCTCATAACTCATTTATTAACCCACTATCCATAAACAATCTCTATAACCATATTCCTTCCTTACTTACATGAGTGGTTGCTATGCGTTCAACTTCTATAGTTGAGACTGCCACTATATATTATCTCTTCCTTACCCAACTAATTACTCCTCCAAATACTTTAAACTCATACACTCTTATGTGTATTCTGTGATCTAGATCCCTAACCCAATTTACACAACAAATCCATGTATGTCCAACACTTCGTCCAATCTAGTCTTCCTCGGTAACATAATCCATAACTAGTAGTGCCAAAAAATACATGAAAACACTATTTACTTTTTCCTAATGCTCCTTCTCTAGTTTTGATATATACCTGAATAATACACCCACTACAAGTGCAATGTGCAATCTAGTACATAACATTTCATACATCAAAATTCCAACCACATTAGCATATGGAACATGAGACACGTCCTCTTCCTCTTCCCGTGTCTTCGAAGATTGTTCTCCAAATAACTTTATGCCTACATGAATAGGGACATTTACCAATTCCTTCATATTAAACCTCTACAATAATGTGTTCAAATATTTCCTTTGATTTAACCAAAATTTCATGTTTTCTCAATCTCTTTCAATTTACATGCCCAAAATGAAATTTTAGCACCAAGATTTTTCATGTCAAAATTAGAACAATTGTGTGTTCACTTCCTAGATGATCTCTCTATCATTTCCAATTAGTAGCATATCATCCACATACAACACCAAATAAATAAGATGATTACTAACAAATTTGAAATACACGCATTGATCTGATTTTCTCCTTGTGAAGTGAAGTTCAAATATATAAGTACCAATTTTTTGATAATACATCCTTACTTATTCCTTTAACCCATATAGGGAATTTTTTAGCTTGCATACTAGCTCTTTCTTTGCTTCCATCATAAAGCCTTCCAGTTGCTTCATGTGTATTTCTTCTTATATATCCCCATGTAAGAATGTTGTCTTCATGTCCATTTGTTCTACATCAAAATTAAAATAAATAGTAACAAATAAAAGAAATCTAATAGAATTTAACTTGGCGACAGAATAAATTATTTCACCAAAGTCAATTCCCTCTACATGGGAATAATAAATTGCTACTAACCAAGATTTGTATTTCTCTTCTCTACCTCACGCATTTGACTTCTTTTTAAACACCCATTTTTTTCCAATGGGCTTTCTACAAGCCGAAAACTCCATGAGATCCCAAGTTTCATTCTTGTCTAAGGTTGTCATTTCTTCAACCATGGCCTTTTCCCAAAGTTTTCCATCCTCTAAATTCATTGCTCCCTAAAATTTCTAGGATCATCATTATTAATAAAAAAATATAAAAATAAATGGAAATTATGTGTATCATATCTTTCTAGTTTCATTCATTCCCAAGCTAATATCCTCGATACCAGAGCATGTGGTTCTTCTTCATTTGATTCTTGTTCTTTTGTACAGTCTAATTCATCATCCTTCAATTCAAACTCTATCTTCTCCATCTTTGTAATAACCCTAAATTAATCCTAAATTTATAATGTATACATATGACACTTATGCTTGTTAGGAGCCAAAAGACAACATTCTCCATAACACTCTGATTCAGACAAGGACAATCCTCACCCTATGGAGGACACTTCTCTCGTACTTTTTTCGTCCTCATAGATTCAAGGGGAGTGGCGAAAGGTTGAGAAGAAAAAAACGAGAAAAACATAATTTCCTCCCCATATGTACATTATTTATTCCCGTTCTTACTTTCTGGTTATTTCCTTTTTGTGACAACAGTCTTTTGTTCTGCTTTATGCATATGCACCTCAGCATCTACAAAATGTAATTTTGTTATAATTAATAAAATTATGAATTTTCCTTATAAAAAAAAGACACTTATGCTTGTTAGTCGATACATGATATCTAGGCTAGTGAACCAGGTTATGTTTTGAGGCCAAAGTGCATATGTGATTAGACTATAGCCTATGAACTAAAATATAATCAATGCTAATAGATGTAACAAGTAAACACATATGTATTAATAAATAACACCACAACTGCAGACCATGGGACAAAAAGAATACGAGGGCATAGGACTCCACAAGATGGAAAGGTGAGGAGGCAGAACCAAGGCATGGTTCCTAGGGAATTTTTTTTTACCAATATAATATTCCTAAAGTAACATTATGGGATGATAGTAAAATATATTATAATGTTATAACCTATTTTTATATAGGAATATATATATTAATCTATAAATAAAAGGTAAAGGGAGGGGAATAATTATTTAACCTTGTTTTTCATTAAAGACTACCAAGGGATGACTACGGTGCTAGTTTTGGGGAGAATAAAGGGATCCCTAGATACTACGCTGAAGACCCTAGGTGGGTCTGGGTATGAGGTCACTTCTCCTTGGATTTCCTTAGGGATGCTTCAAAATATAGAGAGAGAAGTGTAGAGATTGGTGTCCCTGTATAGGCTTGGAGGGTACTTGTAGATGCCTGATGGTAGTTGGAACTCTTAGAAGACACAAGGCTTTGATATATCCCTAGTCAGCTTGAGTTAAAAACCCTAGAAGGGTAGTGGCACAACCTAATGGAATACATGTGCATAGAACATGGTGCACTACCTTAGGTTGTGTGGTTTGATGGGGGATGTGAAACTATTGGTTGGAGGTTGCTAGTTTGGTACCTTGTCCTTGTATATGTTTGGTACTAGTAATTTACTATAGTTGGATTTAGGTAAGCATTTATGCAGGTGGATTTATGGCCCAATCTAGGGGTTGATTCGCTACTGAGATATTATAAGAAACATGGTCTATGTTGGGGTGGAACATCCAAGGTTTGCATCTAATCAGTGGATTTCATTAGATAAGTGTTTAAAACCTATTTTATAGCATATCTATTGTTTATTGTTTATGAATTCCATGCATGTTATTATGTTGTTTTATTCATGTTATGTGTGTGTTGTATGCTATTATGATATTAGTATCAAAGTGGGCGACATCACCCCAACTGAGTGTTTAGGGGATGTTACGAGTGGTATCAAAACCAATGTTGAAACATTGGGCTTGCATGGGACAAACAAAGAACACAAAGGTGAAAATATTAATAGGCCTACAAACTATTTGACCAAGTGTGCAAACCAAATTTGGTTTCATGGACTTTTGATTGAAATCTTTGATAGACATGGAATATAATGATTCTGGGTTATGCATTAAATGAGAAAGATATGGGGGCTTTAATGTTGTTTTGAGAAATGACCACAATGGTTCTAGATTATGCACTAAATGGGAAATATATGGAGGATTTAAGGTTTCTTCAAAAAATTTGATTGGTAGGTGTGAAACCTAATTCAAAAATGTTTTTGAATGTCCTATCAACATGTGCTAGCTTGGTAAAGTTTTTAACCCTGTACGGTTAATTGTTGCAAGTAGATTCTTATAAAATAGAAAAGATGCAACGGAAAACATACCCATTAACATAGAGATTTCACCCCAAAAACCAGGAAAACCAGAAATATTTTTCAGTATATATTCTTCTTTACAATATCACAACACAATATCTATATATCCCACAACATCCATAAAATAGCATTCCATTTACCCTCGATTAGAACAAGAGCATAGTTCCATAACCGAAACTACATAATCATGGGCTGAAACATCATGTGCCACAAAACCATAAAAGGTGAAAACCATGTGCCAAAAACCACCAAACATAGACACAAAAAATTGTCCATTTATTTATTTATTTTAAATAATTTTCAAGGAGGCTTCTTCTCCCCCGCAACCTCCCCAAACAGGGGGGCAGGGGGCTACCACACCTCTTATGGCCCCCCTACTATACTTATCACAATGTACTAGCATATGAAGGTAGTTGTGCAAAAAATATAACACAGACCCAACATTCTCCTACTTATTATTTTCTTTGTAGATAGGGGTTTGAAAGAGTATATGATCAACAATCCAAGGAAATAATTCCCATTATTTCTCTACACCAAGAGAACTTCTTAGTACTCACATATTTTGGTAATGAATCTACAACATTCTTCAAAGTGTCCAAGTTCACTAGCAATACCTTCTTTTCTTCAATCATATCTCTCACAAAGTGATACTAAACATCAATATACTTTGTCTTAGCCTATGGTATGTTGTGATATTTGCTATAAATATTTCACTCTAACTATCACAATCTGTCGTCACAGCTCATTGTACTAAACCAATACTTAAACAAAATATTTGTAACCATATTTCTTCCTTGCTTGCATTAGTGGCTACCATGCATTTAGCTTATGTAGTTGAGATTTCCACTAAAGATTATTTCTTGCCCCTCCAAATAGGATAAAAACATACCCACTTTTAGATATTCTATGATATAGACCTCCAGATCAGTGTACATCAACAAAGCCATGTATTTCCAACTTTCTATCTAATCATGGTTTTCCTTGATAGAACAATCCATAGCTAGTAGTGCCATAGAGATACCTCAAAACCATATTTAACATTTTCTAATGCTCCTTATTGGGTTTTGACATATACATGCTCAATACTCCCAATGCATGTGCATTGTATGGTCTAGTACATACCATTGTATACATCAAACTTCTAACTATAATGGCATATGGAACACGAGTGTTGGCTTGATGGGTCCTGACCCAAGTTCAGAGTTAGTTGTGCCAACCAACAAAACCCTAAACTGCTAGCCCTTTCGGAAACAACCTGCATAGCACAGGCTACAATCTCACCCGAAGCAGTATCAGTAGATGAAAGAATCAGGTTTCTGCATCCAAAGGTTTGTGTGATGGGTTTCTGTTACTTCTATGGCTTTATCTTGACCTTCGTGAACCCTAGCCCTTTAAATGCAAAAATCACAGTAACTTACAGAAACAGCATCTAACCCTTCAAGGAACACATTAAACATTCATAACATCATGTAAACTACTAGATCCACTATTTTCATGCACCAACTAAGTGTTCCTTTAGATAATTGCATAAATCAGAGTGAATACACATAGATTGCATAAGTAAAGATAAAGGCACAGATACATAAGTATAGGTTCAAAAATAATCTTTATAGATATAATATTTATGTTACAAACTCTTCTTCCCTGCGCACACAGCTGCAAGGGTCCACACACTCAGCTTGCGGACTTACCAAGGTCTCTATGCACACAGCTGCATAATCCTTCCCCTTTGCCTAATTATAGGAAACAGACTTTCCTGCCTTAGACTATGTTCCCATACAATGATCTTCAATTAATTCATGACCTACAATGACTTGCTATGACTCCTTTATATAGTTTCTTCTTTTACAATACCATGGTTCACGAATAATGGGTGGGACACAAAACATATTATCTTCTAAAAAACTAAGGGACTAAAATCCCTTTTGACTCTTATGACCTTCACGCTTCTCTCCTCAAAATGCAGAGACTTTACATAATTAACAAAATTGATGTTATGAAACCAGCTCACAAAAAGATAGATGAACACCTTACAATTCAGCCTCTTTGAGGGGGCAACCTCCTTTACGTTACACAAATGAAAAATTCTTAGATGATACAAATGACAAGACCTCCTTTCTATATATAGTAGTCTAAGGGGTCATAATATAATCAGAGCCGACATAACAATAATAATGTAAGGGCACAACAATAACAATAATGGGCTTCTATGGGGCACAATAACAACAATATGGGGACTACATGAGTACAGCAATATAATAAGGGGGTTGTACTAATAACAATAAGGGGTTACACTAGTAGTATAGGGACCTAACATGCCCCTCTCCTTCAAAAAGTGTTGTCCTCAACGCTTGAGTAGTTCTTGATGCTTCTGTACAAATTCTTGTCCTCCCATGTGTAATCTTCAGCGGATAAGTTCTTCCACTTGATGAGATACTCTGAAATTGATTGATTTTGTAGCTGTTGGGTTCTTGCTTTTGTGAATGCTCCAGGTTCCAATATGATTTTTCCTTGCTTGTAAAGTTTTGGCAATATTATTTAAATTGGGATCTTCTGCAACTTTTGAATGAGTGGCCACACTTCTTTGTCCTTCTTCCATTCATCCCTTGCTTGATGTATCCAATCTGGTTGGATAATAGAAATAGCACAAAACAATGCTTCCACGTCCTCATCCTTTCTTGAGAGTGCATCTGAAACAACATTTTGCTTCCCTTTTTTGTAGATGATTTCAAAGTCATAACCCAACATATTTGTGACCCATTTTTTCTGTTCTTCAAAAGATAATCTTTGTTCTAAAAATTATTCAAGACTATCATGATACAGTTTTACCTTGAAGTGTCTTCCCATTAGGTAGGGTTTCCATTTCTTAACTGCATTAGTATTGCCAACATTTCCTTCTCATAAATTGCTTGCTTGAGAGGTAGACATAAAAATACCCAATCGCCTACATCAAAACTTCTTTCACTGCAATGTTGATCTGCCTGTTGTTTCATTTGATTCTGCACCAAAGTGGCGTTATCCTTTAAAAGTTGGAGAACTTGTTGTTGATGCTCGATGTGATCTTTCACTACTTGAATCTTTTTCTTCTTGATATGTCCTTCTATCTTGAGAGTTTGAGGAGTGGTAATTTCTTCCAATGCATTACAAGATATGGTTGGACTCATTTCTTGATGCTCGATGTGATCTTTCACTTCTTGAACATTTCTCTTCTTGATATGTCCTTCTATCTTGGTAGTTTTAGGAGTAGTAATTCCTGCCAATTCCTACAAGATATGGTCAGATTCATTTCTTCTTTCTTGATGTGATCTTTCACTTGAACCTTTTTCTTCTTGATATGTCCTTCTATTTTGAGAGTTTTAGGAGTGGTAATTCCAACTAATGCATTACAAGATATGGTCGGATTTATTTCTTCTTTTTTGATGTGATCTTTCACTTCTTGAACCTTTTTCTTCTTGATATGTCCTTCTATATTGAGAGTTTGAGGAGTGGTAATTCTTACCAATGGTTTACAAGATATGGTCGGATTCATTTCTTCTTTCTTTGGGGTTGGGTCCTGGTGTATATTCTCTTCTTTTGATGTTTCTTGATCCTTTTCTTCCTCCTCTTCATACTCTATGTAAAATAATTTCTTCTCGGCACACTTATGACCTTTAGTGCATTTTCTATCACAATTGTAACAAAGCCCTTTTTCTCTTTTTTCTTCCAACTGTTGTGGTGTAAACCTTGTAGGTTGTGGAAGGATAGGAGAAGAAACACTTCCATAATTATAGTCATGAGTGGTTGGATTCCTTGTTTCCATAATTTCGCTTTCAATTTTTCTTGCCCACCTGAATGCCTTCTCCAATGAATCAGGTTCCCAAAGACGAACCTCATGTTGAATGTTATTCTTTAAAGTACCCATGAAGACATCAATCCTTTGCTTCTTTGGAATATCATTTACCCTTATATTCAATTTTTGAAAGTCCTCAATGTGCTCTGCCATTGGACACTTTTGTTTGAGATTTATCAATTGGCTAAAGAAGGTATTTCTCTTTGTATCCTCATAATGTGCTATCATTTCCTCCATGAAAATTGACCATGTGACAAGTAGTTTACGAGAATAAGCCCTTTATACCATAACAATTGATTCGGTTCTAAGTAATTAGATTCAATACATACCTTTTGTAACAGTGGTACACCATGTAGATCAAAATATTTCTCCATCTGTAGTATCCAATTTACCGGATCCTTACCATCAAACTTCCTCATCTCGCTTTTTCTTTATTTGAGGAGCTCTATCTTGAAACGACTGTAACTTTATAATTTTGGATCTTCTAGTTATGAAATCCTGACCTGCAGTAGCCCTCTTTGTCCTCTTTCCAATGCCACTAGTCTAATCGAAATTGGATTCTCCAAGAAAGCATTATGCACAATCACCCAAGATGACCTGATTATACACCTTTTCAGAATAGCGAAATTGTATGACATGCTGTAACGAATAAAATATATAAATAATATAAATATAATGTAAAAGATAATAATCATAAATAATAGTTAGTTAAGCTAGTAATTAGGTTGAAGAGGCATGTCTAATAGGACATGACTCTTCATGAAGAGACACTTGCTTGGTATATAAGCAAGCCTCTCGTTCTCATTTGTAAATCATCATTCTTATTCTTATTCACATATTTAATATAATATTTATATCCTTAATGGATAATTTGATATTCCAAGTCTTTTGGAGTAATTAATTTCAAAGAAGGAACTTTGTTCGCTTCATGTGGTATCGGAGCCACGTTGGCTGATCACCAGGCCTTTGGCTATCAACCTATCATCAACTTCGTTGCTGTCATAATTGAAGCGTTTCGCTACATATTGGGAGATTCTCCATTTTTTTGGTCTTTGGCCATTATTTAAAAAAAATAATAAAGAATAAATAAGAAGGGTATATAAAAAGAAAAGAGGAAAGGAAATAATATATTCTCAACAAACAAACAAAAAAATTGAAAAAAAATAAATATATATATATATATATATATATATATATATATATATATATATATATATATATATATATATATATATATATATATATATATAAAGGGTTTTACATTATTGATAAAAGTGCATAATAAAGATAAGCGGGAATCTTTTCAAGTATATTTAAAAAAAAATTACGTGGAGAAGCCCGTGGTTTTAGAAACCAATGGTAATTTCCTGTGGTTTTAGAAACCAATGGTAATTGCCTGTGGTTTTAGAAACCAGTGGTAAGTTTTACATTTTACGTGGAGAACATTGACCGAGGTTTTAGAAACAATTGCCCATGGTATTTTAGAAACCAATGGTAATTGCCCGTGGTTTTAGAAACCAGTAGTAAGTTTTACATTTTACATTTTACGTGGAGAACATTAACCGAGGTTTTAGAAAACAACCCATGGTAATTGCCCATGGTATTTTAAAAGTGAAAGATATTTTGATAAGCATTGGAGAAAAAAGGTGTGATCTAAATAATTTTAATCGTTCAAATCTAAAGATTGTGACCGTACTAAAAGTCACGTCTCATCCAAATTAGTCACAACTCATCCAAATTTTCGAAAAAAAAATATTATTATAATTATAAAAAAATACTATATAAGCCTTATATAGTTACATATAAAAGGAAAAGTGGGTCTCAAAAAAAGTATATATAGTTTTATATAATTATAATTTTATAATATATATAAATTAAAATTATATAATATATATAATTTATAATTATATATATTAAAAAACAAATTATTGTTATATAAAATTTTATTAATAGAGTGAACAAAAAAGAAGAAGAAGAAGAAGAGAATATTTGAAATATATATATATATATATATAAAGGGAGATAAATAAGTTATTAAAAAAATAAAAATAAAAAAATTTCCATACAAAGTTAAAATGATGAAGGAAGAAAGGTTTTCCTATAATGGTCTTTCAGTTACAGATCATAGAGTAATTACATTAAAAGGAAATATCCAAGGAAGAGAAGTTAATGTCGCCATCAACCCAAGCAATGATAAAAATTATATCAACATCAACTTGGCAAATCAACTATTAATTCCAGAGCTAAGCATTAGTGTAAAGAAAAATATTTTTGACCAAAACAAGTATAAAATTAGTGATCTACAAGTGACAATAGGCCATTATGACTACATATCTCAATTTCATGTTGTAAGGTCAGATATAAACACTGACATCATACTCGGTCAACCCTGGTTTAAGGATCTGGGTACATTCATGTTAAACATAAAGAAACAAGTTTTGACGTTTCCTTATAAAGGGAAGATGGTCATGTTTCGAGACATAACAAGTAAATCAAAATCAATAAAATCTTCATTAGAAGACCTTAAGGATATCTCAGATTTGATGTTTCAAGATAACGAAAAAACTATATCAAAGAAGCAAAAAGAGCTTGAAGAAGTCATCTGCAGCAGAGACACAGAAATTTCGAGCCTAAGAGGTCACCAGGAAAAGCTACTCGAACAAGTCAAGAAGACTAAAGTCTCAAAGAAGGAACTCAAGAAGCACTTATCAGAACAAGAAGAGGAAACTTTGTGTTTAAAGAACCTTAGTAAAAATTTATTAGAACAAATCAAAGATCTAAAAGATGAAAATTTTAAAATTCAAAACACTGAAAATAAGGTTGATAAATCAGAAATCAAAGAACTTTTACGACTGAAAGACCATAATCAAAGTCTACTCACTCAAATTAAGAAGCTTAAGGATGATAAGAAAACATTAAAAGATAAGTTGGAACAATTCACTCAAGAAGAAGCATCGGAATCTCCCGTCGTAGTAGTCCAAGTTGAAAGTAAGGGAACGAATACCGATCCAGTGAATATGACAACTCAAGAAGACAAGCTAGTTGAAGAAACGACACACGTAGATGTTGCAGTTCAGAGAATGGACATCCCAGGTGAATGTTCCATAACCAATTCAACAACATCTTCGCCAAAAGAAAATCTAAAAACTCCATATCGACATCCGAATCACGAGAGTAGACCAATCAACCATGCTACGTATCGGTACCATCCAGACCAGAAACAACAAATTGATGTTTCAGAGAATAATGACGTAAAATCAGTCCAGTCTTATGCTAACAAGTCGTTACAAAATTCCAGTGATCAGAATGCGATACAGAAGATTAATCTAGGATGGTTTGATCCCTTCTCAATGCGACAATTTTGTTTGTCACTAAGAAGATCATATCAGCTTGTATCGACGAAGATGACTGTTCCAAGAGAGAAAGACTTTCAAAGCCGAAAAAGAGATCAAGCTTTTTTTCATCGACAAGCTTTGAGGACAAAGCTTTTTGAGGAAGGAGGCAATGTAACGAATAAAATATATAAATAATATAAATATAATGTAAAAGATAATAATCATAAATAATAGTTAGTTAAGCTAGTAATTAGGTTGAAGAGGCATGTCTAATAGGACATGACTCTTCATGAAGAGACACTTGCTTGGTATATAAGCAAGCCTCTCGTTCTCATTTGTAAATCATCATTCTTATTCTTATTCACATATTTAATATAATATTTATATCCTTAATGGATAATTTGATATTCCAAGTCTTTTGGAGTAATTAATTTCAAAGAAGGAACTTTGTTCGCTTCACATGCCACGTGTTACTTTTTTGACCTTTGGATCTGAAAAATACATACAATAAACTATAGTCTGTCCTCTTTCTGTAACTTCTGACGAAATTTCAATCTGATGCTCAGAGAGAAAGTTATGACGATTTTCCCAAGGTCACCTGTTTAAGATGTAATTCGGGAGTCTACAAAAACCCTAACTTCCTCAGATCATATATCCAAAAATATAGCAAGACAAAATCTAAAATTCGGACCTGAGGTTCATACCGATGTCTTCTCAAATGGGTTTTTTCTCTAGCTTTTGAAACTTCGTAGTGAAAATGTTATAGCGAACATTCCACGATGACCTGTTTTAGATGAAATTCTAGAGCTTGCAAAAACTATAACTTCCTCAGATCATATCTCTTAAAATATAGCAAGACAAGCTCTGAAATTCAAACCCGAGGTTCAGCGAGATTCATCTCAAATGGATTTTATTTTTAGCTTCTAAAATGTCGCAAAAAAAAAAGTTATAGTGAAAATTCCACGATGACCTGTTTGGAGCAACGAAACCCTAGAATCCAAAGCTCTGATACCAAATGTTATGAAACCAGCTCACAAGAAGATAGAAAATATAGATGAACGCCTTACAATTCAGCCTCTTCGAGGGGGCATCCTCCTTTACATTACACAAATGAACAATTCTTAGATGATACAAATGACAAGACCTCCTTTCTATATATAGGAGTCTAAGGGGTCATAATATAATCAGAGTCGACATAACAATAATAATGTAAGGGCACAATAATAACAGTAATGAGCTTCTATGGGGCACAATAATAACAATATGGGGACTACATGGGTACAAAAATATAATAAGGGGGTTGTACTAATAACAATAAGGGGTTACACTAGTAGTATAGGGACCTAACAATTGATTACAAAATTTAGCCCAGGGGACCTTGACCCAACAAACCCCCAACACAATTTTGTGACTTGTCCTCGAGTCACTCTGCTAGTGGCACCTCGATATTTGCCTGTGGCTCACTGAGCTCAATATTCCAAACCTGTAGGTCTGATGTTCCCTGCGTAGCAGCTTGTTGCACTTCTTTAACCAAATTTTTAATACTTGGGCCTTCAACTAAAAGGCTCATGGTCCTTTGAGTCTCATGCATCCCTTTTAGCTTACTCTGCACTGAGAGAGTCAACTGACTAGCCTCATCTACTCATGGTTGTGTCCTTGAAGAGATGATCACTTCCTTGTGATGCAGCTCATAAATCTCATTTTAGATGAGCTTTCATTCCTGCAATCTAGCGAACCTTTGCAATGGATCCAAGGTTCATGCAAGTGATCGAATTTCATCGAACTGCCTCTAGTTTTCCTTGATGTCAACTCCAATCTTTTGTAAAGTTGGATCCTCCTGTAGTGAGGTACATAACTCCATGGCTTGCTCAAATAGCTCAGTGCAGCTCTTGACTACATCTTCCAAGGTGGTCATTCCTTCTTTAATAGTAGATCTACACTGCTCTCTAACTTATCAAGGAGTAGTGGGTTGCAGCTTTAATTGTAACTTTAATATCTATAGCTGCAGCTCAAATCGGACTCAGCCAATTTCTTCCTTAGACTCTTTGACTGTAGCAGACATCTTTTAAATCTTCTCTGTAGAGGCTGTTTCTGCTGGAATCTTGAGCTCTGGATGCTCGTTGCAGGCCTTGGAATAGTAGCTTCCAGCTGTTACCTCCTCTTTTTCTTTGAGGGCATGTGCCTTTTCCTCAAAAAATTTATAGTTGTTAGTCTTTACCTCATTGATCACCAGCAGGGTGCATTACTCTCGTATCCTTAGTTCATTGGACACCCCTTGGTGCAGCTCGTGCAAAGTCTAAATGGGTAGCGCAACCAAATTCAGACTAAGAGTCTTCATTTGGAGTAGTTGTACCTACTCTTCAGTTGAGTCACCGCATAGGGACCCTTTTGGCAGTCATACCATGCGGAGATCCATGGTGACTTCAACATCCAAGGCTGACTCGCTCGCTTGATTTAGGCTTGCTTGCTTCCTACTCGCCTATGCACCGATGGCTGCATTGGAAGTATCACTTCATGTGAGAAGATCCATGCACTGTTAGCTTAGGAGTAGTAGCAGTGTTTTCTTTTGGTTTGTTTTCTTGCATGCATGTTTTCTTCTTACTTTTCATGTTTGTTTTCTTTCCTACTTGTTTGCTTACTCGCTTTGCTTATGCATTTACTTCTTCTTTTGCTTTGTTTTGTTGTTTATTTTCTTGTTAACATTCGTAGGTTAGTTTCGCATGAAACCGTGTGCATCTCTTGAAACAAGTTGGGTAAAGTACAAGAGGACCTGTGCAGTTATCAATACTTGGTTATCTGTCGTCCTATCTCTGTATGAAGAACTTGTTGTCTTCAGTCCATGATACATCAATGGAAAAATACGTCCTGATTGAAGTGAGCCTTGGTGAAAATACAACGCTTGCGCGCTAACTAGTGTCACCTACTCTAGTCAGTTGTTTTGGGTTAACCCTTGTCAACTTAGTCAAGTAGAGTAAGGTGAGGAGAAAACCTTAACAAGAACATCAAAGTTATATACAAACTACTTCTCTGAAGGAATAACCTCTTCTGCTCTTAATAAATCAGGATGCTTCTTCTGCCTCTAAAACGAATAAATGCTATGCACAATTATGAAAATGAAAATGTGAACAAAATTTGAAAAATGAAAATGAATAAGGTAAAAGAAAAGAAAGGCTTCCTGTGCAAAGAGGTGATACAAGTAAATCCATCGGGGTATTGACCAGGCTCGTTGGCAGCGGAGCCATGCTTATGCTCTTGTGTGACTCTACCAAGGTACTATCCAAGCCTGCTGGTAGCGGAGCAACACAAGAGATGAGACTAAAACTCTGATGATTACATGGCTTGTGCACCAATATACCCCTCATCCCCAATCAAAACAAATTTTTGACTTGGCTTGGAATGTGTGTTGACTGGCCAAGAGCTTGGCAAATGCTACATCTTACAATAAAGCAAGTGTGGAAACCAACATGAACAGAGAACTCAACAATACTTCCGGTGGTGTTAAGACTTTATTTTCATGAACAAGGACCAATCAAAGACCTGGCGTTCTACTAGTGTGTTTCCAAGTGGTGTAGCAGCTACAACCACCCTCCAAAATTTTGCCTTAGCTTCATTTTGGATCCTCCATACCAACCAACCTTAGTAGCATGTCTTGCATTGTCAAGTACATAGGCTTCAACTGAGTTTCAGTAGTCTATCGGCCTATTCATGTCAGCTTGTTTGTCTCCCTCCTCCAGGCTGGCATTCTAAACTTATACTATTTGTTGGCTGAGACACTCCCCCAGAAAATTGTGTAATTCTGGAGGGGAACCAACCTTCCCTCTAGAAATTGAGCAAATCAGTTGGGCTCCATAATTGTGCAGAGTAGTCAAGCAATCCTCCTTCAGAAAACTGCGCAATCTGACTCTGCACTGCAGCTCAGCCCATAAATTACACAATTCTGGGAGCCAGTCACCCGCCGACCCCAGAAATTGCGCAATCCCTCAAGGACAGCCAGCCCAGCTCAGCTAATACACTGCAAAAATTTTCATCCCAAGTTCGCAGATCGATGCATGGACCTTTAGGGTCAACCGCTTTCCTCCATGACTAAGCAAAACTGGTTTGCATGCATGGGTTTCTTTTGCCGAAATAGCGAAAGGCAGCATGAAAAAGGCCTCCCTAGATTTAGGTATTTATTTTTAGCAACTGGAGGGTACATGCAAAGATTGCTTTAAAAGCCTCTCACTAAGTGTCGCTTTTTCCTAAATTTGTGGCATGCACATCATAATCTCTATCTTATAGAAAATTATGAACCGAACATTGCAAAGCTCATTCCTCACATCGATCTTGTAGCTCTAACATCCCACATCACATCCAGGAGTCTTCGGCACTTTCAGCATAGTTGTTTTAGGTTAAGTCTTCTTCTCATGTCTTACACTATGTTTCTGTTGCTTTTTGTGTTTTGCTTCGTGTGAGTGTTGTCTACTTGATTTCGATGAATGCTTGTTGTCATTTTAATATATGCTAGCTTGTAGAAGCACTGTTTCAGTTTTCATTTGCATCTCACTGTTATCGCATGCATGACACTGTTTTTGCACCGATAGTCACTATTGCGGCGACCCACTTCACACACATGCGTGTTTTCCCATTTTTTGAATCCCACACTTACTGTTTGCATGCATGATCATTCGCTCCTATTTACACTTGGTTTCACCATGCATTCAGACTTCTCATGTTTTCAGTTTCCCGTCAATGGGTCTAGGCTGCCCTAGCCCAGACCTTGCCTTGCCCGGTTAGCATTGCACATTTCTGGAAGTGAAAGCTCTGCCTTCCCTCCAGAAATTGTGCAATTTTGGCCCAGCACTGACCTCCAGGTCTGCATTGTACAATTCTGGGAGGTAGTGCCTTGCTGGTCCCAGAAACTATGCAATGCATTTTGTTGGTTTACATGTCACTGCTGACTAATATTGCACATTGCGTAGTTTCAATCCTTAACGGGCTAGATTGGACTGTGCATTGTGCAATTCCAATAATCAATTAGCCCCCTGGTCGCCTGTACTGTGCCTTGTGCAGTTTTGGCAGTCAGTCTCCCAGCCCCCTAGTGAAAATTGCACAATCTTCACAGACAGTCACACAGGTATGTTGCATGTCGGTCATCCAGTTTGTTTTGGTTTTCAACTAAAATATTCTTGTCATGAGTGTTTCTATGTCTCTAGGTATCACAGGTGTTCATCTACCTTTTAGCAGCACAAGTACAATGGCTTCCAAGAGAGCAGAGTCAAAGACACCGTTGAAGGCCGCAATTGGGGATGCAGTCGATCAAGTGTCTATGAACTTTCCTATCTATGAAGACATCAAGTTGTTCATAGACAAGTATATCAATATGAAATGGCAGTGACATCATAGTGAGCAGCACCATTAGCAGCAACAGAAGGTAGCAGACCTGCATGCGACAAATGCAAGAGGAAGGTTGTTGACAGTGCCGAGCCAGAGCAAGGTTGTGAGTTCAAGTAGATCCACTAGTGATGAAAGAAGATTTGGAGATTGAGGCTATGATGTGACAGCGCGACAATAGGATTGTGTGAAGGTGGAGAGAGAAATAGAAGAAGGAGTTGCAGGTGCTGAAGCGGCAACTCGAGGAAGAACAGGAGTTGCATAGACGAGAGATGGAGTTGCAGCAGGAACAGGTACAACAAGAGGAACAATATCCACAAACTGATGAAACTGTGCCCATACAGGTTATAGACCCAGGCCAACAGTTGGTACGGAGTAGACAGGGTGAGAAATGCCATCGATCGCATACAAGGGTGTTAAGGAACATGGATGTCATTATGTGCACACATGCGATCTAACCCATTGGCGCACTCACCGAGGCGAAGACAAGAAGCAAGTCTGACTAGAACTAAACATGTATTTTGACAAGTTGATGCGCATGGTCAACAACACACACTTGGAGATTAGCATAGACACTATGAATCAATATGTTTCTGGTCCAATTGCACTCGAGATGATGATGTGCATGTTATCAGACAAGTTGGAAAGAGGAGCCATATCTGTGTACTTGGATGCAACGCAGGAAAGAGTTCGCTTTTAGTAGGATATCAACTTTGAGCGTGCGAACACCATCACGGATGACCAAGCTTCATGTCAATTTTCCATCGTCAACCATCATGAGGATTTCAAAGAGTTGGTATTCCCACCATTGTCCGAGTCTTATTGATGTCTTTTATGGCTTGCTCAAACCATTTTGTCTCACATGGGTACATGTGCAAATTATATGTAACATCTTGTAAAGTGGAAGTCCAAGTGTCGATAGTGGAATGTAACAGTCATAGAGTAGTTGAAGAGTCATGAGGGTAGGTGAACAGTCAGAAAGGGGAATCCCAAGGGTCACCCCACCCTTTGCTATTTATAGTACCTCATAGCTCATTGTAGAGGATTTTGGTTAGCCAAGCTTCTAATAGGAGTATCTTAGAGAAAGCTTGGAGAGTATTTTAATGAGCCTTGGCTTCTCCACAGTGCATAGCTAGTACATCTCTTTGGAGGAGCAAGTGATAGTGACTATAACATTCTGTTATCGGGACTAGTGGTTGGTCATGGTTGTACTCTATGATTGGAACTTTCACTTCTTAATATAACATAACCATCATGTTTCATGCATATATTGTTATTGTATTTCAGTTATATGGGTTACTCTAACAATATATGTATATGTTTTCTTACGCATGTATGCATAAACTCTTTTTGTATATGTATGTATGAATCTTATTGTTTTGATGCTTCTGTGATCAATGCTTTGTGTGTAGTTTTCTTCCGGATTTCTCACATCCATGATTGTTTGTATCGACGTTTCAAGCCATCCACTGTGGCTCATCATCGGGATAGATCAGAAATTGTGTTGTTGGTTTAACCATCACTTTGGATTTTTGGTTCGCTTGCCTTCCAGTTCGTGATGCATCTTTGCTCGTGTGTTCCCTTCCAAGCTGCGTGTTCCCACAGGTTTCCAAGGGGAACACTCACTCCACCTTCCATGTGTTAGAACCATTCATGCACCTTCCTTGGCTTGCTTTGCATGTCATGCCCTTGCTACAAACAATGACATCCTACTTACCTCTGAGCACAACTGCGGTCAAGGCAATACCATATGACCCACTGCTGGGACTCCTACACCAAACGCTCTAAGGTCTAGTTGGGACTTCTTACAGGGGAGATCCCCTGACATGTTGGCGGGTCCAGCACCATCAACAAGGTCGAATACTATTATTTGAAGGGCTACTGCTATGCTTCAAATATTGATCATTAGCATAGTTTAAATATTCTAGAGGAGGCCAAGCCACCTACAGCCAATAATTCCATTTCCTAAGCTACTAAAAGTTTCCTAATTTTACTAACTGGCTTGTAATATGATATTTTATATTAATAAATCAGTTGGCTGAGATATTACTATTCATCATTGTAGAGTGTTATTTTTTTATATGCTAGATAAAGTTTTTATTCTTGAATGCATGTAAATTGTTTGACAAAAATATATCTATCACAAAGTTTTCTCTTGCCTTTTATTCAAAGTGTTTGACGAAACGTCAGCATGAAAAGTGTAAGTCAAATTCATGAAGAAATTATTAGAATGTTACAAAAACGGACATTAAAAAGGTATCAGAGCTTGTTTTCCTACCATCCTAAGGGGTTTTTAGAGAAAAATGCCTCGAAATAAGTTGCAACTTAAATTAGTTTCCTTAGTGGAAAAGGTGTATGCATGGTTATGGAAACTATTTGAAGACTATAACAAGAACCTAACAAAAGTGATAGATTAGGTTGAAGCATTGGCATCACAAATGTCAGGGGATACTGAAGAAAAAAAAAAAAACTTGTGAAGATCAAAAAGTAGAGATTGAAGTAGTCCCACAGGTAAATAATGGTTTAGATAAAGATAAGGAAGAAAAAATCATCGAGAATGATATGCCTTGTGACATATTAAAGGTTTGTGGCTATATCAATAAAGATAGCAATGATGGAAACATTGTTTCATAATTGTCAAAAGTACCATTAAAGGGGAATGGTGTGCAAAGTATGAAAAGGTTGAAGCAGATGCGGAGGTATCTAATCTTCCTTTACTGGAAAAAAAAAAAAAAAAAAAACAAAACAAAACAAAAAAAAAACAAAACAAAACAAAAAAACAAAACAAAACAAAACAAAACAAAAAAACAAAACAAAAAAAAAACAAAACAAAACAAAAAACAAAAACAAAAACAAAAACAAAAACAAAAACAAAAACAAAACAAAACAAAACAAAACAAAACAAAAAAACAAAACAAAACAAAACAAAAAAACAAAACAAAACAAAACAAAACAAAAAAAAAACAAAACAAAACAAAACAAAACAAAACAAAAACAAAAACAAAAACAAAAACAAAAAACAAAAAAAAATGCAAACAAACAAACAATATTATAGTGCAAGAAATTGTGAAGATCAGAAAGTAGAAATTGAAATAGTCCCACAGGTAAATAATGGTTTAGATAAAGATAAGGAAGAAAAAATCATCGAGAATGATATGCCTTGTGACATATTAAAGGTTTGTGGCTATATCAATAAAGATAGCAATGATGGAAACATTATTTCAGAATTGTCAAAAGTACCATTAAAGGGGAATGGTGTGCAAAGTATGAAAAGGTTGAAGCAAATGCGGAGGTATCTAATCTTCCTTTAAGAGTGATGTATGAGGATTGTCCCCTTAATCAAGATACAATAGTTTTTTTTTTTTTTTTTTTTTTTTTTTTTTAAAGAAGGTTTCTCATTTCTCTATTGAGCAACTCCAATCAAATGAAGCACAGAGGAAGCACATGAGAGCAGAAATCAAATAGGGGTACTCTGTAAAAAGCAAGGATATCTATTAAAAATAGGGGTCATTTTTATTACAAATATGTATTGAGAGGAAGGTTCAACAAAAGTATTTTTGGGGGTTTTATCAATATTTAATCAAATTAGAGGTATTCTTTAATATCCCATATGTAGATGCTATGACATTGGTTGACTAAGTGGAAATCCAATGGCACAATATCTAGCATCCTCATTATCATTCTTGCATACATAATGTATTTAGATTAGAATGTATAATATTATTTTTAACATTGATATCAAGTTGTCATTGCCACAAGATATATAAGTTGCAAATATACTAAACTTCATATGATAGTTAAAGCTTCCATTTAACATAAAATATTTGATTAACAACTTAACACAGTATTTGATTTCACTTCCTTAGTTCATTGGCCTTTCATGGGTTATGACCTTGCTCACTTTGATAATTATTTTGTTGACACATTAGTTGAAATGCTATGTTATCAGGTTTCTTGGCCATTCCAAAATTGAAATTGAATTTTTGGGCCACTGACAATGTGATTAGATTTTTATTTTGCAAAGCGTAAATAAATGTTAAGGAATTTCAAACTTCTAACAACAATGTTGTAGATATCAACAAGACATTTCCAATGGTATAAGACAATACTAAAACAAAGTTTCATATCAAAATTTATGGAGACAATACTAGAAGTTTCATTTCACTAATTGCAAAAAATACAAAATCACATATTTCCAAAAGATGGCATCATAATAAGAATATAAAATCACATTTTACAATAGATTGTAACTTTTCAAAAGATCACAACACAACAAAATGTAAAATCACATATTTACAAAAAAACACAAGTCCCACAAATATGTGATCATAAGCTCCAAAATATGCAATCACAAGCTTCACAAAAATGCATTTTGCATTTTGTAGGATTTTGTAGGTCATCCAAAGATTTAAAAGAATTATCATCACGTGATTGAAAAGGATAAACCTTGACAAGTTAAAAATCATGGTTATCATAGCCTTATAAAAGGTATCCTCACAAATTTCAAAAAGATCATTGTATTTATTAAATAGGAAAAATGCACAAGCTTATGAAACAAATCCCCTTTTTTAAAACAACAAAACTTCACCTAACTATAAGAGTGGACCATTTTAGGTTCTGCAAAGGGTTCAAAAGTTTTCAAATGACTATGTTTTGGGAAACTATGAAAAGCTATAAAATTGGGTTTAAAAAAAAGAGGAATTTAGTGATGTTGAACTCTATGGAAAAGGAAGAATGGCATGACGAACTCAAGAGTCTTAACTAAAAGTGGATACATATTATTATGTATGGAGATCATTTTTAGCAAATAAGGCCCATGTTCTAGTGTGAACATTATTGTTGTAAGAAAGCTTACTAGAAGGTTCCACTTTCTACAATGTTCATTCTCTAAAATATTTATAGGAGGTAGATAGTATTATAAATAAGTAGAAGCAATGTAATATAGGTATGATGAAGAATATTTTAATTCAAAAATTCGAGTGTTGCTTGAAGAGTGCATTCCTTCCATAGGAAATAATATATAGTGTTACCATACCTCAAGGGTTTGTTTAAAGAGTGCGTTCCTTTCATAAGGAATAATATATAGTGTTACCCTATCTCAAGGGTTTTATATATATTTCTCAAGGTCATTTTTTTGTGAATGATTCGTTCTTGAAGTTAAGGATTTATCCTAGATTATATTTGTATATCTGTTTAGGTAGACAACATTTGGAAAACAACTTTCTTCATCCATAATAAGGGGAGCATTTTTTTTCTTTCGTCAAAAGTTTTCAAGGAAAAAAAGAGGAGGAAGAACTTCAAATTAATTTGAGAAACTTCTTGGAGAGAATTTGTAAAAACCAATTACATATCTCAAATCTTCTCAAAAAGCAACCAAGATTAAAAAAAAATATTAATTGTCTGAAATTGAGTCCAAGAAGTGGAGATATCATTGCTTTAAAAAAACTGGTATTTTAGGATTTTTTTGGGATGGTTGTGCAATGTCAAGGTCAAATATATTTCAAGGGAGACACAGATATACATGGTTCACCCAGTTTGGGCTACATCCACGGAGAAACAACCAGTCCTTCTTTTTATATTATCCAGCAAACTGAGGAGATACAACCTACAGTAGATACACTGTAACTCCCTCTTCGCTCTCAATCTCCTCTCTCTTCCTCACTCAGAATACAGATATACATAGACGCAATACAATTCCCTCATGTATAGCGAGGGGTTTCCTTCTAGGGCAAAAAACACTAAATTAAACATAACTTCTACCGTCAAATCTCCTCCTAATTAACGACCCAGATTGACTATGAAATTACAACATTTTGCAAGGAAATTTTACATATATTCTTAGCTTCGGGGACGTTGCCCCCAATCCCCCCACCAAGGGGGGGCTCCCAAAGGTCGCAGACGCCTCCCCAGACCCCCCCCCCCTCTGCAGAAAATATTTTACGGGCGGCGTTGCTACCCCATTATGAACTGGGGTCCAATGCGACAATACCTTTGAATACAAAAGATAATCAGGCTCCACACCCAACAATCTCCCACTTGGAGACTGATTATAGCAACTCCACCGCTACTTCATTTTCTGGACAATAACTCCACTTTGGACCTTGTTGTTTCTCATATTCTTCATCATACTTAAAGACCAATTGAAACTGAGCAGATTCTCAGTTTCTCCCTGGTTACAACTTTTGTTAATATATCCGAAGGATTCTGGCTAGTGTGTATCTTTTCCAGCTTCAGCTGTCCATATTCCAACGTTGACCGTATGAAATGGCACTTGAGCTATATATGTTTAGTCTTGGAATGAAATGCAGAGTTCTTTGCAAGATGTATCTCACTCTGGCTGTCACTGTATAACTTTCCAAACTCCTGCTTCTTACCCAATTCATCCAGAAACCTTTGTAACCAAATCATTTCTTTACTAGCCTCTATAGTAGCAACATACTCTACTTCTGTTGTTGAGAATGCAACAACATTTTGCAGTTTTGAGACCCAACTAACAGTTGTTCCACATACCCTGTTGTGCTCCTCCTATTATCTCTATCACTTGCGATACCTACATCAACATATCCCTATAGAGAAATCTTTGAACCACCAAAGCATAATGCTTGATTTGTGGTACCTCTCAAATACTTGAGAATCCACTTCACCGCCATCCAATGTTCTTTTCCTGGATTCTTCATGTACCTGCTTACAACTCCCACTACATTTTCAATATTAGGCCTTGTGCATACCATTGCATACATTAAGCTTCCAACTGCTGATGCATATGGAACTTTAGACATATGAGCCATTTCTTCCAGAGTCTTGGGACACTCCTCCTTACTTAATTTGAAATGGCTATCCAAAGGTATACTAACTAGTTTTGCATTCTGCATATTAAACCTTTTCAACACCCTTTCTATGTACTCACTTTGAGACAATGTTAATTTGTGATTCTTCCTGTCTCTAGTTATTCTCATACCAAGGATTTGTTTTGCAGCACCCAAATCCTTCATTGCAAATGAGTTTGCCAATTTTCTTTTGAGCACATTTATTTCCTACATGTTAAAACCTGCAACAAGCATGTCATCTACATACAATAACACTATAATATAGCTGCCATAATTTTGCCTTTTGAGATAAACACAATGGTTAGAGTGACATCTAGTATAACCTTGTTCAGACATAAACCTGTCAAATTTTAGATACCACCGCCTTGGAGCCCATTTTAAGCCATAAAATCTCTTCTTCAACCTACACACTAGTTTCTCCTTCCCTTTTACCTCATATCCTTCTGGTTGCTGCATATAAATCTCTTCTTCCAAATCCCCATGGAGAAAGGTTGTCTTTACATCTAACTGCTCAAGATGCAAATATTCATCTGCTACTAGACTTAAAATAGTTCTAATTGAAGTCATTTTAACAACAGGAGAAAATATCTCGTCAAAGTCTATACCCTTTTTCTGTGCAAACCCTTTCACCACAAGTCTAGCTTTATACCTTTTTCTACCTCCATCTTCTTCCTTCAACTTGTAAAGCCATTTATTCTGTAATTTTGTTTTACCTGCATGCAACTTTACTGAGTCCTAAGTCTGGTTATGTGCTAAGGAGTACATCTCTTCTTTCATGGCTTTCTCCCACTTCTTCTTGGTTTCTACCTGTACTGCTTCTTCATAACATTCTGGTTCACCAAAATCAGTCAACAATACATAATATAATGAAGGAGAGTATCGTTCGGGGGGTTTACTTATCATGGTAGATCTTCTAACACCACTTTCAGGTGTTTGAGGTGCTTGTTGCTGTTGTGGTTGTTGTTCTGGCTGTTGATCATTATGATTTTATGGCACCATCACTTTTTCTGTGATCTCGTCAAGCATTGTGTATTCTCTGTTTTCTTTTCCCTATTTCTTTTCCTGCAGCTGATCCTTATACAAAACCTTTTCATTGAATATGACATATCTGCTCCTAATGATTTTGTGTTTTTCATAATCATAAAAGCGATAACCAAAATCATTAACACCATATCCAATAAAGGTACATTTCTTTGATTTTGCCTCAAGCTTTGTTCTATTTTCTTTATTAATGTGGACAAAGGCTTCACAACCAAAAGTCTTTAAAAAAAAGTAGTTTACCTTTGTACCTGTCCATGCCTCCTCTCGAATGCCACCATCCAAGGAACTTGAAGGCCCTCTGTTTATTAGATAAACAGCAGTATCTATAGCATCTGTCCAAAATTGTAAAGGCAATCCTGTTGGGTTGTGTTATATCCTTTCCACGACTAGCCCACGTAGTTAACTAGGGGGTTAGACTGGGGGCGGAGCCCACCCTTCGTTACGCCGAGTGCGTAGCAGGGGGGTCACAGGGGGTTTGACGGGTGCAAATAACCCCACTCTATGGGGTCTGGGGCAATGCCCTGGAAAATTTTGGTTTTGGAACCTATGTTAGGTTGGGCAGACCCACCTATGGTTTTGTGCCTGATTTTCGCACATGTTTTCGAACACGATGGTTTTTGGTCCATGGTTTTGGACACAATGGTTTTTGGTCCATGGTATTGGATGCTTCGGCATGTATAAATATGTATTATTACATTGAAAGGAACATAATGAAAAATCAAGCTGGTAGTCCTCGTTTTGGGATCCAGGGGAACATCTCTGTGTATATGTGTTTTATTTGTTATGCTCTCGCATTGTTTATTTTTTGTGTTATAGAATTCGTATGCAGGTAATTTATGTATGGGGTTAAAACCTACATTTGGTATCAGATTTTTTTTTGGCTTCAATGGGACACCTTTGTTACTGAGGGGTTTTGCTCGGGCCTATGGTAGACCTTGTTCAGTGCGATATCTATGAGATCGATTCTAGCGGTGAAAGAAGATGGCGAGCAGTGGAAAGATAGAAATCGAGAAATTTAATGGTCAGAGTTTTGAGTTGTGGAAACTCAAGATGGAGGATCTGTTGGTGGATAAAGATCAGTGGATCGCAGTAGATCCGGGTACTAAACCAACGGGAGTGTCCGATGAAGAATGGAAGAAGTTGGATCAGAAGATAAAGAGCACAATACGATTGTGTGTCTCAGATTCAGTATTGTTGAATGTACCAAGGCAAGCTACGGTGAAGGCTTTGTGGGACAAGTTAGGGACTTTAAACCAATCTAAGTCTCTAGTGAATAAACTATTCCTGCAGAAAAATCTGTATAACCTGAGGATGAAAGATGGAGACTCGATGAAAAAGCATATGAATGCATTTAATATTGTGGTAAGTCAGTTAGCATCTGTTGATATTAAAATTTCAGATGAAGATAAGTGCATCAGTTTGTTGTGTTCTCTACCAAATTCGTGGGATAGTCTGGTTGTTGCAATAGGTATCAATGCAACTGCCTTGCAGTTTGATGAAATAGTCTCATCCTTGCTGACGGAGGAGATGAGACAGAAAATTATGGAGATCCAGAATGGTGATGCCTTGTCTGTATGAGGACGGTCCTAGAATAGAAACAAAAATAAGTCATCGAGTGGGAGATCTAAATCTCCAGGAAAACCTGTAAAGGTGGTGTGCTGGAAATGCGGAAAGGAAGGGCACTACAAAAGGGACTGTAAATCTAAAGCTCCTGATAAAGGAAAGGGATCTGATGATGCTCCTTCTGCAGAGGTGAAAACCAACTCAGATGAAGGTGGGGATGTGTACTTGGCTTCTTCATGTACACATGTTGATCATGAGGCATGGTTGATTGACTCAGGTGCATCCTTTCACTTCACTCCCCATAGAGAGTGGTTCTGCGAGTATGAGAAATATGATGGTGGTGATGTCTTCTTAGGGGATGATAGGAAGGCTAGAATCATTGGTGGCAGAAAAGTAAAGTTGAAGTTGCAAGGTGGAAGGGTTAGAACACTTTTGAGTTTTCTACATATTCCTACATTGGCCAGAAATCTAATTTATGTAAGCAAGCTAGATGATGCAGGTGTAAAAGCAGTGTTCGAGAAGGATACCTGTAAGATGGTTTGGGGAGCACTAGTATTGATGCGGGGAGTTCGGATTGGAACTTTGTACAAGCTACATGGTAGCACTGTTGTTGATGGGTGCAACAGTTCTATGGTTCCTGAAAGTGGAGCAGAAAATCTAGTGGTCTCTGGAGAGAAGACCATGCTGTGGCATCAAAGGCTTGGACACATTGGCAAGAAGGGCCTTTGAATACTTCATGGTAAAGGTATGGTAGAAGGTATGAGTAATAGCTCTCTGGATTTTGATTTCTATGAAAATTGTGTATATGGGAAACAGAATCAGGTGAGTTTCCCCTCTGGTGGTAAGAGGGTGAAACATATATTAGAGCTTGTGCATAGTGATGTGTTTGGACCTATGGGGTTCCATCACTGGGTAAGTCTGTGTACTATGTATCATTTACAAATGACTTCTCAAGGAATACATGGAAATATTTCCTTAAGAAGAAATCTGAAGTCTTTGATAGGTTTGAAGAATTTAAGGCTCTGGTGGAAAACCAGACAAAGAAGAAGATAAAGGTGCTAAGGACAGACAACGGTGGAGAGTTTTGCAGTAAGGAATTTGAAGATTTTTGTAAGAAGTGTGGTATAGCACGGTAGAAGACTACTCCATATACACCTCAGCAAAATGGAGTTGCAGAAAGAATGAACAAGACATTGATGGAAAGGGCGAGAAGCATGCTCAGTGGTGCCAGGTTAGGATAGGAATTCTGGGCAGAGGTGGTGGAGACAGCATGTTACCTAGTCAACAGATCACCTTCAGCAGCGTTGGAGGATAAGACTCCACAAGAGATATGGACTGGTAAGAAACCCTCTCTTTCACATCTGAGGGTATTTGGATGTGTTGCATATGTACATGTTCCAAAGGAAAAAAGAACCAAGTTGGATAGTAAATCTGAAAAGTGCATCTTTATTGGGTATAAGGATGGTTTAAAGGGTTATAAGCTTTGGAACCCAGTAACAAGGAAGGTTGTGTATAGCCTAGATGTGGTGTTCAGAGAGGTGAAAGATGTTATTAAACATGAAGTCCAACCAAAGGAACCTGAGAAGATAGAGTTTGAGCTAAAGGAGGAAGAATCAGACTTTACAACAGAGGAGGAATCAGAAGATGAAGAGCCACAAACTCTGAGTGTAAGAAGATCAACTCGAGAAAGAAGGTAGCCAGAAAGGTATAGTTCATCTACTTTCTGTTCAAATTTTTATTTATCTATTGCTGATGATGATCCTAGAACTGTGAAGGAAGCAGTAGATTCAGAGGATGGAAAACTCTAGAAAGAGGCCATGGTTGATGAAATGGCATCTTTGCACAAAAAAGAGGTTTGGGATCTATTGGAGTTGCCGACTGGAAGGAAACCCATTGGCAGCAAATGGGTGTTGAAGAAGAATACAAATGCAAAAGGAAAGGTGGAGAAATACAAAGCTCGGTTGGTAACAAAAGGTTATTCCCAGGTGCTGGGAATTGATTTTGGTGATATTTTTTCTCATGTTGCCAGGGTAACTTCTATTAGATTACTTTTATTTGTTGCTGCTACTTTTGATTTTGAGGTAGAACAGATGGATGTGAAGACAACATTTCTTCACGGAGATCTGGAAGAGGAAATCCACATGAAGCAACCTAAAGACTTTGCGGTGAAGGGTAAGAAAGAACTGGTATGCAAGTTAAAGAAGTCTATGTATGGGTTAAAACAGTCACCAAGGATGTGGTATCAGAAATTTGATACATTTATACGGGGACTTGGCTTCACTAGAAGCAAAGCAGATCACTATGTGTATTTTAAATTAATTGGTGACCATGTTATTTATTTGGTCTTGTATGTGGATGATATGTTGCTGGTTGGAAATGACAAAGAAATTATCTAGGATTTGAAGACCCAATTGTCCTCCAAATTCGACATGAAAGATCTTGGTGCTGCAAACTATATTTTGCGCATGGAAATTGAAAGAGATCGGGTAAAGAGGAAGCTCTAGTTAAACCAGAGGAAGTATGTTGAGACAATATTGCATAGATTTAATATGCAAGATAGTAAACCAGTGAAGGTTCCTATTCCTATAGGTGTAAAATTATCTACTGAACAGTGTCCCAAGACACAAGAAGAGGAAGACGACATGTCCTGTGTTCCATATGCAAGTGCAGTCGCTAGCCTGATGTATGCAATGGTCTGTACTAGACCAGACATTTCACATGCAGTGGGAGTATTGAGCAGGTTTATGTCAAAACCAGGAAAGGAGCATTAGACAACAGTGAAGCGAGTTTTCAAGTATTTGTGTGGCACTAATGATTATGGTTTGTGCTACCAAGGAAGACCGGGATTGGACAGAGTGTTGGATATTCGTGGCTTTGTTGATGCAGACTGGGCTAGAGATCTGTATCAGAGAAGATCTACAAGTGGGTATGTGTTTAACCTATTTGGAGGTGCAGTCAGTTGGACGAGTAAGAAACAATCTATAGTGGCACTATCAACTACAGAGGCAGAATACATGGCAGCCACTCATGCAAGCAAGGAAGTAGTTTGGTTGCAGAGATTGTGTTCAAGTATGGGGTTAGTATATGGAGCTATAAGGATAGACTCTGACAGCCAAAGTGCAATTTTCTTGGCAAAGAACCCTACATACTATTCAAAGACAAAGCACATTGATGTTCAGTATCACTTTGTGAGGGATATGATAGAAGACAAAAAGGTGTTGCTAGTAAAAGTGGACACTTTGAAGAATATTGCAGATGCATTGACAAAATCTATGAGCTCTGAGAAGTTCTCTTGGTGTAGAGAAACAATGGGTGTTTCAGGGCTGGATAAATGACTAAGCTCTCTTGTGGCCCCCTATGGAAATAAAACAACAAGTGGGAGAATTTTGGGTTGTGTTATATTCTTTCCACGACTAGCCCACGTAGTTAATCGGGGGGTTAGAGGGCGGACGAAGTCCCCCCTTCGTTGCGTCGATAGCATAGCGGGGGGGTCATAGGGGGTTTGAGGGATGCAGGTAACCCCACTCTATGGGGTCTTGGGTAGTGTCCTGGAAAATTTTGGTTTTGGAACCTATGTTAGGTTAGGCGGAACCACCTATGGTTTTGTCCACAATTTTCGCACATGTTTTCGGACGCGATGGTTTTCGGTCCATGGTTTTGGACACGATGATTTTTGGTCCATGGTATTGGATGCTTCGGCATGTATAAATATGTATTATTACATTGAAAGGAACATAATGAAAAATCAAGCTGGTAGTGGGATCCAGGGGGACATCTCTGTGTATATGTGTTTTAGGTGTTATGCTCTCGCATTGTTTATTTTCTATGTTCTAGAATTCGTATGCAAGTAATTTATGTGCGGGGTTAAAACCTACAAATCCTGCATGCATTCTCATGCACCTTGCACGCTCCATGATTGTCCTGTTCATCCTTTCTGACACACCATTTTCTTGTGGTGTTCCTGGAACTGTCTTCTCTCTACGAATTCCGTTCTCTGAATAGTACCTATCAAACTCTTTGCTACAATATTCACCTCCATTGTCTGATCTGAGACACTTCAACTTTTTTCCTGTCTCATTTTCAACCAAAGCTTTCCATTTCTTGAAAATATCAAATACATCAGATTTATTTCGAATACAATAAATCTAGGTTTTTCTGGTTGCATCATCAATAAAAGTAACATAATAATGAGAGCCACCAAGAGATGATACCTTTGCAGGTCCCCATACATCAGTATGCACAAGATCTAATTTTTCACTCTTCTTTTCTTTCCCAACACGAAGGAATCTGACTCTCTTCTATTTTCCATAAACACAATTCTCACAGAATTTTAAATCAACATGCTTCAAACCTGGCAACAAATTTTTTGAGTGAAGAATCTGCATCCCCTTCTCACTCATGTGCCCAAGCCTATGATGCCACAATGTTGTATCTTCTCA
Organism: Pinus tabuliformis; assembly: GCA_031772625.1. NCBI lineage: Eukaryota > Viridiplantae > Streptophyta > Pinopsida > Pinales > Pinaceae > Pinus > Pinus tabuliformis. The sequence continues at coordinate 22,502,926 of CM062809.1, forward strand.
TGTAGAGGTTAAAGCATTAACAGAATTAGAAATACCATTGCATAAATACAATGTACCAACCTTTCCTCCTTTCACTATTACCAAGGATCCTATAGTGACCTTCCAAGTTTTATCTGTGAAAGTAGTTACATAACCTTCACCTCCCAACTGCCCTGTTGAAATCATATTTTTCTTCAGATCTGGAACATGCCTTGCCTCCTTCAATAGCCACTGATGTCCATTTTGTTGTTTTATGAAAACTGTACCCATTCTAATGATTTTACAAGGTTTATCATCACCCAATCGAACCTGTCCAAAATCTCCTTGAACATAATCATAAAAATGTTTCCTATCAGGTGTGGCATGGAATGAGGCCCCTGAATCTACCACCCAAGCATCAATAATATTTTCTAATGAAATAATCAAATCATCTTGCAACACATCACCTGTTACATTCGCTTCATGATTAGTTTCTTGCTGCGCGTCTCCTTCTTTTCCCTTTCGAGACTTGCAGTCTTTCTTCAGGTGTCCTTTCTTCCCGCATTTCCAACACACTATCCTCGATCTGGACTTGGATCTTCCTTTTCTTGACTTACTGCGATATCTAGGGCTATTTCCTCTTTCCATTTTTCTTCCCCTAGTCTTTGTAGTCAAAGCATTTCCTAATGTCTCACCGGAGCTTTTCCGTCACATTTCCTCGCTATGGATTTCACCGACAACATCATCTAACTTTAAAGTACTAGATCCAAAGACAGAGTTACTAATGCCATAACTAAACCATTCCAACTTTCTAGCAATGAGCACAGAAATAACAGAGCCCTAACTTCATCATCAAAAGCTACCCCTACAGAACTTAACTGACTAGTAACTGCATTAAATTCATTTAAATGATCAGCAACAGATCCACCTTCTGACATCTTCATATTAAATAAACGCTTCATAAGGAATACCTTATTTGAGGCCAATGTTTTTTCATATAGTTTGGCCAATGTCTACATTAAACCCTCTGTTGTCGTTTCCTTTGAATTATTAAATGCTACCGACGCCGCTAGGCACAGCCGTATTGTTCCAAGTGCCTTTCTATCGAGAATATCTCATTTTGTGTCTATCATACTCATCTGATTCTTTGTCTTTCCGCTCAATGGTTGGTACAGATATCTCTTATATAGATAATCTTCCATCTGCATCTTCCATGGCTAGTAGTTTTGGCCATTGAATTTTTCGACCCTAAACCTATCATCTTCCGCCATTTCTCCCACTCAAACCAGGAATCCTTCTCTCTTACGAGTTTATCAGCCAAATAGACCTTCAGCTCTGATACTAGTTGTTAGAATATTATATATTACAAATCAATGGAACACATAAAATATTGCAAAAATATAAACACAGAAAACGCATAAAACAAGAGAGACGCAGATATACGTGGTTCACCCAGTTTTCGCTACGTCCACGGAGAAATAACCAGTCCTTCTTTTTATATTATCCAGCAAACTAAAGAGATACAACCTACAGCAGATCCGCTGTAACTCCCTCTTCGCTCTCAATATCCTCTCTCTTCCTCACTCAGAATACAGATATACATAGACATAATACAATTCCCTCATATATAGTGAAGGGTTACCTTCTAGGGCAAAAAACCCTAAATTAAACATAACTTCTACCGTCAAATATCCACCTAATGAATGGCCCAGATTGACTACAAAATTACAACATTTTACAAGGAAACTTTACATCTATTCTTAGCTTCGGGGGCGCTGCCCCCAATCCCCCTGCCAAGGGGGGGCTCCCAAAGGTCGCAGCCACCCCCCCATGGACCCCTCCATAGCGAATATTTTACGGGCGGCGTTGCCACCCCATTATGAACTAGGGTCCAATGCCGCGATATCTTTGACTACATAAGATAATCAGGCTCTACACCCAACATTACATATCTCAAATCTTCTCAAAAACGAAACCAAGATTAAAAAAATAATAATAATAATAATAATAATAAAATTAATAATTGTCTAAAATTGAGTCCAAGAAGTGGAAATATCATTGCTTTAAAAAAATGGTATTTTAGGCTTTTTTGGGATGGTTGTGCAATGTCAAGGTCAAATATATTTCAAGGGAGAAACCATATTTCAACCAAAACAAGTATAGTAGATGCAAATTAAGGAAGTATATCCATATTTATTTCCATTTTAATTTAGTTTCCTCAAGGAACATTAAGGAAAAGCAAGTGATTTTCTTTAGAACCTTAGTTCTATTTTCAAGATTTAGTTTACTGGAAAACATTATGGTCCTATCATTGAAAAAATCATAGAGTCCTACAAGCCCTTATTGAGAGAAAGTTGGAAAGTTATATTACCCCTTGGTTTCAAGGAAGATGCTACCATATGGTGGAAATCATTGGATCTTGCTAAAATGGGGGAGCTTTTGATTGAAACATTGGAAAAAAATAATTTTAGAGAACTGGTCTCATGTCGAGAGTAATGGTTATATGGAAAATATATATTACATGTTCATGTATGTATTCATGAAGAGAAATTTATTGATTCTATAAAATCTAGTATCTCACATAGTTTCATGAATCCTAATTTTTATTTGAAAACTACATGAAATCAAAAAAAAAAATATTCAAAACACACAAGTTGACATTGGCAATGTCAATTATTTAAAGAATTGAAGCTCTCCATCGATAAATATTTGTTGCATGCTAATTTTAATGCTATGCATATGAATGGTTTTGATGTTATTCTCAACTATGCTCAAATGAAATCAATTGTTACAATCAATATTAATATCCAAAATAAGTTTATGAATATTTGGTATAAGAATACAAAGATCACACTATAGGATATGTCTCTGATTAGACAAGGAGGGAATAAAGGGCCACATGCATAAGAATCTACAAGGAACAAAATTGAAATGCTTTATGTCACCTCAAACTGCAAGTTCAAGGTTGAACTAGAAGAAGAGTGTATAGAAGTAATTCAAGAAAATATAAAGGAATGGAATCAATAGGAAGATGAAGTTAAGGAACCACATGTTGAAGATTCTAAGAAAGAGGAATAAAGAGCTAAGGTTGATGTATATTTCCATCCTCCCCTCTAAGAGAAACATCAATCATTAAGGCAATTGTATGAGAATCAACAAGATCATTATGGACCAACATGGAACTAGAATGACAACTAGTTGTGAGACATATGCAAGCATAATAACACCACATGGAGATATCATTGTAGCACAATAAGGAACAACTAGGTTCAAGATAAATGTAGCAAGGAAGTAGTTGAGCCCCATGTTCGCATGTCACTAGGATGGATGGATGCTCACACTTCGTATTGGTTGGAACATTGCTTAGCCAATCATATTGTATGATTTCTCCACATGTTTCTAGGATGAACTATGTGAAGGGGAATGGAATGTAGTATACCCAAGGGGGATAATATAGGGTTATATATCGAAGTACTAAATGTGAATAATAATATATGTGTGGATATGTATTTTTATGTATGGAGGCAATTCTAGTAAATAAGGCCCATTTAGTAGTGTGAACAGAATTTTGTATGAAGGGTTACTAGAAGGTTTCACTTTATAAAATGTTCTTTCTCTAAAATATTTCCAAGAGGTAGATATTATTATAAATAAATAGAAGCAATGTAATATAAGTATGCTAAAGAATATTGTAAATGAGGAAAGCAAGTGTTGCTTGCCAGATTGAATTCCTTCCATCAGAAATAATATATGGTATTACCGTTCCACAAGGGTTTTATCTATATTTGTTTCGTTCAATGATTTCTTGTTGAAGTTAAGGGTTTATTCTAGATTATATTTTCATATATATCATGTAGTTGCGATGAACCATGAACCTAAAATATCATCAGAATCCAACAATTGTAGTCCGCTTCAAAGGGGAATTATAGGTTAGGTTTTAAACTTTTATAGTTAATTGATGCAAATAGATTCTTAATAATATAGAAAAGATGAAATGGTACACACACACACACAATAAAATAAATATTTTACCTCAAAAACCAAATTGGGAAAACTAGAATTTTTTTCAGATTATTCATCTTTATAGTATTACAATAGAATATTTATATCCCACAAAATTTATAAATTGTTAGTCCATTTACCCTAGAATAGAATGCGGCCATATTTCCTTAAATGAAACTACAAAATCATGGGAGAAACCACCATGCAGCATAAAACTACCAAAAATGAGAACTGTGTGCCAAAAATTGTCAAAAAATAGATGCAAGATATCACCAGAGATATTTTTTCAAGGGTTCTGCCCCCTGAACCCCCCAGGTAGGGGGGGGGAATCACCCCCAACCCTAACTTTATTGGTGCAACATACAATGCATGAAGGTATTCATGTAAAGAATATTACACATACCCAACATTATCCTACTTGTTGAATTGAGGCTTCTGTGATCCATATCAAGTTTACAATAGATTTTTCAACGTAAATCACATGGCATTTCATTTGTCGACGTGTTTCGAACCAACCAGTGTGGTTCATCGTCAGGACAAGTTGAATGAACAAATCTTGCTTCGCATATTAAATAGATAGAGCAGAACATCCAACCGCTAAATTGACAATGGCTAGATTTGACCGGTAAACGGCTAGTTTGGACAGGATTAGGGGTAAAACCTTTATTTAATTAAATAAGTTAATTATGCTAGTTATATTCTTATTAAAATAAAAGTAAATGGACCAATTTTATAAACTTATAATTATAAATATACATATTAAAATAAATAAATTATAAACTAAATTAATTTAAAATTAATAGTTAGTTATCAAAGTTATTATATGTAAATATTAGAGTAATTAATGGTTAGTTGTAAAAGTTATTAAATATATAATATTAGATTAATATATAAATAGTTAGTTATATTTTTATATATTTATAAATAAAAATAAATTAATTTTAAATTAATAGTTATTTATAAAAGTTATTAAACATATAAATATTAGAGTAATTTAAGGGCTAGAATGAATATTTTAATATTTAAAATTAATTAATAGTTTATTTAAGGGCTAAAAAACCATAGATTAATTTCAAGATTATTTTCCTACTTGTTATTTTCTTTGCATATAGGGGGTCACAAGAGTACTTAATGAATAATCCATGGAAATAATGCCCATCGTTTCTCTACACAAAGAGAACTTTTCAATGCTCACATATTTTTTGAACGAATTTACAACATTCTTAAAAGTGTCCACCTTCACTAGCTACACCTTCTTGTCTTCAATCATATCTCTCACAAGGTGATATTAAACATCAATATGGTTTGTCTTATAATGATATGATGGGTTCTTTAGTAGGAATATTGCAATCTAAATATCATAATATATCCTCATAGCTCATTTTATTAACCCATTATCCATAAAAAAAATCTCTATAACCATATTGCTTCCTTACTTACATGAGTGCTTGTTATGCATTCAACTTCTATAGTTGAGACTACCACTATATATTATCTCTTCCTCGCCCAACTAATTACTCCTCCAAATACTTTAAACTCATACACTCTTATATATATTCTATGATCTAGATCCCTAACCCAATTTACACAACAAATCCATGTATGTCCAACACTTTGTCCAATCTAGTCTTCCTCGATAACATAATCCATAACCAGTAGTGCCAACAAATACATGAAAACCCTATTTACTTTTGCCCAATTCTCCTTCTCTAGTTTTGATATATACCTGAATAATACACCCACTACAAGTGCAATGTGAAATCTAGTACATAACATTTCAAACATCAAAATTCCAACCACATTAGCATATGGAACATGAGACATGTCCTCTTCCTCTTCCTGTGTCTTCAGAGATTGTTCTCCAAATAACTTTATGCCAACATGCATAGGGACATTTTCCAATTCCTTCATATTAAACCTCTACAATAATGTGTTGAAATGTTTCCTTTGATTTAACCAAAGTTTCATGTTTTCTCAACCTCTTTCAATTTACATGCCCAAAATGAAATCTTAGCACCAAGATTTTTCATGTCAAAATTAAAGGACAATTGTGTGTTCACTTCCTAGATGATTTCTCTATCATTTCCAGTTAGTAGCATATCATCCACATACAACACCAAATAAATAAGATGATTACTAACAAATTTGAAATACACGCAATGATCTGATTTTCTCCTTGTGAAGTGAAGTCCAAATATATAAGTACCAATTTTTTTGATACTACATCCTTACTTATTCCTTTAACCCATATAGGGAATTTTTTAACCTGCATACTAGCTATTTCTTTCCTTTCATCACAAAGCCCTCTAGATGCTTCATGTGTATTTCTTCTTCTATATCCCCATGTAAGAATGTTGTCTTTGTGTCCATTTGCTCTACATCAAAATTAAAATAAATAGTTACAAATAAAATAAATCTAATAGAATTTAACTTGGCGATGGAATAAATTATTTCACCAAAGTCAATTCCCTCTACATGGCAATAATATTTTGATACTAACGAATATTTGTATTTCTCTTCTCTACCTCATGCATTTGACTTCTTTCTAAACACCCATTTTTTTCCAATCGGCTTTCTACGAAACGAAAACTCCATGAGATCCCAAGTTCCATTCTTGTTTAAGGTTTTCATTTCTTCAACCATGGCCTTTTCCAAAAGTTTTCCATCCTCTCAATTCACTACCTCCCTAAAATTTCTAGGATCATCATTATTAATTAAAATAAATAAATAAATAAATGGAAATTAGTTGGATCATACCTTTCTAGTTTCATTCTTTCCCAAACCAATATCCTCAATACTAGAGTATGTGGTTCTTCTTCATTTGACTCTTATTCTTTTGTAGAGTCTAATTCATCATCCTTTAATTCAAAATCTATCTTCTCGATCCTTGTAATAACCCTAAATTAATCCTAAATTTATAATGTATACATATGAAACTTATTCTTGTTAGTCGATACATGATAACTAGGATAGTGAACTAGGTTATGTTTTGAGGCCAAAGTGCATATGTGATTAGGCTATAGCCTATGAACTAAAATATAATCAATGCTAATAGATGTAACATGTAAACACATATGTATTAATAAACAACACCACAACTGCAGACCAGGGGGCAAAAAGAATACAGGGGCATAGGACTCCACAAGAGGGAAAGGTGAGGAGGCAGAACCAAGGCATGGTTCCTAAGGAAAAAAACTTTTACCAATATAATATTCCTAAAGTAACATTATGGGATGATAGTAAAATATATTATAATTTTATAACCTATTTTACTATCAGAATATATATACTAATCTATAATAAAAGGTAAAAGGAGGGGAATAATTATTCAACCTTGTTTTTCATTAAAGACTACCAAGGGATGACTACGGTGTTAGTTTTGGGGAGAATAAAGGGATCCCTAGCTACTATGTTGAGGACCCTAGATGGGTTTGGGTATGACGTCACTTCTCCTTGGATTTCCTTAGGGATGATTGAAACTATAGAGGGATAAGTGTAGAGATTGGTGTCCCTATATAGGCTTGGAGGGTACTTGTAGATGCCCGATGGTAGTTGGAACTCCTAGAAGACACAAGGCTTTGATATATCCCTAGTCAGCTTGAGTTAACAACCCTAGAAGGGTAGTGGCACAACCCAATGGAATACAGGTGCATAGAACGGGGTGCACTACCTTAGGTTGTGTGGTTTGATGGGGGATGTGAAACTATTGGTTTGAGGTTTCTAGTTTGGTACCTTGTGCTTGTTTATGTTTGGTACTAGCAATATACCATAGTTGGATTTAGGTAAGCATTTATGCAGGTGGATTTATGGCCCAATCTAGGGGGTGATTCGCTACTAAGATATTATAAGAGACATGGTCAATGCTTGGGTGGAACATCCAAGGTTTGCATCTAATCAGTGGATTTCATTAGATAAGTGTTTAAAACCTATTTTATAGCATATCTATTGTTTATTATTTATGAATTTCATGGATGTAATTATGTTGTTTTATTCATGTTATGTGTGTGTATGTGTGTGTTGTATGTTATTATGATATTAGTATCAAAGTGGGCGACATCACCCCAATTGATTGTTTAGGAGATGTTACAAATGGTATCAAAACCAATGTTGCAACATTGGGCTTGCATGGTACAAACAAAGAACAAAGAGGTGAAAATATTAATAGGCCTACAAACTTTTTAACCAAGTGTGCAAACCAAATTTGGTTTCATGGACTTTTGATTGAAAGCTTTGATAGACATGGAATACAATGATTTTGGGTTATGCATTAAATGGGAAAGATATGGGGGCTTTAATGTTGTTTCGAGAAATGACCACAATGGTTCTAGATTATGCACTAAATGGGAAATATATGGAGGATTTAAGGTTTTTTCAACAAATTTGATTGGTAGGTGTGAAACCTAATTCAAAAATGTTTTTCAATGTCCTATCAACATGTGCTAGCTTGGTGAAGGTTTTAACCCTGTATGGTTAATTGTTGCAAGTATATTCTTAATAAAATAGAAAAGATGAAATGGAAAACATACACATTAACATAGAGATTTTACCCCAAAAACTCAAACCAGGAAAACCGTAAACACGTTTCAGTATATATTCTTCTTTACAATATCACAACACAATGTCTATATATCCCATAACGTCCATAAAATAGCATTCCATTTACCCTCGATTAGAATAAGAGCATAGTTCTATGACTGAAACTACATAATCGTGGGCTGAAACACCATGTGCCACAAAACCATCAAAGGTGAAAACCATGTGCCAAAAACCACCAAAAATAGACACAAAAAATTGTCCATTTATTTATTTATTTTAAATATTTCTCAAGGGGGTTTCTTCTCCGTCGTGACCTCCCCAAACAGGGGGGCGGGGGGCTACCACGCCTCTTATGAACCCCCTACTACCCTTAGCACAATGTACTAATATATGAAGGTATTTGTGCAAAAAATATAACACATACCCAACATTCTCCCACTTATTATTTTCTTTGCAGATAGGGGTTTGAAAGAGTATATGATCAACAATCCAAGGCAATAATTCCCGTTATTTATCTACACCAAGATAACTTCTTAGTGCTCACATATTTTGGTAATGAATCTACAACATTCTTCGAAGTGTCCAACTTCACTAGCAATACCTTCTTTTCTTCAATCATATCTCTCACAAAGTGATACTAAACATCAATATACTTTGTCTTAGCTTATGGTATGTTTCAATATTTGCTATAAATATTTCACTCTAACTATCCCAATCTATCCTCACAACTCAATGTACTAAACCAATACCTCAACACAATCTTTGTAACCATATTGCTTCCTTGCTTGCATTATGTCTACCATGTATATAGCTTATGTAGTTGAGATTTCCACTAAAGATTGTTTCATGCTCCTCCAAATAGGATAAACACATACCCACTTTTAGATATTCTATGATCTATATCTCCAACTCAGTGTACATCAACAAAGCCATGTATTTCCAACACTCTACCTAATCCTAGTTTTCCTTGATAGCACAATCCATAGATAGTAGTGCCACAGAGATACATGAAAACCATCTTTAACATTTTCTAATGTTCCTTCTTGGGTTTTGACATATACATGCTCAATACTCCCAATGCATGTGCGTTGTATGGTCTAGTACATACCATTGTATACATCAAACTTCTAACTACCATTGTATGGCATATGGAACACGAGTGTTGACTTGTGGCATCCTGACCGAGGTTCAGAGTTAGTTGTGCCAACCAACAAAACCCTAAACTGTTAGCCCTTTCGGCAACAACCCATGTAGCGCAGGCTAGAGTCTCACCCGAAGTAGTATTGGGGATGAAAGAACCAGGTTTCTACATCCAAAGGTTTGTGTGATGGGTTTTTGTTACTTTTATGACTTTATCCCAGCCTTTGTGAACCCTAACACTTTAAATGCAGAAATCATAGTAACTTACAGAAACAATATCTAACCCTTCGCAGAACACTTTAAACATTCATAACATCATGTAAACTACTAGATCCACTATTTTCATGCACCAACTAAGTGTTCCTTCAGATAATTGCATAAATCAGAGTGAATACACATAAATTTCATAAGTAAAGATAAAGGCACTAATACACAAGTATAGCTTCAAAAACAATCTTTATTGATATAATATTTTTGTTACAGACTCGTCTTCCCTATGCACACAGCTACAGGGCCCCACGCACTCAGCTTGCGGACTTACCAAGGTCTCTGCGCACACAGCTGCAGGATCCTTCCCCTTCGCCTAAGTATAAGAAATAGACTTTCCTACCTCAGACTACTTGCCCGTACAATGATCTTCAATTACTTTATGACCTCCAATGACTTGATATGACTCCTTTATATAGTTTCTTCTTTTATAATACCATGGTTCGCAAACAATGGGCGGGTCACAAAACATCCTATCTTCTAACAAACTAAAGGATAAAAGTCCCTTTTGACTCTTGTGACCTTCGTGCTTCGCTCCTCAAAATGCAGAGGCTTTACATAATTAGAAAAATTGATTACAAACTTTACCCCAGGGGACCCTCTCCCAACAGACCCCCAAAACAATTTTGTGACTCGTCCTTGAGTCATTCTGCCGGTAATGCCTCGATCTTTGCCTGTAGCTCACTAAACTCAATCTTCCAAACTTGCATGTATAATGTGCCTTGCTTATCAACTTGTTGCACTTTTTCGACAAAATTTTTAGTAGTTGGGCCTTCAACTGCAAGGCCCATCGTCCTTTGAGTCTGTTGCATCCCTTTTAGCTTACTCTACACTTAGAGAGTCAACTGGCTGACCTCATCTTCTCACGGTTGTGTCCTTGAAGAGATGATCGCTTCCTTGTGACACAACTCATCAATTTCATTTTAGATGATCTTTCATTCCTGAAACCTAATGAACCTTTGCACTGGAGCCAAGGTTCATGCAATCGATCGGATTTCACCGAATTGCCTCTGGTTTTCCCTGATGTCAGCTCCAATATTTTGCAAAGTTGGATCCTCCTGTAGTGAGGTCCATAACTCCATGGCCTGCTCAAATAGCTCAGTGCAGCCCTTGACTACATCTTCCAAGGTGGCCATTCCTTCTTTAATAGTAGCTCCACACTTCTCTTTAACTTCTCAAGGAGTAGTGGGCTACATCTTTAATTGTAACTCTGATATCTACAGTTGTAGCTCAAACCAGACTCAGCCAATTTCTTCCTTAGACTTTTTGACTATAGCAACCATTTTTTAAATCTTCTTAGCAGAGGTCGCTTCTACTAGAATCTTGAGCTCTGGAAGCTCATTGCAGGCTTGGGAATAGTAGCTTCCAGCTGTTGGCTTCACATTGTTACCTCCTCTTTTTCTTTGAGGGCATGCGCCTTTTCCTCAAAAATATTCTAGTTGTTAGTATTTACCTCATTGATCACCAGCAGGGCATGTTTCTCTCGTATCCTTAATTCGTTGGAAACCCCTTGGTGTAGCTCATACAGAGTAGTAATGGGCAGAGCAGCCAAATTCAGACTGAGAGTCTTCATCTGGAGTAGTTGTACCTGCTCTTCATCTGAGTCACCGCACAGGGACCCTTTTGGCAGTGGTATCATGCAGAGATCCACGGTGATTTCATCATCCAAGGCTAACCTGCTCCCTTGATTCAGGCTTTCTTGCTTCCTGCTCTCCTATCCCACACTCGCTTGAATTAAACATGTTTGTACCTACAAATCCCGCAAGCCCTGTTGTACCTTACTAAGCGACTGCTGGTACTATGCTTCAAAATGGCTCATAAGATTCGTCGTCGCATCGCGGACCACATCCCCGATTTCTTCCAAGTCCCCCTCTATGAGGACCAAAGGTGTCACGCCCGCTGATTTGTTTGATTTTTTCTTCTTTCCCTGCCCTGTGGAAGTCCTCTTGTTCCTCTTCTTGACAATGAAGGGGGACCCCAACTCCGCACCCCCTTCTTCTTACACCTCTGTCTCTTCCTCCCCTTGTTTTTGCTTAGGGTCTGACTCATCAACATCAATGGTAGCCTACGACGTAGTCTTTTCCTACGCTGCTTCTTTTTCTTTGGCCACCACTTCTTTCTCATTTGCAATAGCTTCTTTCACCCTCACAGCAGCTTATTTATTCTGCACAAATTTTTCTCAAGAAGTATCTTTTTGTGCCTCCTTCTTCTTTTCTGTTGTCATGGCCTGCGTTGCTGACCATTTAATGGTCATGCTGGTACCTAAGGGGTGAGCCAATGACTTATCCACTTGCTGATGACCCTACTATGCCTTCCTTGGCAACCAAGTAAGGCAGCTTGTGCCACATGCCCAGGGCATCGTCCTTTGCACAAATGTGTAGATTGTGGAAATATGCCTTGAAATCAGCTATCTTGGTGTACTGCGCATGTAAGGTGGGTGATAGCCTTGGCCATTGGCTAACCACCATTATGATTTTCATCTCAAACAACACCCAAAACATCTTGGTCTCCACTACGTGTGCGGGGCCTTTAGTATCCCACATCGAAGCGAACTTCGTTGCCTCTGGTAGGTTTTGAGTCCTGCTGAGGAAATTGGCTCTCTTCAGGTATCCTCAATGCCACTAAAGCAATCAACAATAATAACTAGGCATATTGAAATGCCTTGCCCTCGTCCTGGGCCTCCCTGTAGTCCTCCAAAAACTCCTTACAAAGATATTGAGCCCAATTATACTGGATACCTTTCACACACTGCGTAGCCAACGAAACGACTGCCGTTGGCACTTCGTCGACGCGACACATTCTCATGATCTTACCAGCCAATATTTGCACAACAAACTGCACAACGTCATCTGATATGGATTGAATAGAGTATCCTCGCAACTTTTTCTCCAAACCAAACTCTCCCTTCATTTGGTCCGTCAACTTCTTTTCCTATGACTTTCCTATGAAAGCCTCTGTATGGTCTACTCCTTGGGATGGAAACAAAAAGATTTAGTGGATCAACATGTCTGTGATCGAGATGGGTTCTCCCAGCTAAAGACACCCATTGTGCACTAGTGTCAGTAGTTGGCACACACATATGGTGTTAATATTGGTGCAACTAAATTGTGACACCCACAATATGTTTAGGAGCTCTGCGCCCCCAACTCCAGCCACCCAGTTCATTGGTTCAAGGCATGTGATGCCAGACTCCTCATAATAGACCTTCTTGAGGTACTTGCTCGATGCTAATTGAGGGAATTTCTCATGGTCCCCAAGGTACCAATCCTCCATTTTTAGATTTGGTATCTAACCCAGCAACAGACCTTCAAACAACAAATTCTCCAGTAGTAAAGGCGTAGAGACCATGAACTTCATAGCATCTGGATCTTTGGTAACCTTTTCCATGGATTTTCTAGGTGGTATGTACTTTAGAAGCTGAGTTATTTGTTCAACCTCTTCTGCATCAAGATCTTCTATTACTCCATGCAATTCTTCCTCATCCAGATCCAGTGGCTCTGTCAACTGTTTGGACTTATCCATTTTTCCCTTTTGGTGGTTTTTTTTTCAGGTTTTTCCTCGGTGATTATCGCAACGGTGCTTGTTGAGGCTTCTTCTGCTTCATAGAGGTATATGGCTTAGTCCTTGGCAAACTAGGCACGGAAGTAGGAAATCTTGTAGATATAGGTTCAGCTAGCGCTGCCTCAAATAGGGTTGGCTCCATCTCAGGGTGATTTTTAGTCATTCTCTCAATGAAGCTCTTGTTTAGGGCCTAAATCTACCTCAGGCTGAGAAAGGTAGGATCTAGGGTAACATCAAACCAAGCTTAACCTGGTAGCTAGCCCTACCAGGTCGGGAGAGGGCTATCTCCTGTCAATCTCAACAAAAATGATCAATGAGGCTTGAGATGACTGATGTGATGACTGATTTTAGGCTAGGTATGTGTACAGAGGTGTTTGATTGAATTTGATGATGTTTTGTTGGCTCAAATGGAAAGGCAAATTTTGCGTCTTGGGAATGAGGCTCAGTTTTGCAGAGGTCTCAATGGGGCAAGGTAGGAAAGTGATTTGATACTTTAAATTGAATGAAATGGAGAGATTTAGACAGGTGAGGAGTTGAATAGGGCAAGAAAACCTCAAGGATCCTCTTCAAACAACTAAAGACATCAATAACTAAGCAAACCCTAGGTAGAGCACTGCAATTTCAATGGATTCTACCTTTATCCTTGTTTGTTTTAGTTAAGAAGAATAAAGAGAGATAATGTCATACATAAAACACATATAAACTTACATTTACAGAAGGAAACACAATATCAAAGCAACGTGCCACATGAATCCCATAGAGTGCTGCAAACCCTGGTCTATTCCTTAGCCAAAACTGCTGAGAAAACGTATACAATGAAAGCTCCAAGCTTTCTCAAAAGTCCAACCTTTTGCCAAATTCCAACCCCTAAACTATGAAATTCATAAAATATATACATTTTCTCATCCTTGTACTAAGGGAATTGAGCTCAACCATTTTCTTCAAAATAGAATAAGCTACATTAAACTTGGGCCGAATTTCTGAAAATAGGTGTTGAATATGAACACGTATCTCCTATACCATAGCACCTGTTACAAAACGGAAAGATGTTTTTGTAGATAAGGTCATGTTGGAAAAAAACCTCTCTCAAATTTGAGAAATTCATTTCCAGTTGCTCGTAATCTATTCCACAAAATCATCTCTAAAACAGAAAATCATTAAAAATTTAAATCTGTGAAAATGAGCTGTAAATATCTAGTCATATATCCCAATTCATGACACCTATGAATAAACTGAAAGAGGTTTTTGTTATATGGCTCGTGGTTAACAAAAACCTCCTTGGTTTTGCAAAATTACTTTCCATCTGTTGTAAAATGGCCCTGTACTAAAATGGCTAAAACAGTAAAAAATATGAAAAAATTTCTTTGTTTTAATGTTGGCTCCAAATATCTTTGTATATCTTCCACATATTAGCACCTGTGCATAAAATGAAGGATTTTTTTGTTATTTGGTATGTGATGAACAAAAACATCTTTCACTTTTGAAAAATTCCTTACCATTATTTCAGAAACTGATTTTGTACTAAACTTGTCATTTTGTGCGGCAACTGAGCTCAAAACATGCATAACCAAGAATCACTCATCCATTTTGATCATATCTTCTAATCCAGGAGCCGGTTATGGGAGTGTGATATACCGTTGGAAATATTTTTCTGAGCTTCTTCTTATGGACACACTTGCGACATGATTTGTGCTAAAAATAATGTGCAAAACATCTAACAAAACCAGACATAGTAAGAGCTCATGTTGATCCCTGGTGACAGGCTGCAAAGACTAGAACTAACATCGGCTCCATTGGGGATGGAAGCTCCTTGGAGTTGTCGAGAACACCATAGAACAAGTTCCACATCCATTGGACATGGATTCAAACAACTGCAAACCCAAAACAACTCATACCAATCCAAAAACATATACACACTGTAACATGTACATAAACAAATACCGAAAACTGAAATGCTGCCTAGAGCAGCTTATTTATGTACAAATCTAACCCACTTTGCTGCAAAATTGATAGATCAAGTAATGTTGTAATGCCATATCAACCAATCAAGTAACTATGACAAGGATGCTGCTTGAAAGTGCTTCAACCAGGACACAAATATAAATGTTGATAGCCATACGTGCACATAACGAGTCTGGTTATGTAAAAGACAATTTGATCTATCATTCAAACTAAAAAAATAAATAAATAAATAAATAAAAAATAAATAAAAATAAAATAAAAATAAAATAAAAATAAAATAAAAAATAAAATAAAAAATAAAATAAAAAATAAAAAATAAAAAATAAAATAAAAAAATAAAATAAAATAAAATAAAAATAAATAAATAAATAAATAATAATAATAATTCCATGTACGTTGCAATAGGATCGAAAAAACCAGACTCTGTTTGCTGCCCCAACTCCTCAATACATGCTTCCAGCTGCAAACTGTCAATGCAAACATCCACGGGCAGCTCTATTGTTTCTTGTTTTGAAGGAGGGAGAGTTTCCAAGAACTTTTTGGGATCTCAGAATTCATATGATTGGATCTGATCATTTAAATACTGAATCTCCTTCTCAAATTTTTCAACAACTAACTCAAAGAAACCAGTTTTAGCTTTAGGAGGAAACTTTGGAGATCTCAAAAATTGAAGCACGGCAATGAAAAATACTTCATCAATTTCAATATCCACTAACTGATCTCTAACTTCTTTTAAAACTTCACAAAGCGCAGGGTTTGCCACATACCCTACCATTTTATTTTAGTGCATGAATGGATCAGTGAGCACTGGAATCTCTGGATTGAGTTGGAGTCGCCAGGTGAATGTTTCAGCCTTCATATCTGTCTGACTTTTGTCCACCATCAACAATCAGATCTGAACTTGATTACATTTGCTAAGGAAACTAGATGTTCAGTTCATAAACTAAACCAGAGATTGACTGAAGCAGCATTCATCTACTTTCACTAATGCAAAGCAAGAGCGTTTCGAAGGATACCTGGCTAACTTCAGGCTCCGTCTGTAGTTTATAAATCAAACAAAAAAAATTTCTTCCCCAGTATGGTCGCACTATGTTAGGGCCTAAATCTACCTCAGCCTGAGAAAGGTAGGATCTAGGGTAACATCAAACCAAGCTTAACCTGGTAGCTAGCCCTACCAGGTCGGGAGAGGGCTCTCTCCTGTCAATCTTAGCAAAAATGATCAATGAGGCTTGAGATGACTAATGTGATGACTAATTTTAGGCTAGGTATGTGTACAGAGGTGTTTGATTGAATTTGATGATGTTTTGTTGGCTCAAATGGAAAGGCAAATTTTGGATCTTGGGAATGAGGCTCAGTTTTGCAGAGGTCTCAATGGGGCAAAGTAGGCAAGTGATTTGATACTTCAAATTGAATGAAATGGAGAGATTTAGACAGATGAGGAGTTGAAGAGGGCAAGAAAACCTCAAGGATCCTCTTCAAACAGCTGAAAACATCAATAACTAAGCAAACCCTAGGTAGACCACTGCAATTTCAATGGATTCTACCTTTATCCTTATTTGTTTTAGTTAAGAAGAAGCAAGAGAGATAATGGCATACATAAAACACATATAAACTTACATTTATAGAATGAAACACAATATCAAAGCAATGTGCCACATGAATCCCATAGAGTGTTGCAAACCCTGGTCTATTCCTTAGCCAAAACTGCTAAGAAAATGTATACAATGAAAGCTCCAAGCTTTCTCAAAAGTCAAACCTTTTGCCAAATTCCAACCCCTACACTATAAAATTCATAAAATATATACATTTTCTCATCCTTGTACTAAGGGAATTGAGCTCAACCATTTTCTTCAAAATAGAATCAGTTACATTAAACTTGGGCCGAATTTCTGAAAATAGGTGTTGAATATGAACTCGTATCTCCTAAATCATAGCACCTGTTACAAAACTAAAATACATTTTTGTAGATAAGGTCATTTTGGAGAAAAACCTCTCTCAAATTTGAGAAATTCATTTCCCGTTGCTCGCAATCTATTCCACAAAATCATCTCTAAAACAGAAAATCATTAAAAATTTAAATCTGTGAAAATGAGCTGTAAATATCTAGTCACATATCCCAATTCATGACACATATGAATAAAATGAAAGAGGTTTTTGTTATATGGCTCGTTCTTAACAAAAACCTCCTTGGGTTTTTCAAAATTACTTTCCATATGTTGTAAAATTGCCCCGCACTAAAATGACTAAAACAGTAAAAAATATGAAAAATTTGCTTTGTTTTAATGTAGGCTCCAAATATCATTGTATATATCCCACATAGTAGCACCTGTGCATAAAATGAATGAGGTTTTTGTTATTTGGTATGTGATGAACAAAAACCTCTTTCACTTTTGAAAAATTCCTTACTATTATTTCAGAAACTGATTTTGTACCAAACTTGTCATTGTGTGCAGCAACTGACCTCAAAACATGCATAACCAAGAATCACTCATCCATTTCAATCATATCTTCTAATCCGGGAGCTGGTTATGGGAGTGTGATATACTGTTGGAAATATTTTTCCGAGCTTCTTCTGATGGACACACTTGTTACATGTTTTGTGCTGAACATCATGTGCAAAACATCTAACAAAACCAGACATAGTAAGAACTCATGTTGATCCCTGGTGACAGGCTACAAAGACTGGAACTAACAGCTCTGACGGAAGTAATTAGGAAATTTTGCGAAGTTCGGTCATGAAAGAAGTTACTCCCAATCCCTCTCAGACATATAGCACTGTACTTGGTGCAAAGTAAGGCGAAAATTCTTGAGGCAAACTATCATGAAGCAAAGTGTTCGAATCCGGAGTGGTCTGTTGTATTTATAGACCAATTTGAATTCAAATCCAACCGTTCCCTCCAATTTCCAGTCATTAATGCACATTTGGCTGTAGATTTCCAAAGATATTCTCCATAAATTCTTCCACCCCGCTCTTTTCAACGGAAAATTATCCATCCAATCAGCTATAGTGCTTCCAACGGTTACTTTTTGGCCAGGTTGTGCAGGGCCCACCCACCTAGTGTAGCTCCTTCATTGCAGCTCCTCTCGGCACCATCCTTTGACTTGTCATGCAATCCCTTCTCTTTTCCTTTCGAACTTCCGGGCGGTGTAGTTTAAGGTCCCGAACTTCCTTGCAACTGTCTGGAGTACTAAGACTATCCCGCAATCATGTGATCATTGCACAGGTCGGGATCACCCCAGTATAGCTTCAAATGACTCCCATTGACTTTTCCCAAAAATAATTCCCCATTCAGCTTTGTGAGCTAAACTACACCTCCATCTGTGATTTTCTTCACAACATATGGCCCCAGCCAATGCATCTGAAATTTTCCTGGGAACCTTGTGAACTTACTGTCATATAGCAACACTAAATCATCTACCTTGAAGGTGTGTTGTTTGATATAGCGATTAGGCCATGCCTTTTCATGGTCCTTCTGCACCCACTGATGAAATCCAAGGAAGAAGTGATCCTCCTCAAATTGAACGAGTTGCGCGAGCTGTTTTTCCATGGTACGCGATCAGCCATGTCAGTAATTGCTGCAATACGTAAACTTGGCTATATGTAATCCATGGGCATTACACCCTCTTGCCCATATACCAATCTGAACAGTGTTTGTCCTGTCAATTTTTGCAGGTAGTCCTGTATGCACAGAACATTGCTTGTATGCACACATCCCAGTCATTTCGCTTTGCGCTGCAAATCTTTGTCAAAGCGCTTTCCAGAATTTTGTTGAAGGCTTCTACTGTGCCATTCACTTTAGGGTGATAAGACTTACTCTTCTGATGATATACCTTGAATTCCTCGAGAAAATGCAGCAATTGTTTCATTTAAAAAGTTTGTTCCCCTATCACTCATCAAAATCTTAGGGCGGGCAAACTGAGACAAGATATACTCAAAAATAAACTTCATGGTGGTAGCAGTGCTACAATCTCTTACAGTTTGTGCCTCTGCCCGCCTAGTCAAGTATTTAGTCGCGGTAATGATATACCTGGCCCTTGTCTTCTTCCTAAGTGGTTGTATTGGTCCCACAAAGTCTATTGCCCACTTATAAAATGCCTGCAACGTCACCTGTGGATTTAGTGGCAATTCATCTCTTCATGACAATTTCCCCATCCTCTAACAGAGATTGCACACCCTGCAATATATTTTGGAGTCCTTATGCATAGTCGGCCACCAAAGTCCTACGCATAGGATCTTCTGCGCAGTTTCTCTTCCTACATAATGTCCTCCTCCTACTCCTCCATGCACTTCTGCAATGATACTTTTCCTCTCATACTTTGGAACATACCTACGTAGTATTTCATCATATCTCATTTTATATAAGTGTCTAGTGATCACAGAGAAATCTGCAACCCGAACCACTAGTTCTTTCTTCTTTGCATCGAATACCCTCCAAGAGCAATGCTTTTGGACAAAAATTGAATTATATCTGTGAAGTGATCATCTACAACACACACAACGAAGATTTTTGCATCAAGTAACCCTTCCTCCAGACTCATAGCCTCATCCCCATTCTTAATTCACGATAGGTGATCTGGACCATCATTCAAGCGCCCTGGCTTCACAATTACTTCAAAATCATATTCCTGAAAGAGTAGCAACCATATGAAAATATCCCCCCCCCCAACACAGGCTTTTTAAACAAGTATTTCATAGTAGAATGATATGTATACATCTTGAAGTGTGCACCCAACAGATAGTGTCAGAATTTATGCAGCGCATACACCATTTCCAAACCTTCGTGCTATGTGGTTGAATAGTTCTTTTCCACCTTTAACAGTTTTCTACTTGCAAATGTTATTGGATGGTCAATATCACCTTCGCCTAGTTGGGCCAGCACATCTCTTAG
Source organism: Pinus tabuliformis (assembly GCA_031772625.1). Lineage (NCBI taxonomy): Eukaryota > Viridiplantae > Streptophyta > Pinopsida > Pinales > Pinaceae > Pinus > Pinus tabuliformis. The sequence continues at coordinate 22,523,241 of CM062809.1, forward strand.
TGCAATTCAAGAAGCATCTACATGAACGTGGAACTCCTTCTTCTAGTTAAGGAACACTAAAATGGACGCAGTGACAATTTTTTCCTTCAAAATGTCCAAAGTCTTCTAGAAATCCTTGTCCCAGCGAAATATCACATCCTTTTTCAGTAATCTTTCCATGGGTGCAGTGACTTGTTCATATGCTTTGATAAACTTCCTATAATATCCTGTATGGCCCAATGTTGCACACAATTTTTTAACATTCAATTGATGATTACTGCAATTTTGGCAGAGTTTACCATCAATCCTTGCTTGTAAACAACATGGCCCAAGAGTATCCCATAGGGTATGCAGAATACGCATTTCTTCAAATTAAGGGCTATCTGATGCTTTCGACAAGTATCCAACATGAGGCATATACTGACAACATGTTTCTTTACTAATTCAAACATTGTCTAGTCGTTGAAATAGACCTCCAAAAATTTATGGATAAATTCCTTGAAAGTCACAATTACCACCCTAGAAAAAATTGCAAGGGCATTCTTAAGCCTGAAAGGCATCACTATATACTGAAAATAGCCCCATTCAGTCGTGAATGTGGTCTTACTCTGGTCTACTGGTGCAATCATGATCTGATGGTAACCTAAGAATTCATCTATGAATGAATAGGCTTCTTATCCTCCAACATTCTCCAGGACCTCATATGTGAATGGTGTAGGGAATGGATCATGGACACATGCATCATTCAACTTCCTTGAGTCTACACATATCCTAATTTCACTCTCTGTCTTCTTTTCTTGAACCACCATGGGACTAACCCAATCTGATTCCTCAATAGGTTCAATGATCCCAGCTTCAGGAATTTTATCCAATTCTTTGTGCACTTTTTCCTTATACTTGGGATTTAATCGATAGGGGCATTGTTTCACTAGCTTTGTATCTAGCTTCAATGTGATCTTCATGACTCCCAGATCCCCTACCATCCCTTTTACATCAGAGAACTTGGTGGGAATCAAGTCATGATACTCTAGCAATAGCTTCATGACCTTATCTACTATATCTTTGTCCCAATAGTCTCCTATGTTCACAAACTTCAGTTGCGCTTACGATCCAATATTCACTGGCTTGGTCTTTAAGGGCTCTGATATATCAGGGATTTCTGCCTTAGGTCCCTTGACTTCATGTTGTCCTTTAGACTTAGGAATTTGGATGTTCCAGGGATCTTCCTTGCCATCCTTTGCGGTCACATTGTAGCATTCGAGTGCATGGAATAGCTACGTACCCCAATCTGGTTCTACCCATTCAACCGGTTCTTTATAAATTCAGAATATGGCAGCTTTAATCTCCTATAGTGCTTCATCTATACATTCAAATCCATCTTCAAAGCTAAAAGTTAGCAGAAAATTTTCTTTCAAAACATCCCATTCCGAAGTCCCGTGTCGCAGCTCCGTTTCCAAATACTAATTGATCGGGATTGTGTCCAAAGTGTGGCAGAAGATATGAAGCCACTCTGGCTGTGGTTCTTCTCCCCATGCCTTTGTCCAACGAGCTAAGTGTTCATGCAGATCACCCTCCCCTGTGTATTTCTTCATCATGCAGGTATTAGCATACCAAAACCTCAACTTCATCATTCTTTGATACGCCTTCCAATCTGCGAAATTGTTCTTATGTGCCCCACCAATGGGTAATGTATCTCGTAGCATAAAGTCTAGTGCTTGGAACCAATGTTCCTCCAATACATCCCTTTCAAATTTATCCAGAAATAAATTGACATCTTCTAAACCATCATAATACGATAAATTGCGTACCTCGATGGATATACATCGTAATGACTTGGTAATCCTATTGCAGTGCAGCGATGATACTTCATGCAATCGGTTTTTCTAGTGCTTGAGCTCCTCACCTAAATATGAATTATAGGAGTTGTCCTTTTCCCACGTTATCCGCCCATCTACCATAGGGTTGATCCAATCTTCATCCCATGCAGTCAGCTTATAGATCTACTCAATGTCATCATCTTAGTCATAATCATGGGCTGGTTCATTATATCGTACACCTTCGGTTGGATCCACTGGCACAATCACGCTTAGTTATTTCTTCTCAAATTTCATATTTTACTTCTTCAGATTGATGACTGCATTCATATCAAATTCCCAATAAATTCCAAGCAGTACAGGGTATGGGTTACTGTCATCCACTATTTCGATCACTTCAAAGTCAGCTATGGTGCGTGCCCCTTCAATATCCACAGTCACTCCATGTAGTCACCCCATAGGAATCATTTTCTATTGATTGGCCATCCTCAGCTGGATCGAGGACCACTATAGCACTTATCTTCCCATTCTTTCCCAGGTTTTCTTTGGAAAAACATTTGCATCAGACCCTAAATCGAGAATTACCTAGTCCATTTCGTATTCTCCAATCTACGCAGTCAACCTCATTTCGCGACTAGTTCTCTTCTTACTTTTTCCCACCTTATGTACTACGTGTTATTATGGTATAGGCTTGTTCTTACCAATGCAATTATCAATCAATTATTCTAATCCTTTTACTGCCTTCTTATCCTTGAGGAGTTTCATGCAGTTTTTAAAAAATTATGCTAATAATGATGGGTCTATCTCGCAGTACTGGCCTCTTCAGACTTTCCCATATTTTGAGTCCTTGATGTAGAAGCTCCTTCATCCACGAAGCTCCTTTTTTATTCCATAAATGTTTCCTTTACCTTGTTTACATCAAATCCTGGTTCCTTATCAACAGCTTTGTGAACCCACACATCGAATTCTAGCTAGTTCCCATTATCTTATCCAGTAGCTACACCGCATCGCATAATAATATTGACATTGGGCTCATCTTCACGAGGCTCCAACCTCATCATCTGGATGTTCTACATAGGCTGCTCAGTTTGAGTCTTCTTTTATTGCATCTTCGTGATACGAACTTGAAAATCTTCTATAACATGGTAAAACTGTTGAAAATATTGACAGGAAGGGTGTGTAGGATTCTGACAATCTCGTGCAAAATGGTCTGCTTCCCCACAATTGTATCAAATGATCTGACCACGACCCCTTCTATCTCCTCCTCCTCCCCCTCTTCCTCGGCCTTGAAATCCTTCGCACGCCACAGTTGCACCATGATCTTGAGGATGATTCTCTATCTGCATTCTATACGTCGGGGTTCTATCCATCATCAATTCATAACTTCGACAATGGCACTCATCATGACCTACAGATTTATAGAAATTGCAATAAAACTGTTGGGGGGTCTGTAAAAACTTCTGTAATAAATGAAAATTATCTGTCACGTGTTGTCCTGTAACCTGACAAATAGCGCACCACGGTGCTACTCCCATGCTTGGCCCAGCAGTATTTTCTGACTTCCGGGGGACATTCCCTCCCCCAATAAGATAGTTCTAATAAATGGTCAATGGTCCTTATCATGACCATGTCCTTTTCATTTCAAGCACCAAACTTCTGCGTGAACCTCAGTCTAGGCTTCCTTTCCCTTCTTTAGGCTCTGCAACTCCATATGCAGGCTACCCAGCTGTGACTGAATCTATTGCACTCCCATATTTTTATCTTGAATGGGTAAAGCTTCTAATCTCTAATGCTTCAGCTTGCGTGCCAATTTTCTGTTGTGACAATGGCAAACTTAGATGGGGTAACAACAAAGAAATCTACCAATCCCTATGTTGATCATCTATGATTTTCATATTAGATTGCGGAAACAAACATTTCAACCTGTGATCAAAGTCCCACGTGGAATCATTCACCTTCTGCTAGATCTCTTTGACCTCTATCACTGACTGGGCTTGCAATTTAGGCTTCTGGAATTCATTATTGAGCACTTTCTTTGTTCGTCTAGTGTTACAGTTAGATGATCCGAACAATACTTAATATACCAACTTAGCGCACTATCCTACAGTGTTGTAACTAGTTACGCTTTCTTCAAATCATTATCTGTAACTTGTTGTGCATTCCACACAGCATCTGCTACAAACCAAAATTGTTCAAGGTCTTATGTCCCCAGATCTCTGAATATGGGCATCTTCATTGCGTTGGCCATATTGAATATTGGAGGTGGAGGTTGAGGTGTAGGTGTAGGTGGAGGTGTGTGAGGTGGAGATGATGGTGGAGGTGGAGTGGATGGATTTGGTATCCCTGCGATACCTTGCCTTACTACATGTAGCGCCCTAGAGGTGTCCTCATAACACTACTTTATTCATCGTTGTCAGATGCTCCCAACAAAGGACCGTACTTAGTGCCTAAATCTAGATCTCTTCTAAATGTTTTTCCACTCCACGTAGCTCCCGTTAGATCTCTTCTAAACATTAATTTAATGGCATAACCCTTTTCTTGCAAAATTTCATTTTAATCCAAGTCTTTAGGGATTTCAGGTACTTACCTCTAGGTCCCTTGAAGAATCATCGTTCAGCTTCATTATAACTTACAGATGTATCAATCGCTAGCTCAGTGATGAATCTGCCCAAAATGTTATCGATCTAGTAATCAACAGCCCTTGCGATCTTTTTTTCTAAAGCTTCCAGATGCCTTACCAACTCCCGAGTCCATACAATAGGGTTGTCCAACTTCCACGTACCTTGACTATCTGCTAATTTGGACAACCACTAGTGTAATTCACACGAAAAAGAACAGAAGAAAAATTTGTGCTCCTCTATATACAGATATCTATTTAGCTACTCTTCCTTCGACAGACATGGATTCCTATTTTCCTAAGCTACAAATTCATGCATCTTCTGATCTATCCACTTCTTTATCTCTTTCTTAGTTGGGAACCATTTATTCGACATCGCACATTCCTCAGATAGATCTAGGTCCCAACAACGAAACCATTTGATGGCTTGAGGGGTCCTGATTCAGGTTCAAAGTTAGTTGCGCCAACCAACAAAACCCTAAACTGTTGGCCCTTTCGGAAACAACCCACGTAGTGCAGGCTGCAGTCTCACCCGAAGCAGTATTGGGGATGACAGAACTAGATTTCTATATCTAGAACTGTGTGATGGGTTTCTGTTACTTTTAGGGCTTTATCCCGACCTTCACGAATCCTAACCCTTTAAATGCAAAAATCATAGTAACTTACAGAAAAAATATCTAACCATTCGCGGAACACTTTAAACATTCATAAAATCATGTACATAACATCATGTAAACTACTAGATCCACTAAATTCACGCACCAACTAAGTGTTCCTTTAGATAATTGCAGAAATTATAACGAATACACATAAACTACATAAGTAAGTATAAAGGCACAAATACATAAGTATAGCTTCAAAAATAGTCTTTATTGATATAATCTTTCTATTACAGCCTCTTCTTCCCTGCGCACACAGCCGCAGGGGCCTGTGCACTCATCTTGCAAACTTTCCAAGGTCTCCGCGCACACAGCTGCAAGAGCCTTCCCCTTCGCCTAAGTACAGGAAACAAACTTTCCTGCCTCAGACTACTTTCCCATACAATGTTCTTCAATTACTTCATGACCTCCTATGATTTGCTATGACTCCTTTATATAGTTTCTTATTTTACAATACCATGATTTGTGAACCATGGGTGGGTCACAAAACATCATATCTTCTAACAAACTAAGGGACTAATGTCCCCTTTGACTCTTATGACTTTTGCGCTCCGCTCCTCAAAATGTTGAGACTTTACATATTCAGCAAAATTGATTACAAAATTTACCCTAGGAGACCCTTTGCCAACAACGAGACATGTCTACTTCCTCTTCCAATGTCTTAGGACATTAATCCATATATAAATTTACACCTACAAGAATAGGTACCTTCACTGGTTTATATTTTTGCGTGTTAAACCTTTGCTATATTTTCTCAAAATACATCCTTTGATTTAACAAAATTTTCTTGTCTTTATGATCTCTTCTAATCTCCATGCCCAAAATGAAATTTGTAGCACCAATATCCTTCATATCAAATTTAGAAGAAAGTTGATTTTCACTTGTTGGATGATTACCTATCATTTCCAATCAGTAGCATATCATCCATATACAAGACCAAATAGATAATATGATCACCAACTAATTTGAAATATACACAGTGACTCACTTTGCTCCTTATGAAGTCAAGACCTGATATATAAGTATCAATTGTTTTAAACCACATCATTAGTGACTACTTTAACACATATAGGGGCTTTTTCAACATGCACACCAACTCTTATTTCCCTTTCATGCAAATCATTTTGGTTGCTTCATGTAGATTTCTTCTTCCAAATTTCCATGTAGCAGTGTTGTATGCACATCCATCTATTCTACTTCAAAAGAAAAAGTAGTAGCAACAGATAAAATAAAGATAGTAGAAGTTAACTTTGGAACAAGAGAAAATTTCTCACTAAATTTAATTTACTCTACCTCAAAGTAACCTTTTGGTACTAATTGAACTTTATATATCTTCACTTTACCTTCTAAATTCAACTTCTTCTTAAACACCCATTTTCTTCCAATGGGCTTTCTTTTAGACGACAAATCTACTAGATCCCAAGCCTAATTATTGTATAAGGATGCCATTTATTTAATTATGGCCTTTTTCTATAGTTTTCCATCAGCGGCATCCACTATCTCCTTATCATTTCTAGGACCATCACTAGTAATGAACAAAACAAAATTTGAAAATAAATTAGGTGGAGTACACCTTTCTGGCTGCCTTCTTTCTTGAATTGATATCCTTAACACTAGAGTATGTGGTTCTTCTTATTCTAATTCATGTCCTTCTCTATAGTTTGATTCATCATCCTTCAATTCAAACTCTTAATATTTTCTTGTTCTTTCTCCCTTGCTATGACTCTTACTTGACAACATATTGATTTCTCTAAATAGCACATCTCTACTATACACAACTTTCTTAGTTTCCAGGTTCCAAATATAATAACCTTTCATACCATATTCATATCTAATAAAGATACACTTTTCATATTTCATATCTAGCTTATTGTTATTCTACCTTGGAATGTGTACATAAAAATCACATACAAACACCTTTAGATGTTTAAGAGAGTGCTTCTTACTAGTTCATATCTCATGTGGAGTATTTTTGTCTAATTCCAATGAGGGTGGTCTATTTACCAAGTAACATGTGATGTCCACAACCTCTTCCAAAAATTCATGTCTTAACCCAACACCACTAAGCATGCTCCTCAATTTCTCTATCAATGTCTTTTCCATCCTTTCTGCATGTTAGACTTTGAATCCCTAGAAAATCACAAAGTCCAAGACCATATTGTCATGAGTAGTAATCCTTGTGTTGATAAGGTGTTGTCATGATCCACTAATGATTTATTAGTGAGATCTAGATCTAGATCTAGGAGACATAGAAGGTAAAATTTATGAGTTATAAATTCATATATTGGAATCAATAAAATGTGTAATAAAATGGCTTAAGTCCTTTTCCGCCATTTTTCTGATCTTGTCTTGCTCTCCTAAGTCCATTCTCATGGATAATGTTAGACTGTGAATCCCTAGACAATCACAAAGTATGAGGAGAATTAGGCGAGCAATAAAAGACAAGAAAAGTGGAAAAAAGGGTGTTAAGGCATTCTATTACACTTTGAATTTATCTGAATATATGAATTTATAATACATGAACTTGACCTTGTATATCTTTGAGATTTAGATCTAGATCTTGTTGAAAACTCATCAGTGGATCATGACAACACCTCATCAAGATAAGGATTACAACTCATGAAAATATAATCTCATAATTTTTTATTGTCCAGGGACTCACAGTGTAACATTACCCCCCTCAATCACAAGTCTGAATAATTGTATAACACTTGTACCAATAAAAAAATTCATCTTCAATTCAAAAATTTTGAATTAATCTTTGATGAATATTTGCGTAAAAAAATACCAATATATGAATATATGGAAGTGTGTAATTGTATGTTTGATCATTCTTGTTGAATTATTGAAATTATTTTAGATTGTTTATTGAGGGCACATATTGCTATGTTGTAATTTCAAATTGTTGACTAATTCCTTATTTAAATTTCACTAATAAGACTTTGAAAATTGAAGCTTGATATCCAATATTCCCTTCAATTAGGTGTAAGGTGAGAATTTTTTCAGTTCTTCATTCTAGAAAGGATCCAAACTAGGGCTTTGGATTCTTTAGGTGATGGTTTTTTTGGTTAACTGCTAACTATCTTCCATAGAAAGAGGAGGTTTATGGTTTATTGCTAACCAATATTCTTTGAATAATGTGATGGTTCTGGATGACTACTAACCAATATGCTTCATTAATTTACCCTACCCCCCCCTCCTAAAGGTGCAAGCGAGTTTCTTTTCCCATTGTGCTCTCCCCCTTTAGGTGTGGAGAGTACCATATTTGACCTTATCTTTATCTGTGTCTTTCCCTCTGTTTTGATTGGGAAATAAGATTAACGCAACTTATTTTCTTGTATATTCCATTTCCATGAATGTATCCATACATATTGAATTAATCCTAGGGTTTGTATTTAAGTCTCCATCGACAAAAGTACTCTCTTTCTGTATACCAATTCATACAGGGTCTAACCAGTAGTTGTTCTTATTATTGTCTCGTAGGCCATAGGGCTTGAGGAAGTCAATCTACCAAGTCCTTGAGGTGCAATTTGAGAGTATTTTTTATAATGGCCTCAAGAATCTTTTTCGTCTCTTCTACATTTCCATTGGCCTATAGATGATATGGTGTATTAACCCTATGTTTGATATTGTATGTGTCCATAAGGTCCTTGATGAGCCTATAAATACATTGGGTTTCTTTTGCGATGATCTCCTATGGTATCTTGAATCCAATTAAGATATCTTCATGAATAAAATCTATTGCTACTTGCTTAGCTACAACTAAGATTGCTTAGGCTTCAATCCATTTTGTGACATAGTCTATAAAGAGTAGGATGTAGGAGTTTCAATTAGATGGAGTATTGATTAGTCGAACAAATCCAAGAGCCCATTTTTAAAATGGTTCTAGTACTATTTTTGGTTTCAACAACATTTCATTTTATTGTACTAGTTTTCCCATGCATTGACAGTTGTTACATATCTTCGCATACTGCTTGGCATTGCAAAAATGGTGGGCTAGTAGTACCCTCAATGGAGTACATTATAGATGGTCCTACTATCTGCAAAGTGGATCCAACAATGGTCATCATCGCAATATTTCAATATGTTATAGATCTCATCCTCTTGTACACACCGCCAAATGATAAGATCTAGCCCTCAATAGAATAGGCATCCATCAATCCATGAGAATATCTAGATTTGACTGATGATATTTTGCCTCTCTTTTAGAGATAGGTAATGTGAAATTTTACTTACATCCAAGTAGCTAGAAATATATTCAATCTAAGGTGTGCTAGTAGATACTATGAAAACATCCCATCAGGAAAAGAATATTTTATAGGTGGCTCATTTTCATTCGTTGTAAGTCTAGAAAAAAAGTATACCACCACATTCTCATTTTCTAGTTTGTTTAAGATGTTTATATCAAATTCCTCCAGTAATAAAAACCATTTAGTTACCCTACCATTTGTGATTGGTTTATTCACTAAGTATTTAATAGCAACCTGGTCAATGTGTAAAATAGAGGGATAACTTGTTATGTAATGTCGAAATTTGTTAATATAATGTATAACTAAAAGAAACTATTTCCCTATTAGCATATAGTTTAGTTTACGGGGAGATATTTTTGTTGATAATGTATATTTCATATGGAATGTTTCCTTCTTATTTCCCTAAGATAGCTCCAATGGTGATGTTTGACACATCTGTAGATATTTGTTACAGTATTTTGTCACACCTCCTGCACTTCCCTGTCTCATACCCGAAGTGCCAAAAACTTGACAACTATGCAGTGTACCCATCCTAATATGCAATCCAGATCCTCCCTGAAGAACTAATGAAAAGTTGCCTTGAGCCTTTCCTGAGAAAAATGAGCTAAAAACCCTAATTTATGGGTCAGTGTCATTGTGTCACTACCCTCTCATGCTGATGGCAGGTTGCACCATATGAGCCTTGTGCTGTCTAGATACTTGGACTGAACCCTAAAAGGTAATTTTTCCCAAAATTGAGGAGAAGCTTTGTGATCTAGAGGCTTCCATAATGGTGAGTTGGATGATTTTCGTGGTGGATGTGGTCGAATTCTTTCAATATTACCCTTTATTCTTATCCCTATGAGCCTCCTCCTTGAGATGGGGACCTTTCCCTATCTTTGGTGAGATCCTAACTCCCTCTCCCTGCCTACCCCTCCATTCCCAATTGGTTTGTCTTTGATTATTTGCACCCTTATGGTGAGATAGTGCCTACATGTTATTCATTTTAGCTTGGAGAAGGAGTGCTTGGAGAGCTTGAGCTTGGACTTGGACAATCACTCAAGGAAGGATACTAACATCAAGGCATGGGTTGTAGGCTTCCTCTTTTGTTTATTAATATATACAATTTCTAGTTCACTTTCCATAAATGTCTGTGTCAATGCTTCATTTATCTTAATTCTCCTTGATCTGTTATGTGGAATACATTTGATTATGTTTGTTGCACTTTTATGCTTTATCGTGTCTTTGACTTCTTGTGCAAGTATTCAAATGTTTTGAGCAACAAGCACTAAGCTTGAGGAGAAATTGATCAAGATATTCAACGGAGTACATTATAGCATCAAAGCGAGGTAGGTCTCCTTCCTCTTCCCTTATTTTGATTGTAATCTAGGAAAGTGTCTTGTAGATTGTCTTATTTGTTGCTAGACCCACGCATTCGGCTAGATGGATTGTCTTTGTCTGCAGAGAGGATTTACCTACACAAAAAAATGGTGACTCCACTGGGGAAGCTATAACCTTTCCATCCATTTCTTCAATATGATCATTTGATTAGTTTGACCAACCTTCAAATTCTCATCTTGTGTGCATCAATGTAGGTTTATATAATCACTGATTACTACCTTAGAGTGCCAAGTCTAGATTGTTTTTTGAATTTTTTTTTGTTTTTTCCCATATTCCTCACTTAGTGTGAGTTTTATTAATGACAGTCGCACTAGCAACACTTGTTTTTACATGTACATTCATGCTGAAAATTAGCACAGGTTTTTCTATATAAAGTAGTGTTGATGACCCTGACCAGAGCGGATTTTGCTATGAAAAGTAGCATTGATGACCCTATCAGCACAGGTTTAGCTATATAAAGTAGTGTTGATCCTTGAATGTGAGAAATTTTAGGGTTCCTGCCTTAGAATCCAGTGTGTCTTGGCCCCTAAGGTATTTTCCCATCCCGTATGCTTGGATTTGTCATTTCTTTGATTGATTATCTTGATTAATTAGAAAAATTTGTCTCATTGGTTTTGAAGTGAAATCTAACTGAGTTCTAGTGTTTCTAGTCAATTGGTCATCGCTTGCTGCTTGTTGGTGTCATTGAGATGCTATTTTGGCTAATTGATTGAGTGTTGTTTTCTGTGGAAATCATTGAAAACATCATTGTGCATTTGTTTTAGCTTGTCTTTCAAAATTTACTTTTCATGGAAATGCACCAAATTAGTTGCATTGAAAAGTTATTTTTTGAGATTCATCGTTCAAAATAGATCACATTTTTCATTGATTGAAAGATAAAAATTATATGAGGTGCATAAAATCATTCAAAACAAAAACAAAAACATAATTCATATAAGTGCATCTTTTTAAAGTAAAATCATTTTTCTTTCGAAAAAAGTTGCATTTAGGATAGTGAAAAGTGGAAATAATTCTTACTTTTGGCATTACATTTGGAAGACGAAAGTGAAAGTTAGTAGAAGGCATGGTGTCTGATGCATTATTGATTGAAATTTCTTCTCTTTTTTAGTCTATATTTCATTGAAGTGGAAAATTTCCTTTTCTCATATGGCTGCATCTTATGGATTCAGGTGACATCGTTTTGAGCCCAAAACTAAAACATAATTGAAGATAAACATTAAAATCTACTCAATTAACCTAAGGAGCATTTGTAACTTAACGAAAAAAAGTTAGAGGTCTAGGCTAGAGATGTGTTTCGGCGTCTATAAACCTAGCAGTTTTCATTAACTGCTTGCATTATATCCCGAGGGTGAAACACTTTTCCAGTACGAAAGTATATCGAAGGTTCTCCAGTACTTTCAGGTATATCAGAGGCACTTTAGTGTGGCAAGTATATCGAAACTCTCTCACTGAACGGTTATGCATTGACAACACTAACACAGACTTTTTATCTCAGTACTGTCGTGTATATATTGGGATACCCCACTAGGTTGTTATCTTTTAGCCACAAATAACCCAGTCAGCTACCTTGTAAACATGATACACCGAACACAACATTCGGGGAGACTGGTTGTCATATGTTAAGCCCTTCATTTTTTCAAAGGTGTATATAGCGGTTCATGGATACTTGGTAAACCCTTTTTCCTAGATTACCCCTTTTTTATTTGTTTTTGTTAAAGTTCTAAAATCAATTAATTAACACGGAAAAACATCCTTCCTATGGAAATACTCCTTAGTAGATCTTAGGTTGATCCATTGACAACATTTCCTGAGTCCACTAGTCAAGTAAACCCCTCTAATGGGAATCCTAGTCATTTTCCTTCTTTTGGAAATACTGGTGCTCCTTATATGGCAACATTGTCCCTTCCTGGATTTACCATTGGTCTGCCAGTTTGGTTATTTTCAACCTTGGTGATTTCGAGTGTCCAAACCACTTTTCAATCGAGTTCTCCTCCACCTGAACAACATCAACCTCATGTTGATCCTAAAGTTGACCCCTCTCCTTCTTCGCCTATTTCTTCACCCCATTCTTCCTCTTCGCCTAGTCAAATATTGGATTCTAGTAACCAGGAAGCTAAGAAGATGAAGAAGAAGAGGATGAAGAAGAAGAAGAAAAATAATCAAGGGGACAACCAAACGACTATTGTTACCAATGAAACTAATGAATAAAAATCTTCCAACCAACCCCAAAAAGTAAAATTCCCTTGCATGTTATGTAAGGGTGACCACCTTCTTCATAATTGTCCTGGTATTCCAAAGATATTAGAAGTGTGGTCCACAGGTTCACATCCATTTTTGTTGTCAACCTCTGGATATCATGTTGGTGATAAGCCTTTAACTAGTAAAGCCCATGGGAAAAAGGGAAAAGTAAAATTTCCCTATAAGTTGTGTGAAGGTAATCATCCCATTCACCTTTGTCCTCTTCTGGATGAGGCTTCCAAAGAGTTGGAAAACCTTACTGCTTCCCAACCTCGTCTTCTGGTTGGTTATTGAAAGATTTTCCCTGATCCTTTGCTAGTTGATCAAGTGATTGATCAAAAACCATCTTTGGTCAACCCGCTCTCTCTGAAAGTGAGTCTCATGAGTCTGTTCTTGACGAACCATTGGTTGAGAAAATGGTAGACCTAGCTACACCTTCAATTAATCATACCTTTCTGGTAGAGAGTGAACCTCATACCGCTCAGGTTCGTCTGGTTTCTTCAATTTCATATGAATTGGAGGAAAATCCTCTCGTTCCTGAGGTGCATGAGAGCAGTTCTCTTGTTCCCATAAAGCAAGAGGGAAACTCTCTTGTTCCTACGACACCCCCTCCAAGTATTTTGGTCACTTATTTGATTGGAGTTGACTAGTAGGATATCGCCTTCCGTCTTATGTGACTTTCCATATTACAATGCAGGCTTACCATATGGTTGTACCTAGCACAGTCATAGATGTGGGCGCATCTGTTAGTATCATGTCCTAAACTATTTGGCAAGATTTAGGTTCTCCTCATCTTGTCCCCGTCATCCAGAATCTGTTAGCTTTTAACAAAGGAACCAGTCAACCATTGGGATCCTTCCTAAGTTTCCTATTACTTTAGGAGGAAATATTGTCTATTTAGACGTGATGGTTGTCCAAGGCCCATTGGATTTTAATCTACTCCTTGGTCATGACTATGTTTACGTCATGGGAGCTCTTGTCTCTTCCCTATTTCGAGTGATGTGTTTCCCGCATGAAGGAAGCATTGTGATCATTGATCAGCTTACATTCATTTGTCCTGAATCAACTCCCACTCAACCATCATCCCTAGATGGTTCTTATGTTCAAGTGGTATCACCCCCGCCACAGGTTAATTACGTGGTCACCTGTTCCATGCCCACATATACTGATGATCTAGTAGGTGATGTAGTACATCATGTACTGGGGGCATTGCAACCTGATTTTTCATTTTGATCCCTGGAAATGTATCCCTTCTAGAGTTTTGTTCTCCCATTTGATGAAAACCTCTCGGAAGCCATGGCCTCTTTTGGTCTATGATCAAGTGCTTGGAGCAGAGTTCTTTGTCTTGTGTCAAGCTCGTTACAAAATGAAACAATGGCCATGAGGATAGTTCTTTTACTATATCAACCTCATTAAAAAGTGAAATAGATCCCTATGAGGATAGTTCTTTTACTATGTCAACCTCTTTAAAAAATGAAACAAGGTCCCTATGAGCATGGTTCCTTTATTTGTGTCAATCTCATTAAAAAATGAAACAAATCCCCTTCCATGTTGAGTTTTTCACTCGATCTCATAAGTGAACCTTCATTCCATCCACTTATTAGTAACCAGAAGTCTACTTAGATGAATGAAATGAATCTTGGGGGGCATGTACCTCGAATTAAGTCATTATGTTGGGGGCATGCAAACTTATCTCAAGCATAGTTTATCTTTGTTTCAAGCTTGTGTAAAAATGAAACCAAGCCAAAGCATCGTTTGTTCTGTTTCAAGCTTGTGAAAAAATTAAACCATATTTAAGTATCCTCAAGCATAGTTTCTCGTGTTTCAGCTTATGTAAAAATGAAGCCATTCCCTTTTTACCTCTCATGATTTCCATTTTATCAGCCTATTTTTGCTAGATCAGCCTTGGTTTTTTTCCTTTCCATCGTCACCATCTCTTTGGCTGATCATAAGCTTTCACTTGGTTGTTTTACCCTTGCCTAAGGAACATCTACAATGAGTGGTCTTATTAGCCAATCTGTTGACCTTTACATGTTTTGAGCAATTCCATCATCACCAGAACCAGTTTTCATCCTTTTATACCACTCATTCCTCTTGGAGGAGTCATCTTTAATCTCTTTTCTGACTCTCGAAAAATGAAAAGATCATCGAATACTTGTCTTTTCAAACTTGTTAAATTAAATGAATTGACGTCGTCTCAGTATACGTTTACCCATTTTTCAGGCTAGGATTGACTATTTATGAAAAAGAAACACCTTGGTCAACATGGTCAAGAGGTTCTATCGAATATTTTTTCTAACTTTTCAGCTTTGAGAGAAAAATTACAAAACGGGACCTGATGGATTTTTCTTTTTCACCTCTTTTTCAAACTCTCTAAATATGAAAAAGACACCAAGTTACTCTTTCATCGGACTTGTAAAAATTAAACAACGAAAGACTTGTCACCATGACGAGACCGAGTTTCTCCTAGGACTAGTCTAAATATAAATGAGTTAATTGGTAAAAATAACAATTGAAAAGGAATATTGATTCACCCCCCCCCTAGTATTTCCAATAATTGGTATCAGAGCCAGTACCTTCACTCAAAGCCTAACGGCTTGAAGGTTGATCATTAGAACACAAATGGCGAAGCCAAGGAAGAAAGTCTCCAATCCTCCTAAAGATCTGTCTCCCTCTACCACTGAAATAGAAGTCAATCAATTTGTGAAGGCTCCATGGTTCAATGGAAACTTTGATAAGGATGAACTTATACGAAAAGTATATGGTATTCTCTTCAAGCTTGTGTAAAAATAAAGAGGTAGTCACTAGAAATAGTGGGGAAAAAGTGAAAGTGAAACATCTCTTGTATAGGCAGCATGTTGCTCTTGAACATGACACTCATTTATTTCTCATGTTGAGTTTGGGATATCCTCACTTAGTCACCTGTCCTTACAGGTTTGGGATATCCTCACTTAATCACCTGTCCTTACAGGTTTAGGATATCCTCACTCAGTCACCTGTCCTTATAGGTTTGGGTGATCCATTTTTCCTCTCATCTAACTATTCCACTTCATCATCATGACCCTTGGTCCTATGTTGAGTCAAATTTTCCCATACTCTAGAGTCATGTCACTGGGATGTTCAAGAGAAGTCCTATCTGCAGCTTACTACCTATACATTGTCTAACATTTTTCCACAGTCCTGGATCATACTCATTTATTCCACTTTATTCCTTATTTCATGTCGATGTTGAGGGAATAATTATGGCCCTCCTTTGATGGGTCATTTCTTGTCGACTTCAGCTCATTATCGAAGAAGATGACTTATAAACTCCCTTTCAGTACCTTAGATCTTGCATGACTTAATGGAAAGTTCTTCGCATTCGACGACAAGTTTTCATCATTGGCCTTCAGCCAGATGATTCCACGAGTGTTTGACTTCAGCTTCATTTTCACATTCACGGATAGTATTGTTGTACCTTGAGATCCATTTTCATTATTGATGGTGTCTCTCGTGCCTGTTAACTATTTCCATCATTGGTTGGTAATCAGGTGGTGTTCTAGCATGTTTGACTTCGACACAGTCATTTACATGTTAGGATTTGTACTTTGATTAGTTTGGGATGGAGCGCAAGACCCTGAGTTTTGTACGATATAACTCAGGTTGCGTGGAGTTATGAGTTATTCGTGATTGTACACATGTTTCCCCTATACATACATTGTGACCATACCGTGGGACCTTATATCTATGATGATGATGATCCTTCTATATCGGGTGGTTGCACCCATACCATGGATCCTTTGACATCATCCTTTCTATAAAGATAGTTATGTCCATATCGTGGATTCATGTTTTGATACATATGAAAGAGGTATCATATATGTATAAGTATATGTACCCTTCATTTGTAGGTCTCCTAACGGTGTTTGTTCTGGTCCTTGCACTAGCTCACAAAGAATCTCAGCCATCACTCCCCGTTCTGCCTTCATGATTTAGGGGTCATTTGTTACATAGTATTTTGTCACACCTCCTGCAATTCCCTATCATACCTCAGAGCTCCAAAACCTTGACAACTATGCAATGTACCCATCCTGATATGCAATCCAGATCCTCCCTAATGAAAAGTTTCCTTGAGCATTTCTTGAGAAAAATGAGCTTAAAACCCTAATTTTTGGGTCAGTGCGACTGTGACACTACCCTCTTGTGCTGATGGCAGGTTGCAACATATGAGCCTTGCACTGTCAGCACGACTTTTGCCTGGACTCATGTTGAACCCTAAAAGGTAAGTTTTTCCAAAGTGGAGGAGAAGCTTCATGATCTAGAGGCTTCCAAAATGGCGAGTTGGATGATGTTCATTGTGGATGTGGTTGAATTATCCCAATATTACCCTTTGATCTTATCCCTATCAGCCTCCTCCTTGATATGAGGACATTTCCCTATCTATTGTGAGATCCTAACTCCCTCTCCCTACCTATAAATTCATTCCCCTCCATTCCCAAATGATTGGTCTCTAATTATTTGCACCCTTATGTTGAGATAGTGCCTACATGTTATTAATTTTGGCCTGGAGAAGGAGTGCTTAGAGAGCTTGAGCTTGGACTTCGACATTCACTCAAGGATGGCTACTAACATCAAGGTCTAGGTTGTATGCTTCCTCTTTTGTTTATTAATATATACAACTTCTGGTTCACTTTCCATAAATTCTTATGTCAATGCTTCATTTATCTTAATGCTCCTTGAGTTGTTAAGTGGATTACATTTGACTATGCTTGTTGCACTTTTATTCTTTATCTGTCTTTGACCTCTTATGCAGGTATTCAAATGATGTGAGCAGCAAGGGTTGACCCTGAGGAGGAAGTGATCAAGATCTTCAAAAAAGGAGTGCATTATAGCATCAGAGCGAGGTAGGTCTCCTTCCTCTTCTCTTATTTCGATTGTAATCTAGGAAAGTGTCTTGTATATTGTCTTGTTTGTTGCTAGACCCAATCATTGAGCTAGAGGGATCAACTTTGTCCGCAGAGAGGATTTACCTACACAACAATATGTGAAATAGGATGGACCAATTATGCCCCCCAATAATAGGATCCTTGGATACGTTGGATTTCAGTTCTTTAAAGTCATGTTGGAAGCTTTCTATCCACACAAATTCAACATTTTTATTAAGGAAAGAAAACAAAGGTTAGGATATTTGTGAAAAATTTTCAATTAAATGACTATAATAACCTCCCATAATGCTTTGTACCTCTTTTTATAGTCATGGACTAGGAAAGTTTAGTATTACCTTTAATTTTGTAATTTCCACTTGGATTCTTTTTTATGAGATATGATGCCCAAGTATTATACCTTCAAATAACATTATGAAACATTTATTGTCACTAAGGGGTACATGGCTCTCCTTGCATCTTTCTAGAACTCTTTCTATATTGGCTAGGGCATAGTCAAATATAACACCACATGTTGTGAAATCATCCATGTAAATTTCTACATAGTCATGAAGTAGATTGGAGAAGATTTCAATCACAGATCGCTAGAAAGTTGCTAGAGCATTACATAGTCCAAATGGTAGAATACATAGACAAATGTTCCCGAGGGACAGGGGAATGTGGTTTTGTCTTTATCTTTTGGAGTGATATAGATTTGTTTGTATCCACTAAACCTATCAAGAAAATAAAATTACTTCTTTCATGACAACATATATAGGATAGGGAATTATTTAGGGAAAATTTTCTCCAATTGGCTATTTTTGGACATTTTCTAAAAAGAAATATATTCCCTTTTAGTTAAAAAATTCCCTATTTTTTACATATATATATATATATATATATATATATATATATATATATATATATATATATGATATATAATTAAATTGGTGATATTCACCAAAAATTTACTAGTTTAATAGTAAATTACATGTCTTTTATTGAATATTCTCCTACACTCTACATGTATGATCTTTCAAACTAGAATAGTCACTTATAATGCTAGACATATGAATAATACTTGAATCCTTAAGAAATACCCTGATCTAGGACCTGGTAAATACATGAAAATGGAAAGTGTTATTTTTGTGTAGCTTTACTAAGTTCCCTATAATTGACACAAATTATCCATTTTCCATTATTTTTAGGTATAGTGACAAGATGGATACCCATTTTCTATCAGAATGACATAAATGAAGTTGGATGAAAGAAATTTATGTGGCTCTTCTTTAGCTACATACCTCAACATTGAATTCATTCATTATTAGGGTTGATGAATGGGTTTGGATCCTTCCTTGATACAGATATGGTGAGTACATGGGTCAAGATCCATTCCCTCCATGTCATTGTATTCCTAGGAAAAGCATCAGTATGATTTTGTAGGACTTGGATTTGTCATTCCTTTTGTTGTTTTGTCAACCCTTGATTGATGTTCAATGTTTTTACTAGGGTTGATCTTTATATTATCTAAATTTTTTCATATCTCTTTGAAGGAGGAGGATTCGTGTTCTACTGGTGGTTCATATATTGCAACAATATAAGTCTAAACTTTGAGGTTCATGGTTTGGGTGAAAACATGTGAGATAGATGAAGAGGAGTTGGAAGTTGTGAAATCACTAAATTCTTCATCCTCAATTTTTATCTCTAATTTCTATATATTTGTGTATGGCGATGACCTGATGAGAAAATTCCTCCTTGTCACTTTCTTCTCCATCAAATTTAAGTGGTGTTTCAAAATAGATACAATGATTGGAAGGAGGATATAGTGTAATTTGTTTCATGGAGGTCATGTTACTAGACCTACAAATGATGTAAGCATATGCAGTATCTAGCCATGGACTTCCCAAGATTAAAGGATAGCCTCCCAAAGAAGACTTGGTTTGTAGGATCATGAAGTCACCAAGATACTCCCAATCTACAAAGATCACTACACATTACAAGATTCATTTTTCTTTGATAGTTGATCTATCATCAAGTTTTAACACTATGGAGTCTTCCTAAGCACAAAAAGTCTTAGGGCTTCCATGGTATCATGATTCATGAAATTAAAAGTAGCACAAAGGTTAATCAATGTGTTGGGAATGAATGTGTGGTTAATATAAAAATTGATAATTAGGCTCTTAGGGTCTAGGTATTTAGTTGTGAGAACTCCCCCCTTCATAAGGTCTAATAGTTTTCCCATAACATGAACAATTTGAGGTTCCTTTCTTCTTCTACTGAATTTCCTTAAACATAATTCCCTTACTATTTTTGAGTAAATAGGAGAATCATTGATTGCTTGGAACAATTATATGTGAAAACAAAAATTCTTGAGCTCACTTAGGAAATCAAATTCAGACTAGGTAGTTGGTTTCTCTAGGTCCAATCTTCTAGGAAAGGATTAACCTATGGTTCTGGGCATGCTTGGTCTATTCTTAAGGTGTCGGTAGATTGAGCCAGTTTTGGTTCTTGATTTGAAACTTCCCCATCGAGGTCTTCAATATGTATAGGAGGATTTTCTCTAGTTATGGTCTTCCTTGATCTTAAGTGGATATCTAGGAAATCCAGGGAAGATATGGAGTAAGTTAGGTAAGTATTGACCCCAGAAACTTAGGCTACTTGAGCTACCTTATTGTTATTAGGGTTAGGAATTGGATGTGTAGACAATTTTGGTTGAATAGGGGTTGATGAGGATGTTTGTATTTGTGAAGAGTGAAGAAGTTGCATGGGTGGTTGCATTATGTCATGTTGAGAGCCTCCAAATGTAGGATTTCTCCACCCCTTCCACAAAATATGATTTTGGGAAGGAGGATCCATCCATGGCTGAGATGGAAAGAACCATGTTGGAGAAGAATATTGCATTAAAGGGTTAGTCCAATGTGAATTAAAGTACTATGATTCATCTTGAATCATACTTTGAGGTTTTGGCTACCATAGCCATTCTTGAGAAATGAAACATAGCTATCTAGTTCCTCATCTTCCTGGTAGAAAATTTTCAATACTAGAAGGGATGGACACTTACTAGGAGCATGCTCCTCACTGTATATTGTGCATATCTCAATACATTCAAATGGACATTCCTTCAATAAGTACTTATTTCTGCACTTTGGATATAAAATTACCAAAGATAACTTTGGTTCCCCTTTATTTTTGTTTATGTGTGATGTGTCTATTTCGGAGCTCAATGAATTGAGTATATTAGTTTTAAAATATTCTAAAATATTTCCAATTTATGCCCTTGTAACACAATTTCTAGTAATATTGCCAACTCTTTTCAATACATGTTTGGGTTCTTTGACAGTTTTTCGAAGTGCTCCTATAATATCTTCAATGCAAATTACATGATAGGATTGTTGTGAGACATCTCCTCCACCCATTAGGTTGATAATATCAGTACACTGATTCCTCTCAATAATAAGACACCTAATGTCTTAAGGGCCAAATTTTCCTGGTCTTCTCTATGCAAATTATATTTGAATCTTTCAATGTAATTCTCAAGACTCTTGTCTTCATTTTGTTTCATTTTGAAGACTTCCTCACTCCTTTATTTGTATTTATAATAATCTTGGTATTTCTCCAAGAATTTCTATTTCATTTTATTCGAAGTGTGGATATTTTCCTTGACAAGACCCGTGAACCAACCTAGTGCATCATTCTTGAGTGTAGTAGGGAATATTTCCAATTTTTCGGCATCCAACACAAAATCATAGCTCGGTAGTATAAATTTAATGAGGAAGGCGTCAAGGTCTTCCTTGGATAGACCTTGAAGGTTCAACAGGACCACGTGAGGAATATTCGTCATTTTGGTTTCCTCATTTGATTCTTGAGTAGGGAATTTAAAGTTGGATGACTCTTTTTTAACTTCATGGGCTATCTCCTCGTGAGACTTGTTCTTCTTTTAGAAAGGTGCTTTAGAGAGTTAGGAAAAAAAACAGTTCTCTGGAGTCAAAATGCTTACTTATTGGATCTTCAGTTTATATAATTTATGTTTGTGTAGAGGATGAAACTTGTAATATTTTAGGTTTTTGGATAGATATTTTAGGCTTCTTCTTGGCAAGATAAGTTATAGTGGGAGTCAACTAGTTCAGATAATTGTGCACCTTTTGAAAAAATTGAATGGACATTCTTTCTAAAACAAATTGTTAAAAGGGAAAACTTGAAAGAATCATATTACATAGATTACTGTAAAAGATATGTTGGCTAAATCATACAACAAAGAAACAACTAACCATTAACAGATCCATAGAAATGACACCCAAAATTATGGGAATTTTAATTACCTTTTAAGTATTTATTAGATAGTTGAGGAAATGTTCATTTAATTGTCAATTAAGTGTTCATATGAACTTGTGAACTTTTGTGCATCGTATATGCTCATATAATACTATTAATGTGTTGATGAGGTTGTAATATTCTCAATGAATGTCATCAAGCAAGATATTAAATTTCTTTTACAAGTCATCGAGAAAATTGAAGGACACCTTCAACCGAAAACACAATCACATAATTGAAATGGCACACTTCTACCTAATGGGTTTAGGAAGCTTATTGTTGTAACCCCCAAAACAAGTAGAATGGCTTAGGAGGCTTGTTGTTTTAACCCCCAACATAGGTAGAACACACCACATAGGAAGGATGTAAAACACATAAGCATCAAAGAGGTGACTTGCTCAAGGATTAGATGATCATGAATTCTATAACAAAGATGCACATGAGATTCAATTCTAGCAACTTGCAATATTATAAAGGAATTAAACCACAAGTTGTAATGTAGAATATTGAAACCAGAATTATATTGTAAGGAATCTCAAACAGAAATGATAATTGCAATTTCTATAAAATAGAGAAAATTGAAAAATTATTTGGAATCAAAGTGAACAACTTAATCATGGAAATAGAATATTGTACTTACCTAATTAGTGAGTTGCAAAAATGTAAATGAAAATAACAATTACTAAGCTAATTGAAATGTAAATAAATTCTAAAATATAAATTATATAGTTACAAGTACTACTTGACTAAGGAGGGGGTTTGTCTCCTTAGGTGAGACACTAATGATAATATTAGAAAAACATTGATTAATAACCACACTATTTGGACAAATGGAATGGAAATGAGACAAAATCATATATTAATAATTCAAAATGTAGATTAGAAATAGAGCTTTTCTCTATCCTGTATCTTCACTTTTTATGGCATGAGTAGAGATACATTTTTATACATATTACTTGTTATCTTAAATTATCCAAGAAATTAAGGGACATCCATAAGAATCTTCATATTCTCATATGTTTCTCTTTGTTACAATGATTTATAAAAAAGATACAAAATGTCAAATAATGTTGACTCTCTTAGTTGTGCATTAAGTGGCATATGGGTTGTTTTCCTGATGTGGTTAGCTTCTCTTTGTTGGATGATCCTCATCCTCTATCACTTTCCTTCATTGGGTACACAAGTTGCTAGGAAATTAGCTATTGACAATTGGAGTTTGGCCAATTGTTAAGTTATGGTAGCTACTCAAGAGTTGTAGCAGTTAAGACATCTAACTTTCAATGTGTTGTAGTAGCATTTTCCAGGTGAGTTGTAACATCAAACCTCGGGTGAGTTGCAACATCAAACCTCGGGTTAGTTGCAACATCGATTCTCGTTGCAACATCAAACGTTGGGTGAGTTGTAATGGAGGATGATCATGTTGTAGCATGAAGAAAAGTGTGTTGCAACATTGGTTTTAGGGCATGTTGTAGTACTAACATTACAATGATGAATGTGTTACAACAAGGCTTTTGGATTCCATCGTGTTGCAACAACAAGTTCATAGCAATGTTGCAACAATGTGCTCAAGGCAATTGCAACAACACAAGGGTGTTGTAACGCTTGTGTTATAATGATATGACGTGTTGCTACAACATGAAGGTGTCAAACCAACACTAAGAGTACTGCAACAACTACACTTGCACAACATGCCTGAAGTATTTTCTCATGGTTTTCCACAAGTTATCACAAAGAGGTAAATTCTTCCACAAATTATCACAAAGAAGTAAATTCTTCCCTAAATACACAAGAATAAATATTAAACTTATCTAATCAAAAGATAACTATACATTGATCAGAAATGCATTTTTGTTGGAAAAAAGGGTGATGAATGACATCGAAATAGAAAAAGATGTGCAAAAAGTTATTGGATGGGCAGTAAAAATATGCCAATTTAGACACCCGTATGTTAGTATTCATAATGCTTGGTGTGCATTTTTATTTTAGTGTTTTCTATTTTTTAAAATTTATCTATTACATCCATAAGCAAAAAATAATAATTAATAAATTTAGAAATTTAGAAAAAATTAACCCTCATAATATTGATTTCATATTTTTATTATATTTGTTGTAATAAACTATAATTTTGTAGGGAATCAATTTCAAAAGATTAAGAAAAAAAGATTTTTGTGAATAAAGTGTAACACATTAATTCAATTGAAATATGGTACGGAGTAAAATTAAGTAGGTTAAAAAATATTAGTAAATATTGGGTATTAAGTTTTAAAATACTTAGAGTTTGTTTTTTTTTTTTTTTTTTTTTTTTCTTCAAAAGGTGGAAAAACCTATCAAACTCAGTTTGTCAAACCAACAGTGAGGACAGCCATCTCTGGCTGCTATCCGCGAATGTTAGTTTAACACATCACTGTTATCAAGGAAAACCACGCCACCTGAAATAACCCGCTGGTGGTCCGTAAGGGAGCAGGCTTTCACTCCTGCCAGATGCCTCTGGGTCTTGGGCCGTTAACCTGTTTCCTTACGTCCGAGGAAGACGAGCTCTTAGCCAAGCAGAAGCAGTTTTAGGGCATACTCCAGGCCCATTAAAATACTTAGAGTTGTAGTCAACATGTGCATTTTCTTTCTACATAAAATGATAAAGTTGCATTTTCTTTCTGCATAAAACGATAACGTTTAGTGGATTTTATTAACACTAAGCTATTTGGCATGATATGATATTATATTATCAAATTATTTTATACTCTCAATAAGTGTTCGAAATTATAGATGGGTTGTTTTTTCATTTGTTATATTTTTGATATTATTTTTTTCGATTATCTTTTTATATAATTGCATGGATAAATGTTATTTTTTAAATTAGTTTAGAAAATATGATAAATTAAAAATACAAATTAATAATAAATTAATTAGATAAAATCTATTTATAATTAATTATAAATTCATACGAAATAATGACATGTCATGGTTTTTTTTTTAATCAAATTATTTTTATGTGATTCTTTCGGCTTATTAATTAAAACCAAATAAATTTCATAAAATTGTAACACTTTTCCCAACTTGGGTAAGATTAATAATATCTGACTCAGGTGTTACTAAAATTCCATTTAGGACACACTTGAGGAAATTAATATAACATTTTACAAGATGATACGGAAGATGTTTAAATAAAAGTTATAAAAAGAGTTCCCATGGTAAAGGTAGATGATTTCATTGTTTTATTTTTTTTATATTTATAGTTAAAAGGAAGGATTTTGAATGTTTTTCTTATTTTATATGTAGATGTTTTTTGGGATATTTTATTGATTATAAAAAAATAGTCTAAATTTATTTTAATTCTAGATTTATCGAACATCAAGAGGGACCAAATATTTTAAAGTAAACTTTTTTAGAATGTAAAATTTGGGTAAAGGTTTGCAACTCGAGATTTATTCCTTCTCGACGCTTTATAGTTATAGAGTTAAGATGGATATAGGGCTAGTTTAAATAGTATATAGCCACACAAAATTTATCTAACATATGATTAATCTAATCATTTTAAATATGTAAATATGCCTAAGCTTAATCTGATGAGTTCCTCCTTCTACATCTCATGCACATTAGGCATGTATTTATATTAAACATTGAAATTCTAGCAGATGACTCCTCACACTAATGAAATATTTAAACTTGAGCTAATCAATAAATCATATCATGAAATTTTTGATATCCAATATAAAAATCAGCAAGAGTTACAGGTTGATCTTGGGCATAGATACCTTTTAAACATCTTTTTTCATAGGTTTTTCTTTTGACTCTTGTATTATGTTTGAGTTGATTGAATATTGTTTTCTTTACCAATATGCTCTTTTTTATTCATCTTTTTGTTTCCTCTATTATTCATGTTCTTCAATTGTCATTCCCTCTGCCTTTTTTTCTTAATTTCCTCTATATTATGCATTTGAATTTATTATTTACCCTTGACACTATTCAGTTGTCATTTGTTGTGTGCTTCTTTATCACTGTGCTCTATGATATTATCTTTAAAATATTTTTTGTCATTCAATTTTTTCCTTCAACTATTCTTATAGTTGTTCAGTTGTAATTTTTTGTCATTGTCTTTGTTGATATGCTCTTTGTCTCCCTTTGTTGTTGACACTACTCGGTAACTACCATTTCTTTTGCCTTTCTCTGTTAACTTTCTCTTTATTATTCATTTCTATTTAATATGGATCTAGACTAATGATTAGGATGGATCTAGGTTCTTTCATGTTTATTTCTATTTAATATGGATCTAGGTTGTAGGTTATATTAAAGATATGTCTTGGCTCTAACTTTCAGCAAGAGAGAGAAGTGCAAATGTTCCTTCGAAAAGAAATGGGTGTGCCTAGTGACTGTTTGATCATATGTGTTTGTGTCAAAGTTCTTTTACTGTGAAGGGGAAAATAGAAGTGGGCCTCTAAGAGAAAGGTAATAGCACCACCCTAGTAGAGACACACACAACCAAAGAGGATATGTCTAACATCTAATGGAATAATCCACAAGAGATTTGACAGTCATTACAACTAATTAGTGAGAAGGATGTGTCTAGTGTCCTGTGGGATAGTCCACAAGGACGAGGTGATGATAACAACCATTACAACACATTCCCAATAAGATAAGTACTAAAATAACCAAAATAATTCAAATACCTTAGCGCAGATGAAAGCAAACATGAAATACAAACATCAACAGAATACTCTTACAAATATTCCTAATCCATGCATGAATAACATGTTGGCCATGAAGGATTTTGTTATTGAGTAACAGTTATGAGATACATGTATATAATGAACACCACTAGCTCCAATAATGGAGTGTTGGAGCCACTCCTCGTTCATCAAAATAATTAGTTTGTCTCTTTAATGCTTTGTAGAAGGAGCCAAGGTGAAAATTCCTTCGCTCATACAATGAGGGTGTATATTTAACAATGAGGAGGTGATGCTTCACCTTCCTTCTAACTCATTCATCTACGCTCATGACTATTTGACTTCCTATGACTTTTCAACTTTACATGACTCTTCACATTTTGTACATGTCCTTTGGAATTTCACTTTGCAATATATTTTCGAAACATCAATTACATAATTAACCATGATGGTGTGACATGTGACAACCCCTAACATGACATGACATGACACTTTTGACATGGACTACTTAACGATGTGGTAATGCTGAGCCACTCTTGCTATTGTTTGTTAATTGTCTTCTTGAGACTGTTGTTCTTTCCACCTCTGCATGGCTTCGTGGTAAGGAATCTTCATTGATCTCAAGTCTTGAGTTGTGGTCGCAAACTGGTGTCCCTTTGATTTCTCTTAGTTGATAATCTTGAATACTTATCTACAAATATGTATTTCAAAAATTTTCCCTTCTCCATATCCTTCTTCATCATCTTGCCATGATATCATAAAGTACCTGCATATGTAATTCACTCATGACGAGACGACATCAGTCCGAAAAACCCCTAGTCTAAGGTAGAGAATATTGATCTATTGACTGAGACAGAACCAAGTGACGGGCTGGGAGAGGAGCTCAGTGACTTCTCAATTTTGTAGTCCAAGCAGTCAAAGGTGAGCCTTGAGCCCTGATACTACACAACGTGTAGCCCAGGTTGGGCCGAGAAAGAAAATTGTACAATTCTGAGAGTTAGTGTGACAGGCTGAGGGGATGGGCACTGAATTAGCCCATTGTGTAGTTCCAGGAGACAGAGGAGGTTGGTCCATTGCACAATTCCATATATTATGGGCACAAGGGTTGATCTTGAGGTTGGGTATTTCCCAATGTGTAGTTGATGCCAGGCAGGGAAATGGATTGCACAATTCTAGAGGCCAAGGTCAGTGCTTGAGCACTGGAACTACATAATGCAACAGTCCTAGGAGGAAGGAACTGCCCATTACGCAATTTCAAGAGGCAAGATCATAGTTAAAGGGCTGAGACTGTGAAATGTACAGTTCAGGAAGGCCAAATGAGGCTAAGTTTCTTTGTTGAAAAGTCTTTAGAAATTGACTAAGTGCGGGATTGGTGAGGCTAATATGAACAGTAATATGACTTCGATTGTGATCACAGACTTAGAATACTTGACGATACAACAACATAGATTATCCAAGACACATGAACAACAAACTTCCCTCAGTGTGACAACTTTACAACTACTTACGACAAGTGCTACGCTAAAGATACACATTGTGACGACTGTAGCGACACTTGTGCGACAGTGCTTAAAACTTTGGAAATGAGTGCGAAAGATGTCTAAATTGTTGGATTAACTCATTTACACAAATATAACCCTTTGAAACCACCAAAATAGGCCTATACATATTGTGCGACAACTAACATGCGAAAAGATGACATTTTTCATATCACATAAAAGGGACCGAAACACTTCAAGAAAAACACATGGGATAAGTTTCAATGTTTGCGAGGAAAATGTAAAAGACCAAGGAAGGATTTGAAATTGAGCGTAGGCCAAAATTTTGGAGGGTGTTGTAGCAGTGACAACATTTGGTGACATACTGGTAGAATTCCAGCTTGCCTTCTTTGGCTAACTCTTTCGTGCAGGGTCTTGGTTCTTCGAGGAGTATTGATTCATCATGTAGATTACTCTAGTCTCCCCACTTACCCATGTGAATAAACATGATCCCTTTTGTACCTTCTCGGTTAAACACAACATAAGATTCAACAATATTGTAGTGTTTTGAGTTGGGAAGCGTAGTGAAGTTCGAGAGCTTAATATTTCTAGAGTATGATTTTTCATCTCTGATGTTGCTTTGCTACCAGAAGGCATGGACAGTACCCTGATGGAATCACTATAGGAACGCAAACATTTTTCCCTACCAGCAATCCTGGCCAGTACCCCGACGGAATTTCTTGCTTCACCTCTTTGTGCAGGAATCCTATCTCTTCTCACCTTTATTTATTTATTTTATAGGATTGTGCATCGGCACTTAATCATTTTGTGGGTGGAAGAGGGATCCTAACTTATTTGGAGAAGGATAGGTTGTTCCTTCAGAGAAGCATATAGAGACCTATAGTTTAGGTTTGCTCGTTTATATTTTTCTCCTTCTCCACTTCTACTAATTGGATAAGCATGAAGACACAAATCATAAAAATGAAAAACCAAGTGTGGGCGTAAGGTTTCTTGAATAGACACAAGTTCATGGTTTAACCTAAATTCTCTTCACATAGGGATCATATTTTTCATTGGAACTTCTTCAACCAAAAGATATCACCAATACAAGGAAGATAGACCAAAAGTTAGCCAAATTTTTGAAGCGTCACAAGACTCTCTTTTGATTCAACCACACACAAAGAAGCCGGAAAACATGTTCACATGCAACATTTATTTACTTGACGAAAACAAAAAGTAAAATAAAACAAACAAGAAAATATTATGTACACGGTGTAGGGTACAACCCTAGATCATCATTGAAAATAATTTTTTAATTCTTGTCCATTGACAAGGAGAGAATCAATCTTCCCATCTAGTGATTGTAGATGATACGTTTGTTGGCCAAGCTTTTCGTGAATAGTAAATGGTCCAATCCACAGGGATTTAAACTTGGTGTTTTTTCCTTTGTCCTTATGGGCTTTGTACCATTTTAATACTAATTCACCCACACTAAAATTATTCTTCCCTGCAGACTTCGTGTCAAACCACCCCTTGATACAACTCTGGTGAAGGGAGAATTTTTCTTTTGCTTTCAACCTTTCATTCTGTAACTTGTGAAGAGTGTCCATCCTATGCTAAACCAATAAACATAGCTTGCCTTGGGATTCCTGTGAAAGTTGGAGAGCAGGCAAGTAGATGTTAGGGGGTAGGATGGCTTCTTTTCCATACACCAGGAAGTAAAGGGAGGTATTCAAAGAGGGCATTGGTGTGACTCGGTCAGCCCATAAGGCATTTACCAAATTGGAATGCCAGTTCCTTTTTTCAGAGAATATGGCCTTCTTGATGATACAAATAAGGTTCTTATTTGTGGACTCAACAAGACCATTCCCCTGCGGATAGTAGTTAGCTTAATGTTTCAATACAATTCCATTTTCTAATGAAAAATCATATAATTTTAACGATGAAAAATATGTTGCATTATAGAAAACAAGTGAAGTCAGAATGTTGAACCTGGAAATGATATTCTTCTTAAGGAAGTTGATGACTTCCTGATCATTCACATGTTTAAGTGGAACTGCCTTTGTCCACTGTGTGAAGTAATTTGTAGGAGTGAGGATTTATCAGTGTTTCTTTGACTAATGCGGAAATATTTCACCAATGACATCTAAGCTCCACTGTTGAAATGGTTCTTCCACTGTGACGAGCTACATTGGGGTGGTTGACTTCCTATTTCAGCCATCACATTTTGGACAGACTAGACACTTGTGGCATAAACGTGAGCATATTTAAATAATGTATGACAATAGAAATCGACCTGCATAACTTTGTGCATAGTCATGTCACCTACAAAGTGTCCCCCATCTTGTCCATTGTGGAGATCAATTCTGGTTAAAATGGGTGGAAATGATATTTCAAGTGAAGACAAGAAGAAACATATAATGAAAAACTAAAGCAAGAAGCTTCATTTCAGCAAAGAATAACTGCATAAGTCAAATAAATGAGCAACAAATGAGATTTTCTTTGGTGTTCCTGAAGTAAATGATCATTTCTCGTTGAAATGGATTGGAGTATGCTCGGATTGATGCTCTTCTGTATGCAATTTTGTTGGAACTATTAATGCATTCTATACATATGGCCACAACTCATGCATTATTATTACTTGTGATTATTGTTACAGTTGTATTCTTTATTTTTTTATTGTATTAATAGGTATGGTGAAGGTCAACCTAGTCAAATTTGATATGTAGGCTCAATAATCCTCTTAGGGTGTATTCCCTTATGTTGTCAACCCAAAACCCCCACTGGAATGGACACCCTCCTTCTTAAAGGGATACCTCACTTTTTCAATCTCTCATTTGTATAATCTCCTCTTGTGTATTCTCTTGTGCTTGTCATTTCTTCTTTTTTATACTATTGCATTTCTTGTGCAACATATTTATACTTACGCATATTTATCTCCCTCTATCACACTGGTGATTTACTAAATTTTTTGGGTTTGTTTTGCTTCCATATAATACCATGCATTCATGTGAATCCCAACATGGTATTAGTGGTGGTGTGAACCTCATTGTCTCAATTCTCTTGGCTGATTTGAAAACTATTGGCTAGTGGCATCATATCTTATGATGCAAAAATGGGGCTTTCTTGGCTAAACTTTTTTGTAGTGGTTCTATAAGTAAAAACCTTATTTTTTTGAATACTATAAAGGTCTTATGGCACCTAATATATCTGTCATACAATGCATATTTGGCTATGAAAGTGCATATTGGTCCCCCACTTCATAGGAATGGATTAACAACTTTGTAGCTCTGATATATGACAAAATACCAAAACGTTTTCTTTGATTATTGACGTTAGCATAATGGTGAGGAAGTGATTATTGGTGATAAGTCAACTTTGCTTGTTTCAAGATGTGGTGTTGTTCTCATTGATAGTGCCAAGTTTGGAGAAATTCTTCATGTTCCAATAGTAGTGTCCAATCTTCTCTCTGTTTATGGCATCACTCACACCAATAAAAAGGTGAAATTCTAGCAAGATTGGTGGGTAATAAAAGACATTGATGATGATTTAAAAGTGGTTGTTGCTTGATATCATGATGTGTTGGAAAATGTAACTAGTTCCGGTCTTCATAATTATCATTGTACTCATGTCAATATGTATATCTTATGTAATAAGCAAAATAAGAAAGAAAATTATTATTTTAAAGCATGGGTTTCATGCTTCTTTTGGTTGGTCTTCTTGGTAAAGCGTGTTCTTCATGCTTCTATGGTTTTTATGTTATAAGACTTATTGTCATGAGTCAAGAGAGTCAATGTCATGTATATAAGACTCATTTGGGCAAGTTGTACCATGAAAAATAATTTATTTTAAGACAAGACAACCAAAATACGCCTCTTAGCACAAGTCAACCAAAGAGGGTTATTCTACCTCCACAGATGCATGTAAATAGAATTTGTTCGACCTCATTTGGCAACAAGTTTGATCTGCAATGAAGAAGTTTGATCTAGGGTGTGAAATCCAAGCAAGAAGACAAGAAAGACAAGGAGAAGAGAAATTGAAAGGAGGAAAGAAAATTAAGTCTCTGGTCAAGGTTTTTCCCTAATTTCTCTCACACGTGTGAAGATATTGAGTTGTTGTAGGGGTTGAAGTTGCAGATCTACTGCAGATCTGAAATCCTAAAGCTAGATGCCAAAATTCTGAATTTGGTGCAATGCTAGAAGGGTTTGACTCTTGTTGACTTGGTTGTACTTTGACCTAATTAGAAGGGCTTCTTGGAGCGTTGACTTGGTGCTGGAGGAGGCTTTGGTCTTGAGGTTTGGGTCTTGGTTTTCTCATTTGAAGCAGATTCTACAAGAAGAAGAGTTTTTTTGGGTTTTCCCCTTAGAGGGGTTTTGCCGTGGCTGGGAGCTTAATTTTCATGTCCATTGTATTTACTATTTTTGCACTTGATAAATGTTTGATGAAAAGGATCCAATAAAAAAACACAAGAAGATAAATAAAGTTCACAAGAAATTATTAAGGTTAAGGAGAAATTAAATTAATAACTACCATATTGCATTCTCCAACGTGGTATTAAAGCTAAGGTGAACAAGAGAAGGCAATTGAAAAGATACAAAGAAGAGGTTTCTTGTCAAGGGGAATCATTTGCATGGAGGACATAAGGAAAGAAGAAGAATACTTATTGACCTAAAAGGAGGGTTGCTACTTTGTATAAGACCCCATCATCAAGCTCTCATTGAAGAAAGAATAAAGTTCTCATTGAAAGTTCTCTAGTATACTTCATCTTGAAAAAGAAAGAAGTAGCAAGGAGTTTTGGGATCATCATTCACTCTTTGAAGTTATTGAAGATAGCATTGTTGAAGGCATCCTAAAAGATATCAATCTAGGGCATCTTTGAAGTCTCCTTGGAGGTCTTGAAAACTTCAAGATAGTTGGATACATCATCAAGAAGGAGGACTCTTGGTTAACAAAGTAAGTAGTATATTGTATTCTATGTCTCAATCTACAGATAACATGGCTAAAGGAAAGAAACAAGCTAGTTGGCTCAGCAAACTTCCTAGCATGGAAGAAAAGGATTCAGTTGGCACTCACAGAGAATGATGTCATTGAGTATGTCCTTGGAGAAGTAGTTGTACCAGACAAAGAAAAGACTCAAGAGTTAGCAAAGTACAAAAAGGGAGAGGGGCACAAAGGATCATTGTTGAATCCATCAAAGATCATCTTGTTCCCCTTGTTGTTGATTTAAAGACATCAAATGCTATGTATGATAAGTTGGTAAAGGTGTACTCCATAAGTACACAAGGTCAAAATATTTCTTTGAGGAATCAACTAATTAGAATAAGGAAATCAAATGATGAAGACATGGCCACCTATCTGATGAAGATATCACGAATAAGAGATCAATTTCAAGGGCTTGGGGAGATTGTTACGGAGTCTGATATGACTATTTGTATTAAATGTTTTGCCACCTAATTGGAGTAATTTTGCAACAAGAATCTACTTAAAGAAAGATACTACACCTTTTGATGAATTTTGGGCTCAATGTATCTTAGAAGAATCTAGGATCAGGGCAAAGGATGATACTAAATCAAATGAAAGATCCCAAGCTTTCATTAAAATAACCAAGAAGTTGAGGAAAGGGAAGTTTGGAAAGTCCAAGAAGAACATAGACATGTCCAAGATTCAATGCTTTGGATGCAATGAGTGTGGAAACTTTAAAATGGATTGTCCAAACAATAAAGTAAACAAAAGAAGGAAGGAAAGAATTGAAGCTCACATAGTTGAGGAAAGAGGAGAACCTGAGAAGAAGTCAAAAGGAGAAGATCCCAAGGATCTCTATAATTGAAGAAAGTCTCATCTTTGTCAGGTTCTTTATAAATTGTGTCTTTCTTTTATTAAGTAGATAGTAAAGTAGCATGTATTATTACTCTGGATGATCTGTAAATTGTCATGGATATTCCACTAGACAGTTTTTCACAACAAATCTGATAATAATATATTAAAATATTGAAATTTTACACTATTACAGTTTTATTAAAATTCTAGATTTGTAGATTTAACTGTAATTAGTGCATTCATGTGAATGGAAATTATGTAGAAAAGTAGAGAACAACAAAATAAGCTCACACACACACACATAAGACACGGGATATGCTCTCTAGAAAACCCTTTCTAAAGAAAACCTATCTAGAAGGTGAGGTTGTTTCGCTCTCTTTCTTTATCTGGAAATATGGCTGCAGGTACAAAGAAGTAATGTTTGTAGCTTGTGGGCTTCTATGGTGCATAGATCCTCTTTGTGTGCTCTGCCTCCTATCTCTCCTGGCTATCTTTATGTTATAGACATTTTTGGGCACTGCAACCCCAATCAGACATGTCCATAAACTAAGGCCTCCTAAGTCCCTAAAAGTGTTGATTCACACCCTAAAGGAACAAGGTCAGCTGATTACATCGTCTCCCAGAAGTTCTCCACAGGAAACTACTCAGAACTGGTCAAAACTAGACCATACAGGTTGCTCAGTGCTAAGGGTGCAATGCATCCCACCTGCCCAGTGTAAAGGGTGCGATGCATACTGAAAAGCACTTCTATAGGGTGCGATGGGTGAGAGTGGACAAATGGCAGAGACAGTTTGTGAGGTGGATGATCATAGAATCTTCCAGAAACTTCTCCTATGACACTTGCCTCTCTGAATTCACCCAGGGATGAGTAAGAAATCATCAATCTCCAAGTGGAATCAAGAACTATCAGAGAGAGGACACTGATCAAAATCCCAGAAGCTGACTCACCCCCCTACAATCATCTATATATGGATCCCTCATCCCATAGATCCAGAGGCTGGAATTTTGTATCTTGTAAGGAAGTGTTGTTGGTTTCTTAGTGGAATATCATAGTGTTGGGTGATTTAAGCTTTTCATGAGGTGAAAGAAGGGCTTTCATGCTGGAGGATGACGTTGGGTCAGAACAATTGGTTGTAATCCTCTTTTCTATTCTTGATATTAATAAAGCTATTCGAGTTTTCCTCCAAATTCTTGTGTGTTTGATGATATATGCATTTGTGGTCAAGATATATCTGGTCTTATATTGTTTATGATTGTATATCTTTGTTCTTCGATAGTATTATGCTGCTTTGATTCCATAGGTGCTCTTTGAAGCTGGGTAGACAAAGGAGAAGCGGCAAGGATCTGTTAGAAGGGAGAGGAACCGAGCAAGGAACCAAGTGCAAGACTAAGGTTGGTGTCCTTCATTCCCCTCTTATCTACTTCTCATAAAGGAAAACGAAAGTGGTTTTAGTTTGTTTGTTTCTAAGATAGCTACCAGTCTTAGTGGGACTAGCAGCTCCGAGTGGATACTAGATTTGCCGATAACAAAATGGAAACTCCGCTAGGGAGCGAATAGATTGTTTGTTTGTCTATGTTTGTTTGTTTTATAAACTTACAGACGGAGCCTGAAGTCAAGCCAGCTAGCCTTCGAACTGCATTTTCTATGCAAGTGCAAAGTAGATCAATGCTGCTTTAGTCTATCTCTGGGTTTTGTTTATAAACTGAACAATCAATTTGCAAACTTTCTAATTGCCCTAGTGGTGGCTCTAGTAACCTCATTAGATCAGCCCCTGTGATTTCTATTTACTGTACATCACTTGCTCGGCCTAAATCCCTGAACTGAGCTGCAAACTGTGACCCGGAACCCAGTTGAAGTCTCGTCCCTGGACCATCGCACCTTCTCCTCTTGGGAATCTGGATGCATCGCACCTCCCATGTGCAGTAGGTGCACTGCATCGCACTTTCCCTGTGTTGCAGGTGCGTTGATCAGACAAGACCTCTTCTGCCCTCAGATTTTGGTTTTTGTGTTCACTCTCTTCAGCTTTATTCAGGAGTTTTGTTGTCTGTGATCAGTATACCACTATGGAAACTCCCTTCCTTTCCATCATTCCGCCTCCATTGTGCAAAGAACTGTGAATGTTTTTTTGTATTTTGTGTCATTTTCAGTTCTTTTTTACAAAGTAGTAGCATAATCGAACTGTCGTTTCTTGATTTGGAAGTGTCGCAAGTGTCGTTTTCATTAAAAGAAAAGAATTCTATTGTTCTCGATGGTCGATTATACGGTTACTCTTGTATTTTATTTGAATTAGTAGTTTTTCAAGTGTCGAAAGAAGTTTTCAATTCAAAATAGCAAAGGGTCGTCATTATCATCCTTTCGTTTTTGAAAAGAAATTTGTTAGTACTGTCGCTTTGAAAAGATAATTCAAATTTGTACTTAGCATTCTTCTTGTCATTCACACATTAAGAAAGCTGAAAACAAATACATGCATGTGCATTTGCATTTAGGCTGCTCGTTGGTTTGATTTAGGACAGTGCATCTAGTGTGTGCTCTCTGCTCTATGTTGAAAGAATATCATCTCTCTTTCTTTAGTAGCTAGGATTTTAATTGTAAAAAGAAGATTAAAAGATTGTTTATCATCTTAGATTGCATTTTAGGAATTATATCTACATCACGCGGTGAACCTGAAAGGAAAATTCTTAAGAAAGATCGACTGTAAAATAAATTCAATGAACATAAAAACACTTTGGAACCTAACACACAACATCTAGAAGTCTAGGCTAGAGACGTATTCCGGCATCGTAAAGCCTGGTAACTGTCGCTTTCACTGTTGGTTGGGTGATTCCTCCTCTTTGAGACGACAAGTGCCAGTACAGACTTGTGCTCCCACGTACCGTCGAGTATATATTGGGAGACCACAATAGGCTATATCCTTTATCCATGGGAAGCCGTGTCTGCCGCCCTATCGATCGCAATGCACTGAACACAGCATTCGGGAAGATTGACTGTCGTACCGTAAAAAGTATTATGCAGTTTTGCAATTGGTTTGGTAATCCCTCTGTCTAGATTTCCAGAGTAGTCTCTTTCGTTCCTTTTCAGACTCCTTAAAGGAAAAGGTCCATATAAGCACTTGTCACTTCAGGCTCATTAAAAATCGAAGGCAACTAGAGTCATCTTTTGTTTTTTCTCGACTCTTAAAAATTGAAAAAACAAGTTGTGTCAAAGCGTCTAAAATTTATTTTAATCGAAATAATATCACCATTCCCGCGTTGGTCTTAGGTTGAGAAAAATGGAGTCCACCAACCAAGGATTTCCCCTGGGAGGAAATCCTAGTCCTTTCTCCTCTTGGGGAGATGTTGGTGCACCTCACATGGCCACATTGTCACTTCCAGGATTGACGATTGGCTTGCCAATATGGCTCTTCTCGGCCTCCGTCGTTCAGAACACCGTGATTCCTGAACAATCGAGTCAAAAACTGGATGATACTAAAGTTACCCCTCAACCTTCTACTTCATCCGATTCTCCCTCTCCTCCTTCCTCTTCGCTTGATAAAGTTGGTAAGGCCAAGAATCAAGTAACCAAGAAGGAGAAGAAGGGGAAGGAGAAGAAAGAGAAGAAGAAGAAGGAGCCGAAGGCAAAAAGGGATAACCGGGCATCATCTAGTGAAAATCCACACACTGCACCGTCCAAGCCTAAATCTCCATGTGTCATTCGCAAAGGAGACCACTATCATCGAGACTGTCCTTGCATCCCTCGGATCTTAAGGGACTGGTCTCCTCGTTTTCACAATCTGGTGTCAACAACCTCTGAAGATCATGTTGAAAGTACACCATAAACTAGTGAAAGTGAAGCATTTGGACAGAAAAGGAAATGTAAATTTCCTTGTAAACTGTGTGAAGGTGATCACGTCGTCCACCGTTGTCCCTTCCTAGACGAAGCTAAAAGATTCTTGGATGACCGTCCTGCTTCACCGCTATGGCTTCCTCCTGGATATAAGAAACTCTTTCCGAGTCCATCGCTAGTTGAAAATCCGACCAACATTTTCCATTATTTTCCTTCATTTTCCTCCTCACATGCAACCTGTGACCTTTCACCTTCCTTTTCTCCTAATTTCCATTATTTTCATAAATAAATGCCAATTAATGCCATTTTTCCTTTCCAAATCCGTTTCCATTGACTTTGCAAATTTCCTTAGCCATAATAAACTAAAATGACACCCCACTAGGATGTATTTCCCAACATTCAGCTTGGAATATGTGTCCCATGACTGTGGTCTTATATTTTTATATTTACATGGATTTTTAACCAGGGATATTACAAATTGTGTTGGCCATCTTATTCTTTTCTACCCTGGGGCTTTTCAAGTGGTCCAACATTACTCCTCCCCTTCGTGGTATATTAGTTTATCTAGCAACCAAATCAGGGTCTAGATAAACCTTATGTCCAAAAGTTACCAATTCCTTTGACTCAAGATGATAATTAAAAATAGTTGCATCTATCTCTTCAGTTTCGAAATTAAATTCTCCACAAACAAATTGATGCACTTATGCTCTTAAGAGTATATAGAGCATACCTTCTTTCCACTTGCTTATATCATTCCATTCATCAACAGTCTCTTGTAACTTTTTCACTTAGAAACTCTCAAGTTGGAAACCTTGTTTGTCAATTGATGGCATGGCAAAGCAGGCCCTTGTTTCGATGGTTGACGATGTCTCTGAATTGGAGTTGAATTCATGCTAAGAATGGAAGTTTAGAATGCATGTTGAGCATGCACAATGAGGGTGGAAGTTGAGGGTGCAGGTTTAGGATGCACATTGAGGACGCATGTGGAGGATGCATGTAGTGGATACACTTGGAGGATGGAAGTTCAAAATGCACGTTGAGGATGCCAGCAAAATAGGTTTTAAGACATTTATATGAATAATAAACTTTATAGTATAAAATTTATATATAATAAACTTTATGTTTTAACTTTTATATAATAAGCTTTATAATTAGCATTCAATCTATGAAGAGTGCACTTTTAACAATTTTTACTATGCGGGATATTTGGTGTAAAATGTAAGCCATAAACATACAAATGCATGTAGAGATTCCATGATCATATTTGAATGAATGATTTATTTACATTATTGCACAATTTGTAAGTCTCTTAGTCAAAATAGTAAATTGATAACTTAAGTTCTTGAATTGTTTTGTCAGCAAACGTAGTGCAAATAAAACTTGTCTTAGAAAAATGCCCGCCAAATATTGTACATATTTCATTAATTGAAAATAATTCCATGGGGTTGAAGGTATATCTATTTGTGACAAAAACCTCTTTCACATTCCTCATATTATGTGTCTGTTTCTTGCAATTGATTCGACAAAATGACAATTTTTCAATTTTTAACCCAGTTTCAATCAACGCAAAAAAATTCCTGCCATACCCTAGTTCATCCTTCTTTCTCAGTGATTTCATTTGGAAATGGTGTGTTCTACTATTTTCCACCTCACTATACACTTTATTTTTCAATCTGGGCTAAAACAGAGCCTGTTGAGCAAAAACACCTAAGGGTTGTCATGTATTCATGAGATGTCCCCTTAGTTTAATAAAAATGCAAGCCAACCCCTATTATGAAATTATTATAGTAAATGGATTTGGGAATGGGATAGGTACACATATTGGGAAAGAACATTCCTTTGTTGGATTTTTATAACCTTCCCTCATCTGCTCACAATGAATGTATGAAAAGTGCACTTTTAACAATTTTTACTATGATGGGAATTTGGTTTAAAATGCAAGACATAAAAATACAAATTCATACAAAGATTGTACAATCATATTTGAATGAATGATTTATTTACACTTGTGCACAATTTGTAATTCTCTTGGTCAAAATTCAAAACTAGTGACTTAAGTTCTTGAATTGTTCTGTCAAGAACAGAGTGCAAATGTACAAATATGGGCTTATAAAAATTCCCGCCGAAGACTGTATAGATGTCATTAATTGGAAATAAGCCCATGGGGCTAAAGACAAATGCATTTGTGACAAAAACCTCTTTCACATTCCTCATATTATGTGCCCGTTTATTGCAATTAATTTAACAAATATAACAATTTCTTAGTTTTTAAACCAATTCTAAACAACTCAAAAAAATGTTTGTCATACCCTCATTCTTCCTTCTTTCTGAGTGATTTTAGTTTAAAATGGTGTATTCTACTATTTTGCACCTCACTGAACACCTAGATTGAATGAATGATTTAATTTCATTTGTCAACATTTAAACTTTTAAAAGGACATGTTACAAAACAAAAAGTGGACCGATTTTGTTATTCTGGATGGAGAATGAGATATCAATAGTTGAATTTCAATAAGTTAGTTTCATATTGTTTATTTATATGTCAATTTGCATTTCTTGCAACATAGAGTAGAGGCAACATACCGTTTTTTTTCCATATTTAGCCAATGAAAAATGTTGTACATTCTAATTGTAAAATTGGTTGGAAGATGGTTGGAACATGATAGGATAAATGGCATCCTCCAAGGGAAAATGGTGGAATGTTTCCCACCATATCGATGGAATGGTAAAAAATAAATAAAAAATTGTATTAATGTTACCTATGAGTAAAAACTACTTTCCAAGTTGAATCATTCAATTTGGCCTTGAATTGAAGGTTGGGCATGCATTTTTGTGAAGTAGGCCAAAATTGCCTTGCTTCACTAAAATGTGCACCTTGGCTTCATTTATTGACCAATCTGATTGATTCAAATTGCATAATTTTATTTAATTATTTTACACAGTTTTGAATTATTATATGTTTACTTTTACCCTTAAATAATTATGCTTTATATTTCATACAACATTCCAAGTTTTGCTTCAACTTGCATTATGTCAAAGTTGTGTATAGGTTTTGCTTCAGCTTTTTGTTGGGCTAAACAATTGTCCTTTTAATTCAGAGCAATAGTTCCAACTCTTCACATTAATTGCCAGTTCGGGTACGTTTTGTTATAGCAAGTATATTACACAAAATATATGCAAGGGCAAATGATGACTAGTGCTAATGAATGTCAAACTCAATCATTGTAATCACGCTCTTAGACACTCAACACTGGTTGTTACACTCTCAAACCTTCTTCACACTCTCAATAATTAAACACACAATGCAAAATAAAACCACTCTATCACATTTTCACTCTTATTCAGAAAAGAAGAGTACTCTTGGAAACGATTCTCTCAACAAATGTTGAAACACACATTCAAATGAAATGAACACACCATCAAATTGTAACAAGAATTAAATAACTTTCACACTAACTCTAGGGCGAAAAAAATTTTCCTTTAAATTGGAGCAACACGTCCACTCTCGAATTAATTATCAATCTGGGTATCCTTAACTTTAAAGGCTATCATGCAAATTCTATGAAAGGGAAATTATAACTAGCATAATGAATCTCAAACCAAGGTCATTGCAAAACTCATTCTCACTAAACATTCAAGTTGTGACACTCTTCAACATAATCAGAAAAGAGTCACATATTCATAGAATAAATCATTATGTTACAAAAGCACTCTCATCCATAAACAACACTCCTACAACCCTTGATCACCCAATCAAATGTTGAATACACACATTCAAAGAAAGTGAAATCCAATCTGTAACAGGAAAGTAAATAACTCACTACTACACTAAGAGGGAGTGGTCTAGGGCTTATGTTGTCACACCATTCAAAAAAAATCTTCTGCAATCAATGCCTAATAAATAAAATTGACAATAATAGCAATCACGTAACTAAGAATAATTAATACAAATAATTAATGTATTCTATTTAACCAATGATCCCTGCTAAAAAGGAGGGCCCTTCCTCCTCAGGAGGGGATAACGCACTAAAAAGTGCACAAACTACTCAGAGAAAGATATGATTGATATTTGCATTAATAAAAAATCGTGATTACAGAGCTTGGTGCTTTCCCTTTCCTTCAAATCCTATCTATTTGAGTTCCTTCATTGTCCCGCAAGCAGAAAGATCTCTAGAAAATCTTAACTAAATGATTTGTATGTACCATGGATATCTTCCAGTAGTTGAATTGACTTTGACTTGATGCACTCCAGATTCATTCCATGTGAGAAAAAGATAGCGTGCACAAGGAAAAATGTTTGTGTATCAACGACATTTCCCAAAGCATTTGTTCAAATTAATAAAGAAAACTAAGAAGTGTAATCCTATAATAGAAACTTCAAGAGACCACTTAAATGTGAAAAACCCCATATTATCGATTTTATAATTAAAATCGCCCAAGACAATAGTTCCAATGCCAAATTATAAGCAGAATTAGACTAAGAAGGTGACATTCAGAAAAGGACATACTTAGATAAATAATGGTTGTTACATTGGTAAAATATGGTCTTATTGTACAAAAAGGGAGAAAAAGGACAAAAAAGTGAATGAAAAAAGGTAGCAATTCCATGGCCCAACATCTCCACCCAGCTTAAGCATGTGCATGTCCTCGTGCAAACCCTTGTGACTAGTTCCTAACATGTTGAGAGTGTAGTTTTGAGAAATCATATTACTTTGTAGTGTCCTCTACTCTACCCCTGCAACCTCGAGAAAGGACCAACTCCATTTCCCATAATTTATCAGTAAAGTGATATGGGTGTTGATACTGATATGTTGGAAGCCAAATAAGAGGAAACTTAAATATGAGTCCAATCCATCCTGGGCCACTCCTCTTAATGCAATCCACATACTAAGGAACTCTAGAAAGGGCTTGTATAAAAGAATTATGACAATAGGGATCTTCTTCCATGA
Organism: Pinus tabuliformis; assembly: GCA_031772625.1. NCBI lineage: Eukaryota > Viridiplantae > Streptophyta > Pinopsida > Pinales > Pinaceae > Pinus > Pinus tabuliformis. Next base: position 22,566,118 of record CM062809.1, read on the forward strand.
GATCCTATTGACAAACATTCCACCTTAGCTTACTCCCTTCTAATGCATTATCTCTTATCCCCTGAATATTCCTAAGGCATATTTGTAAAACCGAACCTCGATATTCCATTACCAATGCTTCGGTGGTTGGAAATTTCAATATTCGATTGTATGCCCTAGCGACAACATCAACAAAGCCAGGGTCATTTCTGATACACAATTTTACTCATCCCTCATTACTTGTTACACTATCATATGTAGCTTTCCAACTTGCCTGGTTTTGAGCAAAAGACACAAAATCCCTCAATTGAATATCCCCCACACAATGTGTCAAATTGAAATATTTATCTCCAAAACAAGCAAGGTCATGCAAATATAATTCACATAGCAAATTTTGTTCTGAGAAACTAGTACTCTAAAAAATTTCCAAGAAATCTTTGATTTTCCTTATATTATCTCTTCATTTCTCCTTAAGGGTTTTCAATTGAAAGAGAAAAAAAATCCTACATATATAAAGGATAAGATGGAGAAGGAATTCTACAGCTTGGTAAACCATCAATAAGCCCATACATAAATCACGTCTCTTGTTGTAGCAATTGCACCTATTCTTGCAATTCCTTCACATGTATTATTGACTACTTCCTCTTTCTTTGAACCCTCACAAAATCTTGAATTCTTAACTTTGTAACCCAATCCTTCTTAAGACTATTGACCATCTCCTCAAGTTGTTTCATAAAAATAACTTTGTATTTAGGGAAGACTGTTAACTTCTTCCAATTTTATACTTCCTTGAGTAAATATGGTGTTCTCAATATTTTTTCAGAATTTAGTTTGGTTGTTTCTGATGTTTATACAGCCTCAGACTCAACAATCTCTTCTTTATCTCCTTTCTCCTCCTATTGCACTATCTCAGTTGTTTGTTCTTGTGTAACAACGACGTCATTGATATGTTCTTATGGAGCAACAGTAAAATTAATTTCAGTCTGCTTTGTTTCAGCTATTGGTTCTCGTGTAACAATAATGTCATAAACAGGTTCTTGTGGAGCAGTATATTATTCTTCTTCTCCTTACTCTGCTTAGACAGTTGGTTGTGTGTAACAGCAACATCATTAGTAGGTCCTTATGGAGCAACGCGTTGACTTTCTTCATTTTTTCCTCCCACTTGAACTCCTACTGAGATAGTAATTGATTCTATAACTCCAACTTCCTTAAAAAAAATTGACACCCCTCACATACTTTCATGGTCGTTTCAGTGGACGATGTTATTCTTACTACTTCTAATAACATGTTTAACCCATTTTTCTTCTTAAATTGCAATTGTTCCTTAACCATGACAAGTTTTTTCTTAAATCTTCATTTTATTTTTTCAAATTTTCAATTTGATGGACAAGGGGGTTGATCTCAGTCTTACCTAATAGAGGGGCAACCTCTTGTTCTTTCATAGATTTTTCTGCTACTGGTTCTCCTTCCTTATGTTGTTCATTGGATTCTTCCTTAAATTCTAGTGTAGCAGTAGAGGCTTCAGGCATGGAAGCACCTTCCTCTACAAGCTCTTCTTGTTTTCTCTTATCTTGTTATTTCTCAGGCTCCCCTGGTTCAGCTATAATAATACATTTTTCGGGTGTTGGAGTAGTCTCTTGTGTAATAGCCACTCACACCCTTTTCTTAGGGTTCCTTCCACCAATCAGCTTCTCCAGTATTCTCTTCTTTACATTCACCTGTCTTGAGGCATCCTTGGTTTTCTTAGAAACCTTTCTTTCTTCAATTGTTGGCTTAGGTACTGTTGTCTCAACAATTGCTTCTTCTCATTCTTCTTCTTCTATAGGACACCCATGATAGCTATTTTTCGATGATCCACTGGACACCTCCACAGGCTCCTCTGTTTGTGCCCCTTTTCCTTTTGAATATGTACCAGCAAAAGTCTTTATAGAGCTCCATATCTTAGGGTTTCGATGGCCAGGTCTAGAAAATACATCCTCCCTACTTTACCTAGGGGTTTTGGTTGTTTTGCTCCTAGGGGGCGTAACAACCCTACTTCTAGGAGGTGTGGTTGATTTAATTACAGGTGTTGTTTCAACACTCTCATTGTGATCCTCACTTTCATCATCCTCTGCATTGACATGTGCTCTTGCTAACAGATCAACCCATGAACTCTCATGCTCTTGTAGTGAGTGCATTATGGCCAATTTGATAAGTGCATGATTGGTTAAACAAGTTTCCGGGTGTTTTTCCCCTCACGTTTCCTCTACCATGTGTTGTAGTGACTTCAACAAATAGTAAGGGGGATTTCTCAACTTCCTTGTCCTGAGGTGTTCCGGCCACTGAATGAGATAGTTTAATATAATCCCAAAGTGAACGTCACTAGTGATAAATTTTTGAATGAAGAGAGCCACATCCTCCTAAGAGTGGGGAAGGGATGTTCTATTAAAACCCCTACCTTTAGTTTTCAATTCCTCTCCTTCTCGCAAAAATTCATCCTTAACTAATGGAATCACCACCTTCCTTGAAAAAGACCGAGCCCCTATTTGTGGAAGCCCTGTTACTCTTACAATTACCTCCTTTGTAACAACAATCCTATATCCCATTACCTCAGAGTATTGTTCAGTTAGGGTCTGTGCAAACTCTAGAGCAACCAACTCACTAAAACCCCGTAGTTTCTCAAAATAGCTCAACCACCATGCATTTCGAAAAATTTCCAAAGCTTTTGGGTACTGTAACAGCATGTCAATGTAATTGGGTTCATGTCTTACCACTTCTCCTCCCATGGCTGCCTAGAACTGTCACTGCTCAGTGCTACTAAAGACCTATTAGAGAGTTGTCTTGGCACACACAGACACTTGCTAAGGAGAGAATGTTGAGACACAAAAATTACTCCCTTTTTACCAAATTGGGTCTTTTAGTTCTCATGAGAAAAGACTTCGCACAGTCGCATCAATTTCCAAAAATGACAATAAAGGTAATAATGTAAAAGTAATGATGGTAAGGGTAATGATACTAAAAATGATGGTGATTACCATAATGGTAAAAGTAATGACGATTGCAAGGTCTAATCATACATTATTATGGTAAAGTGAAGTGATTGTTCATCAAGCCATATCCAATTAATTACAAAATCCATCCTCGACATGTGTAACAGAAAAAGTCATATCCAATGCCATAATGAGGAGAAAAATAGGACGTTACAGAGGAAGCTACAAAGGAAGCTAAAAAGGAAGCTACAAAGGAATCTAAACAAGAAGCTAAAATGGATGCTAAAAACAATGCCATATCCAGGAGAAAAATAGGATGTTACACATGAAGCTACATTAGGAGATAAAGGAGAGGCTAAACTGGGCACTAAATCTGGCGCTAAATCTAACTAAAAATAGCACCAACTATCCATGGTTGGCATAATATATGCCAAAATTTGTGCTATCCTGATAAATAGCATCGATTTTTTCGGGAAAAATACACTAAAACAGTCAATGGAAGCAAAAAAAGGAGCTAAAGAGGAAGCTAATCACATGGATTTTTTGTAGTGCTCTTGGGCCTTTTGTTCATAGGCTTCTCTTGCTTCTCAGCTTTATATGAAAAATTAGAAGAAAAGTGTCCTACTCTACCACATTCAGAACACTTAAAAGTTAGCTCACCTTTGTATTTGTCTGGGCCTCTTTTATGTTTCCTTACAAACTGAGCCATCTCCTCATCTAAATCACAACTGGAGTAATATTGGTGTCATTTGAGCTCTTTATATTTCTTTGAGGCTTTGAATGAAATTCCTTTGGCACTGACTTCTCTCTTACAATTCTCATCTCATATGTAGTGAGAGTTCCATGCATTTGCTCCATGTCAGGGCCTTTAATTCTTTCATCTCTTCTATGGCCAAGATCTTAGCATTAAATCTCATTAGGAGTGATCTTAACACTTTTTGAACAACTACCCCTTCTTTTATGTACTCATCAAGGCCTATGATCATATTGACTATTTCATCTACTCTAAGAAAATATTCAGTTATGCTCTCTTATGCATTCATTCTAAGACTTTTGAATTTCATTCTATAGGTTTGGAGTTTAGATTTATTTACCTTTGCATCTCCTTCATAGTTATTCTTGAGCTTGTCCAAGGCTTCTTCACACCTAGTATGTAGAAACTCTCCTAGCATGTACGTCTCAAACTCCTTTTGCATTTCTTTGACAAATTGATGTCTCATCTACTCAAGGTCACTTCCAAATATGATGTCATCTACATATACAATAATAATCTATAGACTTTTATTTTCATGTTTAATATATAAATTGTTGTCTGATGTTCCTCTTTTGAACCCTTGCTATTGTAGATACTTATCTAGACTAGCATACCACACTCTTGAAGCTTTCCTCAATTTGCATACATTGTCTTCATTGTCTGAGAGTAGAAAACCTTCTAGTTTCTCAATATACACTTTATCTTCCAAGTCATCGTTGATAAAGGCTGACTTGAAATCCATCTGATAAAATTTCAAGTTCTTGAAACTAGAGAATTCCAAAAACATTATAATGGCTTCAAGTCTGGGTACAGGGGTAAAGGTTTCCTCAAAATCTATACCTTCTACTTGAGCATAGCCTTTACAGACCAACTTGGCCTTGTTCCTCACAACTTGGCCATCTTCATTTAGTTTATTCTTAAACACCCATTTTGTGCCAATTATATTCTTATCCTTCAGCCTAGTAACCAATTCCCACACATTTTTCTTCTTTATTTGAACTAGTTCTTCATCCATTTCCTTAATCTAACACTTTTATTCACTTGCCTGGCTAAAATTCTTGGTCTTTATCTATGACAACAGTGCAGAGTTTATTTTTCTAGGACTTCCTGTAAATCTTCTTCTGGTTTGCACACCAAGATCTTTATTTCCAATTATCTGACTCTGGGGATATTTCTCTTCCACATATCTTGATGGATTTTTGTATTTATGAGATGATTTTTGTAAATCCTCATCTTCTTCTTCTTGTAAATCTTCATCTTCTTCTTCCTCCATCCCTTCGATTCCTTCATTTTTGTACACAAAATCACCATCCTCTTCTGATTTTTCCTTAGACTTTGTTGTATGGTGTACATATTCAACTACTCTGACATCTATGTATTCTTTAATCCTCTTATTCCCTTTGTTATATCACTTCTAACCTTTTCTTCTAATCATGTACGTAAGGAAAATGCCTTCATCTACATGAGAATCAAACTTACCAAGATTTATGTCATTCCTATTGATATAACACCTACTCTTGAACACTTTGAGGTACTTCATTGAGGCTCATATACCTTTCCACATTTCAGAGGGGGTCTTATCACTATTTGGTCTTAGTTGAGTTTTGTTTGCCAAGTAGACAACTGCTTGAGTGGCTTCACACCAGAATGTGTCTACCACTTTTCCTTTGTCCATCATGGCTCTGACCATATCCTAAATGGTTATGTTCTTCGGTTCAACAAGTCCATTTGGTTGAGGGGTTCTTGCAACAAAGTATTGCCTTCTAATGCCACGTTCTTCAGAAAACTCTTTTGAAGTGAACTCACCTCCTTTGTATGATCTTAGGAATTTGATCTTCATATCTTTTTCATTCTCAACTTGTGCTTTAAATATTTTAAATTTTCTCAAGGCTTCTAATTTCTCTTTTAATAGCATGATCCGTGTGGCTCTAGTCAAACCATCAATGAACAAAATAAAATACCTTTCACCTCTCGGGCTTTGTGCTCGGGTTGGTCCATAGATGTTTGTATGAATCAACTCTAAAGGTCTAGATGTGGAATACTCCTTTGTTTTGAATTGCACCCTTGTTTGTTTACCACACTGACAAACTTTCATACTGAGCTATCCAGCCTTAATAGTTTTGGTAACCCCCTTACTAGCTATGTTTTTCTTACCTTCGCCAAATTCTCAAAGTTAGCCTGACCCATCCTTCTATACCAAAGCCATGTCTCATCAACTTTGCTTAGATAGCACTTTGTCCTGGAGTCATTGAAGACATAGACTTTGTTGGGAGTTTAGATTTCTTTCCCAACCAACTTTATATTTTCTGCCCTTCTAATTTCACAATCCTTTGATCATCCATTATCACACATCTAACTAACATTGAGAATATTGTGTTTGAGTTCATCCACATATAGGACATTTTGAGTCGTAGTCTTCTTATCTACACTGGCTATTCCCTTTCCTTTAATTTATACTAGGGCATCATTTCAAAACTTAATACTTTCTTTTCCATTTTCTTTAGAAATAGGAACTTACTCTTGTGTCCAGTCATATGCTTTGAGGAATTTTTTTCCACATATCACTTCTCGTCTTGGTCATGAGTGTACAACACCACATTCCTTGTTTTCTATCTTTTGTTTCTACTATTTTACATTCTTTTGGGGAGATGTCTATTCAAAATTTTGTTGTTTATTAGGATTAACTAGTTTACCTCTACACTCAATAACCTTGTGACCATAGTTATGACAAATGTAACATTCTGTCTCATTCATAAGAGGGGAGAACGAGTTTCTTTCTGCGACAAGGAAACTTCTATATCTACTAAATTGAAATTGATTAGAATTATAATTTTTATATCTTTCAAATTTAGTCATTCTATAATCAATATCTTTATTACCAAAGTTATTACATGTATAGTAGTTACCATAAAAATAACTTTAGGTACCTGTGATAGTACAATTATTGAGTTTGATTAAATCTATTAAGATTTTTCCTATTGTCTTACTAGTCAACAAATCTACATTGAGGTCCTTGTGTATTGATATAATTATTACCTATCTACTTTTACTAAGGCTTTTCCACCCTTTCAATTTTACTATTTCTCCCTTTAAGTTTTTTGCATATTTTTTATGTCCTTTGTTTCTTGAGGGCCTGGAACTCAATTCTCCTTTCGAATTTTGTTGATACTCTTTATATCTTAGACTAGATTTGCTTCTTGACGGTCTTTGAGAACTGAGGAGATCATCCACTGCTTCTGAACCTTTAACATATGTGAGGTGTAAATCCATCTTGGACTTGATCTTCACGAGATCTGTTCTTAGATATACAACTTCTTCCTCCAACTCTTGGTAGTTATTTTCCATTAGCTACCTAGTTCATAAGAAGCTCCTCTTTTCTCCTGGCTTCTTCAAGATGAGTTTTTAGAGAAATGATATCTCCATCATATGCATCCAAATTAGTCTTTCCTTTCCTTTTGACAATTCTAGCTTTAGGACTTCATTTTCATCCTCTAGTCTATCATGACTCTTTTGTTTGTCCTTTAATTGTTGAACTAGAATGCTCTTAAGCTTGAGAGTTTCTTCTAGCTTTACATTTTGAAGGTTATAATATTCATTGTCAAAATTATACATACCTTCTTCAACTCTCAAAAGTAGCTCGTTCTTTTTCATGGTCTTCTTCAATTCCTCCAGTGCACTAACTAGTTTTGCGTCAAGGTCCACCACTCCTTCTTTAGACTCTGATTTTTCTTCAAACTTAGTCTCATATTAAAATTCCATGAGTGTTCATTCTTCTTGTTCTCCCTCAAAGGATTCTCCACCACTTACTTCAGATGACTCACTACCTTCCTTAGATTAAAAACTTTTTTTCTTTCGAGTCTTATTCCTCTAATATTTTTGAGATTTTCCTTGGCCCTTATGTTCTTTCTCCTTCTCTTGCTTCTCAGCATTATATGGGAATTTAGAAGAAAAATGTCCTACTCTACCACGTTCAAAACACTTAAAAGGTAGCTTACCTTTGTATTTGTCTAAGCCTCTTTTAAGTTTCCTTACAAATTGACTATCTCCTCATCTGATTTATAGCTAAAGTAATCTTGGTGTCTTTTGTGCTCTTTGGATTTGTTTGAGGCTTTGAACACATCCTCCTTTTGCTCTGCCTCCAATTCTCATCTCATATGTAGTGAGAGTTCCATGGAGCTACTCCATTATCAGAGTCTTTAATCTTTTCATCTCTTCCATGGATGAGATCTTGGCATTAAATCTCATTGGGAGTGATCTTAAAACTTTTTGAATAAATACCCCTTTCTTTATGTCTTCATTAAGGCCTCTAATCATATTGGTTATTTCATCTACTCTAAGAAAGCATTAAACTATGGTCTCTTCTTCATTAATTCTAAGACTTTTGAATTTCATACTATATGTTTGGAGTTTACTTTACTTTACCTTTTCATGTCCTTCATAGTTATTCTTGAGCTTGTCCCAAACCTCTTTGGGTGATTTGTAGTGCATCACCTTCACCAACTCATATTGGTTAAGAACAGCAACAATTTCATTCTTAGCCAGTGCATTATAGTTATACATTCTACTTTCATCATGATCTATAACTGGAATCATTGGAACTGTGTATCCAAATTCTACTGTAGCCCATAATCCACTCCAAGAGACATGATGTATGCTTCCAACCTGACTCTCCAAAATATGTAATTAACTCGATCAAAGACCAATACTATGCTTGTGTAGATATCTTTATTTGTTCAATTTTCCATGATTCCTTACGAATCTACCTTCCAGCAATTAAACTATTCCTGAAGGAACTGGATTTGATACCTATTATTGGGAATCAAGAATTACTTAGGGGGGATGAATCAATAATTATATTTTTTTTCTTCTTTAAACAAACATCACACTACATAATGCATTCACACTTGTACACGGTGGTTTTAATGTGGAAATCCTTCCGAGAGAAAAACCACCAAAGCTTGTTTTTACTATGATGTAAATTCAAAGCACCCACTCTATTTACATCAATTATTTTGTGAGAACCCACTCATAGGACGCTCCAACCCCCTGTGATCAGAAAGCACCAACCTTCTACTGCAATTTAGATCTACTCTTTCATGGGATTTTCAAATTGTACCTCCTGCGGTGTTCTTTGATTTAATTACAATTTATTATCACTACTCACATGCAACCACTTCATCTTCTGAAACTTACATATGTCTTATCAAGATCTTCGCTCTTTTACAACTACACACACAAACATAATCTACATCATTGTTCTTTTGAAACTAACTCACTATTAGGTTTTTTGTTTTCAATTTGCATTCTTTATATGTTGCACACTCACTGTAGTTGTCTCACCACCCCTTTCACTTCTTTGTTGCTCTTCCTTTTCATACCAATTATTCTCTACTCAAGAATAAATACTTCAATTAATATTTCTTCAAGTCGAGGATTTTCTTAAGTTCATTCCAACTGCAATTTTTTGTAGATCTCCTCTCACACTTTGTTCCTTCACCTTGGAATGTCAAGTAGTTTCATATTTAATTACACCAACTATGCTTTCCATTTAAAGCTTCTCAATCTTCAATTACAATTATGCCATCTAGCAAACTCAATATTGTGCTACATTATCTATGAGAGGTTATCCATCACTTCACATTAGAAAATAAGATCCCCTAGTTTGCACCTTTCTTCACTGTCCAACTATGCAATGAAATATTTTCATTCATAATTGATCTTAGTGCCAAATTCTTAGTGTTCCATGCTCCTGACAATTTGAGCTCCTTTTTCCATAAGACCACGACCATGACCAAAACCTTATACCAAAATGTGCTTATGCTCTTATTCGGGTTTGGGCCTTATTTAATGTTGCACTCGAGCAGGCTATCTCGAAGCCCAAACTATCAAACATCATATGTATTCATGCCCATTGTCCAGTATTAATAGAATTCTGAGCATTATATAACACCATAAATCATCCGCAAACACCAACTACTAGCACAACTTCCAATGCAGTGCCACATCATCAAAAAACGACACTTCTTCCATCATGATGATGTCATCTACCACATAGATTCTTCTTAGTGACGCCCAGTTTCACATGAATTTGCCCCACTTTTCCATATGAAAACTCCAAACTAACTACCATGTGTCACTTGCACAAGGTGTCATGTCATCATTCATGCCTATTCAGCATCACCTCACTGACCAAGTCCTTCTACCATTTCATTAACAAGTACAGAGAGTAAGTTGAGGTTTTGGTGTTGTTACTATGTCTCCCTTAACATGAAACCACTAGTCATAGTCATATTGTTTTTACATATTCTTCAATTATTCTGCTACTATGATGGTTCTCTACCAATGACCTAAACAAACAACTTGATGTGGCCCTTGACATCAATGACTACACAACATCAATCTCCAATACCAAGCATAAGTTCCAATCAATGACAACAATGTGTCTTGCAATATCCAAATATTGTGTCCAACAAAAGTTCCTAGAAAGTGTGTTACCTCAAAATATAAAAAATTTAAATTATTTTCTAGTCCAATTAATGTGCCCATGCCTTCAAAATGACATATTAGCTATGTGTGGACCTCACCAAACCATGATTATTGTTATTATACATTGATATAGTCATATTTAACAACTACATGGAAGATAATAGGGAGGAACCCATGAAGCATGATAGATGAGCAAAAAATGTGGTGGTAATTATCAACATCTGATATGGTCTATTGAAAAACGTAAGAAAGATAATAACAAAAAATTCAAAGGGAGTTGTAAAGACCCTGATGGATATGATATTGAAGCTTGCAGATTGGTTTAGGAACACATTGGTTGATGATTGAAAGTTGAAGAGCGTGAAGAATAACTCTAGTGCAATATGAATATAGACCATGCCAATGGATGTTGACCTTAGAGGGAGCAAGTAGCAAAATTTGACACCTTGACTAGAGGATATTATGATTTGGAAACTCTGACATTGAGAAAATATGTTTGGATATAGTATGACTTCCTAGAAGAATATATGGCAGAAGTGTGTATGTTATAAAAGCAGGAAAGGCAGCAATTTGATATAGGAAGTCATGAGGGAGCTATAATTATCTCTACATTGATTGGTTTGACAAAGATACTTTTGATGACAAAGATACTACAAATTATGGTTGATGGAA